>CM076849.1:134821261-135421261 GCA_039519185.1 Astragalus membranaceus
ACGGGAAAAAATTACATATTTTGAAATAAATTTTTATACTAGTCTTTATAATTATTTTGCTTTTTAATAAATGATTATTTCTCTTTAAGCCCTGATGAGAGAATATTACATTTAAGAAGTCTCGATGGAAAAATATCATATGTTGTTGATATTTTATATCTCATTTTAATACCCTTTAACAATTATATATTAATTTTGGGTAATGTTGCTATTGAGCAAATGTTATGCTTCAAAGCTGTGATGAGTGAAAGAGTATTCTCTATATATTCTTTAAAAATTTTGATATCTAAAATTATATTGAATATAGTCCTAACTTATAGGTTTTAGTCATACTCAATTAGATTATCATTAACTCATATATTATATTAAAAAATAGGTCATCACCAATGCGGTGTGGTGCGAATGCACGGGTATAGCGCTATTTACTTATAAAAATAGTGCAGTTATAAAGAGATAATAAAATTGAAAAAATAAAAGAAAGAATAAGTAGAATTTTTTTGACAATAAGAATAAATAGAATTAGGCACTATAAAAAGTATATAGTAATGATAGAGCATATTATCGCAAGGCACAAGCTAATAGATACAATATTTAATAATTTTTAATTATGTTTTCTAAAAGTATTCAATTTTTTTTGGTAAAACAAGAAAACGTCGACAGCAGGGTTCGAACCTGCGCGGGCGTAGCCCAACAGATTTCAAGTCTGTCTCCTTAACCACTCGGACATATCGACATTTGAAACAATTTACTTTGAACTAAATTAATATTACAGAACGTGCTTGTATATGATGTCATTTTTACGATTTTATTTTAATGGTTTCGGGATATGATTATATTTTTGGACACATTGATTAAAATTTAAATTAATTGCTTCATTAAACTATTGTCTGCTTCAGAGGTATGTTCAACTTCAACTTCAAGGTGATAGGATACAAGTTCTTTTATAAGTATGCTACTTATAGAAAGGTTAGTAACTAGATTATCTCTTCAAAGATGGGGATAATTTGATTGATAATGAAAAAGACTTAGATAATCATGTTCTTTACTAATCTTTTTTGTTCTGCTAATGTTACTAGGAGTAATGGTTTAATTGATGAGATTAAGAAAGCTATCTTTGCTTTGAATTCTGATAGCACTCATGGGCCTGATGGTTTTAGTGCTTTCTTTTTTCAACAGTATTGGAAAATTGTTGATGAATGATGTTTGTCTTATTGTCTTAATGTTAGGGATGGTCTTGATATTAATTTTTGGAATGATGTTTGGTTGGATATTACCATAGTTATTCTTTAAATATCCCAGTTGATGCTTGTAAATTGCTTATTGCATCTGTTAATGATTTTAATTCAAATAACAGGTGGTGTATTCCTATTGCTTTTCAATCCATTTTAGCTCCTGTTCTTGATCAAATAAATCAGGTTCTTCTTTTTTTATACATGTCTAAAGATACTCTGGTTTGGGAACTTACTAGTAAGGGTTTACTCACTTTTAAAGATGCTTTTTTATTCTTAAAGCCTACTGGGAATCATGTTAATTGATCAAATATTATTTGACAACCCTTTATTCCTCCTTCTAGATCTTTGTTGGTTTGGAAGCTCTTGTAAAATAGAATTGCTACGAATGATGTCCTTGCTGCTCACTGGTGTGTTGGTGTTTCTATGTGTAAAATGTGTTTTCTATCTCTATTGATATTTCTTCTATTAATTCTATTTTGGCTGTTTGTGCCTATTCTTGGTGCTCTCGGGTCAAGAATATTGTTATTGTTTAGTTTTAGTGTCTAAGATTCGGTTTGTGGTCTTTCATGTTTTTAGGGAAGGAAACCATTGTGATGATAAGTCGGCTTCATTTGGTATCAATAATCCCGCCTTTTGTTGGTGTAACTCTATCCTTTGTTTTATTTCTAAGGATTTCTTTATGTCAGTCTTCATTTGGAAACCATTGTGATGATAAGTTGGCTTCATTTGATAGAGTCGGTCTTCCTCAATATAGGTTTTCCTAATGTTTTTAAGGGGTTTCGTTTTATGTCCCCCTTATTTGTTTATATTTTTTTCTTTTTTCTAATAAAATTTTGTTGTGTTGTAGATGATTGATGTTTGGTGGGGTGCCAGCCTAGCTGGGATGCCTCCTAACATAGTGATGCTTTTGCACTAGAAGTGTTTGCTTAAAAAAGATACAAATTAATTGCTTGATTATTTTGTTTACTATTTTTTGTGGCAATTTGTTAGATTTAAATAATTGTACCGAGTGTATTCAAAGAATCAACTTGGCTCTAGGTGGTGTCATTCCTCTCCATATTTCTCTTATTTACCAAAGAATCAACTTGGCTCTAGGTGGAGTCACTCCGTAATTTGAGAGGATGGAACCTAAATGCCTGTACAACCCGAGCCAACTTGTTTTTAATATTGATGGAGTGGCCTTATGGAAAAAATATACCAAACCCCATGAGTTAACATACTGGCAACCACCTCTGCCAAAAACATGGAAATGGAATATTGATGGCTCCGCCAAAGGTAAACCAGGACCGGCTGGCATTGGGGGTGTATTGCGTGATGAAAAGGGTTGTATCCTAGCAAAGTTTGTTGCCTCAGTGGGAATAAGGGACTCTAACGAGGCGAAATTCCTAGCAATTGTCTATGCTCTTGAGATTTCCATAGATAAAGAATGGATTCATCAAGGGAGCCTAATTGTGGGATCATTCTCCAAAGTAGCGGTGTCTTGGGTAAAAACTTCTTGCCCCTAGCATTTACTGTTCCATGGCAACAACCTACTTAACCTACTTTGGATCTTGAAAAATGTGTCCTTCATCCATAGGAATAGAGATTCCAATCAGGTCATGGATAGCCTTGCTAAGGAAGGAGCCGCTCTGAAGGGTCAATGGGTGAAGTTGTTCGCTTGAGTCTCAGGAGTGAAGGAAAATTGAGGGTGGCAGTGTGGCACATATTGATCGGCCACTACACATTGAGCTTGGCTGTAATTAGGAGTTCTTGGAGCTGGTTTTAGTTTTCTAGATAGGCTTTTTATTTTGATTTCCTTTTCTCTAGTTCTGTGTTGTATTAGCTACTCTCTCTTGGTGTCTTTTTTGTGGTGTTTCTCCAATCATGGGAACCTATGTTTGTTTCTCAAGACAACCGGTGTATTTCTTTTAGTCTAGTTCTTTGAGCAAGTGATTTTATTGTGCTCTCTGCAACCCTTCATAGAAGGTAGGTAGTGGTGCACATATGATGCTGGAACTAGACACCATCGATATATCATTTAATTATCAAAAAAACAATTTACTTAATGTCAATTGTGATTGGGCAATCCACTTAGATAAGGGAGACACCTTTACCTCAAAGTGAATGTCTCATATTTGCAATAAGAAATACGTCCAGAATACAAATTCCTTTCTAAACACCATACACAAGGACAACACTTGGATGAGATAGTGTGGGTCTCTTCTAGCTTACCCGGGGTCTTGGGTTCGAATCTAGCTTGGAAATGCAGCAGCGTTAAATCTCTTAAGGGAGAGCTTTACCGCCCATTGTGGTATTATCCGGCTCGAGGGATTAGTCTCTGCAGTTGTGCGTACACACAAAAAAAAAACACCATACGCAAGGAGAATATAGGTTTAAATATATATTACCCCCCTGCAAATATACCCATTATCCAGTTACCCCCCTACAAAAAAAAACATCTAAAACAAACATTGCAAAATGTAAAGTTATCCAGTTACCCCCCTGCCGTTAAATTTTCTGTTAAAAAATGTAAAATGTCACATATCCAGTTACCTCCTGCCACGTGTCACCTTATTATTTGGCCTCTATGACACGTGGCACTGACATGCCACGTCAGCTCCTATGTCACCACTGCCACGTGTCACTGACATGTGCCACGTCAGCAGCCAATGGATGGCTGCCACGTGGCACTAGTTATAACACTCAAAATTAAAGATTTTTGTGGCCAAGTGGGGTGTTGAACCTGTGACCTCTCACTCACCCACACACTTCCTAACCACTGAACCACATTATCATTTGTGATTATTATCTCCCCTACCAATATTTATTACATTATTTGTTACTTTTGTTAAAAAAAAAATCTGCAGTTACTGGGTTCATCATCATCTTCTTCATACCCATCATTTTTGTTCTCTTTCTTCTGTTCTCTCACCCTCTCTCACCCTTCGTTTCTGTTCTTCTGTTGTATCAAGCTACACGTGATGGAGAAGACTGCATCTTCATCATTCATCTTCAAAAAAAGAAAAGGTTATGCTTCAGTATCAAGCTACACGTGATGGAGAAGACAAATAGGCCGCAACTGTCATATCCGTCGCGACGGAGACGATTCCCGATGCGGTGGTCGCCGGAGGAAGTTTGTCCGATCGAGAAATTTCTTTAGGGGTTTTGGTGCGGACAGTGAGGGGAGTCCAAATATCACATTAGTTTCTTGGCTGGAGGCCTATGGTGGCCGGAAAAGGGGAGAAGGTGCGCATGAGATTCTTTTCGATTTACTAGTTTTACGAAAATGATGAGAGTTTCTAGTAGAGGAGAAGATGATGATCGATGATCTGGGCTTGGTTTGTCTAGAGAAGGCGACTGAGAGAGAGAGAACGCGACAGAGAGAGAGAGAGAGAGAGAAAAGAGGAGAAAACGGAGGTGAGAAGACGGTGGTGTTGAGACAGTGGTTGTTTGGGCGAGGCCGTGGTGGCTTTGATGGTGCTCGTTGGTGGTGTTGGGGTGTTGAGGAGGGAAGACGGACGAGAGAGAGGTACGCGAAGAGAGAGAGAGAGAGAGAGAGGTACGCGAAGAGAGAGAGAGGGGCTTTTCCAGATGCGATCTGGATCTGGATTGTATCACGTTGGTGGTGTTGAATGATGAACCCACGTTGGTGGTGTTGAATGATGAACGCAGAAGAGATGAAGAAGATGCGATCTGGATCTGGATTGTATCACGTTGGTGGTGTTGAATGATGAGTATGAAGAAGATGATGATGAATTTCTGGGAAAAGATAATGAAGATGATGAATGATGAACCCAGTAACTGCAGATTTTTTTTTAACAAAAGTAACAAATAATGTAATAAATATTGGTAGGGAAGATAATAATCACAAATGATAATGTGGTTCAGTGGTTAGGAAGTGTGTGGGTGAGTGAGAGGTCACAGGTTCAACACCCCACTTGGCCACAAAAATCTTTAATTTTGAGTGTTATAACTAGTGCCACGTGGCAACCATCCATTGGCTGCTGACGTGGCACATGTCAGTGACACGTGGCAGTGGTGACATAGGAGCTGACGTGGCATGTCAGTGCCACGTGTCATAGAGGCCAAATAATAAGGTGATACGTGGCAGGGGGTAACTGGATATGTGACATTTTACATTTTTTAACAGAAAATTTAACGGCAGGGGGGTAACTGGATAACTTTACATTTTGCAAGGTTTGTTTTAAATGTTTTTTTTTGTAGGGGGGTAACTGGATAATGGTATATTTGCAGGGGGTAATATATATTTAAACCGAGAATATATTGCATTTTCGTAACCGGAAAGTTGGTCAATCTTATCATCCGTAATAATAGAATACGTCTACATTGTACAAGTTTTCCCACAACATCTATTAATCAATTATTATTAATTGAAATTCCTGTCACTAACCTCTATATTAATACAAGTTTTTGTTGGTTAACATATTTTGATTTGAGATTTGTGCATGGACCTGAAAAAGTGTTTGTGCTAACACTAGATAAACCAAGGCAATTCTATCAACAACTCCAATAATCATGTAGTGGACGACAACCCTATATTGTGTAGATAGCATTACTTTATTGATATGAGCATATCAGTTGTCCTCTAAGGAAAAAAGATGGAAATAAATTGATTTTATAAAACTGATTTCGAATGTAAATAGTTGAATGTAAAGAAATTTTTGTTGATATAAATTCATATAAAGAGAGTTAAATAATAAATTTGAGAAGAAAAGACACATTTCAAAGTAGAAGTTACAAAAGAAAATTATTGTTCAAACCATTGTTGACTACCTATAAAGTGTCTCAACACTTTCAACAAAAGATTAATATTTGCTCGTGTTTAGAAGCAAATCTCACAGTGGCCAACACCAAGTTTTTCACAACAGAAGTCGAACCTGAGAGGACCATCATTGTGTTCCAAGATTGCTCACGCCACTAGGCCAACGACGTTAGTTAAAAAAATTCCATCTTCATGCTAAAATCAATATAGATGTTAGTTCTCTCAAAGGGAAATCTTTCCATACACCAGGCTTGGACTATGTATCTATGATATCAATAATTTAGTAGTGATACTGATCTGTACCGTATCTCTGAACCGGTATCCGATCTTAGATACCGAGTCTGATCCGAGGTAGTTGGTAGAAATGGTCTTGGTCAATCCGAGCTCTGCACCGATCCGAGGTGGGGTGGTACCTGCAAAGACACTCTGACGCTCAAGTCAGCAAGTGGGTCTATTCCAAGTGAGAATATTGGAAAGAGTGTGTACCTTTAATGCTAGCATTGAATGCATATTTATAGGTTTTGGAAATCATTGAGAACCGTTAGATCTAGGTCTTTGATCTCAACCATTGGCTAATGGATCTGCCTTTTGGCATTGGGCCTTAGTGAATTCCATGGGAAAGGCCCAATCTGTAACAGTTGCCCCCCCAAGTCAGATTGCCTTGGGGTGAGCTTGTCTTGATTCCTTATCTGGGTTTGCAGTACATTCTGAGGCCGGGCTTGTACTCTGAGTGTTTTGCCCCCAGCCTCGAAGTGCATGAGATTCAGGTCTTGCGTAAGTTCGGAGAAACGAGCTTACAATGCTTTGTGCGAGCTTAAACTTGGTTGTTTGCCAAATGTGGCGACCTTCCAGGGCCGAGCTTATACTCACCTGAGCGTCTGCCCCCAGCCTCGGAATGTTCATTGAAGGAGCGCCGAGCGACTCGAGGAACCCCTTCCGTGGCGACGCTTCGATTCCAGCGCTTGATAACAGTGTCATTAATGGGGCGCGTCGTTCGATGTGGCTGGTATAATGATGGTGCCTCTTTTCACGCCCATGTACCAGGTGCTACTTATTGGACGCGTCGCCTAGGCCTAGGCCCAATTCGTAGCTCTTGGCTCACTATAAATATGTGTGAAAACCTCATTCATATGCACTGGTTTTTGCAAATTGCTCTGAGTACCGACCTTAATATCGTCACTCTGTGCGTTGATCTCCGAGCTTCCGATCCAACCTATTATGGCGAGGGTCTCCATCTTTCAGTTCAGTGAGCTCGTCAAAGCGCGCAAACAAGTTCAGCTTCGCCGAGCTTCCAATTTCCGAGGTTAGTGCCTTTTAACTGTTTTCCTTATGCTTTATCCGAGACTTCCCCTAGCCCGTTTTTATTTATACAGAGTGGGGGTCGTCAAGTCGGGTTTCGACTTGGTTGTGGATCCACTATTTTAGTACTTAGACTTTACTTGGCATGCCCCCACCTCTGCAGGTCTGATCTAGCTAGAACAAAACAAACCCAGAGGGTTGTCAACACAGATCGTCCAAACATAGCCAAACTGATGGCTATTAAGATTTCGGCAAGTGTACCGAATCGTTGCAAGTAATAATAAAATAGTAAGAACCACTAATCGTATCCACAGGGATTGAGAGTTATTATCCACTAAGCAAGTTGGTAATTCTTAGTTATAAAGTGATTGAATATTTGGTAATTTATAGTAACCGGAAACAGATTATTGTGAATAAAATTTGAGAGTAAAAGTGATTAGGAATCGAATCCTCTCCCCTACACTATCATGCACTGTACCATGGATCAATTTCAATGTAATTACACAATTAAAAGATTCAATTCAGTTGTTAAAGATTTAGGACAATCCTTTGCCTCAAAATCCCTTTTATTTAATGAGAACCCTAATTCCTTAAGTGTATCACCACTAAACAAAGCATTAAACGCGGAGAATTAACGAATTCATGAGAGTAATTTCATATTCCTATAATCATCACACTCATGACCTTCAACCCCAATATCTGGCAAACATAACCCATCTCCCAATGGTAAACGTAAACCCTAATTCATTACAACAACAATAATTATTGTAAAGCAATAAGAACAGGGGTAAAGGTAATTTTTAAAAGGATAACTAAATTGTATTGATCATAACAATGGAATCACATGATAGTTTTGGAGAGATTCACCTCTTCCTAACCCTAAGAAAATTAGCTACTCATGTTTAAAGTATTGAAAGATAAGATAAAAGAGAAGTTACACAAAGAGGAATACATTGGATCATTCAATTCCTTGTTCCCAAGTGTAGAGAAGCTCCCAATTTTGCTCTTTTTTGCAGCTCCAAAACCCTATTTTCGCATCCAAGCAGAATGCCCAAAAAATTCTAATTTTTCACTTAAAATGCTGTCAATTCTGCAGTCCATCGCGACGCGATGCGACTCAGTCGCGACGCGAAGGTGCAGAATTTTGCCTGGGTCGCGACGCGAAGCTGCACATATTTTTTTCTTCTTTTCTCTGCTGCGTCACTAGGCAAGCTGTCTGGTTCGCTAGTTGACGAAACATCAAATTGAAGGTTTTCTCTTTCAATAAGCACTAGAGAAGAGGATAATAACTTACAATGCAATCCTAATGACATCAATTTAAATCTATGCTATTTCCCCATGACAATTGACCGAAACACAATCAAATACTAGCATTTTGGCTTTAAAACTGAACAACAATATACATATGACGATGAGTCAACACAACCCCAAACTTGGAGTTTTACTTGTCCTCAAGCAATCATTCAATTCAGGCTGTGGCAGATTTTTTCTTCAGCTTTCACACCTTTCACACATACCATTAGACACTTCAACACATCAACAGTCATCATCTAACATAATGTATTAGCAAGACAAATCGAATTGGAAAACACAAGATCATATAGAGGCAAGCATTCTCAAGTTCTCTCTTTTCACACATCTCACTAATTTGCCTCTCTTCTCTGAAGTGTATAAGGTAATCACTCAATTGACAGTACATGCATCATCGTTTCATAGGCTTTAACAAGTTCTAGAAAAGTCCACACAAAATGATATGCACACACACACACACACACTATTGAGGACTTAAGGGTTGTAATGGGGCTTAGGTAAGGGTGGATATTATTTGGGTAAGTAAGTTAAAAACTTGGAGTTAGGCACAATTCACTTATTCTCACACTTTAAACAATCTCACCACTCACAATTTTTTCCCAACAAAATTTTACAAGAGAAGGATTTTTTTTTTATATTTTTTTTCTTGATTTTTTTGTATATATATATATACATGAATTTTTATTTTTTTACTTTTCCTTTCTCTTGTATATACCACCCCAAACTTAATTTGTTGCTATTCCATGAGCAACCCCAAACTTAGATATTTCCCACACTTGCATACATTTTTCCACCTAACTCCAAGTCAAGAGAACAAACTATGAATTTAGTTTTCCTGGTGCGGTCTATGTCAGAACAAAACCATGAACATTAAGCTCATTAAGCTCGGAATAATGTTCGTATTCATGCACTCTGCCAAGATTCTGGCGCTGGTCTCATTAAGCTCGGAATAATGTTCGTGCCGGTTACGAGGTCTGGGTTTGGGATCGTTCCGGCTCCCCTTCTCATTCCGAGGCTTAGATCCTCCGGGATCGGCAAGCGACTTTCCTGCGTTTAGCCCTTCCTCATGGTCGATGTATTTCTGAGATCGCTGGAGGAACTCCGCAAGCGACTCAGGTGTGTTTACCCCGACGTCAGTTTGAAATAAACTCCCTTCACGAAGGCCGACCTCCATGAAGTAAAGTCGGAACGAACCATCGAGATTTCGGACTTGGGAAGCCTCTCTGTTGAATCTCTCTATGTAGTCTCGGAGGGACTCATTCTCCTCTTGCCTAATCGCCTGTAACACCTTCCGAGATTTTGGCTTCATCTTGGAGTGGACGAAATGAGCGGTAAATAGCTTGGCTAATTGGTCCCAAGAGGGTAAAGTATTCGGCTTGAGAGTCCGGAACCAATCTAAAGCGACCTTCTCTAGAGTGAGAGGAAAGATCCGGCACTTAATTTCCACCGAAACGTTACGGTGTTGCATAACCGTGTCAAAATAGTCGAGGTGGTGATCGCCAGTCCCATCATACATCTTTAACCCTTCTTGGGGTTTCTGAAGATGCTTTAGCACCGGAAAGTAGTCGATCTTACTGGTGAAGGGTCCCTTCCGTTTTGCCGATCTCTCCCGGGGTGGGGACTGTTGGATGCGGTGTTTGTCGGGATATCTCCTTGAATGCGGGCGCCGACGTTCCTGCCTCGGGGATTTTTCCCGGCTTCTAGAACGTCGCCTCGGGGATGAGGATGCCAAAGATGAGCTTGGCCGAGGGGAGCCCTCGGGGTAGTAAGTATCATCCGGGGTCCGGCATGGGGGAGTTCCTGATCCACGTCCTCCTCTTCGACGAGGAGGAGAGCGGTGGTGGTGTCTTCTCCAGGCCGGAGATCGGTGGCGCCTACGACTAGAAGTCCTACTTGAAGGGTGTTGTTGAGGAGAAGTTCGGTCCGGCATGCTCCGAGCTCCGAAACGAAAAACAAGATGTTATCATGCTCAAAAACGCTGATTTTGTGTTTTATCGTTTCTTTGATGTTGGGCAACGGAAAGTAGTAGATGAGATAGGTAACAACATTGCTGGAATTGAAGTTAAAAGTTTCTTTAACAAACAAGATAAGTGGGAACAAATTGGCATGACAAGTGATGAAGTGGCTTTTTCTGGGTAAAAAAATATAGTCAACCTGTAATTAAAAAGGTAGCTGTCAAATATATTGATACATTAGTTACAGAAAGGGGATGTTGAATCTACTCAAAAGGAGAAACTTTGTTGTTCAATAATTTTTGCAATGTAGAGGAAGATTAGATATTTATGTTGCAGAGTATTTTATTTGCCTTCCATCTAATTGCAGCTTGACAAGAAGCCAATGCCTTCCTACTGCCAAGCAGGTTAAGGAATCTCATGTATAGAAAACATTCCATTTTGTAGCATAAAACAAATTGGCTTGGAATATTGGAACTGGGAAAGGAGACCCAATCAGCAAATACATTAACATTTTTTATTGACAAATTTAATAAGTAGCCCATGGAAAATGTGGTCCATCCAACTTTTAAAACATTAAATCGATGGTTAAAAGGTCACTTGTGCATACTACACAAGTAATTGTATTTGTGCATATGAAGTGCCACCAACACTCATTATGTGTGCAATTCATAACCATCGTCATTTACCCTTCACCTTTGAAAATATGCCTAATTTGGTTGCCAAGAGCTGAACATGTCCCTAGGGTTGGGATCCGGTTTGTTTGCAATTGGAACTGCATGCAGTCGAACAGTCAACAAGCTCGAAATCGTCTAATCTTGATCGAACGATCCGAGTTTCAAAGTTGGAAATTTTTATTACGCAAAAATTAAAAACTACTCTTAAAATCTGGACAGTCTGATCTTAATCAGACGGTTACCGACTGCACACATCTTCAAATGCATTTAATCCAAATCCCAAGGATTGTTCTTATCAGATAGCCGGAGACCAGAAAAGAAATGCAATGAATCTGTGTTTGGTTTAACTAATTATACACTCAAATAACTTAATCAAAATGCTACAGAAGAGCTTTTAGCTGAAAACTGTTTTTATAAATAAAATAATCAATCAATCCAAACATATATTTACTTTAGTAAAAACTAAAAAGAACATAATCATTCCCAGATTGTCAAAGCTTATTTATTAGTCACTTCACAATCACAATCCCAGAATTCTAATACTACAAATTTTTTAGATGATGGGATCAGTAGCTTTACATGTCTAAAAGTGAATAGCAACATGTAAGAGGTAAAATCTTAAAACCTTAAAATGCTAGACTCAATACCATATGACATAAACAAGCAAAAGAATTAGGATACAAACACTTGGAAATGCTTCACATGTACTCAATAATATAATATACCTTTCCAATGGTACAGCATGGAAATTATCAGTATAAAAATCATCCAAGAGAAGATCAAAATTCTCTTAGGACAGACTAGTTATGAAAGTATGGTAATCCTTTTACTCATCATCATCGTCATCATCATCATAATCACTGTCTTCATAATCAGAATCTGACTCATCACTCCTTCGTAGCAACAATGAATTCATGTCAAACGATGGTTCCGTTTCCATCTCTTCCATATCAATAGTGTCATAGTCCATTCGTTGCTCGAATTTCTCATTAGAACAATTAAGCATCCATGCTAGAGAACACTTCAATCCTTTCTTGGCTACCATCTCATGCCTAGGTTTTATAGTTGACTCCAAGCTATAAGTAAAGAATGCTGGGAAAGTAGCTAAGTCTTCCAAAGGCCTATCCATCTCCCTTTGGAAGTAATCAAAGTTAAGTTTCATGATATCAATGTTTAAAGCAAGTAATTGAGGACATCCAACAATCATCTTCGTCATTTGCCGCGACGAAAACCCGCAATCCTTGAGAAAATCAACATGCTTCAACATAGGTGTATTGCTGAGGCTAACAACCTGTGGCATTTTCTCAATCATTAAGCCAAAATCTTCAGGAGCCAAATCAAGTACAGAATTGAGAACACTTCTCTTATTGGAAAGCTTTGCTTCTAGGTCAGTTCCAATGATGTCGGGATACTGAGCAATTACGGAGGCGAGTGACATTCGCCTAACATTAAACTCTTCAAGGGATTTGACATTTGGCTTCACCTTCTCATCAAGATCAAATCCAAGAATATAAGGTTGTTTCTCTATCAGTGTAGCAATGGCTAGCCTTGGAATACCCAAGCTTTCTAGATATTCCACAAAAGGCTTGATGATTCTACCAACTCGCATCCCTAAAATCTCTGGGTATCTAGTTAAGACGCTTCCGATTTCTCTTTTTCCCACACCGATTCCGATCAAATAAGCAACCGATGTGCTCATGGTTCCCTCGAGTTTGAATCCCATCACTTCAGGATACCTCTCAAGAACACGAGGAATATCTTTCGGCTTGATATCCATCCCTTGAAGATACTTCGCAACTGGCATAAGATCCACAACCACACTAGCATGGAGTACTTGAGGGTATCTCTGCAAGAACTGTGTTATTGTTGATTTCCTCACTCCCAAATTACCAAGGTAATCAAGCACAGGAACCATGTTCTTCTTAACACTGCAACCTAGAACAAGAGGATAGTTGTTGATGTCTTCGATCGTAAGCCCTAAACTATGAAGAAAATCGACACGCTCCCTCATAACATCAACTGACACAGGAAGTTCAAGACCATCAAGCTCATCAGGAACAATGCCAATTCCCCGCAAGAATTCATAAACCTTTTCGCGCATTGTCGCTTTATCTTTCTTCATTTCAGATAAACTAGGACGAATGTAACCAGTATATAATGATGAGGGGCCTTCCTGCTTCCTGCGAATTGGACTGGAATCCCGTTTGAATGACCACGAATCACCGGACCTAGAAGTCAATGTCCTATCAGTAATAGAACACTGAAGCTTTGTAATCAACCTCATCCTCCTAACACAATTACATGGCAATTGAAAAGCTAGGGTAGCAGTCAACTTTGAATGACCAAATGTTAGAATTGGCATTTCTGTTTGGGAAATTAGAAAAGTGGGTTTTGTTATGCCGCCGGTAAAGGTCATAACTTTCATATTTTCAAGTTATGGGAAACCATTGAATCTGCAGAAACAAGAGGGTATCATACACTTGGTTGAACCATTGTTGAACATAATTGAAATCAGCAGAAAAGTCACAAACTTTCAATAATTAAGGCAAGTAAATACTCAAAAGCGAGAACCCCAACATTTCATTATATCAGATAGAATCATTGAACCATTTAAAAATTCTGGGCAACAAGTATTGAGAGAGAGAGAGAGAGAGAGAGAGAGAGAGAGAGAGAGAGAGACTCACCGTGAGGGGGCAGTAGCGAGCCTCTGTTGAAATTCCGCTCCGAGCTCTCCCTGAACACTGATAAAGGGATAACAAAAACTGCAAAGGGTTTTTCGAGGCTGTTTGAGTTGGGAAAAATCTATGTCTATTTCGATTGAGGATAAATGTTGTTTTATTTTTATGAAATTTTTTTCGTTTAATTTTTATTCCCCGAGTCTCGAATAAATTTTTATGTTTTCTTTCACAAGCAAAAAACGGGTGATTCTAGGATGAATAAGCAAATCAAATCCCGTGAACCATTAAAATTGATCATGAAATATTGGGTAAAATTTTATGAGTGGTTAATATTGAATCAACCATTATTAAATCTCGATCATTGATGAATTTTTATACTACATCCTATGCAATGTGCACTTTCGATGATAAAGTAAAAGTCTAGAATATATAGTCTAAATAAATGTGTAAAGTATAATTTTAACCAAAAATTTATACCTACTCCCAATTATCAACAACACCAACATTCACAATGGTCAGCATAAACTTCATCACATAATAGCCACAATGAAAACCATTCCATTGTGTTGGCATCTACACAAATGAATTAACAAAGTTAACCAAATATATATATATATATCATATATGAATTCACTCCGAATTAAATCAACTCAATATTTTAAATTACTTACTGTAGGGTACAACCACGTGGGGCAGATGTAGAATAACATTTGACAGCTCTAATAACATGATATAAAACTATTTATAAAATTTCAACCCAACTTAAGTTCAAATACTACAATCTAAACCAAGATAAAAAATACAAACTTACTCGCTAAACATTTCTTTGATTGTTTTGTTTGGTTTGCGGCATAAAGAACACATTCAGACCGCGGTATTTTGAGGTGGCATTAAGACAACTAGTGTCCAATGTCCGCTGCAACATTGATAAACTTAAAATTAAGCAACACACAAAGAAATGCATGTTACACACAATAAACTCAGAATGACAAAAAAATCAGAATCAGAAGACTAACATGCATATTTCACCATTCACCAACAAAACAACTAGTAATCAAAACAAGGAACTATGTTGTTGTTACCTGTGGCAAAATGGAGCAATATATACTCCCTTATTGGTGGTCATCAATTTCTCTTGAAGGTTTTGAAGGACAACATTCATGGGTATATCCTTCAGGTTAAGCTTGTAAGGACACACAAATCCATATAAGTCATCAATACCTCTTTCAACACATTGACGATGCAAATATCTAGTGGCAAGTAAGGAAAAACTATCAGATTGATTAATATATGTAAAATGTGAGAAATTTATATAATGAAATAGACTTTACTACTTACGTGCACCATATGGCCAAATGGCTCAATTCAAGCCACTCTTCACCAGAAATCATGTCCGTGATCTCTTTGAAGGAGACAAAGCAGTGATGATCTTCATGCTGCAACCATATCCTAGCACGTCTCTTATCAGCATACCCTGTCACAAGCATCTCTTTCATCCAATCATATTAACCTCCTCCTCCACATGAGATGGTGAGTAGCTAGCCTTAGATCCAACAGTTGTCATGGGAGAGGGAACCTGAACACCCGCATTTTGAATTCCTCCACATGAGATGGTGTGCTGAATAATTAAAACATACATATAAATTAAGTTAGTATTTATGAATTGATTCAAATAATAAAACAAATCTAGTAATATAAACATATACCTCTGCCAACGCTTTGCGAACTCGGTCTTGCACCATCACTTCCACATCCTCCATAATTTCTTTCATCAACTCCACTTTGTCAACTTGTGAGCTACTCGAGGTAGAACGTGCCACACCTCCAAAGTATCTCTTTATCCCGACACCTTTTCCAGCTCCCCGAACACGACCGGGATGCTCAGGTGTTCCAGTGGCAACAGTCAAAATATCATTCTTTCCTTGAGGAACGAAAGATCCTTGGCTACTCATAACCGCAAGTTCATCCTTCAACAAAAGCATGTTCACATGTTACAATTTAACAAATTAAACAAAACATACTAAGTTCCACAGCTTTCTTCAACTTAGATCCACACACAATGTCTTAGAAACACCACACAATATTTTACTTACAATCTTAGATCCAACAGATGCTGACGACTCGGATACATAAGATCAAGACTTGCTTTTGCGGCCAGCCTTCCACAGCTCATGACGCTCTGGAGATGTAGGCTCCACCTCCAAATCAGGATCACCAGACTCTTCCTGGATTTTTTTGATTTGTTCTTCTTTCAAAACCTTCTTCAACTTTTTATAACCACCTGGCCTCATTGTGTGGTTATATTTATTATTTTTTTAAATATTCTTGGCAGCTTCTCTCTTAGCCTGTTACAAAGAACAAACACCACCATATTTACAACATATCGTTAATGTTTAAGAAACTAAAATAGTTATAGTTAAAACAATACCACAAACTTCTCAGTAATGCGACTGTTATAAAATGCGGCCCATGTCTCGAGAGATATGTTGCTGTACTTGTGACATGGATTTTTTCGACCACCTGTATCCCCACTACCAAAGACATATGTTCTGGTGAGAGTTGTCTTGAACTGTCTCCAACAAAGATTGATATGAGACATCCAAGTCTTCTTGAATTCATTACTCTCGGGAACATCAAATGTTAGCAGTACGTCATCCCAAGCAATCTTTTTTGTCTCATCATCAACATCACTCCACTTCATTGGCAATATGCTTATCTTTGTTCGTGCAACCACCCCTAAATAGGTCTTGAATTTGTTAGCATACGGACCAATAAGATCGCCTTTACTATCAATATTCACTTTGTATTTTTGACCATCTGGGCACCTAGAAGTGAACTTTTTTAATGATGTTGGACGTCTGGTATTCTTTTTTGGAGGATCACCGAAATCATCCATGATAGCTGTTTAAACAAAGGAAACAAAATATATCAGTCATTCTTATTATAACATACTAGATCATACGACATTACTAAATAAATCATGTAGGTAAGGAAATATAAACATTGTTAAGTTCAAACAATACAATACAACTTTTCATTCATCTTGTTAAGTTCAAAATCAGTAACTATTTGTTTCACTTCATATATTTGAAGAATTGTTTGCATGAATCTGTTCTTTTTAAGACTAGCGACTTTAGTTTGTCATTATATCAATCCCTCATTCAATATGAACTATGAAACCATCCATACACATTTGGAGAAATACACTGGAAGAAATTGGAAAACATACTTCTCTCGGTTACAAAATCTGTCACATGCTCAAAAGGAAATAATAGAAACAAGCCATCATTGTTACTAAGTTCAAAATTACAATTTCATAGGTTCAAAAAAAACAAATCTAAACTCCTTCGTATAAAATTCCTTCATTATGATCATTGCGAGTGGCATGTTCATCGTCAACTTCATTGTCATCAACTGAAGTAGGCACTTGTGTTAACAAACAAGGTGTTTCGGAAATTTCAAGACTTGAATCTTCATTTTCATCACTGCCTATTTTTCCTTGTAGGACAACTGACCACTTTTTGTTAGAAGGATCTTTGACATAGAAAACTTGTTTTGCTTGGTCAGCCATGATGAAGGGTTCATCATTATAACTTACCTTGTCAAGGTCCACTAGTGTAAATCCCATTTCGTCAGTACGTACACCACTATTGTTGTTAACCCACTTACATTTAAAAAGAGGCACTTTAAATTTACAGTAATCAAGCACCCAAATCGCTTCAATGACACCAAAGTAAGCAATGGATGCGAGTACAGGATTTGTATCCTTTGAACTAAAGAAGTGCATCGAGGAAGCCATGACCATAACTCCACTGTTTTGCATGGTGCTTTTGTCATCTTTAGACTTTGTATAAAGGGAAAACTTATTTATGTCGTACCCGCTAGCTCCAACATACGACATTAAAGTGAGGGTCATGTGCTAACCATCTCAAAGTCTCAGAGGCACTCACATCTTTCTTAATCTCTGATTTAAACCAATCTATGAATGTGTTGTTATGCTCGTTCAATAACAATATTTCTTTCATTCGAGGGTTTTTGGCCTTTACTATCTCTTTATGGAGAGACAAGTAACGTAATACCTCATCTGTATTATTCAAAACATACAAATGTGCTTGAAGCACTTCAGCTCGGCCCATGCATTTAGTGGTTATACCATGTGTACCTTTACCTTGACCTCTCCCTGCATAACGAGACTTTGGTAGTCCCACAGATTTTGCTTCTGACAAATAGTCAGAACAAAACTCAATCGCTTCTTTTGTGACGTACCTTTCGACAATGGATGCTTCAGGACGATATTGGTTCTTCACATACCCTTTCAAGATCTTCATGTATCGCTTGATTGGGTACATCCACCTTAAATAAACAGGGCCGCATAAGTGATGTGTTAGTGTTATCTTAAAACAAAAACAGAAATTATAAAACCTATTTTTTTGGTTGAGTTTTGATGGAAAATCGTTTTCAAATTAAAAAAAAACAACTTAACCCTATTTTATCCGAAAATGTTTTGGTTTTGAAATTGACTTTCAAAACCAAAAACTCACAATCACTCCGAACTCGGCTACCATATTGTCAATAATGCGGCTTAAGCCCCGTTTTCTCAAAAAAAAGCATGTTATAAAAAAATGGAGCCTAATTCAAAAGAAAAACAAAGGCTATAATTTAATTAGCACTTCTTCCGATTCATTTTATATGTTGTTTTAACAAAACCAATTTGCCCTAGTTTAATTCTTGTTTTACATTTTCAATGAAATATTTAATAATTTTTTCCAAACATGTCCTTCTTTATCATGAGAATTTTTTACATTCAATAAAAAATTCACATTTATCTATCTAGAGAGATAAAAGTTAAATGATAAATTATACAACAACCATCAATCACTACTTCGACCGTTAGCTATGTACTTTTAGCCTTTTATTTTTGTTCCGGACAATAGTTCTTTTAAAAATTCACCGTACAATTCTTCAAGTTTTTCCAAATATACATTTTATATATATTGAATCTTTTAAAATCCCTTAGTATGAATTACTCGTCCCAAAACTCTTTTATTTAGACTTTAATTATCTCAAAACATTTACAAAAAGAAGTATTTTAGTACTTAACTAACACAAAGTAACGGTGTTTTGATTTGTGTGTAAGAAGAGTAATGTACCCGTATCTTAAGAACGGAGGGAATAACATTTATGACATAAGGCGGGGGGGGGGGGGGGGGAGTGCGAGTAATGAATAGGTAGGTAGTGGAGAGACGCGGCGTGAATATTATTTTTTTTACCATGCGGGGGTGAATAACTGAATATTCATGCATAGATTGTTCTTTTGTGTTTGCATTCTTTTTTTAACTAGTATGTAACCCGTGCGATACTATACTATGTTTTCGTTAAAAAATTTGTATAAAATAATTTAATTTGTTGCTGAAATAATTTTGAAATAATTTGAATACTTTTGTTTTTGCACCAAACGGGAGGATAGAGGAAATGTTACCATTTTTTTTTGAATATTTTAAAGTATTTTAGTTTGTGTGAATAACATGACGGTGAAATTAGTAAAGTAAATGCTTATGGAATAAATTAGTGTACTAAATTTTAATTATTTTATCTTTTACAAATGATGTTATCAATCCTGTTTTTGGAAAAGCACACATCGCCTGCATGTTGAAAAGTGAATATGTAGACACACACACGATATAAATTGACAAATAAAAATACATAGACACACACAAAAAAATATTTTGGGAGGTATGGGACATAATTTACTATAAATATAAAAAAAAATTAAAGTGAATATGTTTTATTAAAATGTGATAACCACAAAAAATAGTCAAAGACTTTTTCTTAGCATAGTTGTTTACTTGGTATTCAGACATGTGATTTTTCTTAATAAATAACCAAGGTTTTTTCTGTGATATATGAAATTAATTACTTATAAATATAATCAACCTATTGTTTAAAATACAGAAATTATAGAATTTAATAAAATTTAAATATTTATGTTAAAAAAGATTCTAGTTAAATTTAAATATAACATACAAAGATTAAAAATAAAATATTCTTTTTTAACTGAACAAAATACGATAGTTTTTATACCGTCAGTATTTTACTTTACAATAGTTGTTCTATATAGTAGAAAAACTAATAGTAAGTCTAACGTTGTGGAAATATTTTAAATAACAACATATGTACTAATACTAAGTCTAACGCTGTGGAAATATGCTAGTAACAACATATGTATTATCATCATTAGAGGTGGGAATAGGCTGGGCCGAGCTAGGCTTTGCATGTCCTGGGTGTGGCCTGTGTATAAAGTGTTAGGCCTGAGCCTGGCCTGTGGTCTGTCGTAGGCTCCTTTTTTAGGTCTCGTCTGTCCTTTATGAAAGCCTGCTATGGCCTGAAAGCCTGTTTAAAAGCCTATTTCACCTTTTTCTTTATGAAAGCCTAGGACTTTTGACTAATGTATGCTTTTGTAAATAGACTAATAAGCTAATATGTTAGTGACATTAAGTTTTGTTTTATATGACATCCAATTTAAATTTTATTTTATATTATAGCTTTAAATATGTCAAAAAATTGATGTATGTTGATATGTTTAAATTAACAGAAAATATTAGAAAATTTATGATTTAACACAGTAACTAAATTTAATATATATAATAACAAAAATATCAATCAAGGTATTTTTTATATTTACTTAAATAGGCCGGCCAGGTAGGCCTAAAAGGGTTTTTCAATGGCCTGTGACCTGGCCTTTTTAGCTAAATAGGGTTTTTAAAAAAGCTTAGCCTAGTTTATTTAAAAAAGAGTCTGGCCTGTCGGACGACCTGACCTATTCCCACCCCTAATCATCATATATTGATTGGGTGTTGGGGCAAATTATCTCAAACAGATATGAACTTTTGAATACATCAGCCAGACGAAATGCTCCAGATACCTACAATATAACCAGTATAAGCATATAACACATAATGTTTGTGGATTAATGTAACTAACTTAAAACATTCAATTACATCCTTGTTGGTTGAATCATTTATATCAGTTAGATGCTTTTCATAAAATTGAAAAGTAACATCATCTTTTAAGATGAAGACAACCGAACTTGAGTGATCGAGAACTCTAATTAATATGAATCTCATACCTATAAAAAGGACAACAACAAAAAAGTTAAAAAAAAATGTTAACGAATTCAACGACAAACAAATTGAAAATATTTGTTTCACCAGTTAGCAGAAATAATTTCGTCAATATGGGCCATGACTATATTATGCTAGTCATGTTATAAAATCACAACAAAAAGTTCAGATTTTTGTGATAGCTCAGAAAAAACTCAAAAAAATTATTTTAGAAAATTTGTTATACATTTGTTCTAAAATTATGTAGTGCATTCAGGTTGACATTTATATGATGGAACAAAAAATTAACAGCCATTTCAGCACCGAATTCCATTATATGTGCCAACAAACTACAGGAAAAAAGAAGATGTGTAAAACATAAGAGCATTGACTGTATAATGGTTTGTTGACCTACGAATAGAGCCTATTTATATAAGATAGTTGTATGAAAATTATTTGAAAATTAAATTTGAAAATTGCACCAAAATGAACCAGTTTGAAATTAGTAATTTTTGCCAAAAAATTCCAGATTCAAAAATTTGAATGTTTTGAAATTTCATTTAAGTTGAATTTCATTACTATTGATGATGAATCAATGTTTTTTTTCGAAAATAAAACTGAATTAGCATTTATTATTTTTCTCTCAAATTGTTGTAAAGTTGACACCTTGGATTAGTGGCCTTGAAAAACATTTTACTTTGTATTATTATAGATTTGTCAGAAAAGAAACAATCCTTTTTTAAGTCTTCTAGATGACTGCATTGATTTTCTTTTGACATGAAAGATGACTACATTGATTAGAGTGAGTGAATTATGTAGATATCTTGTGTTGCAGGCTAAGTTTTGATGATGAAGTGGTTAAGAGGTTTTGATGATGAAAAAGACAAAAGTTAAAGTTGATAATAGTAAAAAGGCCAAAGCCAAAGTTGGTGGCCAAAGTTAATGAAAGTGACAAAACATCAAAGTCACAATCCAAGACAATCAAGCTCAAGGATTGAAGATTCAAGTTTAAGGGTAGTCCTTAAATATAAAGGTAGTCCTTAGGGTTTGGGTGTGTCTTAGGATAAATGTAAGCTCTTTCGAATGTCAGCTCGTATCTCAAAGTCTCACACACTCACAAGTTTTTCAAAGATGCATGCATACTTACGTAAACATTCTTATCATCTTTAAAAACATAAAAATCGATTTCTTCATGCATAAACATACATCAAAATCGATTTTCAGGTCAATCAGAAAAGAAAGAATCGATTGTCAGGTCATGTAGTTTCATTGCATAAATCGATTTTCAGGCCAAACATTCTCAAACAAAGAATCGATTCACACACTTTTAAACTAAGCTGAGAATCGATTCCTACATGTCTCAGGCAAGCTGAGAATCGATTCATACAAGTTTTAACTTAGTAAAGAATCGATTCCTAGCCCTCCGTGGTTCTCAAGAATCGATTGTCCCTATTTTTCAAACAAAGTCAAAATCGATTCCTCACTTAAATGAATCGATTCCTAGATCAAATGCTTTCAACAAAGAATCGATTCCTACATTATTTTCAACGTAAACTTGATTTTCTCATAGCCTATAAATAGGCACCTCATTACGTTCATTTTTTCACACAACCCATTTCACGAATCAGAGAACATTTTGAGAAAAACTCTTCACGCTTTTACTTCTGCTCGTCACGCACCGTTGGTCCGTCTGAGCTGATATTTCGCTAAGAGTTAGTTGGGGTTGCCTTCTTCAAGTTGTAATATCTGCCTTCGTTAGAGGTATTTCTGTCTTTACATTTGTTATTGTTTAATTGTTGTGATTTGTACTAGGGAGTGGGGTATCTCTCTAGGGTAGCTGTTTGTACTAGGAAGTGGGGTATCTTTCTGGGGCAGCTGATTGTAACAGGGGTGGGGTATATATCTCTTGTTATTGTTGTAATAGATTTGAGGGCTCTCCATAGGTGGGGTATCCTAGGAGGAGAGTGCCTGAGTCTGTAAAGGTTTTCCAAGGCACCTGTAAGCCTTGTTGTTTTGGTTAGTGGAAAATCTCACAAGGGTGTGAGGACTGTACGTAGGTCACTAGGAGTTGACCGAACCAGGATAAATATCTGCGTGCTTTACTGCTTTCCTGCTTTACTGTTATACCGCTTTACTGCTTTATATTCTAATTCCTTCGCTTCCACTTAACCTGCGCGAAAATTGATCTAAGTCATTGAAAAGGGGAAAAACGTTTTCGAAAGATCTGAAAAGTTTTTAAATCTCAATTCACCCCCCCTCTTGAGACTGAAGCCACTTGGTAACAAATTACTTCAGGTGTATTTAATACAATAAATACCTTTTTTTTATATACTACAAATCTACAGTAAATATCATACACATATTCACTCACTTTCATATACACATATTCAATTATATTTCATTATTCATCCCAAGTAGGTAGCTCAGTTGGCGAACTAAAGGATATCGAAGAAGTGCACTAAATGAGTGAAAGTTGGAGGTCACAAGTTCAACCTCCGGAAACTAAGAATTCTCTCACCCCACTAATTTAGGATACTAAGCCAAAATCTTAGTAACAAATACTAAAGGGGAAGCAGAGTAATTTCCCCAATAACTAAAAAACACTCAACGGATATCATTAATAATTAATCATAACATTTCCCCAATTTCCAAAAACCCAAAGCTCAACTCTGTGCAGGGAAGAAACTCGCCGTCGAACTCTACAAACTCACTGTGACTCCACCGTCGCCGTCGAACTCTGTGCAAACGAACTCTACAAACTCGCTGTCGTTTCCACCATCGCAAAGGTACTCTCCTCCGTAAAACCCAAAGCTCACGAACTCTGTGCAAGGGAAGAAACTCGCCGCCAAACTCTACAAACTCACCATGAATCCACCATCGTCGTCGAACTCTATGCAAACGAACTCTACAAACTCGTTGTCGTCTCTGTCGTTTCCACCGTCGCAAAGGTACTCTCCTCTGTAAAACCCAACGCTCACGAACTCTGTACAGGGAAGAAACTTTCCGCCGAACTCTACAAACTCACCGTGAATCCACCGTCGCCGTCGAACTCTGTGCAAATGAACTCTACAAACTCGCCGTCGTCTCCGTCGTCTCCGTCATTTCCACCATCGCAAACATACTCTCCTCCGTAAAACCACAGTGAAAAATTGGTAACTGCATTATCATTTGCGTATTTTTTGCTTGCTCTAGATTTAACAAAGTTCGATTTGGTAATGCCTTGTGATGGTAGGAAATCAAGGGTTTTGAATTCTACTATTTTAATAAGACTGATTGATTCGTGAGTAAGGAATATCTGGTGAATCCTGTTTGATTTACTAATGTTGCAATTGCTGTGAGCTTTTTTCACTTATAATACGACAGTAGCAGTAGCAGTAGGTGGAGGAGAAGTGGCTGTGCTTGGAGGTGTCTGGTCTTGGGAAGTGGCTGTGCTTGGAGGGGTGGATATAGGTACAGTATCAGTAGGTGGAGGAGAAGTAACAGGTTGTGGTTGGTGATGCTGTGGAGCAGTTGCAGGGGCATTAACTGACTGAGAGGCATGAGGAAGAGGACTGAGACTCACTGAAGTAGAGGAGACAGTAGGTGAGGATGAAGAGGACTCAAACAAGGAGGGATAAGGAAATCTAATTTCATTGAAAATGACATCCTTGGACACAATGAGTTTGCCAGTTGGAGAAAGACACTTATAAGCTTTGTGAGACGTGGAATAACCCAAAAAGACACATTCATGAGACCTAAGATCAAATTTGTGTGCATTGTAGGGTCTTAGTAAGGGAAAGCATGCACACCCAAATACTTTCAAAAAGTTGTAGTCAGGCTCTTTCTTAAACAGGGCAGTGTAAGGTGGTGTATGGTTGAGAGGTGCAGAGGGTTGTCTATTAAGGAGGTATACAGCTGTTTGTACGGCATAGTCCCAAAATTTAAGTGGCAGTGAAGCATGACTAAGGAGGGAAAGACTAAGGTCAACAATATGTCCATGTTTTCTCTCCACAACACCATTTTGGTGATGTGTGTGTGGAGCAATTAGTCTATGTATGATACCTAATTCAGCAAGGTATGTGGAAAAGGTCTAAATTCCCCACCCCAATCAGTTTGTAAAGCTTTTATAGGTAGTCCAAACTGAAGTTCAACTAAAGCTTTGAATTGTTTGAATATGTCAAGAGTGTCTGATTTTCTTTTTAACAAGTAGAGCCAAGTGAATCTAGTGGCAGCATCAACAAAGGTTACATAGTAGAGGGCTTTGTTTGTTGATTCAATTAGGACTGGACCCCAAAGGTCACTATAGATAAGCTCAAGTGGTGTAGTGTAGGTGGTTTGTGATGGTGGTGCATATAATTTGTGTGCTTTGCACATACAACATGCAGCACAAAATTCCGACACATCTTTATTAGAAATAGGTATATTACATCGATGAAATACATTGTTCATTGAGACATGATTTGGGTGGCCTAATATTAGGTGCCACGTAGTTCTAAGACTAGGGGAGGGGGATGTTACATTATTTGTAGATGGAACAGCCTTAGAGATAGTGACATTGACAGATTTGGAACCATTACTAGGTGGTAAAACTGAACTGGAAGTAGACTGTAATGCAGAGACAGAGTTTGAACTGGTAGCAGCAGCAGGAGACTCAAATTGATGGTGAAACTTGAATGGGGCAAACTCATAGAGACCATCTTCACGCACAGGACCATGAAGAAGCAATTCATTGGTGTCCTGAGAGAATACAAAGCAATCTTTAGCATGAAATTGAAAATAAACATTGTTGTCAGCAGCAAACCTACTAACACTAATGAGATTTTTTGTTATGGAGGGAACATGAACAAGATTTTTTAAAAACAAGGAAACTTGAGGATTAATTGGAGAAGAGAAAGTAGAAGAGCCACAGTTCTTAACAGACAAACCTTGGCCATTGCCAATGTAGATTTGGTCAAGCCCCTCAAAAGGTGATTGTTGGTGTATGTTTTGTGATTGGTGAGTTGCTGTTATGGAGGCTGCAGTATCAGGGTGCCACGGAAGTTGTGCTTGACTAGTGGTTGAGGGTACAGATGTGGTCATTAAAGCTTGGGGATAGGGATAGGATTGTTGTTGTGGCATCGGTTGTGGTTGGTACAGAGGTCTAGGGTTGTAATTTGGCCGTGTCCAGGTGTTTTGATAGAGAGGGGAAGGTGCAGGGTGAGCAAAAGAAAAGGGATTAGGTTGTTGATTGAAGTAAGTATTGGTTGGTGTAGTGAAGCCTTGATAGTCACGGGGTATTTGTGCTTGGAACTGCTGATTAAACCTATGGTAACACATAGAAGTTAGATGGCCGAATTTGAAGCAAACTTGACACTGCACATTTCCAAAACGGCCACGTCCTCGGCCACCACGGCCTCCCCTGCTACCACGGCCATGGGAGGCACCAGAAAAGTTGGTATTCTGATAACTACTATCTATTCCAGCATTAGTAGAGTAAGGAACAGAATTACCAGGAGTAGTTTGTTGAGTATCAGAGTTCTGTGCAGGTGCCGGTGAGGTGTTTGTTAAATTGATTGAGAGAGTTTCAGTCTGAGATTTCTTCTTGAACCTTCCAGATCGTAATTCATGTGCAAGAAGTAACGCTTCAACCTCCTCAAGTTGATTAGCCTCGAATTTGCTTTCAATCACAGAGATAACCGGCGCATAATCCTCAGGAAGACCTTCGAGAATCACATCAATATGCTGCTCCAAGGGAACGGGATCACCGACGGATGCGAGACTATCTACGATCGATTTGATACGTAGAAGATACTCGTCAATGGTTCGCGATTCAAGCGTCGTCGAACGAAGCTCAGTGTGCAGTTGACGTGCCTTCGCTCGTGTAAGTTTCTGGAAGTGATCGTGTAATCGCTCCCAGAGTTGAAAAGAATGAGTGCAACCAAGAACTCGAGGTATAATTGCGCTCGAGAGAGTGGATTGAAGCCATGAAAGTAACCACTGATCTTGCTTCAACCAGTTGCGATAATGAGGATTTTCTCGGTGTGCGTCGCGATCAGCAGAGGTGAGATATTGATCAGGTATTTGTGGAAAGTGAATGAAGCTTTGCAAATTGTGTGCGTTTATCATCGGTTCCACCTGTTGCCTCCACACGAGAAAGTTTTTCTCATCGAGTTTGTCTGAAATTTTGAGCGTAAAGGTGATGAGAGGATCGACCGCCGGCGCTGTAGAGAGCGGAATCGGCGTAACAGGCGGTGGCGTGCCACCGTGGGATTCATCGTCGGCCATGGATCGCTAGCTAACTGATACCATGTGAGATAGTAACAGAATCTATAGAGAAGAGAGAAGAATGAGAGGGAAAGTCTCAAACTGAAATGTATTTTTCTGTTGATGAATTAATGAACAGTTACATCACTTAGTATTTATATGAGGTCTTAACGTGTGCACACTTGATACCTATCGTGTGCACACTTAACAGAAAAGTATCTGAAACAATATTGAGCTAAGACTCTAATGCTATGCACAATTAACAGCAGTTATATGATACACTCACAACTTCCAATGGCTGTCATTGTTGAAATTTTATAGCTTTTTGATATGTGAGGAATAGAGTACTGCAATGGAAGAGGAAATAAATAACTGAAATATATTAAGAGTTGGAAAATGGTGGAAGCATTTCCTTTTGATTAACCATTCCTAGTTCAATAATCTTTGATACTCTGTGATTAATCTGTATGTAGTTCATGCAGCTAAATAAAATGAAAGAGATAGTTTCTTAATCAGTAACCACAGATATGCACAACACTGGTTAGTGGTCACTAACCACAGAATTGCTTAAGACTGGTTAGTAACCACTAACCACAGATTGTACAATTGTGGTTATTACTTGTTAGATTGATAATGTGATTCTAATTTCAGTTTTTGATTCTAACTTCATCGTTGTTGCCCCTCACTTTTAATTTCAATGTCCACGCTGTTTCCAGATAAATGACAGACAAAAAGAGATCAAAAGAAGCAATAAATTCAAGATATCGACATATGTGCAAACCACAAATGGTTCACACATTTCTAAATGAAATTGTTCGAAGAAAGAAAGAATTAATAGAGTTAATAGGTTTTGGGTGTTTTGTGCTCATCTCGAAATGGCAAAGGATTCCAGGAGAGTTTGTAAAGTGGGTTTCCAATAATTTCAAACCAGAGCAATGTCAGTTGCGCTTAAGCAAGTATGAAGCGCTTCCAATAACATCAGAAGATATTGAGAGAGTCTACTACTTGCCTAATGAGGGAACACCGGTCAAACCATTAGCATGCAAAGATAGTTCAATCTTGAGGCTGCACAGAGAGTTTAAGCTTAAACTGAAGACACAAGATATTGACCGTGCCACCGTCGAAGAACTTGAAAAGGTCATATATACAGAGAAGAATGATCAAATTTGGTGCAATGGTGTCTTAATATACCATCTTGGCTGTCTTCTGTGTCCTGATCATAATGACACAGTCTCCCTTAAGTATGCCGATATAATTGAAGACCTTAGCACAGTATCCAAATACAAGTGGTGTACATATATTTTGGAGCATCTGAGGGAGGGCACAAAGGGCTATAAGACTCCAAAAGCGGACCTTCACCTCTTGATGGTTAGTTGTTCTAATATTACTTCCGTACATTAATCTTAATATATATATATATATGCTTATAACTTTTTTTATTGGCAATCTTCCAGATTCACTACATAGAGGAGAAGATGGGACCAGAAAGTCCTTTCTCCCGAGGTTCGACGATGCCAACACTAAAAGACTGAGACACGGCAAGGGTGTTAAAGGATCTGGACACAATTAATAAAGTTTGTGGTTTCAGAAACGGCATAACATCTGGTTATGCTCTAAGGCCACAAATTAGCTTAGATAGTCCTATTTCCTCACTCATTCCTTTGGAACCCGATGAGTACCCATTAGATAATGTTTGTTCATATGTCATAACTGTCTTTTTTAATTTTTGGTATGGCATTAAAAATGTTATGCAACTAACCACAAAATCACAGCTATGCACAAACACTAGTTAGATGCCACTAACCACAGATATACAAATCTGTGGTTAGTGACCACTAACCAGTGTTGTGCATATTTGTGTTTAGTGGCATATTTGCAAAACAATGGTCAGATTTCAATAACAACAGATTCACAAAATCACAAAATGTGCACTAATCACAGAATGTTTTTTTATTTGGTGTTGTAGGTTCCGGAGTACTTAGAATATTGTAAATACCAACTTGGAGCATTCAAGAGATGCGTTAAAAGTTTGAAGGAGAGAGTTGATGATGATGATGAAGATGATGAGGGTGATGATGATGAAGATGATGAGGGTGATTATGAGGATGATGGTGATGAGAGTGATTATGAAGATGATGATGATGATGATGATGATGATGATGATGATGATGATGATGATGATGATGATGATGATGATGATGATGATGATGATGATGAAGATGATGATGAAGCTGGGGATAAAGATGAAGAGAGCAGTGATGAAGAAGAGAAGGGTGATGATGATTCAATGGAAGATGGTGTTGATGATACTGTTGAAGAAAGTGATGAAGACAGTGAAGTGAGGCGTGAAAACCGGACCAAGATGAGAAATGATGACAAAAATATTGGTGTTAAGTTGTCATCTCCTGATGTGCCTCACAATTCTGATGAGGACAAACAACTTATCACCTATGTTGGTGCGGTTGATGCCATGTGTGTGCCACTCAAGAATGCTAGGTAAAGTATTTATTTGAAAGCGTATATGAATTTGTATAATACACATTTACCTAACTTTTAAATTTCTTTTTTATGTAACATTAGGGTGGATATAAAACCGGAAGCAATGGTGAACAAGGAGACCAATATTCACTACACGCCAGCAAGTTTTAATCTGTAAGTATGAATGGTTAAAATGTTTAATTCTTTCTTCCACAACATGAACTGGACTTTATAATTCAATAACAATAATACTTATGGAAATCTGTGCCATCTAACAAGTATTAACCACAATTGTACTATTCTGTGGTTAGTGGCCACTAACCAGTGTTTTGCAATTCTGTGGTTGGTGGCCACTAACCATTGTGGTACTTAGTTGTGGTTATTGCCCCTTACAACATTATCACAGAATCACATTTTCAATAGCCACAGATTTGAATAGTAATTAGCTACTAAAATTACAGTCTGACCCAAACTCCTCCGGATGCTAGACGGAAGCTAGCTGACGAAGTTCAAAAGGACATTGAGTTTTGCGAAGTTCACTTTTTTGAGATTTTTGGTGGTGACGATATGCAGGACAAAATAGTAGTGTAATTATAAATACACCTATAATATTAACTTGTACATCATTGTTTCAAATAATCTAACATGATAACTTGTAAATTTCAGTGCAACTCCAATCAGGACGGAACCACCGGAGGTTGATGAATGTAGCAAATACATAAGCAAGAGGAAAAGAAAACAGAAGCCATCGAGATTCTTGCTGAGCCCATACAATGGCCATGTTGCTCAATCCAATGCGTCGGTTTTAGACAAGAATCTGGTCACATATATTTGGTCACCGGATCAGCCAAGGTAAGTGGAAACTTTTTCAAACATAAGATTTCTATATTATTACATGTGGTATTACAAATTTGTGGTTAATAGATCTTTTCTCCGCTATGACTACATTTTACGGTTTAGGGTTTCTACATGCCATCGATTTGTGAGTTTGTTGTTAGTGAGAAGTAATGTTGTTAGTGACAAGTACTAGTTATGGAAATCTGTGGCATCTAACAAGTATTAACCACAATTATACTAATCTGTGGTTAGTGGTCACTAACCAGTGTTAAGAAATTCTGTAGTTAGTGGCCACTAACCATTGTTGTACTAATTTGTGGTTATTGCCCCTTACCACAGATTTGAATAGTAATTAGCCGCTACATTAAAAACTCTATCTATTAATTGTTTTGAAAATTGCATTTACGAGTTCAAAATGTATCACGCGGTGACAAAATGATGTACCAATGCCAAATGGACCCTAAATTCAACCTCAGGAGAGTGGAATTCTGGACTTTGCAAGAGGAGGAGGAGGTGTCAAGCCTTGTCGTAGATAGCCCGGCAAAACTTGTTGAATTTCGCACAACGAAATGATAGGTTGATGAGAAGACTAGTAATGACAGCAGGGCCCACGGTAAGAAGTTATTTGATGGCTATGATAAGATATGTTTTATGATCAAATTGCTATTCAGCAATTATGCTTTATGACCAAGTAATTCTTAGTTGAAATGCCTATTTTGCAAATTCCTATTCAGCATAGATGTTTTGTGGTCAGATATGCTTTATGGTCAAATTCCTATACTAAAATTGGCATTTACATGATCAGAATGAGATTCTTAAGAAATAACCACAATTGTACTGTTCTGTGGTTAGTGGCCACTAACCACAGATATGCACAACATTGGTTAGTGGCCACTAACCACACATATGCACAAAACTGGTTAGTGGCCACTAACTACAGAATAGTACAATTGTGGTTAATTCTTCTTAGATTGAAGCATATATGATCAAATATGATTTATTTTGAACTTTTTGGAACACAGTTGTATACATCGGTAGCTGTCTCAAGGAAAGTAAGTGTTGACAACAACCAAGATAAAGCCCAAGCCTTCAAAACCAAGCTAGCAGTGTTCAACAGCCATATGAGCTATAGGAGGTTGAATGTTCTTGGACTTGAATATGTAAGTGTTAATTGTAATTTTTTTTTAATATATAAGATATTGGATTTGTAAATTTTCTAACATAACCTTTATAACAGATTCTTATATCTACTATTGCTCGCTCCCACTTTGTCACCTATGTCCTCAATTTGAAGATGAGAAGATTTGAGTATTTAACAAGCCTTGAGGGGTTTGCAAGAAAGAATAAAGGTGGAACATTTTCCGAATTTGATGTTCTTGGGGACATATTGATGAGTGAAGCCTGTAGCTTTGTTCAAAAGAGATGCAATGTCTTGCAAAAGCCTTGTCCATATAAATGGGAACCGTTTGAGTGGCATGATCCAAAAATGCCACAACAGCCAGATGGAAGTAGTTGTGGCGTGTTCACAATGATGTTCTCGAAAGAATGGCATGGAAATGAAAACGACATTGGGCAAGAATCAAAAGAAGATTGCAACTAATAAATTCCAGATGGATCTATGTTGCTCAATCATGAACCACAAGAGCAACTTGTTGAAGGAATCTATACAAGTTGAAGCTAACAGCTTTTGTGACCAACTGCAAGCGGAGATCATGAAAAGTGGGGGGCAAAAAAAGGCCGTAGGAAAAAGAAGAAAAATGTAGGAAGACTGGAACTATTTTTTGCATATGTAATTTTCTTTTTTAGTCCTAGTAATATACTTTTTGATTAGGCTCTTCTCCCACGGGTACTACTAACCATATTTGTGCATAACTACGGTTAGACACCACTAACCACAAATGTGAATAACGTTGGTTAGATGGGAAAACCATGATTTCTTTTTTTCCTCTTTTGTTAGAATTCATATGGTACTTTCGGATCAAAATCAACCATCGGTATTCGGTTTCTTCTTTTATGGTTTCAGTATGAATTTGCTCTTGATCATAATTTGTTTATTTATTTTTCATTCTCATTCCTTTACATTTTATGTTTGGATTTATGATTTCTGGTAGTTTTCAAGTAAGAATTTTGTGTGGAATTTATTGAAGCTACTAGCAAAAAGTACTAAGTGAGAATAATATTTGGGAATTCAAGAATGAAGAAATTGAATTTGTAATGGAGATTTCTCATATACCCTTTAGTACTTGTTACTAAGCAATTGGTTTAGTATTTGTTAACCACAATTGTACTATTCTGTGGTTAGTGGCCACTAACCAGTGTTAAGCAATTCTGTGGTTAGTGGCCACTAACCAATGTTCGGATTTATGATTTCCGGTAGTTTTCTAGTAGGAGTTTTGTGTGGAATTTATTGAAGCTACTAGCTAAATGTACTAAGTGAGAATAATGTTTGGGAAAGGAAATTCATTGTTGTATAATTGACATTACAGTCTTAAGTATAACACCACCCCAAAAAAAATTGTTTCCTCCTAAATTGTTATACAAGTTCTAAATCCACGTGCTTTTGACGTTCAATTGCCCGCTTGCGTTGCTGTTTCCAAATCAAATGTCTTTTCTCTGATTGGGACATCAACCTGATCTTGTTCTTGCATGGATTTTGACGTTGCTTTATCTTTTTAGCTGGAAATTCTACTTCATCTTCTTCAACTGTAACATTCAACAACCACAACATATATAAGAATTGCAAAATCTTGAACAAAAAATAAATGTAAGATAAAGAGCAATGAAAATAAAATAGCAAATACCTGGCAAGGTTGAACACTCGGCACGCGAAGGTTCAGTGATATCAGACGTCGAATGTAGCAACTGCTCAGCCTCTTTAACTCCATCAAGAACATGACGAAGAAGTACGTTAAAGGCAGCCTCGTTATAGCATATGCGTGAACCAGCTCCAGAAACTATATCAGAAAGACGCTGGTATCTCTCACCAAAATTCGAAAGAGGCTTGGTTTCAAGATGTAGTTCCTCAGAAATACAACTAAGAGACTTCTTATAATCTCTGCACCATTTTTTTTTCACATACATGGGAGGGATGCAATGCAAAAAGGATTACGCCACACAGCATAAGCATCCAAAACTCCCAGTGTGTGCCGGCAAATTAACCCCCAGTTCTCAAAAAAACGACAGCTACAAGTAAGAGAACTCTTGACCAAATCTAACTTCACAACTTCAGTTTCTACCAAAACTTCGTTCTCAGTAAATTGATTATCCCATCTCTCAACATGTATAACATCTGTCGTCTCCCATTTCAACTCTTGAACAATCTGCACACGAAATATACTATTAGGACAAATAATAGTTATTGAGAAGTAATATTGTTAGTGACAAGTAATAGTTATGGAAATATGTGGCATCTAACAAGTATTAACCACAATTGTACTAATCTGTGGTTAGTGGCCACTAACCAGTGTTGTGCATATCTGTGGTTAGTGGCCACTAACCATTGTGGTACTAATTTGTGGTTATTGCCCCAATTAACAAAAAAAAAGAAATGGGTAATTATCAATATTGTGTAAGCTTTGCACGCCTCAAACTCCTTCTGAATTAACTCAAAAATGGAAGGACTGAACAACTCAGCTGCATGGCATATCAAACCACTGTTGGTATGCCTATTCTCCACAATAGTGTTCTGCATAATAAAATCAGACATTAATTCATTGTGACGCAAATCATCGAGGAGATCTTGGAACCTAGACAACAATTGAGAGATATAGTGTTCAGTCTTTAGATAAAATCGAGCAAAGGCATTGAATTGTTCGCTAAATTGTGTGGTCTTCTTCCCAGCTGTGAATGTATTCTTCACCCAAGCAGAAGCCCATTGCCTCCTGCTGGTGTAAATGAAGTTTAGCCAATTTATGTCAGAACGACGTGCATTATCGAAGCATTCGTCAATCATATGCTTCCATGAGTATTAAAACTGTTCCTCGTTATCAACATGCTTTACCAGATGCTTGAATTCTTCGAAAAACTTAGTAGTGGCCCTAGCACCAAGTCTCTTAGTGGAATTTTGCTTGATGTGCCAAGAACATAAAGCATGAAAAACATCGGGGAAAACCTCACGAACACCAGCAGAAATTGCAGGTGCTTGATATGTGATAAAGGTCTCCGGTTTCTTGCCATTCATGCATTTAATAAAAGTCTTAAACAACCACTTGAAAGTTGCGGTGGTTTCATCATAAAGCAACGCGCCACCAAACACGCAAGTACCTTTATGGTGATTAAAGTCAACGAAAATACCTGAAAATACATAGAAGTAACAATTAGTACGAAAACATTACTTATGATTAATTAACCATAAATACACCCAAAGATGGTTAGTGAATGATAACCACACGGAAGAACATTAAAGGTTAGTGCAGTGATGAAACAATTTAGCAAAGGACATACCAAGGGGCCTGTAGTCCTTGTTAGTTCGGTATGTTGTGTCAAAGCTAACGAAATCACCAAAAAGTGCATAATCGACCCGCATGACAGAATCAGCCCAGAAAATTGAAGAAATTGCCTTGTCTTCATCGACTTGAATGTCGTAGTAAAAACCAGGCCTTACCAATGCCTGCTGCCTAAACCACGCTTGCAACACAGTAGCCTCTCCAGGTTGCAATGCCTTCGCCTTGATAGCAGACAAGTGATTCTTCAAATCATTGTGTAGAAAACCAAGTTTTTCAACACCGCCAGCAGCCTGGGCCATAGAGTCATATGTAGCCCTCGCTGATATCCCAGTTGCCAAATAATTGGATATAACAACTTTCTGTTGTTCCTTGATAGTTCTATTAAGTGGCAAGAAGTACCTCTTGTCATCATCGATCAAAGGATGATTGTGATCATCATACCACTTGGTAATAACATACTCACACTTGTGAGGATCCATCTTAAGCTTCATTTTCGCCAAACAACCCGTACGCGTATCTTTCCTTTTATTCAAAACCTCCTTGCGAATCTTAAAACCTTGTTTGTGACACATCATATTCAGATAGTGAGGGATATCAGTCTTTTTATTCTTGCTATCGCGATACACATTTGCCTTCTTAATGGTGAAACCCAAAGATTTGGCATAAGGCCTGTAAAAAGCATATGCATCCGGCTCTGTGTGAAAAACAAGATCTTATCAGTGACATCCGACATTGGTACTTGAATCTATGCAAACATTATAACGGAAACAAAAAAATGAATCAGCTAAGCATAGGAAGGCAATGTTAGATAACACTAACCATAATAGTACACATATATGGCTACACAAATTTTAAAAAGTTAAAATCAAAGAATTTGGCAATTATAAGTTAAGAACCTGAAACAACCATATCAGTGAGATTTTCATCCTGACCATGACAATCCTGAACTGCAATAAAGAAATACAATGTAGTAAGTGGCAATAACCACAAATTAGTACCACAATGGTTAGTGACCACTAACCACAGATATGTACAACACTGGTTAGTGGCCACTAACCACAGATTAGTCCCAAAATGGTTAAAACACTGCATTACTAAAACTGAGACCGACACCGTAACAAAGAAAAATTACAAAGCAACAAGAAACTTACGAGCAAGTAAACGTGAAAAGCTGATTGCTTCACCATGTTCATCAACTCCGGGCATATTGAAATCTGCAGAAAAATGACTTACGCGTGGAGGTTGCGTGAATTGGTTCTGTGATGCAGAAAAACGACTTACGGAATGAATGAATAAAAATTCAAATAAGAAAAACAACTTATAGAAATGGAAATCGCTCATTAACTGAATCATAGAATTCTTATTAAGTCGATCGCTCATTAACTCAATCACGAATAATAAAAACGACTTACATCTTGAATTCTTATCACAGAAATTAAAGAAAATCGCCAACATAGAAATGAAAATCGCTCATACAACGATTTCTCAGTATGGAGATGAAAATCGTAAATCGGAGTCGTGCGCAATCGTAAATCGTAAATCGTTCATACCACAGAATTTTGCTTCTGATTCAATTGGAAATAATAGTATTAAATCGTAACTCTTAATACTATTATTTAGAATAGAATCACATTATCAATCTAACAAGTAATAACCACAATTGTAAAATTTGTGGTTAGTGGCCACTAACCAGTCTTAAGCAATTCCGTGGTTAGTAACCACTAACCACTTAAATTGCATTTCAATCGGTAAGATAACATAGTAATCATAATTCTTAACAAGAGTGGTATTCAAACATGTTCCATCTAGCACAACTACATTACATTCAAGAACGTAGTCAAAGAAAAATACAGTTTCAAATTGATTTTCAATCAATCAAATCGATCAAAAAATGTAGTAAGTTTACAAAAACAGCGATGCAAAAAGTACCAATTCATTTTTCTGAATAGAAATAAGAAGTAAAAAATAATGCGAAAGACGAGAAGCAGAAGCAGCGGAACACACCAAAGCAGGATCATTAACCACCGACGGAACAGAAGCATCGCACAGCATAGAACAACAACGTCGCAAGGAGGAAATCAACGACGGCGACAGTTGATGAACGGTTGCCGGAGTGGTTGCGTCTCTGTTGCGTGAGCGTGGAGAAGGAGGAAATCAACAGCGACGACGGCTGATGAACGGTTGCTGGAGTGGTTGATGAACAGTTGCCGGAGTGGTTGAGTCACTGTTGCGTTAACGTGAAGAAGGAGGAAATCAACGGCGGCGACAGTTGATGAACGGTTGCTGGCAGGGGGGATTTTAGGGCCCAGCCAGCCCGGGCACGCGCCCAGGCTCAACTTCTACTTTGTTTGTAAAGCCCCCAACCCAATAGCTGATTTTTAGTCATAACCAGGGGCAAAAATAGTAAAACAGTGGGTGTGAAATAAAAAAAGAATGGTCCAGCCTAATGTAAAAAAAAGTAAGGTCCAACCCAATGTAAAAAAAGTAAAAAAAAGAATGGTCCAGACTCCAGCCCAAATGGAAGAAGAATCGGCTCCATCACCCTCAATCTGAATTTCCTTCGCAGCAATCCAATTAGAATTCCAATTTCTTAAGTTTCTCTCATCTCAATTTCACATTTCATTGCTCCGCTATAGCGCCGCTATCCATCCTCAATCTACACAGGTTAGTTAGTAAGGTTTTTTTTGATATCTTGTTTCCAACACATTTCTTCCATTTAATTTTACGGTTGGTATTGCATATTTGAAATTTATGATATTTGATTGATTATTGATATACGCTCAGGTTAGGTTAGACTTAGGATAGGGTTAGATTGTAATTGTAATAGTATTCCCCTTTGAGCAATGAACAAATAGGTTAGGAAAGTTAACACAAAACAATTCATCTTGATTTTAAATTTGAGAGAAACTAGAAAGTAAGTAAGTAACTACTCCTTGCCTTTGAATTTGAATTTTAAAGAGTAAAGTGAATCAAATATAGTATACTGAAGTACTGAACTGATTATTAAATTAATAGCAAGGCAATATAAAGCATAAATTTCACTAGATCATATATATAGCACATACCATTTTTTTAGGAGAACATTAAGGTAACACAAAGGTATTTAGTTTGTGTAGAATTGTTGATTCTTTTTTAGTTTCCTTATATGTTGATCATTATTTGTTTTTTACATAGTTTCTTTTTTTGGATCATAAAATTTGTTAGATGAGGAGGTTTTTGGTACCTAGAAGTTCTATTGAGAATGCGAATGTTGTGCAACCGGAAGCCGAAGTAGAAGAAACGCCCCTAATGCGGCCAATGAGTTTAATCCAAATGACATTGTGCGTGATCCAGGATGTAGGAAACAAATTGATGAGTATGCTCCGGAGATTCAAGACCAAGTGAGGAGGGCGTATATATTGAAGGGTCCAACGCAACCAAATTTGACAAATTTCCCTCGTACTCAATTTGGGAAGTATTCAAGAGCATTTTGTAGTTCATGGTATAAGAGTTATACATGGATTGAATACAGTGAGTCCAAGGATGCAACTTATTGTTTCTATTGCTTTCTCTTTAAGTCGCCCGGGAGGGCCGGGCACTTTGGGTATGAAGTCTTCAACAAAGACGGATTTAAGGATTGGAAGCATGCATCTAAAGGCTTTAAAGATCATATTGGTAAGCATGATAGTAAGCACAACTCATGTATGAAGCACTATGACGATTATAATAATCAAAGACAAAGTGTGACAAGTATCTTTGCTAGAGCAAGTAGGGAATCAGAAGAACTATATAAGATCCGTTTGACTTGTTCTGTAGATTGTACTAGATACCTCATAGCACAAGGCATTGCTTTCCGTGGCCATGATGAAAGCTCTACTTCTCTAAACAAGGGCAATTTTAGAGAGATGGTAGATTGGGTAAAATCTAGTAATGAAAAAGTGAGAGATGCTTTTGTCCGTGGTCCAAAAAATTGCACAATGCTTTCCTCTGACATTCAAAAGGAGCTTGCAACGTGTTGTGCCATTGAAGTTATGAAGGTGATTATGGAAGAGCTTGCAACTCAGAAACATTTGGTATTTCCATTGGTCTACAAACTCATTGAGTTGGCTTTGCTGTTGCCGGTGTCGACAGCATCCGTTGAAAGAGCTTTTTCAGTAATGAAGATTATCAAGTCTAAATTACGCAACAAGATCAACGATGAGTGGTTCAATGACTTGATGATATGTTACACCGAGCGGGAGATATTCAAGTCACTTCAAGATGTTGATATTATGCGAACATTCACCCGAAAGAAGTCTCAGAAAGGGCATTTACCTCCTAATTTTATTTAGCACTCTATTGACAGGTTAGATTTCATCTCTCCTATTTAGCACACTTTATGATTATTTATATATTATGTCATATGTAAATTGGCGGGAAATTTTCTTGCCCAGGCTCTAGAAAAATCCTGGCTTCGCCACTGGTTGCTGGAGTGGTTGATGAACGGTTGCCGGAGTGGTTTTGCGTGAACGCGAAGTTTTGCGTGAACGTAAACGTGAAATTTTGCGTGAACATGATCAAACTCAAAGGGGTAAAAAGACAAAGATGTCCCGTTAAATATTGTCCTTTAGATGAAAATTTATTAAAGGAATACTGATCCAATAGCTGTAACGAATTTAGTAAGAAAAACTAAGCTTTTGGCTTAGTATTCTAAGCGGTGCCGGTGTGAATATTTTTTTTTTACCATGCGGGGGTGAATAACTGAATATTCATGAATATATTGTTCTTTTGTGTTTGCATTCTTTTTTTAATTTGTCAGAAAAGAAACAATCCTTTTTTAAGTCTTCTAGATGACTGCAGTGATTTTCTTTTGACATGAAAGATGACTACATTGATTAGAGTGAGTGAATTACTTCAGTATTTAATACATTAAATACCTTTTATTTATATACTACAAATCTACAATAAATATCATACACATATTCACTCACTTTCATATACACATATTCAATTATATTTCTATTTAGGTAGCTCAATTGGCAAGCTAAAGGATATCGAAGAAGTGCACTAAATCAGTGCAAGTTGGAGGTCTCAAGTTCAACCTCCGAAAACTAACATTTCTCTCACCCACTAACATTGCCTATAAAAAATAAAAATAAATAAAATTATATTTCATTATTTTATATTTTATTATACCGTAAATAATTTTTCCTATAATAAAAGACTTTCATTAAAATAGTGAAATATAATTATAATATGTAAAATCAGTTAACATATTCATTATATAGTTATTAACTTATTAAAAATATAGTTATTAAAGTGTTTATTTATTGTCAAAAAAAAGTGTTTATTAAAAACTCTGGGCCAGCTGTCCTGCCCCTTGAGCCACCTACAATGAGCGAGGGATTAGACACTGCTATCCGTGCGGTGGATATCCGAATTTACCCAAAAAAAGTGTTTATTTATAGAATAATTTTATAAAAGTTAACAATTTTTTTACTATAATAATAAAAGATACATTTATTAATTGAATCATATTTTAATTTTATTTATTTATTTAAGGAATATTTTAATAACAGCTTTTTGGGTAAACCCGGGTATCCTTCACGGCGAATGTGGAGACTAATCCCTCGAAGTACTAGAATTCTTTTAATATTTTAATGACAGTTGCTACTTGCTACCAGTATTACATTGAAGGTAAATCTTTTATTTTTTTACAAAATCCCATTTAAAGTAAATGTTAAATTCAATTATTTGCTCCATAAGCCAAAGGAGAGGCCTTGGTCGGTGCAACGTGTCTCAAGCTCTTTGGTTGGTTTTTCACCAACCCTCGTTTTCCATTTGCTGCCATTCTAACGCGTTTAACACGTCAGCTAAAACTAGACTACTAGGAATCCAATCCAGGGGATCCACCATGATACATCGTACAACGAGTGAATATTTACCTTGCTCAATTGGATGTGTAATTCAATAGCAAAATCCGATAAAAACTAGTAGCATTTCACATCAACCTTTCATGCCAAACATATTCTTAAGTGCATCATGTATTTAATCAAAAAAATACTATATAAAATAAACACATTCATAAATTCCGTTTTATTTTTTTATAAGAATATATTCCTTTTTTTTTATATATAATGAGAGATTAAACTATACTGGCGTAATATCTGAACAATAATATTACACTTTTTAATAATTTGTATTGGATTTTGTCAAAAAAATAATTCTGTATTGGATATCTTTGTTAGGATTTAGGATTTAGGGTTATGAGAAATGAGAACTTTTAAATATAATTATTATATTAAAATTAACAGCTTAGATTCAGTGATGACTCAAAAAAAAAAATTATTAGTGCAGGCAAAAAAATAGTCTATAAAATTTTGTCACACAAACATTGTAATTTTTTACAAAATGCATAGTTTCATGACTAAAAAAAAATCCTAAAATACTTAAGTTTCTACAAATTACATAGGTAAAAAGATAAAATTAGTACAACTTATTCTTTTTTTTTTATCTCTTGTGAATTTCTACATTTAATTTTAAAAATTATCTTATGAGAAATTTTTTATTTTTTTATAGGGGCAAAATAATTTTGTTATATATATATATATATATATATATATATATATATATACGAAATAACTTTTCAAGGGGGAAAAATATCCACAATTCGATCAACATACATCCGTCTCTGTTTAGATTACGTCATTATTTACAAGATCTTGTATGATTGATTCTTTTTTAAATAAAGATCATATGAAATTTTGTAATCAACAACGTAATAGGAGTCGTTAAATTTAATCTAACAATAATACCCCTATTATTTTAATTCAATTTCCTATTTATCGTTTATTCTTTAACTTTCTACCATAAATTAAAAGTGTCAATTTATATCATTTTTATTTTTCAAAAACTTTAAATTTACGCGGCTGCCATATATGCTAATTTATTTTTGACAAATTATATATGCTAATTTTTACAAAAATTTATTCTAACTAATACATTTATAAAATATTATAGTTCCCAGTTATGGATACAATTGTAATTTCCTTACGAGGAAACAACGCGCCAACATATCATCATCACCTCACCAATCACCAGCCAGTATCTGTATCTTCTTCAGTCTCGTATTATTATTTTTTTATGTTTATAAATATTAATTTTCATATTCACTTTCTCAGCAACTTCCTTTATCTATTGGAATCTCTCTGAATTTTAACAGTTTGATTTCACACAAGGGAGCTGATTTCTCTTTTCAAACACTCTTTTTCGTCTTTCTTTCTTTCTCTTTCGCTTTCTCTCTGCTTTAGAAAACACAACGCTCCGTCGTGATGGGTGCCGTCGACTGCTTACCGCCGCCGAACTTGGAGGAGATGACAGTTCTGTCTCTGAACAAGTTGCCGTTAGGGTTCCGATTCCGTCCTACTGACGAGGAGCTCGTCGATTACTACCTCCGTCTCAAGATCAACGGAAACGGCGACGAAGTTTGGGTTATCCGTGAAGTTGATGTCTGTAAATGGGAGCCTTGGGATTTACCTGGTAATTAATTTCCCCCTTCATTTGTTCCCTAATTGTATCTTGATTTAGGTTTTTTCCGTTTTTCCACAATTTGGTAAAGTTTGACTCTTATTTACTCTGTTAATTTGTCTCTCACACTGTTTCGCTTGCTTGTTAAAACTAACAATTGTAGTCATTTAGTGAAAAATTAACCAATTAGATTGTGTTGACTTGTAAGCTACAAGAATTTATTTAATTTCAGTTATCGGTTTTTCAATAAATTGATATAATAATGTTATTTTTCACTAAAGTGAATCTTCTTTTTTTGTAATTGGGTTTTATTTTTTAATTGTTTGTGGGAAAATATAATTTTGTAGTGATAGATGTGATTATTGTATTTGATTTGATGATTTTGTTATTGATGGGGGAATTTGGGATTTTATTGTAGATTTGTCAGTGGTGCGGAACAAGGATCCAGAGTGGTTCTTTTTCTGTCCACAGGATAGAAAGTATCCAAATGGGCACAGGTTGAACCGAGCGACGACTCATGGGTATTGGAAGGCGACGGGAAAGGATCGCAATATTAAGTCTGGTTCTCTTTTGATTGGAATGAAGAAGACTCTGGTTTTCTACACTGGTCGTGCTCCTAAGGGGAAGAGAACTAATTGGGTTATGCATGAGTACAGGCCTACTTTGAAGGAGCTTGATGGTACCAACCCTGGACAGGTCTACTCCCATCTCCTCTTTTTTATCATCTTATCTTTGCTTTACTTTTTTTTTTATCATGGTGTCTTGACATTGAATCATTTTGTGAGTGTGAAAGAGTAATCACGCATATATTTGAGTTTTGAATTTGCTGCTTCTCTTTTTTAAGGTCTAATCAGAAGTATTTGTTGCTGACTTTGAGTCAATGAGTTGGATATTGTATCTTTATCTCTTGAGTTAACTCTCCGCGTGGTTGTTTTGATTCTAAATGTTTTTGTGTTCCATAATTTTACTTCAATGCCTTGCATCTTTCATTATATCCAGTCCAACTCCTTGTAACTTTTATATTGTCCTGCCTAACATAAAGCTATTGCAATTTATGACTAGCTAAAAAATTAGATGATGATGATGATGATAGTAATGTTGATATGTTGCTAACTTTTCAACTTGGTTGTTTTGACTTATGCCAGAATCCATATGTAATTTGTCGCTTGTTTAAGAAGCAAGATGAGAGTCTTGAAAATTCAAACTGCAATGAAGTGGGGCAGACTGCTTCAACTCCTACCACTGTCAATTACTCTCCAGAAGAAGTACAATCTGATCCAAATCTGGCTCCTATATCATCATCACAGACCACAGAAGATGATAGGCACCTGGCTGTTATCCCTGAGAACTCTGAGGAAGCAATATCTAACATTATATCCCCAGCTGATTGCCAAAGCGATGCCTGTGGTGCCTTTGATGCTCAAAATCAAACTATAGAACCAGTTGCCGAGGTTAGATAGGCTAATCTATTACATTTTTCTGTTCCCTTTTTTCTTTCTGAAAATTGTAGGCTAACTGTTACTGATGACTTGAATTTGTTGATTAAGTAACTATACTTGATGTTTGCTTCTTCAGGAGGAGCAGCCATTGGACTTGGACACATACTACAACCCACAATTTGAGCAATTGAACGACAGATTATTCTCCCCAGTCCATGCCCATTTTCCAGCAGAATTTTATCATCACCCTAACAATGAGTTAGAACTTCAGTATGGTACTAATGAGACAGATGTTTCAGACTTTTTCAACTCGGCTATTAATTGGGATGAGTTCGCTCGTGAGGATTCTAGTAGTCTAGAGCTGAACTCAACCTTACTTAATGTTAAGGATAACGGATCATGCAGTGACTCGGATGTGGATATAACGGTCAGTAACGGCTCTGGCCCTTTTTATCTTTTGGCCATTCTAGGTTTCTGCCATCAGAATGACATTTGTTAGTTTTGTAACACCTGGTGCAGTTCTAAGTTCTAACTATTTTTCTATCTAATGTTCTCGTGCTAATTTCCCTTTCTAAACAACATATCTAAACACAAACACAACTTTTGTTGTATCTCTTATGAGTATATTTAGCTTGGTTTGCTTCTGCAACTTATATAATGTTAGTGTGATTGTATGCTGCAGTATCTGCAAGCTTTACAGTTTGCTTATCCTGAGGAAGCGATTCAGCAAAATAGCGATGTAGAATTGTTTCAGACCAATTCCCAGATGGCCTTCTCAACTGATGTTAGTATGGACACGGTTTATGAGCAATCAAGAAATTTGGACACGGTTGTCCATGGTGACACTGGAATCAGGATAAGGACTCGACAAGGACATTATGAACAGCCAAACATGAACCCAATGGTACAAGGTAGTGCACCAAGAAGAATACGATTGGGGGGATTTGTTACGCGATCACTTTTTTCCCAAGAGACGCCAAAAGGCAAGAGTTTTGCACCAGAAAACCAAAATTCAGAAACCATCATTGCTGAGGTAAGGATTTTGTTTATCTAACTTGTGCTTCTAACTCATAGACGTCACTGCATGTGTTGTAACATTTATGGGTTTCAATTTTTCAGGAGAGAAAAGCTTCAGAAGACCACGTTGATAGTGAGAGTGCCGCTGACAGCAACGATGTGGATGAATCAGAATCAGAGAAGTCGTCTACTGAGTCAGTTGGCACTAGAAAGATTCATCAGCAGCAGGTTGCAGCGGCAGGATCCATCTTGGGGTGGAAAAACTTTGTATTGGGCAGGGGAGTCCGTTACACATCAAAGGTTTCATCCAATCGCGCAATGTGGTCTGCTGTTCTTGCAGTTTCAGCCATTGTGTTGGTCTCTGTAGTATTGCTTGTTAATATTATTGGATATCTTAGATTCGAAACTGCTTATTAGGAGATCACTCCTTTGTGCAGAATCTGTTTCCATTGCTTTTTTTTGGACCAGTTAAGGAGGCATTTAGAGCTGACTTTCCTACATTTGTCGATAAGAACTTAAATCATCTTTATACATGTGCAGAATATGGTAACCTAGTCATCAGTGAGTCCGTAGGTACTTTTGGTCTCGGTTAGATATTAGATTTACAGTTTCCAGTTTTTTTATGGGGTCAAAGGTAGTTCGCTCTCTTGGTTACCCCTGGGGTTTTGACTGTTTTACATTGTCACTGGGGGTTTGTTTTGTGTTATTTTGCTCCCGTGTTTCATTTGTGAGCTGAGCTCTTTGTATCTTCTTTTGGCTTAGTGAAGGAGGATCCTATGCAGTTTTTATTTTAAATATGGACCATCTCAAATCTTATTGTTATTGTCGCCGTAATCATTATTCTTAATATTATTACTTCTTGTAGTTGGATTTATTAAACATTTCAATGAGTACATGCAACCAAACAATAGAAAATGGCGTTGTACCTCTATTGTTAGGCGAGGTTGAGTTCGGAGATCCATATGGATTTACAGATGGAGGAATTCAATATTAGTGATTGACAAAAAAAATTGTCCCTGCGGCTACTTGCGGATAAAACTCGTTATGGGTTGCATTTGAACAGTTTAACGGGAATCTGAGTAAATAAATTGATTTTTATACCCCACGTGTGCCCTCTATACCCCCACCAATTTAGTTAATATCCATTTTACCCCTATCAAGTTTATAGGATATTGATTTATCTATTTTAAAGATAAATCCATAGTTAAGAAAACTAATTGCTGTTTTGTCAATTAAATAGATAAATCCGTAGTTTTAAAGTGAATTACGAATTTATCTATTTAATTGATAAATCCAAAATTAGTTTTCTACGGATTATTTAATTATTTAATTAAATAGATAAATTCATAATTTTAAAATGAAACTAATTACGGATTTATCAATAACATACATAAATCTGTATAATACGAATTTTTTTAAAAAAAAGATAACTACGGATTTATTTTCAATTTGGCAAATCCGAAATGTAAAAAAATTTCTCCTCTCAGATGTAAATGTCGTAAAAGTGAGAGAGTAAAATGGGGATAACTGAATTTGGTGGGGGTATAGGGGTCAAATGTGGGGGTACATAAATAAATATCCATAAACAAACATTTTTTCTCGCCCGCAGATAGCATAGTACTAGTATTGGGCTTTAGCTAAGGGCATATTGATGGTTATTTTATACCCCCATCAACTCCCATGTACCCCCACCCAAAATCGTAATCCCGAAAATACCCCTGACATAAATTACAAAAATTGACTTTTGGAAGATTCTCTGGTGGGGGGACCACTTAATCTGAAAATCGGATTTACCTAAATGGAAGGTAAATCCGATTAGCTTTAAATACTTAAATTCACACGCATAAGTCAAATCGGATCTATCAAACTGACAGATACATCCGATTTGACCATTTAATTTAGAACAAAAGCTAAATATTAATAAATCGGATGTAGCTAAATCCGATGCGCAATCGGATTTACCTAAATCCGCTTATATGTTTGAATGAATCAGATTTACCTGGATGGGGGTATATCTGATTTGTAAAAAATACAAAGCGGATTTACGTTTGAGGCACGTAAATCCGCTTTGTTTTTTTTTTAAATTATTTTCTTTATAACTGTTGTTCTATTTTGAAATAGATATTGTGCATACAGAGTCGCAGGTTGTTCCTTTCGTGGTAGACACTACAGAGGCATTCCGGACGGAGAGGGTATATTTTTCAAACCAATTTTCTTGATCAAAGTTTTGGTAGATATTTAATTAATTAAGTGCGCAACATTTATCGATTTTTTCTATTTTGTAGATTTTTTCTACACGCCAGGATGTTGAAGAGTGGGCTAACGCGGTTGGGAGGCGTATTGGAGTTGTGGTTATCATCGTAAGATCTGACAAAGCTGGAGGTAAAAGGGGTTCTAGAGATAAGATTATATTTGGTTGCGAGAAGCAAGGGAAGTGGTCTAATGATTCTAGAGTTTTCGGGTCTAAGAGAAGAACCTGTCCATATACATTGAGAGCTACTTGTACAATACGTCATGGGGGTTGGCGTGTGAATGTTAGGTGTGGTCTTCACACACATGAGTTGCTTACTACCCCGATTGGGTCGACAGCTTTTGGTCGTTTAACTAAGCCGCAGAAAGCTATTGTTAATGAGCACACTGATCTGAATGTTGCCCCGAAAGATTCTCTTACTGCTTTGAAGAACCATTATCCGGACAACGTCACTTCTCTTCCTCAAATATATAGGCAGCGTTACGCCTATAGGTCTTCTAAGAGGGGTCCTAGAACAGACATTCAGGAGCTTTTGAGATTGATTGAGTCGCAAAATTATTTATGTTGGAGCAGAAAAATTGAGGGTTCCGATGTGGTCAGTGACATCATGTGGGCGCATCCCACTTCTATTAAGTTATTCTGGTTGTTTCCAAAGGTTCTTATTCTTGACACCACCTACAAGACCAACAAATACAATCTACCTCTATTGGAGATTGTAGGTGTGACTTCAACGGAGTTAACTTTCTCGGTTGCTTTTGCCTATATTTCACACGAGCTTGGAATTCATTTTACTTGGGCATTGCAGCAACTGAAAGAATTATTTGACTTGCATGGGCTTCAGCCTCAGGTGTTGTTGACTGACAGAGATCTTGGTCTTATGTCCGGTATTGTTGATGTCTTTCCTTCGGCTACAAACTTGTTATGTTCTTGGCACGTGACTAAAAATGTGAAAGCGAAGATTAAAGAGTAGGTGCACGTGGATAGGCAAAAGGACGTACTCTCTCTTTGGCATAACATTATTGATTCACTTGACGAGTCAGAGTACTCAGCTCACTGATAACTCTATTTTATATAGAGTTATTCATATGTTTAAACTTAGTAACTTGCTCTCTTTCAAGCCAAGATAAAGAGTTTATATAGTATTTTATGTAATATGTGATAACTTGAGTGTTTGACATGGTTATAGTTGATAATAGGCCATTTTGGATACATTGTGGTATGTTTGATAAGTTTGTTCAGTGCAGTCTAGATGCTCCTGCATCAAATGCTCCTGCATTGATCCTGCACTTATAACTGCACTAGTTTAGCACAATGCTACTGCACTGCAACTGCATTGCCTGAAGGTTGGAGCCATCCACTTGCACATCCACTTGCCATCCACTTGCACTTGATGACCTCATGCTTGGTCTCCTAAAGCAAGAACACCTCATATTTCGTTGCCTACAATTCCCACATAGCTTTGAAGAGTCATCAACATAGGGACACGTGTTCTTATCTCATTTGACCTCCCTATACACTTGATTGAAGACTTCACATGGGAATCAACTGCTGTAAAGTAACCATGAATACAACCACCAAAGTTACTTCAACATGAAGGAATGAAGCACCTCTCTTGAAGACTATAAAAGGACTTCACTCCTTCACTTGAAAATAGATCACAATCCATAAGTTAGATTAAAATTTCACTCCACATAGATAAGTTCTATTTTGTAAGAAGGAAATGAAGGAAGTGACAAATCCTCCTTACCTCGATTTCATAGTTTTACCAAAGTGGTAAGGAGCTAATGCAATTACATTGCTAGGAGAATTCATGCTAAGAGCTACAACTTGTGTAAACTCTATCTTGTTGTTTCTCTTTGTGATTTCAATTATATAAACATATTCTATTCTGTTTATATTTGTCTTGCAATGTCTATGTTGAGCTAAACCTCTCTTAGTTGGAATGTTCTAACCATTTAATGAGCTTTTAAGTAAGTTTAATACAAGTATATGATGTGTGCACTTTAGTTCTTGCTTGATAATACTTTCAACACTTATTTTGAGATTGATCACTTAGAATAAGTAGATTTGTAAAAGCAGACATGGTTTACAATTAAGAACTCAAGAACTAATATGGGTGAGTGTTTTACATAGAGGAAACTTTGTGAAAACCATACTAAGTCCTAGACATAGGACAGTATAGTCCATAGGGTGATACTGTGGGTACTTTAAAAAGACAAGAGTGAACTTATTTATCAAGCCTAGACATAGGAAGCTTGTAATGAAACTCTGAAGAAAGTGACTGAAAGGCACACAACTAATGCAACAGCATTCAGTGCAACTGCATCATAACTGCATTAAACACTTATAAGTAAATTACTTGGGGAAGACATTCCAACTAGCTTTTCTCTATTGCATTACAACTACTTACACCTTGCTTTATTCTAACTTACTTGTGATACTCACCAATATCAACTATCTTGTTAAATTGGTTACTTTTCTCTAAATTACATAATATTAACTTTTGAAAGAGTTCATCAATCCCTATGGGTTCGACCTGTTCTAAACACTATATTACTTGTTATGGACTGTGTATACTTGCACATGTTTTCCACACACCAAGTTTTTGGCGCCGTTTCCGGGGATTGTAGTTAAATTCTTTTAAAAATCTGATATACTGTAATTTAGTGTATATTATTTCTGGTATTTGCAAGTTTCTGTCATGCAGGAGCACATGGTGCTTTAGCATATGTACAGGACCAGAAACAGGACACCAGAATACAGCTTAGATCCAGAGATAGAAAGAAGATTTAGGAGATTGTTAAGACTCCAAAAGCAAAAGGAACGAGCCTGCAAGATGTCTCACAGTGAAGGACAAAGCTCAAGACCACACTCAGTAAGGGGAGGTCCTGGCTCTCATCCTGATACAGAAGAAGATCACAGAGAACGATTCATTCACATGGATCCCATAGGTATGATTAATGATAGAGATAGACCTATGAGGGACTATGCTCAGTTTGATCATCAAAACATGCAAACTAGCATATCTAGACCTCATATTGATGCTGTGCATTTTGAATTTAAACCTATGATGTTTCAAATGCTTCAAATTATTGGTCAATTTGGAGGAACTCCCCTAGAGGATCCTCACTTGCATTTAAAACAGTTTATAGAAGTATGTAGTAACTTTATCTTACGTGGTGTTAGTGAAGATGCTTTCAGATTAAGGTTGTTTCCTTATTCTTTGAAAGATAGAGCTAAGGCTTGGCTAAACTCTTTAGAGCCTAACTCTATCCATTCATGGAATGAAATGGCTGAAAAAATTTTAGGAAAATATTTCCCACCTATCAAAAATGCCTGGATGAGAACTGATATTACATCTTTTAGACAAAAAGAGTTTGAATCATTATTTGAAGCATGAGAAAGGTGGAAAGAACTTTTAAGAAAATGTCCTCATCATGGTTTACCTGTTATTATTCAAATGGAAACTTTTTATAATGGTTTAGAACCTCAAACCAGAATAATGCTTGATGCATCTTCTGGTGGAGTGTTATTAAATCTGTCATACAATGAAGCATGTGAGTTAATTGATAGAATAGCAGCTAATAGCTCTAGTTGGCCTACTGAGAGGGTAAGTGCCCAAAAGAAACCATCAGGGGTACATGAGGTTAGTGATGTAACAGCTTTATCTGCTCAAGTAGCCACTTTAGCCAACTTGATAAAGAACTTCACTTCAGTTAATGCAACTGCATCTAATGCAGTTGCATCAACAGACAGCACTGTAGCAGCAGTAGAACAAGCACCTCCAGGTACCACCAGTTGTGTATATTGTGGAGGCGGTCACTTGTATGAGGAATGTCCTAGCAACCCTATTTCTGTAAATTATGTAGGTTATAATAGAAATAACAACCCCTATTCTAACACTTACAATCCTGGGTGGAAAAATCATCCCAACTTTAGATGGGGCAATAACAATGCACCTGCATCTAATACTGCACCATCTACACCACCAGGATTCCCACCTCAAAAACAAGCCACCAATGAAAATTCTCTAGAAAATATGCTCAAAGCATTCATAGGAGAAGCAAGAACAGCTAGACAAACTCAAGATGCTTCCATTAAGAATCTAGAGACCCAAGTAGGACAGTTAGCCACAGCTTTGTATCAAAGGCCATCAGGTGCCTTACCTTCTAATACATAAGCTGCTCCTTCCCAGAAACAGGGAAAAGAGCAGGTTAAAACTATTTCCTTAAGAAGTGGCAAGGATTTGATTGAATCAAATGAGAGGGAAAGTGTAGATAAGGGAGAAAAAGAAAAAGACAAACAGAAAAATAGCAAAGAAAGAAATGTGGAAGCATCCAATGCTCCTGCATTAGAGGCAGAAGTTCAAATCCCTACACCTAAGTTAGTACCTGAGTACCCTCCTTCTCCTTACCCACAAAGATTGAAAAAAGCACATGAGGAGAAAAAATTTAGCAAATTCTTAGAGGTACTAAAACAGTTGCACATAAATGTTCCCTTAGTAGAAGCACTTCAACAAATGCCAAACTATGCAAAATTCATGAAAGATGTGCTTACCAAAAGGAAAAGATTAGGGGAATTTGAGACAGTTGCCATGACTAAAGAATGTAGTCAGATCATGCAAAGTAAGATTCCTAGGAAATTGAAGGATCCAGGAAGTTTTACAATTCCATTTTCCATTGGAACCTCTTATACTGGTAAAGCTTTATGTGATTTAGGGGCAAGTATTAACTTAATGCCTAAATCTATTTTTAACCAGTTAGGAATTGGAATTGTAAGACCAACCACTGTGACACTTCAATTAGCAGATAGGTCAATAGCCTATCCTAAAGGTATAATAGAAGACATCTTAGTTAAGGTAGACAAATTTGTGTTCCCTGCAGATTTTGTCATTCTTGACTTTGAAGCAGATAAGGATGTACCTATTATCCTAGGAAGACCATTTCTAGCAACTGGCAAAACGTTAATAGATGTACAGAGAGGTGAACTTACAATGAGAGTAAATGATCAAGAGATAAAATTCAATGTGATGAGTGCTATGAAGTATCCCACAGAGGATACAGAAGAATGCTCATCCATTTTTTCTCTAGATAAATTGGTAGAGAAACAGTTTTAGAAAAAGTTAGATCATTTGGATAATGCAGATGCACTTAAAGCACCTGCATTGCTAGATGAGGAATTAATAGAAAAGAAAATCTGCCAATGGGAAACTCTTGTAAGGAAGTCTGGGCCAGAACATATGAACCTCTCAATCTTGAGGATCCAACCCTCAAAGAAAATTTACCCTCCATAGAAAAACCTCCCAAGCTAGAATTGAAGGAACTGCCTAAGTATCTTAAGTATGTCTTTCTAGGAGAAAATGAGACTTTACCAGTTATTATTGCTTCTGACTTAACCTCAGAACAAGAAAATGATCTCATCAATACTCTAAAAAAACATACCAAAGCAATAGGTTGGCAAATGGCAGATATCAAAGGAATTAGTCCTTCTGTGTGTATGCATAGAATCATCTTAGAAGAAAATTTTAAGAATAGTATAGAAAGCCAAAGAAGACTAAACCCTATCATGAAAGAGGTTGTGAAAAAGGAAATCATTAAATGGCTAGATGCTGGCATCATATACCCAATATCAGACAGTGCATGGGTAAGCCATGTCCAATGTGTACCAAAGAAAGGGGGTGTGACAGTAATAGCCAATGAGAAGAATGAGTTGATACCTACTAATAAGGATCACTTTCCTTTACCATTCATAGACCAAATGCTAGATAGGTTAGCAGGGAAAGAGTTTTATTGTTTTCTAGATGGCTATTCAGGATACAATCAGATAACCATTGAGCCTAAAGATCAAAATAAATCCACTTTTACATGCCCTTATGGAACCTTTGCCTTTAGGAGGATGCCATTTGGATTATGTAATGCACCTGCAACTTTCCAAAGATGCATGATGTCAATATTCTCAGATTTCATTGAGCAATCAATGGAAGTACTTATGGATGATTTCTCTGTCTTTGGAGAAACCTTCCAAAATTGTTTATCAAACTTGGAACAAATTCTCAAAAGATATGAGGATACAAATCTAGTGTTAAACTGGGAAAAGTGTCACCTGACTGGAGCAGGCCTTTTGAATTAATGTGTGATGCTAGTGACTTTGCAGTAGGAGCAGTCCTAGGGCAAAGGTATGACAAGGTTTTTCATTCTATTTATTAAGCTAGCAAGACATTAATTGAAGCTCAAGTGAATTACACAGTCACAGAAAAGGAATTATTAGCTGTAGTATTTGCATTTGAAAAATTTAGATCATACTTAGTTGGCACTAAAGTAATTGTTTATACTGATCATTCTGCCATTAAGTATTTGATTTCAAAGAAAGATGCAAAACCAAGGCTGATAAGATGGATTCTACTCCTACAAAAATTTGATCTTGAAATTAGAGACAAGAAGGGAGTAGAAAACCAAGTAGCAGACCATCTGTCAAGACTTGAAGGTGAATCACTAGAGGGAGAAATCAAGGAGAGTTTTCCAGATGAGAAACTATTGGCAATCACAGTCAATGCACATAGTGCAACTGCATGTGCTACAAGCAATGCAGGAGCATCAAATGCATCTGCACCATGGTATGCTGATATTGTAAATTTCCTTGCAAGTAGAGTGACACCAGTGAATATGACATATCAACAAAGGAGAAGGTTCTTTCGCATAGTAAAACAATACTATTGGGATGATCCATTCCTTTACAAGATGTATCCTGATAAATTAATGAGGAAATGTGTTCCTGAGGAGGAACAACAAACAGTGCTTCTGCATTCCCATGCTGCACCATATGGTGGTCATTTTGGAAGCACAAGAATAGCAGCTAAGGTATTACAATCTGGTTATTTTTGGCCTACTTTATTTAAAGATGCATATTTTATGGTCAAGAAATGTGATAAATGTCAAAGGGCAGGAAATATCTTTGATAAACATGAAATGCCAAGAACCAATATTTTAGAAATTGAATTGTTTGATGTATGGGGAATGGACTTCATGGGACCTTTTCCACCTTCTTTTGGCAATTTATATATTTTAATAGCTGTTGATTATGTGTCCAAATGGGTAGAGGCAGTAGCATTACCAAATAATGATGCAAAATCAGTAAGTAAATTTCTTCAAAGAAATATATTTACTAGATTTGGAACTCCTAGAGCTATAATTAATGATGAAGGTTCACACTTCTGTAATAAGATCATTGAAAACCTTCTAGCTAAGTATGGAGTTAAGCATAAAATTGCTACAGCCTACCACCCTCAAACAAGTGGGCAAGCAGAAATCTCAAATAGAGAAATCAAAAAGTGCTAGAAAAAATGGTAAGTCCAAATAGGAAAGATTGGTCTTTACATTTGGATGAAGCTTTATGGGCTTATAGAACAGCATTCAAAACACCCTTAGGAATGTCTCCTTATAGAATAGTCTATGGAAAGACATGCCATCTACCTGTGGATTTAGAAAATAAGTCTTATTGGGCTATCAAGAAGCTCAATTTTAACTTAGACAAAGCAGGTATACAAAGAATGCTAGAGCTTAATGAGTTAGAAGAGATTAGGCAATTCTCTTATGAGAATGCTGAAATCTACAAAACCAAAACAAAGGCATGGCATGACAAGAGAATTCAAAAGAGGGACTTAAAAGAGGGAGGACTAGTTCTGCTATACAATTCTAGATTGAAGCTTTTCCCAGGAAAGCTTAGATCAAGGTGGTCAGGACCATTCAAATTAGTTAAAATTTATCCTCATGAAGCAGTTGACTTGTTAGATGAAGCCTCAAACACCATCTTCAAGGTAAATGGTCAAAGAATCAAAATGTACTATGGTGAACATGTGGTAAGGGACAAAGTCACCACTCATTTGAAAAATCTCTAAAAGAAAGAGGTAGTCAGGCTGATAAGACTCTTAAAACAAGCGCTTAATGGGAGGCAACCCATCATTTTTACTTAATTTTGTTCAATTTGATGTTTTAAGTGTTTTGTCGGAAAAACAGGAAACTGATGTAGCTGCATTGCAATGCTACTGCATTACATATGCATTGAAGAAAAAAATGTGCCCTGTACCCAAGTTCAAAAGTTTGAAGAAATTGATCAAGTGTGAATGACAACTCATCAGAAGCAAACTAAATGAAGTGTTCAGTAACCAAGGGAGACACGTGGCTGCACGCATGTCCACCACGACCTTACCTAACGGCTACTACCTCAATCAAATCAAAACTTCTCTTAACTCCTCACTGAAAAAAAAACTAAAATCATTTTCGTTACCCTTTACACTCAATCTGAAACCTCCCACTCTAATCAAACAGGTACACACAACAATTCCATATCCAGCGAACACAATGGTGAAGAAGCAATCAGCATCAAAATCATCAGGCAAACATGCATCATCAGCGTCCAAAAAGGGCAAGAAAGGCAAGACCAATGCACCAGCATTGATCAGTAAAGAGAAAGCTCATCTATGGAAAATACAGTTACTACCAGAAAGGGGATACGATTTGAAGAAAGCAAGTCCACCATTCATGGAAACAGTGGCCAATCTTCACTGGGATCACTTTGTGTTGCCACGAGGAGGATACATTGAAGAATTAGTAAGAGAATTCTATGCTGGACTTTCTGAAGATGAAGGACCAGAGAAAAGCTACACTTCTAAGGTTAGAGGTAAGGTAGTTCATTTTCATCCTAAAAAAATAAATGAGCATTATCTGTTGAAATACAATGGACTTGAGTTTGAAAAGAAAGTAGGGAAGGCTTATAAGAAAGAAATGGAAGAGATTAGGGGTAGAATTGCCACACCAGATTCTGTTTGGGAAAGATTTACATCAAATGAAGTTAAGCTTAGAAGTACCTATTTGATAGATGCTCTAGGAAATTGGCATTTGTTCATTACAACATCAATCTTACCTACTTCACACACATATGCCATGACCAAAGAGAGATTGATCTTACTAGATACAATTCTCTCTGAGGAAAATGTTGACATAGGTAGATTGATTGCTAGGGAAATCTATACATGCACAACTAAAACAAAGGGATTTCTGTTTTTCCCTTGCCTCATAACTGAATTGTGCATGAAGGAAAACGTTCCTATTGCTGCTAATGAACAAAGAAAATTTCACCCTAATAATTTGAATGCTGAGATGAAGGAGAGAATGAGAAAAGTGAAAGGACCACTGCCTATGCCTGCAATGCAAGAGCATTTCATGCAGAAGCAAGCTGCAGTATGGAAATTTCAGAATGAACAACATGATTGGCTGCAGCTTGTTTTCCAATATTTGTCTAATGAATTAGGAAATATTGAGGCACCTGTGTTCCCAAGCTGGGTGTTAAGAACTGAAAGACAACAAGATGAGGAGAAAGAACAAGTTGATGAGGAAAAAGAAGAAGAGAGAGAAGAGGAACAAGAAGAGAAACCAAAGAAAAAGGTGACTAGAAAACAAACAAAGGGAAAGAAAAAGGTTGTAGTGGAGCCTGAATTTGAAGAAACTTATAATTCAGAAACTGAGGATGAGGAATTAGAAAAAGAAATGGACAAGGAGAGTGAAGATGAAGAAGAAAGTGATACTGAAGTTGACAGTGAGGAAGAAGAACATGCTAGAGGTGTCATTTTGGAAGAAATAGCTAGACAGAAATATGCCAAGAAAACACCACCACAAGCCCAACAAGAAACAACCCACACTTCACCAATCACATCACCTATCCAATCACCAATCCACTCACCTACCAAAGAAACATCTCCCCAACAAAAATCACCACTACCCTCCCTTACTGATCCACCAATACAGTCACCACCACAAACAACCCCTCCTCCACCCTCTCCACCAACTGAAACAGAACAACCAACTCACACTGCGCAACAAAATCCAATCCCAACCTCACCTATCACTGAGCCACAAACAGAAAAAACCACCCCTACTAGCCCCACTAACATTATAACTAATGTTGTTTCTGCTCTTGAGCAAGAAAATGTGCAGGATCCTGAAGAAGATCCAACTGAAAAAGCAGAACCAGAGGCAGTAGAAGAAGCTGAATTTGTCAAACAAGCAATGGAGCTGCAGAGTGATGCACCTGCATCTGATGCTTCTGCATCTCAACAGAAAGCAGCACTGAAACCAGCACATGATGAGGCAACAATGCAACTTGTTCTCCAACAAATAGCTCAGAGAAAGCGAGAGGAACTGGGAAATACACAAACATTCTTCAAACAACCAGCAGTCAAGGCACCAAAGAGAAAGATCTCTGAGGCAATCCCAACTGATGCTACTGCATCAAGTCCTGCATCAACACCAGAGGAATCAGGTGCATCTGCACCAGTAGAAGTAACTTCAATCTCAAAGTCAAAGGAAAAGAAGCAGAAGGTGAAGAACACTCCTCCTACCAGGCAGAGTGCAAGGACAAGGAGTGGAGCAAAGAAATGAGTATCTGTTACATGCTTTCTGCAATTTGACTACTATATTTTGGATGTTATCTTACTACTAACTTTTCCCTGGTTGTGTTTTTAATCCCTCTCCCCCTATTTTGAACAAATTTTTTTGCAAGTATTTTGTGAACTTCTAGCAGTGAGGACACTGCTACCCCTTAAGTTTGAGGGGGGGGGGGGAACTTATCCTATTAAGTATGTTATGTATGTGTGTTTTAGCAAATATGTATGTTTTAGTAACTATTTTTGTATGAATGTATTAGATGTACTTAACAAAGTAGTATCTAAATACATGAAACTAATTTTCCAAAGATACATTTTCATTGGAAAATAGGGACAAGTATGAGGAATACTATAGATTGTTAAGAACATTTTAGTAGATGGTCAGTTTGAAAATATTTTACAAAGATATGGTGCACCTATGGATGGATTTTTGAAAAGCAAGAGAAGAAAAAGAAGCCTTATTTCTCACAAAAATAACCAGAATTATTTTTTTCTTCCAAATACCTCAAAACTGAATTTGTGCAAAGAACCTTGCTATTTAAAGAGCAATCTGATGCAAGGGAAAATTTTTGTGAGCTAAGGTCAAAACAAATTTTGATTAAAAAGTTGGAATAGCTTAAAGAATTAAGTTTGGGGGTGTTTTTATGAAAACCAAAGCTGAATTTGAAAAGTGAGAGCAAACAATGGAAAAGAATACAAAAAGAGTAGTGAAAAGATCAAAGATCAAAAGCCATATTGACCTGAATCAGATTGAGCTATACCTGTGCCTAAGTGCATGATTGCATCTGGAGGTCAAAGACCTGTGCCATGCATGAATGAATGCATCTGGAGGATAGTTCAAACCTGTACCTGTGCCAAAGTGCATGAATGCATCTGGAGGTCAGTGAAAAGCTGCACCTGTGCCATGCAGGAATAAATGCATCTGGAGGACAGTGAGGAAGGCAATATAAGCTACAAAAAATAGTACAATACAACAGTGCAGAAACAATGCAACTGCACTGCAGAAAATAAATGCAGAAAAACATCAATGCATAAACACTTCAAAGAAGTGATGCATCTGCATCAAAAAGAAACCACCAACACCAGAAAAATAATGCATTGACTCAAAAAACCTGGAAAAAATTCAATCAAGTCCTTGGTTGTGTTTAAAACTCCCCAATACTTGAGGATTTTGTGAGTCTAACCTTTCTTTTGAAAAAAATATTTTGGTGTGACCAAAGATAAACCAATCTTTTCAAAGGCTAGGAGGAAGTTTTCACTTAGTCTTGGAATCAATCTCAACTCAGTGGATTCACACACACACAAAGAGTGTAAATAATTCTGGAAGTTTGAAAAGAAATAAAGGCACAAGAAAAATTGATGAGCAAAGAAGTTCATAGAAAGCACCTCATGAAAATCCAAATATCAAACTTATTTATCTTCTAGAAACTATAGTATTAATTAGTTTGTCTTTGTCATTACTTGAGGACAAACAATGGTTTAAGTTTGGGGGTGTGATAACTCGATTTTATATAGAGTTATTCATATGTTTAAACTTAGTAAATTGCTCTCTTTCAAGCAAAGATAAAGAGTTTATATAGTATTTTATGTAATATGTGATAACTTGAGTGTTTGACATGGTTATAGTTGATAATAGGCCATTTTGGATACATTGTGGTATGTTTGATAAGTTTGTTCAGTGCAGTCTAGATGCTCCTGCATTGATCCTGCACTTATAACTGCACTGGTTTAGCACAATGCTACTGCACTGCAACTGCATTGCCTGAAGGTTGGAGCCATCCACTTGCACATCCACTTGCCATCCACTTGCACTTGATGACCTCATGCTTGGCCTCCTAAAGCAAGAACACCTCATATTTCGTTGCCTACAATTCCCACATAGCTTTGAAGAGTCATCAACATAGGGACACGTGTTCTTATCTCATTTGACCTCCCTATACACTTGATTGAAGACTTCACATGGGAATCAACTGCTGTAAAGTAACCATGAATACAGCCACCAAAGTTACTTCAACATGAAGGAAGGAAGCACCTCTCTTGAAGGATATAAAAGGACCTCACTCCTTCACTTGAAAATAGATCACGATCCATAAGTTAGATTAAAATTTCACTCCATATAGAGAATTTCTATTTTGTAAGAAGGAAAGGAAGGAAGTGACAAATCCTCCTTACCTCGATTTCATAGTTTTACCAAAGTGGTAAGGAGCTAATGCAATTACATTGCTAGGAGAATTTATGCTAAGAGCTACAACTTGTGTAAACTCTATCTTGTTGTTTCTCTTTGTGATTTCAATTATATAAACATATTCTATTCTGTTTATATTTGTCTTGCAATGTCTATGTTGAGCTAAACCTCTCTTAGTTGGAATGTTCTAACCATTTAATGAGCTTTTAAGTAAGTTTAATACAAGTATATGATGTGTGCACTTTAGTTCTTGCTTGATAATACTTTCAACACTTATTTTGAGATTGATCACTTAGAATAAGTATATTTGTAAAAGCAGACATGGTTTACAATTAAGAACTCAAGAACTAATATGGGTGAGTGTTTTACATAAAGGAAACTTTGTGAAAACCATACTAAGTCCTAGACATAGGATAGTATAGTCCATAGGGTGATACTGTGGGTACTTTAAAAAGACAAGAGTGAACTTATTTAGCAAGCCTAGACATAAGAAGCTTGTAATGAAACTCTGAAGAAAGTGTCTGAAAGGCACACAACTAATGCAACGGCATTCAGTGCAACTGCATCATAACTGCGTTAAACACTTATAAGTAAATTACTTGGGGAAGACATTCCAACTAGCTTTTCTCTATTGCATTACAACTACTTACACCTTGCTTTATTCTAACTTACTTGTGATACTCACCAATATCAACTATCTTGCACATATTTTCCACACAGCACTCACTTGAAGGTTATTGAGGACTCCTGCAATGATTTGCCCGCTCTTATTAAGTATGTGCATGACACTTGGTTGACAAAGCATAAGGAAATATTTATCTTGGCATGGACAAACCAGATCCCACACTTCGGGAATCAGACCACCAATAGGTATTTTTATCGTAGTTTAAATTTTCTTGACATGTGTTTAGTATATTTATCGTAGTTTAATTTTTTTTGACACGTGTTTAGTGTATTTATCGTAGTTTATATTTTTTTGACACGTGTTTAGTATTTTTATCGTAGTTTAAATTTTTTTGACGTGTTTAGTATTTTTATCACGTGTTTAGTATTTTTATCGTAGTTTAAATTTTTTTGACACGTGTTTAGTATTTTTATCGTAATTTAACTTTTTTTGACACGTGTTTAGTATTTTTATCGTAGTTTAAATTTTTTTGACACGTGTTTATTGGTATTATTTAAGAGTCGAGTCAGCTCATTGGACTTTGAAGAGACATTTGAGGACTTCTGGAGGTGACTTGTCTAAGTCTTTTAAATCTATGCATGAGATGCTTACTCTTCAATTTGATAAAGTCATCGGGTCTTTTCAAAGAAGCATAAACCGTATTGAAGTGGCTTCCAATAGTCCTTTGTTTAAAAAGCTTCGCGGTCTTGTCTCTTTAAATGCTTTGGATCATATTGTTAAAGAGTTTTCAAAATCAACATCTGGGGTTGGATATGACAAAGCCCGCTGTGGGTGCATTATTAGAAAGACACGTCTTCTTCCTTGTGCTTGTGAGCTAGGAGTGTACCATGTCTCCGGTACTCCTATTCCGTTGGATGTTGTAGACGACCATTGGAAAAAATTGAGTTTGGATTCTATAGATGATAAATTCTCGCAAGAAAAATCGACTGACTGTGAGGTCAGTGCATCAATCCTCTGCCTGTATACCCCCAGTTTCACTCCATCTGTCTTCTTCTTCCTCCAACGCCCACACAGTGCTCCAGTCCGCAATCCACTCCCCCCTCTCCACCAGCTGAGGGAAATACCATAAAATCCAGCACTGAAAAAAAGAAGATAAACAACATGGTGAATTAAAAATTGTTTAACAGAAATTTAACCAAACTCGGAAAAAATTAACTTAAAATTATTACCTGTAAGAGGGTCGCATACCCTCCTAACTGATGCACCTGGTGCAAGCAGGAGTAGTTCAGCTGGTCATACATGAAAGCAAGCCCTGCTGCCCCCCATGCATATGATCCCACTCCAGCTGCACTGACATCCTCAAGTAGCAGCAGCCACTTAGCCTCAGCCCTGTCGCCGGTCTTGACCGTGAAGATGGACCAGCTCAAGATAAGAAGGATAAAGGCCCTGACAGCAGGACGCATGTCATTCTCTATGGACCCTCTAGTAACAATCTCCTGAAGCTCGACACTCCAGCCCCGCCTCCTCTATAGTCACACCTAGATAAACATGTGCTAGGTGGATGGCCTGATCAGTGGTGACCGAGGTAGGTGGGGATCTGTAGTAGTTCCCCGTAATGGGTAGATGCAGCAAATAGGAGACATCATCCAAAGTAATCGTCATTTCACCAAATGGTAGGTGAAATGACGATGTCTCTGAGTGCCACCTCTCAACAAAAGCAGACATCAGCTCATGGTCCGCCTTTGTAAGCCCGGTCGGGACGAGGGGGGCTAATCCGGAACCTGTGATAAAGGCCCACAACCGGTGGTTTTGGGAAAACCCAAGCAGTCTCTGAGCCAGCTTGTTACCATGGTTGGTGTTCTGTACCGTATCTCTGACTGAGTGTCCGATCTTGGATACAAAGTCCGGTCCGAGATAGTTGGTATTTACGTTCTTGGTCAATCCGAGTTGGTGCTCCGATCCGAGGTGGGGTGGTACCTGCAATGACACTTCGACGCTCAAGTCAGTGAGTGAGTCAATTACAAGTAAGAGGATTGGAAAAGTGAGTACCATTAATGCTAGCATTGAATGCTTATTTATTGGTATTTGGAGTGAAGGAGGACCATTGGATCTAGGTCTTAGATCTCCACCTTTGGCTGGATTGTTACCAAGTGGCTTCAGTCTCAAGAGGGGGGGGGGGTGAATTGAGATTTAAAAACTTTTCAGATCTTTCGAAAACGTTTTTCCCCTTTTCAATGACTTAGATCAATTTTCGCGCAGGTTAAGTGGAAGCGATGGAATTAGAATATAAAGCAGTAAAGCAGTATAACAGTAAAGCAAGAAAGCAGTAAAGCACGCAGAGATTTATCCTGGTTCGGTCACCTCCTAGTGACCTACGTCCAGTCCTCACACCCTTGTGAGATTTTCCACTAACCAAAAGAACAAGGCTTACAGGTGCCTTGGGAAACCTTTACAGACTCAGGCACTCTCCTCCTAGGATACCCCACCTATGGAGAGCCCTCAAATCTAATATAACAATAACAAGAGATACCCCACCCCTGTTACAATCAGCTGCCCCAGAAAGATACCCCACTTCCTAGTACAAACAGCTACCCTAGAGTGATACCCCACTCCGTAGTACAAATCACAAACAATTAAATAATAACAAATGTAAAGACAGAAATACCTCTAATGAAGGCAGATATTACAACTTGAAGAATGCAACCCCCAACTAACTCTTAGCAATAGATCAGCTCAGGCGGACCAACGGTGCGTGACGAGCAAAAGTAAAAGCGTGAAGAGTTTTCTCAAAAAGTTTTCTGATTCGTGAAAATGGGTTGTGTGAAAATGAACGTAATGCAGTGCCTATTTATAGGCTATGAAAATGTAACACCCCGGTATATTTAACATGTAAAAATACCCAAGTTAGCCAAAGTATAAACATCAGAGATAATAATTCCTGTTCAGACACTGAATACCACTATAAAATTTTTGCTGAAATACAAGATAACCATCTTATACACAAATAAGATCATACGGTACTCAGACCATAAACTGTCAGCAACGGTGGTAATCAGAGTCATACAAGAAAGCGGAATGAAGATAAACATAACACTAATGCCATAGTGCTGTGATACATGGACAACAGAAGGAAAATAAACTTAAACATAAAACTAAGTCATCCTCCATCACCCGGGGCCACCTACTCGTGCCTCAGAGTTTTCTTCTGTCCCTGTTTATCTGTAAAACAACAACATTTAAACAGTGAGATACAATCTCAGTGATTTCTACTGAGACCCCTACTAGCACTCTCGGTTCAGTTATGAAATTTATTTAATTCAACACGACACCGACTGCAATCCAGTGCTAAATCCCGGTGAACGTGTTATGACTCAGTACGGCACCGACTGCAATCCTGTGCTAAATCCCGGTGAACCGTACAGTACGACACCGACTACAATCCTGTGCTAAATCCCGGTGTATCGTACGATAAAACTTTCAACATAACACCGACTGCAATCTAGTGCTAAATCCCGGTGAACCCCATTACCAATAGTGTTTCCTAATGGAACGGAGCCTAGGGTAAGGGATCATGACTTCCCCGCCTAGTATGTTAACATGGGTCGTCACCCAAACTCGATATAATATATATATCTACAATACCATGAACTCACGGTCCATCAAATCAGATAATGCCAATTGAACACTTGACCACGCTTTTATAAAACCAAGTTCACACACGTACTCTAATTTACCTCTTTTTGACACAATTTACAATTTCGAAAACAGTTTATTTTGCCTTAAAATTAGAATATTCAGTTAGGCCTCTGAATAAGCTTTTCAACGCATCTTAGAACACCTCAATCGGGTTCCCGGATCAAAAGATATCGCGAAAACGAAAACAGTTTACAGTTGCTGAAAATCTGCAAAGCGTCGCGACGCGAACTGCTACCGTCGCGACGCGAAAAACGACAGAAACATTTTGCGTGACAAAACTGCACTTGGTCGCGACTCGATGCCCTGCGGGTCGCGACGCGATGGGGGGGGGGTCTGTTGGTGCAGATTTTGCGATTTTCGCGAAATCCGCTATTCCGCTCAATTCCGATTTTAGTTCCGATCGAAAACAGATCCAACAACCAATATAATGAATCCAATACAAACCACACAATCAATCAATCCAATCCAAAACGTAATTTAATCGGATTTTTATCCAAAACGCTATTTTTCGAATAACGGTTTTTGACTCACAATTTCTCGGAACCAATCAACGAACAAATTATACCAAAACGGAATAAACCTAAACGTGAGTAATACTCACCCTTGTAGTGAGAGTCGTTGCCGAGCCGAAATCACCGACGTGTCGAAATCACCGAATCGAACCCAAACAACACCGAACCGCTCCTAACTTCGTTTCGAATTCCCAAACGCGTTCCACGGCTCTTGGCTTCGATCCTAACCATGAATCAATCATTAATTCCAGCTCACAACTTGAGATTTCAACAAATCAATTCCAAAAGCCCTAGAAATTCGTAGGCCATGAGAAGGGGGAAAAATTGAGGGGAAACTTACCAAGTTATAGGGTTTTGTAGAGGAGAGGGAGATGATGAGGATGATGGATTTTGGAGGGGGGTGGGCTTCAATTCTCTTCTTCCTTTCTCTTCTTCTTTTCTCTTCTTCTTTCTCTCCTTTTCTCTTCTTTTCTTCCTCTTCTTTCTCTTCTGTTCGAATTCCCTTCTTTCTTTCCTTTCTTCTTTTATTTAACACACACACACATATTTATTTAATTAATAAATAAGTGGTAGCGTGGTCCAATTACCATATCGATCTTAATCCCTTACTTCGAATCCAGAACTTCCTTGATCCGTATTATCCGGTTAACGATCTAATGTCATCCAATAAATAATTTTAGCACTCATTAAATTTACCAGTCAAGTACTAAATTATTCCTATTAGGTTAACATCCAAATAATTCGCCTAATTATTTTGAGTTCGTCCGCAGCGTCCTCTCGCCACGTTCCATGATGTAATGTGGATGAGGTTGGAAAGATAAGTCCGGTCGGAGGTCAATCGTTTCAAAATCTAACGGTTGACTTGGATCGGGAATGTACTTCCGCAACTGAGACACATGGAATACATCATGTAGATTCGACAATGGTGGAGGCAAGGCGATATGGTATGCAAGAGGCCCAACTCGCTCGATAATTTGGAAGGGTCCAATATACCGAGGACTGAGTTTCTTCACCCGTAATGCCCTACCTGTGCCAATTGTTGGTGACAATCTCAAAAACACATGATCACCTGACTCAAACTCTAACGACCTTCTCCTTTTGTCGGCATAACTCTTTTGCCTACTCTGAGCAGCTTTCATTCTTTCCCTGATTTGGCGGATCTTTTCAGTAGTGTCTTGAATCATCTCGGGTCCTAACAATCGGTTCTCACCGACTTCCCACCAACACAATGGAGTTCTACATTTCCTTCCATACAAGGCCTCAAAAGGTGCCATTCCGATACTGGAATGATAACCGTTGTTATATGAGAATTCAACCAATGGAAGATGATCCTCCCATTTCTTCCCGTTATCAAGTACCGAAGCCCTGAGCATATCTTCTAATGTCTGGATGGTTCTCTCGGTCTGCCCATCTGTCTGCGGGTGGTAAGCGGTACTAAGAAGTACTTTAGTCCCCAATGCTTCATTCAGAGCTTTCCAAAATCGAGAAGTGAATTTCGGATCTCGATCCGAAACTATACTGGTAGGAACCCCATGTAACCTCACTATGTTCTTTAAATACACCTCAGCTAACTTGGATACTTTACTGCTCGAACGGACTGGAATGAAATGAGCTGATTTGGTTAACCGATCAACAACTACCCAAATGGAGTCGTTACCGGCTTGAGACCTTGGCAATGCCATTACTAAATCCATGGAAATGTCTTCCCATTTCCACACTGGTACATCTAGTGGCCGTAGTAGACCAGCAGGCTTCTGATGTTCTATCTTAACTCTTTGGCAAGTCAAGCATTGAGATACAAACTCAGCAATCTCTAACTTCATTCCATGCCACCAATACATCTGCCTTAAATCTCTATACATCTTGGTGGATCCAGGATGTACAGAAAATAAACTTCGGTGTGCTTCTTCTAGCACTTGCTTTTTAATATCATCATTATCTGGCATACAGATCCTACCGTTGAAACAAATAACTCCATCACTATCTTCGGTAAAGTCTGGCAACACTTTTTGTGATTGTAGCTTCACATCATTTTCCTGTGCTAAGCAAATAGAATCCCTTAATGAGCTAGAGATCCTCATGTGGCTCAGCACCAACCGGTTCTTCCTTGATCTTGCATTCAAATTCAAGTCCCTAAAGGACTCCAACAATTTCATTTCATGCATCATAAACTCTGCTATGTGGATGGACTTCCTACTTAGTGCATCAGCTACAACATTAGCCTTTCCCGGATGATACTTCAATTCGAAGTCATAATCCTTCAGAAATTCCACCCACCTTCTCTGCCTGTTATTCAACTCCTTCTGATCAAACAAATACTTCAAGCTTTTATGATGACTGAAGACTTCGAAACGAGACCCATATAGGAAATGTCTCCAAATCTTCAGTGCGTACACAATAGCTGCCAACTCCAAATCATGAGTCGGATAGTTCTCTTCATGAGTCTTCAACTGTGTGGAGGCATAAGCTACAACTTGTTGGTTCTGCATGAGAACACATCCCAAACCCTTCCCAGAAGCATCGCTGAAAATTTGAAAATCCAAAGACGGATCTGGAAGAATTAGGATTGGAGCAGAAGTTAACCTAACTTTCAACTCTTGAAAACACTCCTCACAATCGGCATCCCAGGTAAACGGTTGGCCCTTACGAGTTAACCGAGTAAGTGGAAGAACCAATTGTGAAAAACCTTGAATAAACCTCCTATAGTAACCAGCTAGACCCAAGAAACTTCTTATCTCAGTTACAGATGTTGGTCGTTCCCAGTTCAATACAGCTTCCACCTTACTGGGATCCACCGCGACTCCCGATTGGGAAATCACGTGTCCCAAAAACTTTACTTCCGGCATCCAGAAGTCACACTTCGACGGCTTGGCATACAATTTCTTTTCTCGGAGTACGTTCAGAACAATGCGGAGATGTTGAACATGGTCCTCAATGGTCTTAGAGTACACCAAGATATCATCAATAAAAACTACCACAAACTGATCGAGATAAGTGTGGAATACTCGGTTCATGTAATCCATGAATACCGCTGGAGCATTAGTCAAACCGAAAGGCATTACTACGAATTCGTAATGTCCATACCTCGTACGGAAAGCTGTCTTCGGAATATCTAAGGCTCGTACCTTTATTTGATGATAGCCCGATCTCAAATCAATTTTTGAAAATACCACGGCACCTCGAAGTTGGTCAAGCAAATCGTCTATCCTTGGCAAGGGATATTTATTCTTGATCGTTACTTTATTCAGTTGACGATAATCTATGCACAATCTCATGCTACCATCCTTCTTTTTGACTAGCAACACCGGAGCACCCCATGGAGAAGCACTCGGTCGAATGAACCTCTTTGAGATCAACTCTTCAAGTTGGGACTTCAATTCCTTTAATTCTAAAGGAGACATTCTATAAGGAGCAATAGATATCGATCCTGTACCAGGAACCAATTCTATAGAAAATTCGACCTCTCGGTCAGGAGGTAAGGATGAAACTTCCTCTGGAAAGACATCCAGAAATTCATTTACCACTTGCACAGACGACAGATCTAAACCCGTTTCAGTAGATGCAGACAACATAATAAGAATAGCTTCCGCACCTTGGAATAATGACTGGCTTGCTTCGGTGTAAGAGATCATCGCTTCAGAATCTGCCTGTGTCAATCCTACGGATTCGGAGGCGAAGCTAATGGTTCAATCAGCACAGTTGATAGTCACATGATTTTCAGCCATCCAATTCATACCCAGAACAATGTCCATACTTCTCATAGGTAAGCAAATAAATTTCACCACGAAATGTCTGTCCCCTATGACAAGTAGGCAATTTTCACACAATGATTGGGTCTGGACACGACCCTTGGCAGCAATTAAAATAGTTATCGGTTCGGATAGCTCAGACAGTGCTAGTCCCAACCGATCCACACACGCTTGTGATATAAAGCAGTGAGTTGCACCAGAATCATATAAAATATTGACTGAGTTATTAAAAAGAGATCCCGTACCCCTTAGAAGATTATCAGTGGGTGTGATGGTTCGAGCATCCAATGTGTTGATTCGCCCCTGCTTAGGAGCATTTGGGGCTCCTTGAAAGCTCTTCTTTGCTGGGCATTGATTTGCATAATGACCTTCTTCATTACAAACATAACACCTATTGGATCTTTGCTGACAATCACCACGGTGATATCTTCCGCAACTCCTACAATTCCTCAATGTTGATGAATCAAATGATTGAACCTGTTTCCCTTTATAGTTGTTTCCCTTGAATTGTCTGCTTGGAGTAGAGGACTCAGCAACCTTCTTCTTGCCCTTCCAATAGTCTTTCTTTTCAGCATACATTTTCCTCAGATCCTCCTCAGCAACATATGCTTGTTGCACTAAGGCAGGATAATTAACCAAAGTGTAAGAACTTAGTCCTTGGCTCACATCAGCTCGGAGACCTTCTTTGAACATTTGCATCTTCCACATATCATTTGGGGCATACCTCCCCAACTCATAGAACTGAGATAGTCTTTCAAATTTTGCAGCATATTCCCCAACTGACAAATCACCTTGCTTAAGATTCACAAACTCTGCTTGTTTACTCAGCTTCTTCACCGAAGGGAAATATTGCTTCAGAAATAATTCCTTGAAGTTGTCCCAAGTGAGGGGAGTTCCATCATTTGTCTTGCATTACACCACCAGGTGTGGGCATCATCATTGAGAACATTTGCCGCACACATTACCTTCTCTTCTTCCCCGCATTGCAAGGTTTGAAAAATTTTCTCCATTGAGTCAATCCAATAATAGGCAGTCATTGGATCCGGTCCTCCCTTGTAAGTCGGGGGCTTCATCTTTTGAAATTGGAAATATGTCCGGTTAGGATCTTCTTGATGAGGTTGGAAGTTGGGCTGTTGCAGACCCATTTGGTCATGCTGCATTTGCAACATATCCTGCATCATCTTTTGCTGATTCTCAATGACATTCTGCATCCACTCAAAGTTCGGATCAACAGGAGGAGGAACGCCTCTACCTCTTCTGGCCATGATTTTGCGAAATATGCATAAAGTATTAAGTTGATCAAGCTCAATGTCTAATAGCATACTAAGAAAATCACTACTGGAGAAAGTGAAGACCCTAAAAGCTAAGTCCGACTAGGTCAAATCGCTCTGATACCAACTGTAACACCCCGGTATATTTAACATGTAAAAATACCCAAGTAAGCCAAAGTTTAAACATCAGAGATAATAATTCCTGTTCAGACACTGAATACCACTATAAAATTTTTGCTGAAATACAAGATAACCATCTTATACACAAATAAGATCATACGGTACTCAGACCATAAACTGTCAGCAACGGTGGTAATCAGAGTCATACAAGAAAGCGGAATGAAGATAAACATAACACTAATGCCATAGTGCTGTGATACATGGACAACAGAAGGAAAATAAACTTAAACATAAAACTAAGTCATCCTCCATCACCCGGGGCCACCTACTCGTGCCTCAGTTTTCTTCTGTCCCCGTTTATCTGTAAAACAACAACATTTAAACAGTGAGATACAATCTCAGTGAGTTCTACCGAGACCCCTACTAGCACTCTCGGTTCAGTTATGAAATTTATTTAATTCAACACGACACCGACTGCAATCCAGTGCTAAATCCCGGTGAACGTGTTATGACTCAATACGGCACCGACTGCAATCCTGTGCTAAATCCCGGTGAACCGTACAGTACGACATTGACTGCAATCCTGTGCTAAATCCCGGTGTATCGTACGATAAAACTTTCAACATAACACCGACTGCAATCCAGTGCTAAATCCCAGTGAACCCCATTACCAATAGTGTTTCCTAATGGAACGGAGCCTAGGGTAAGGGATCATGACTTCCCCGCCTATTATGTTAACATGGGTCGTCACCCAAACTCGATATAATATATATATCTACAATACCATGAACTCACGGTCCATCAAATCAGATAATGCCAATTGAACACTTGACCACGCTTTTATAAAACCAAGTTCACACACGTACTCTAATTTACCTCTTTTTGACACAATTTACAATTTCGAAAACAGTTTATTTTGCCTTAAAATTAGAATATTCAGTTAGGCCTCTGAATAAGCTTTTCAACGCATCTTAGAACACCTCAATCGGGTTCCCGGATCAAAAGATATCGCGAAAACGAAAACAGTTTACAGTTGCTGAAAATCTGCAAAGCGTCGCGACGCGAACTGCTACCGTCGCGACGCGAAAAACGACAGAAACATTTTGCGTGACAAAACTGCACTTGGTCGCGACGCGATGCCCTGCGGGTCGCGACGCAATGGGGGGGTCTGTTGGTGCAGATTTTGCGATTTTCGCGAAATCCGCTATTCCGCTCAATTCCGATTTTAGTTCCGATCGAAAACAGATCCAACAACCAATATAATGAATCCAATACAAACCACACAATCAATCAATCCAATCCAAAACGTAATTTAAACGGATTTTTATCCAAAACGCTATTTTTCGAATAACGGTTTTTGACTCACAATTTCTCGGAACCAATCAACGAACAAATTATACCAAAACGGAATAAACCTAAACGTGAGTAAAACTCACCCTTGTAGCGAGAGTCGTTGCCGAGCCGAAATCACCGACGTGTCGAAATCACCGAATCGAACCCAAACAACACCGAACCGCTCCTAACTTCGTTTCGAATTCCCAAACGCGTTCCACCGCTCTTGGCTTCGATCCTAACCATGAATCAATCATTAATTCCAGCTCACAACTTGAGATTTCAACAAATCAATTCCAAAAGCCCTAGAAATTCGTAGGCCATGAGAAGGGGGAAAATTGAGGGGAAACTTACCAAGTTATAGGGTTTTGTAGAGGAGAGGGAGATGATGAGGATGATGAATTTTGGAGGGGGGTGGGCTTCAATTCTCTTCTTCCTTTCTCTTCTTCTTTTCTCTTCTTCTTTCTCTCCTTTTCTCTTCTTTTCTTCCTCTTCTTTCTCTTCTGTTCGAATTCCCTTCTTTCTTTCCTTTCTTCTTTTATTTAACACACACACACATATTTATTTAATTAATAAATAAGTGGTAGCGTGGTCCAATTACCATATCGATCTTAATCCCTTACTTCGAATCCAGAACTTCCTTGATCCGTATTATCCGGTTAATGATCTAATGTCATCCAATAAATAATTTTAGCACTCATTAAATTTACCAGTCAAGTACTAAATTATTCCTATTGGGTTAACATCCAAATAATTCGCCTAATTATTTTGAGGATGTTACAGAAAAAATCAAGTTTACGTTAAAAATAGTGTAGGAATCGATTCTTTGTTGAAAGCATTTGATCTAGGAATCGATTCATTTAAGTGAGGAATCGATTTTGATTTGTTTGAAAAATAGGGACAATCGATTCTTGAGGACCATGGAGAGCTAGGAATCGATTCCGTACTTAGTGAAAATTTGTATGAATCGATTCTCAGCTTGCCTGAGACATGTAGGAATCGATTCTCAGTTAAGTGCAAAAGAGTGGGAATCGATTCTTCCTTTAAAAATGTGTGGCTCTGAAATCGATTTTTGTACTGAAAGATACATGAAGTGAAAATCGATTCTTCCTTTTCTGATTGGCCTGAAAATCGATTTTGATGAGTGTATATGCAAGATGAAATCGATTTTTATGTTTTAAAGATGATAAGTATGTTTACGTAAGTATGCATGCATCTTTGAAAAACTTGTGAGTGTGTGAGATTTTGACATACGAGCTGACCTTTGAAAGAGCTTACACTTTTTCCTAAGACACACTCAAACCCTAAGGACTATCCTTATATTTAAGGACTACCCTTAAACTTGAATCTTCAATTCTTGAGCTTGTTTGTCTTGGATTGTGACTTTGATGTTTAGTCACTTTTATTAACTTTGGCCATCAGCTTTACCTTTGTCTTTTTCATCATCAAAACATATTCTGCAATATTAGTTTACCTGCAATACAAGGTATCCACATTCTCCCCCTTTTTGATGATGACAAAACACTAACTCATCTTCAAGGTGGGAGGTTAGTTCAAACAGATAATGTATATATGATACTCCCCCTATCATGATGCTCCCCCTGTTTTATTGACTGTATGCAAGTGAATGCAAATGCATGCTGAATATTAAAACTCTATTCTTCTCCCCCTTTTTGTCATGATCAAAGAGGGCAACATGTAATAAAGATTGTGAATCTAACAGAATGAAGAGGAATCAATGATTCCAAGTTCTCTTCGAATGAAGAAGAAGTTTTCTTTTTGTAAAGGTTTTGTAAAAATATCAGCCAGTTGTTTTGCGGATTCAACAAATTCGATTACACAGTCCCCTTTTTGGACATGATCTCTAAGAAAATGGTGTCTTATCTCTATATGCTTGGTCCTAGAGTGTTGGACGGGGTTCTTTGTAAGATTGATGGCGCTGGTATTGTCGCATTTTATAGGGATATGATCTAGTTCTATATCATAGTCAAGAAGTTGTTGCTTCATCCAAAGAATTTGTGCACAACAACTCCCTGTTGCAACATATTCTGCTTCAGCAGTTGACAGTGCGACACTGACTTGTTTCTTACTGTGCCATGAGACTAATGCACTACCTAGTATGTGACATGTTCCACTAGTGGTTTTTCTATCTAACTTACATCCTGCAAAGTCAGAATCTGAATATCCAATAAGACTACATGTGGTGCCTTTTGGGTACCACAGACCAACATTTTGAGTGCCTACCAGATATCTCATTATTCTTTTGACAGCTACTAAATGTGACTCTTTTGGATTTGCTTGATACCTAGCACACATGCAAACACTAAACATGATGTCCGGTCTACTAGCAGTTAAGTAGAGAAGAGAGCCAATTATACCTCGATATTTGCTTAGTTCTATCGGTTTACCTTCTTCATCTTTGTCTAAGTAGCATGAAGTGCTCATTGGTGTGGACATTTCTTTTGCTTTGTCCATTTCGAATCTTTTGAGTAGTTCTTTGCAGTACTTTGATTGAGATATGAAGATGCCGTTGTTTGTTTGTTTTATTTGGAGCCCAAGGAAGAAGTTGAGTTCTCCCATCATTGACATTTCAAACTCACACTGCATAATACTTGAAAACTCTTTGCAAAACAATTCATTAGTAGCACCGAAAATGATATCATCCACATAAATTTGCACGAGTAAGATGTCATCTTTTGACCTTTTTATAAAAAGTGTAGTGTCAACTTTCCCTATTTGAAAATCATGATTGAGTAGGAATTTGCTCAATCTTTCGTACCAAGCTCTGGGAGCTTGCTTCAGACCATATAGAGCCTTTTTGAGTTTAAAAACATGGTCTGGTTTTTCAAAATTTTCGAAGCCAGGTGGTTGTTCAACATATACTTCTTCTTGAATAAAACCATTTAAGAAGGCGCTCTTAACATCCATTTGATACAATTTAAAATCCATGATTGATGCAAAAGCAAGTAACATGCGAATAGCTTCTAATCTAGCTACAGGAGCATATGTTTCATCATAATCTATTCCTTCTTCTTGATTGTAACCTTTAGCAACTAGTCTAGCTTTGTTCCTACTTATTATACCTGATTCGTCTATCTTGTTTTTAAACACCCATTTTGTGCCTATTATCTGATGTTTATCAGGTCTAGAAACTAGATCCCACACTTCGTTTCTTTCAAACGGATTTAACTCTTCTTGCATAGCAATAGTCCAATGTTTATCAACTACGGCTTCATCTATATTTCTAGGTTCAATTTGAGATACGAAAGCCATATGATTACATGCATTTCTAAGAGAGTTACGAGTAGTTACCCCTTTAGTTACATCACCTATGACATTTTCAAGCGAGTGGTCCCTTGGGATTCTCCATTCCTTGGGAAGTTCACTGCTTGATCCTTCTTCTGATTTCTCTTGAGAGGTGATTTTTGTTTCTTCTTCTTTATCTTTCTTCTTCTCACCTATCTGTAACTCTTCAGGTTCATCTGCAATATCATCAATAACAGCATCCGCCCAAAAGTATTTTGGGATGTCGTGATCATTAAGCATTGTTCTGGCAAGTTCCTCCAATGACCGATTTTTCCTTTCAACAACTCCATTTTGTTGAGGAGTTCTAGGTGCTGAGAAGTTGTGATTTATACCAAGTTCTTCACATAGAATTTCAAATTTTTCATTTTCAAATTCTCCACCGTGATGAGACCTAATTGAGATGATCTTCAATTCTTTCTCATTTTGAATGCTGCGAGCAAGCTTTTTGAATGCTCCAAAAGCTTCGCTCTTATTTTCCAGAAAGAGGGTCCAGGTATACCTTGAATAATCATCTACTATAACTAGAGCATAGTAATTTCCACCATAACTTTTTGTCCTTGAGGGACCAAATAGATCCATGTGTAACAGCTGCAAAGGTTTGTTAGTAGACACAATATTCTTTGATTTAAAGGACACTTTTACCTGTTTACCCTTTTGGCATGCATCACACAATTTATCTTTTTCAAACTTAATATTAGGCAAACCATTGACTAGATCTTTAGACACTAGCTTGTTAAGATGATCCATATGAATATGAGCTGTCCTACGGTGCCATAACCAAGAGTTTTCTTCCTTACTAATGAGACAACATGCATTATGAGATGAAACACTATCTAAACTCATCATGTATATGTTTTCTACTCTATTTCCTATCATTCTAACTTGTTTACTTTGTTTATCCTCAATGATGCATGAACCTGAGTCAAATATTACCCTGTTTCCTTTATCACAAAGTTGGCTAATGCTTAATAGATTATGTTTAAGACCTTCAACATAGAGCACATTATCAATAGCAGTAGATAAATTTTTACCAACTTTACCTTCACCAAGGATTCTTCCTCTGTTATTGTCACCAGAAGTCACATGACCGCTTGATCTGGGGGTAAGAGTTAGGAACTTTGTGATATCTCCAGTCATGTGCTTTGAGCATCCGCTGTCAAGGTACCAATTTGACCCCCGTACCTTGAAGCATACCTGCATTGATTTAAAACAAGGTTTTAGGTACCCAAATCTCTTTGGGTCCTTGTGGGTTAGTGTTTGGTATGGTCCTTTTGGGAACCCATACCTTTTTCATAGTTTGTTTACCTCTTGCCCTGCAAACAGAAGCTGTATGTCCAGGTTTATCACAATAGTAACATCTAATATAAGGTTTAGTGGAAAACTTCGGTCTATGATGCATATTGTTTTTCACAAAATTATTCCTCTGAATCCTAGGGTGCACACGTTGTAATTTGGACATTTTGCCTATTGTACATTCAAGCTCATTGATTTTCTTTTCATGTTCTATACATTTATCACATGCATAATTTTCTTTGAAATAGACAAGATCATCATTTTCTTTCCTAAGCTCTAATTTTTCTTTAGTTAAGGCACGAACTTCATCTTGAAGATTAGCAATGGTTTTCTTTGATTTACTTAATGCCTTAGCTAATTTCATAGAATCATTATGCAATTCAGTGAAAGCTTCATATAAATCATCATATGCATTTTGTAAAGAGTCGGGATTAGATATTACCTCGTTTTCATTCTCGCTTTCATGATCAGCCATTAATGCAATTTGGGCTTCTTGATCCTCTGATTCATCTGATGAATCCATGCAGTTGTCTTCCCATGCGATGTAGGCTTTTCTTCCTTTGTTATCCCTGAATGCCTTCTTTTCAATTTTGGAGTCCTTTTTCTGTAGATTAGGACATTCCATTTTCATGTGCCCGGGTTTCCTGCATTCATAGCAAATTGGAGGACCGGATGTACTTTCTTTGCTGGAGAACCTTTATGATTTGAAGTTCTTTCTTGGATAGTTGTTGCCTTTCATGAACCTTTTGAACTTCCGAACCATAAGAGCCATATTCTCTTCACTTTCATCAATTTCATCATCTGAGTTGTCACTATCATCAAACCGACTGGAACTAGATGCTTTTAGAGCCAAGCTTTTCTTTTTCTTATCTGTATTTTCGTACTCAGCTAGACGGGTGAGTTCTAGTTCATGCTCTTGAAGTTTACCGAACAGAGTAGCCAGAGTCATAGTAGCTAAATTTCTTGATTCAGCTATAGCAGTAACCTTGGGTTGCCATTCTCTATTCAGACATCTCAGAACTTTGTTGATTAGATACTCTGCAGGAAATGACTTTCCCAACTAGCTTAACTGATTCACTATGTGAGTGAACCTTTTCTGCATTTCTGGTATTGTTTCACCTGTATTCATTCTAAATAGTTCGTACTCTCTGATAAGAGTATTTGTTCTTGCCCTTTTCACTTCACTTGTACCCTCATGAGTAACTTGGAGATTATCCCACATTTCTTGGGCAGATTTACAGTTTGAAACTCGAAAAAATTCATCAGGACTTAAAGCAGAAGTTATAATATTTTTGGCACGTAAATTATGTTGCACTTTTCTTTTCTCATCATCAGACCATTCATTTCTACTTTTAATTGTAAGAATACCATCTACTATGTGCGTGGGGACATAGGGTCCTTTTTCCACAGCATCCCAAACATCTAAGTCTACCCCTTCAATAAAAATTCTCATTCTTTCTTTCCAATATGCATAATCTTTCCCGTTGAATCCCGAAGGACGGGTAAGAGAAGCACCCTCTTGCGTAGACCAACCTGAAGCCATTTCTCTTGAAGCTGCTAGGCCCTTTATACAAGAGTCTAGCTCTGATACCACTTGTTACCAAGTGGCTTCAGTCTCAAGAGGGGGGTGAATTGAGATTTAAAAACTTTTCAGATCTTTCGAAAACGTTTTTCCCCTTTTCAATGACTTAGATCAATTTTCGCGCAGGTTAAGTGGAAGCGAAGGAATTAGAATATAAAGCAGTAAAGCAGTATAACAGTAAAGCAAGAAAGCAGTAAAGCACGCAGAGATTTATCCTGGTTCGGTCACCTTAGTGACCTACGTCCAGTCCTCACACCCTTGTGAAATTTTCCACTAACCAAAACAACAAGGCTTACAGGTGCCTTGGGAAACCTTTACAGACTCAGGCACTCTCCTCCTAGGATACCCCACCTATGGAGAGCCCTCAAATCTAATATAACAATAACAAGAGATACCCCACCCCTGTTACAATCAGCTGCCCCAGAAAGATACCCCACTTCCTAGTTCAAACAGCTACCCTAGAGTGATACCCCACTCCCTAGTACAAATCACAAATAATTAAATAATAACAAATGTAAAGACAGAAATACCTCTAATGAAGGAAGATATTACAACTTGAAGAATGCAACCCCAACTAACTCTTAGCAACAGATCAGCTCAGACGGACCAACGGTGCGTGACGGGCAAAAGTAAAAGCGTGAAGAGTTTTCTCAAAAAGTTTTCTGATTCGTGAAAATGGGTTGTGTGAAAATGAACGTAATGCAGTGCCTATTTATAGGCTATGAAAAAATCAAGTTTATGTTAAAAATAGTGTAGGAATCGATTCTTTGTTGAAAGCATTTGATCTAGGAATCGATTCATTTAAGTGAGGAATCGATTTTGATTTGTTTGAAAAATAGGGACAATCGATTCTTGAGGACCATGGAGAGCTAGGAATCGATTCTGTACTTAGTGAAAATTTGTATGAATCGATTCTCAGCTTGCCTGAGACATGTAGGAATCGATTCTCAGTTAAGTGCAAAAGAGTGGGAATCGATTCTTCCTTTAAAAATGTTTGGCTCAGAAATCGATTTTTGTACTGAAAGATACATGAAGTGAAAATCGATTCTTCCTTTTCTGATTGGCCTGAAAATCGATTTTGATGAGTGTATATGCAAGATGAAATCGATTTTTATGTTTTAAAGATGATAAGTATGTTTACGTAAGTATGCATGCATCTTTGAAAAACTTGTGAGTGTGTGAGATTTTGACATACGAGCTGACCTTTGAAAGAGCTTACACTTTTTCCTAAGACACACCCAAACCCTAAGGACTACCCTTATATTTAAGGACTACCCTTAAACTTGAATCTTCAATTCTTGAGCTTGTTTGTCTTGGATTGTGACTTTGATGTTTAGTCACTTTTATTAACTTTGGCCATCAGCTTTACCTTTGTCTTTTTCATCATCAAAACATATTCTGCAATATTAGTTTAGTTGCAATACAAGGTATCCACATGGATTTGGCCCTTTATTGTTGGGCCTTTAGGTGGGTTGGCCATAGAGGCCCAATCCGTAACAGTAGCCCCCAAGTCGGGTCGCCTTAGGGCGGGCTAGACTTGTTGCTTTGGGGAACCCGTAATTAACTTCCAACACCGGGATTCCGCTTTTGTTTGTGTTCTGCCCCCAAACTCCGGAGTGAGACACTCATGTCATGCCGAGGTTGGAGGACCGGGACGATCTGAGGGACTCAAGTCGCGTCGAGTGACTCGAGGCGGTCCGTTTGTGAGAGACTCATGCCATGGCGGGGTCAGAGGACCGGGGCGAGCCGAGGGACTCGAGGCGTTCCGGTTATAGTTATGTCTTGATTTGCGCACCTGCTAGTGAGGTCATTGATGGGACGCGTCGTTCGAGGATGATTGGGGAAATGATGGCGCTTGAAATGACGCGCCTTCCTAGGGGCTAGCAATGGATCGCGTAGCCTAGGCCCAGGTCCATTAGAGGCCTTTAGTTTCCTATAAATAGGAGAGGGGACCTCCCTCACTTTGCATTGTTTTTTGAGAATTTCTCCGCTTCTGATCTTAAACTCGTTCTTGAGCAAACTTCGTCTTTCAGAGTTCCGCGGTGAGTCTCGGTGAGACCGTTGAAGTTTGAGATTCGATTCAAGTGTTGGCGAGCTTCCTGTTTTACAAGGTTAGTTCCCTTCTTCTATTTGTTACTTCCGGCTTTAGTTCACAGCCGGGTTCTCTTGGAACCCGTATTTATTAATACAGAGTGGGGGTCGTCAGGTCGGGTTCCGACTTGGTTGTGGACCCACTGTTTAAGTATCAACCTGACTCGTCAAGCCCCCATTTCTGCAGGACCGATCTGGCGAGGAAAAAACAGACTCGTCGGGTTGCCAACTTAGATCACCCCGTCCTTGCAAAAGCAATGGCTTCAGGTGCTAGAGACTCAGTGGAAATTCGTACTAGTCCCCCCGGGTCGGTTGTTCCCGAGGTTCAAGATGATTTGGGTTCTGCTCCTTTGAGTTTTCACGCTGAAGACCGTTCTCCCGGGGTTCCCAGCAATGAGCTGGCAGATGAAGACAACGCCGAGATAGTGGTCCTTGACTCGGATGGGTCCGATGTCGAGCCGGATTATGAAGAACAAGGGAGCACTAGTTGGAGTTCCGACGATAGCGAAGCGGAGGTTGCTGAAAGTCATAACAATGAAGACGGGCTCGGATACCACGGGGATCCCGTGTATGAGGGAGGTGATTCCGATCAATACCCCCGCGCCGGAGTCGGGCCGGTTAATGTTCCCTTGTCTCAACCTCTGAATGTTCCTCGGGAGTACTCATGGGTGTCGGAAACGTTGAGGGGAATTCAGTCCGTCTACAGGACCGGGGATGATATGAGCTTCATCGTCAAGCGCGTTTCTAGGAAAGATCAGGTCTGGAACGTGGAGGGGATGGCCGAAGGTCAACACGTAGTTGTCTGGCCAAGAGCTTTGAAATTTGTCATGTATGGAGTGACGATTCTTGACATGCATATTAGCCCCCTTCACCGCCTTTCAGCAAGAGGCCCTGGGGATTCTGAACCTCGCTCCCTCTCAGCTTCATCCCAACTCATGGGCGTTCCTCCGGGCTTTCGAGCTGATGTGTATTCACTTGGAGAGGCCAATCTCCTGTGATCTGTTCTTTTACCTTTTTGAGGTCAACCGAAGGCACGAGGACGGAACCAAGGATCGGTGGGAACACGTGAGCTTTCGGGCTAGGAGGGGTATTAAAATTTTCATGCCCTATTCCGATTCCTTGAAAAATTGGAAGAACAAGTACTTTTTTTTCGAGCCTGTGAATGAGGAGGCAGTGAGGCACGTCGGTAAATATGTTGCGAATGGGGAATCACTGGAGTCCACCAAGTTTCAAATAGGGTGGTCTCTTTCTCATTTCAATCGACGACCTCACATCTATGCTGTCAGTTTAAGCCGGCTATCCCCGGTTGATCAGGACTCTTTGGCGATCTTGACGAACTTCGCCGACCTGATTATCCACCGGAACCCCAAAAAATTTGGGGTTGATGTAGCTCGATTGGTCGGGGCGGGCTCTAAGTCTCAAGTGGCGGCCGTGCTTGGTAGGTTTTGAAAGCCAATACCGCCCATAATTTTTCGATTGCCGTCTCTTTTAACATTGCTTCTTTTCCTTGTTTTGCAGATAGCATGGGGCCTGACAAATTCTCCCGCTTGAGGGCTATTGCGGAAAGGAAGGCCGGGGTCCAGCAGGAAGATCCTCAACCACATTGACAGAAAAATTGGCTTCCGGGTTTGGGGGGATGCTTGGCTTGCTCAGTGTCTCCTGGATTATTGACCGGTGGTTCCTTGGAATTTTGGTGCTGGCGAGCTTGGAAAGAATGTCCGCCCTGATTTTTTCTGTCCTGGGAACGTGTTTAACCTCCGTAAACACGAATAAGGAAAGCAGTTCCCGCACACGGGTTAAATACTTCTGCAAGGTCGGATCTTTAGCTTCCTACTGTTTCTCGATTTGAGAGACTACCAACAATGAGTCGGTATTTAAAGAAAGTCGAGTAACTCGAAGGTCGATAGCAAGTCGGAGTCCTGCTATGCATGCCTCGTATTCTGCCTGGTTGTTTGAGGTAGGGAAACCAAACGTGAGTGATACTTCGATTACAACGCCCGTTGGGCTTTCGAGCATTAACCCTGCACCAGTCCCTTTTGGATAAAGTCGGGGGTTGCCATTTTTGCGATAAAGTCGGCCAGTATCTGAGCTTTCATGGCCGGTCTTGTTTCGTATTTGATTCCGGACTCAGAGAGTTCTACTGCCCATTTGATTATTCGTCCTGCTAAGTCGGGTCGGTGCAAGATCTGCCGGATTGGGTAGTTTGTTCGTACCATGATTTGATGAGCGACGAAGTAAGGGCGGAGACGGCGTGCCGAGACGAGCAGAGCAAAGGCGATTTTTTCTATTTTCTGATACCTAACTTCTGGTCCCTGTAAAGCTTTGCTCACGAAGTATACCGGACTCTGACCCGTTTCTGTCTCCCTGATGAGTACGGCACCAATGGCCTCTTCCGAGATGGCTAGGTACAGGAATAAGTCTTCCCCCGGGCTCGGCCGAGTTAAGATCGGTGGTTCGGTCAAGACATTTTTGAGTCGGGAGAAGGCCTCGTCCCGCTCCGGGGTCCATTTGAATGTTGCTTCTTTCTTAAGCAGTTTAAACAAAGGGAGTGATTTGAAAGCGGCGTTGGAAATGAAGCGAGATAGTGCAGCTATCATGCCGCTGAGCTTTTGGAGTTCTTTCTTGGTGGACGGGGTTCGCATTTTCGTTACAGCTCGGCATTTATCTGGGTTGGCTTCAATGCCCCTCTCTGTGAGATAGAAACCAAGGAATTTACCAGCTCGGACCCCGAACGTGCATTTTTCCGGGTTCAACCTCATATTGTTTCTTCGGATTTCAGTGAAGATCTCTTCTAGGTCGATTACGTGGAGGTCCTCCCTTTCGCTTTTTACGATCATGTCGTCGAGGTAGACTTCCACGTTACGGTCGATCTGCTTTCAAAACACCTTGTACATCATCCTTTGATAGGTGGCCCCGCATTTTTCAAACCAAATGGCATGACCCGGTAACAAAAATTACCGCGATCAGTCATGAAGGCCGTCTTCTCTTGGTCGGGGGGAAACACAGGGATTTGGTTATACCCGAAATAGGCATCCATGAACGATAGTAAACGAAAACCTGAAGCATTATCAACGAGCCGATCAATGCTAGGAACAGGGAAGGCGTCCTTAGGACAGGCCTTATTAAGATCGGTATAGTCAACGCACATTCGCCACTTTCCATTTCTTTTGTTAACAAGTACAGGGTTCGAAAGCCAAGTTGTATACTTGACTTCTTTTACAAAATCAGCTTTAATTAAATCATCTACGACCTTGGCCGTAGCAGCTGCTTTCTCCCGGCTTTGAGCTCTTTTGCGTTGGGCGACCCACTTAGCCCCGGGATTAACTGCCAGTTGGTGACAGGCGACTTCAGGGGGAATCCTGGGCATGTCTTTTGCCGACCAAGCGAAAAGATCGGCGTGAGATTTCAGACAGAGGGCGAGCTTTGCTCTTACTTCTTCAGGGATATCGGATCCGATCTGGACAGTTTGGGTCGGGTCCTCTCCCAGCTGGATCTGTACGAACTGTCCATCAGGTTGGGGTCGCCTGATTTTCTTCTTCAGCTCCTGTGCCAGCTCGTCATTGCTCTCTTCCTCAGAGCTGTCAGGATCATACCTCGCATCGAGGTCTGTGACGTTGACCTCGGCAGCTCGACCACTTCTTTTCTTCTTTGGCTCTTTCTGAGCTCCTGCTTCTACGGGGGAACCCCCTCCTCTGAGGCCTGCCTATCTTCCTTGACATGCAGATAGAAACATCTTTGGGCGGACTCTAGGTCGGCATCGAGGGTGATTACTTGGTCACTCAAAGAGTAGAACTTCATTTTCAGGTGAACCGTCGAGGTTACAGCCCCGAGCCTTCCAAGAGTCGGTCTTCCGATGATGCAGTTGTAGACCGAAGGGAATGGCAGGACTAAGAATTTGGTCTTGACTGTCCTCTCTAGTGGTTCCTCGCCATAGGTGACCATCATTTCCAGATAGCCGAGGGGTTTGGTTCGGGACCCGTTGAAGCCCGAAAGGTCTGATCCTCTGTAAGGGGTGAAGTCTTCCTCCGAGATCTGCAGTTTCCTCACAAGCTCGATGAAGATGATATCTGCGGAGCTTCCTTGGTCGACCAAGATTCTTTTTTTCTCGTGGTTGGCCATGACTGCCCTGATTATAAGGGGTATGTGCTTATTAGGCTTGCCGTCTAGTAAGTCTCGGTCGCCGAATACCAAGGGGGGGGCGCTCCGGGGTTGATCTTACTGCAGAGGTGGAAGCAGCACACATGACCTCTTTCCATTTTCTTTTCATTGTTTTGCCCGATGCCTCGACGGGGTAGCCCCCAAAGATAACCATCGTTACAGGTCGGCCCTTCGATTTTCGAAAATCGCGCTCATCGTCCGAGCTTTCTTCTCTTTCTTGGGGGGATTTACTCTTCTTCTTAGCGTCGACCTTCTCTTCCTTAACCTCGGCCTCATGCCGGGGTATTTTAGCCACGTACTGGCTCAATTTTCCTTTCTTGATCAGGTCCTCAATGTCATCTTTCAGAGCATTGCATCGATTGGTGTCATGCCCTTTGCTCCGGTGATACCGGCAGTACTTGTTAGATCTCTGTCCCGGCCTGTGTGGGAGCGGATCGGGGAACTTGACTTCCTTGAATTCAGCGTTCATACATTCCGCCAAAATCCTAGCTCTTGTTTCATTAAGGTCGGAATATTGTTGGTGTCGGTTTCGAGGTCTGGGTCTACCGTCGTTCCGGGCCTCCTTCTCATATCGAGGCTTGCTTGTCCCAGGGTCGGCATCCGACTTTCTTGCAACCGCCCCCTCTTCATGATCAATGTACTTCTGAGATCGCTGGAGGAACTCAGCAAGCGACTCAGTTTGATTTACACCGACATCAATCTGGAATAGACTTCCTTCACGAAGACCGGCTTCCATGAAGAACAGTCGGAAAGAATCATCTAGGTTCCGGACCCGAGCCGCTTCCTTATTGAATCTCTCGATGTAGTCCCAGAGAGACTCATTCTCCCCTTGTTGAATGGCTTGTAAGACTTTCCGAGATTTTGGTTTCATCTTGGAGTGGGCGAACTGGGCCGAAAATAGATTCGCCAGTTGGTCCCACGAGGATATCGAGTTTGGCTTGAGGGCTCTGAACCAGTCCAGTGCCAACACTTCTAGGGTAAGAGGGAGGATCCGGCACTTGATCTCTTCCGGGACATTCCGATATTGCATCATCGTGTCGAAGTAATCAAGGTGACGATCGGGATCGCCAGTCCCGTCATGCATCTTTAAACCTTCAGGGGGTTTCTCTAAGTGTTTGGGCACCGGAAAGTAGTCGATCTTTGCTGTAAAGGGTCCCTTTCGCACCGTCGATCTTTCCCTCGGAGGAGGCCTCTCGATAGGGCGCCGAACAGAGGACCTGGGAGAACGAGGACGCCGGCGTTCATGCCTCGGGGGACTCCCCCGGCTTATAGAACGTCGCCTCGGGGAAGAGGATGCTAATGATGAGTTCTGGTGAGGAGAGTCCTCAGGGTAATAAGTGTCGTCCCGAGTCTCGCTTGGGGGAGTTCCAGATCCTCGTCTCCCTTTTCGGCGGGGTGGCTAGCGATGGTGGTGTCTCCTCCAAGCAGGAGACCGGTGACGCCTTTTGCTGGAGGTTCTTCTGCTGGGAGAGTAGGTTTGAGGAGAGGATCGATCCGGGATGTCTCGGGCCCGGATTTCGGCAATCTCGGCCTCCAGCTGGGAGTAGCGCTGACTCCTTTGCTGTTCAGCCTTGGCTTGCCTTGTCAGCAGTTGGATGAGCTGTTGAACAGCGTCGACCGGTACCGGGACGGTCTGGACAGGAGGTGGAAACTGGTTCCTGGCGGAGCTTATGGGAACCATTGCTCTGGACGAGTTGTGGCCGTGGGCCGAGCTGCGAGGGAGAGTGACTACTACCCCCTCGGGCGTTTCTTGCTGTTGATCGGGTCTAACCACGACGCTGGAGACGTTCCTCCGTCGTAGTTCTGGAGCCATTGCTGACCAAGGAGGTTGGGGGAAAGACTAGAGTATAAGATGCTCCCACTGTGGTCGCCAATGTTCTGTACTGTTTCTCTGACTGAGTGTCCGATCTTGGATACAAAGTCCGGTCCGAGATAGTTGGTATTTACGTTCTTGGTCAATCCGAGTTGGTGCTCCGATCCGAGGTGGGGTGGTACCTGCAATGACACTCTGACGCTCAAGTCAGTGAGTGAGTCAATTACAAGTAAGAGGATTGGAAAAGTGAGTACCATTAATGCTAGTATTGAATGCTTATTTATAGGTATTTGGAGTGAAGGAGGACCATTGGATCTAGGTCTTAGATCTCCACCTTTGGCTGGATTTGGCCCTTTATTGTTGGGCCTTTAGTTGGATTGGCCATAGAGGCCCAATCCGTAACAGTTGGTAACCTTCAATTTACGCTCATATGTCTGCATTATAAAAAAATAAAAAATAAAAAAATAAGGCTATGTAAATAAATTAAACTAAGAAGGCTACATAAATAAATTAAACTTACTGGGTCTCTCAATATAATGGAACAGACATGAGATCCTAGCCCAGTGAATAGCTCATGTTGCTCCTCATGCTGCTGAGGCTGATGGTAGGGCTCCTCCTGGTACTGCTGATACTGTTGCTGCTGCTGATACTGGTGCTGATAATACTCCTGCTCAGCCATAGAATGGCCCTCAGACATAGAATCCTCATCAAGAGGATTCCCCTGCTGGCCCTCCTCATACTGATTGTCAGGGGCCTCCTCCACCTGCTGATACTGCTGCTGTCGCCTATGGCGCGCAGACGCATGTCCCGCAATCCTGTGGCGGGTGCGTGTACTCAGAGCAGATGGCGATGCCCGAGACGAAGACTCCCCTCGATACCTGTTAGACACTGAAAAAACAAATTTTTAAAAAAAAGCAAAGAGAATCTACCTATATCCGATGGAAAATCGGATATAGGTAAATACGATGGGAATCGGATTTAGCTAAATCCGACTTACTGTTTGCGCTGTCTCTTGGGGAATCGGAAGTACGTGGATCTGATGCGTAAATCCGAACTGGAAATCGGATATAGCTCTAAATGGTAAATCCGATTATCTCTGGTAAATTTCTGGTCAAACGGATGCAAGTGAGAAATGGTAAATGTTTTGTAATTTTGTCAAAATTTTAAGGGTATTTTGGTATTTTCAAAGGGGTGATGGGGGTACAAAAAAAAACCCATATTGATTTGTAAGTCCCTTGATGTGTTAAGCCTTTGGGCTTAAATGTTTGTATCTTGGGCTGCTGTGTTGTAAGTCCCTTGGATCACTCAGGTTACTGTTTTGGGCTTATGTTGACAATGTATGATTGTACTAGTTTGGGCCTTACCCAAGTTAATGAAAATCAGGCAATTTCGACAAAAAAGAAAGAACACTTGGATATTATGGTCTCGTATTTACGATAGACTTCCCACACCGAATCACCAATGTTGAGCTCTATGTCCAACTTATCAAAAAACACCCAAACGAAAAGATTTTGCATTCTATCCCTCCCCTTCTCTCCCTCATCGCCCCAAAGAAAACCATCAAAGAAATTTTGCAATCAAACCATTTTGCTTCAATTATCGTATCAAATCTTCCCTACACCGCACATTAATATTAGAATGCAGAGAGGGGGAAGAAGAAAGAATGAAGATGTGTTCCCCCGATTTTCAACCATGTGCACTACACAATACATAATTACATACAGTAACAACCTCTATAGGTGGTGTAGGTAGATGTCGCCCTTGTCCTCATAGTACTTCATGAGTAGGGGTGTGCATGGTACATAAACCATGCCACACCATACCACACCACTTTTAAAATATGGTTTTAGTTTACTAGTTTGTATATACCATTTTAAATTTGTGAGACAGTTGAAAACCGGGACAGAACTGGTAAATAACCGGTTTGGATTCTGAATAAAAATTGCAACTGAAACCTTCAACAAACGTGAAAAAGGGGTGCAACTTACAAGACACGTGTAGCGGTTTGTATTTATGTAGGTTGCGTTTTTGCAGAGAAAGAAACAAATCTCAAAGAGAGAGAGAAAGAGAGAGAGAGAGAGAGAGAGAGAGAGAGAGAGAGAGAGAGAGAGAGATCTTGGGGAGAGAAAGAGATCTTGGAGAGAGAAGGAGGAAGGAAGAGAGAAGCAGTGGAAGGAGAGAGAAAGTGAATCAGTAGGAGAGAGATCGGGAACGACCGAAGAAATACTGTGGGAGTTGACGGCGGCGGAGGAGCGACACAAGGTGGTATGGGGTTCCAGCGGGAGGCAGTGGGAGTTGCAGTGAGCTTTGAAAGTTGCCGGCGGCGGTGGGATTCCGGCAGAACACGATGAAAACTTTAATCATAATATGAAGTAACAACCAAATCTCACTATTTCAAATCTGATTCGGTGTAACTCGATGAATAACAACCAAAACCAAGAGATAATTGAAGAAAAATGGAACATTGTTAAGTTCAAAGCAAGTGGAGAACTAGGGAGGTATGCGCCACACAATAACAGAGGAGAAGGGAATTAGGGAAATAGAAATCAGTACTTTACCGGTTTAGCAAAAATAGTTACCGGTTTTCCATTTTTTGTTAAGTGGGATTTATTGGTTTTGTTTTTGGAAAATGGTATATGATTTTTTAAATGGCCCAATATGGTATTCTGTATAATTCAGGTTCACCGGTCCTTTAGCACACCCCTATTCATGAGTAGCAATAATAAAAGTCAATAAAATAATTACGATTAGGCTACAGTGTAAAAGGTCTTTACACGTACTGTGAATATGAAATAATCCTTTTTTTAATTTAATTACACAGTTTATTCATTCAAGAATCATTTCAATCAAATTTGTTAAGATGATAACACAATTTCACGGTTAAATTAATAAAAATCAATATCTAAACAAATTCAGAAGAAAATAAATCCATAAAAACTTCCTACTGAAATTATTGCATTAAGAGATACAACTAAGAAAACAAAGGCAGACAATTGCATAATAAACTCAGAATAGTGTCTTTTAATAACCAAATATTTCAAAACAGCTATATCCCGACCATTTTGCTCGGGGTTGACCCATACACCGTAGCTGAAATGACAAAAGAAACACAACCAAAACAAAAACAAAAACAAAAACTTGCAAACACTTATTCTGTCATGAGTCAACCCACAATACTCAATAACAAGAAAGTCAACTGACAGAACCCTGTTCAGTTGTTCCCTTAAAAAAGCAAATATGAAAACAAATTCCTACCCTCTAAAGACACAAATCAGTACTTGTAGTCCTTAACGTGGAGGCTCTCTGCAGCACCCTCACCAAGTTGAGAGTTACCCTTGTAAGTTCCAAGAGTAGCTTCAGAATTAGCCTTGGCTCTAGTCAACAATGCATCTTGAGCCTTCTTCACATTTTCTTCCTTTCCAGCCCATGCCTTAAGAGTACTCTGCTGAAGTGCCCTTCCAAAAGAGAAAGAGAGAGTCCATGGCTTCTTTCCCTTGACTTGGTTAATAGCATTGAGGTTAACACTGGCCTCCTCTTCACTCTGTCCACCAGACAAGAAAACCACAGCAGGAACTGCAGCGGGTACGGTTCGTTGCAAAGCTCTAACGGTGTGCTCAGCTACGACCTCAGGTGCAACCTTTGGTGAATCAGATCCAGGAGTAACCATGTTAGGCTTCAAGAGTGTACCCTCTAGAAGGACATGGTGATCACTCAAAGCCTTGTAGCATGCTGCAAGGACGCGTTCTGTAACAGCAGCACACTTTTGAATATCATGAGGACCATCAACAAGGATCTCAGGCTCAACAATTGGTACCAATCCATTCTCCTGGCATATGACAGCGTATCGGGCCAAACCATAGGCGTTCTCATGGATAGACAACTCAGATGGTTCATTGGGACCGATTTTCAAAACGGCACGCCACTTAGCAAAACGTGCACCAGCTTCATAGTACTTTGCGCAGCGTGCACCAAGGCCATCTAGTCCCTGAGTGGTGGTCTCTCCATCAGTCCCAGCAAGCTCAACAGTACCCTTGTCAACCTTGATTCCAGGAAGCACACCAGCTTCCTTCAAGACATCAACAAAAGGCTTGCCTAAGAAAAAGAAACATATATAATGTCAGCATATAAGAACGATTCCATTATCATCCACCCATCTTCATGCATATAACATAGCATACATAAAAGCAATTGAAAAACCCACCCAGCCAAATAAAGGAAAACCACTTACTCAAATTAATCAAATTTAGAAGAAAAAAGCAGTGCCATCATCATTATCATCCACCCACATTCATAAACACATCATTATTTATAGGATAAATGGAAAACAAAACGAACCCACCAGAATAAAAACCAATTACTAAACTATTCTATTTTACAAGTAAACAACATTTTGGCAGCCCAAAAAGGAAAAAAGAAAATAAATTGGCATGATAAATTAACAGCACATGTTCAGAGACAGTAATGCAACATGAATCAAATTGTACAATATAATAAAGACATAATAAGCTGTCATGTGATGTAATGATGTTTGAGAGTGAGTAACTACCTGCAGCTGTGCTTTGGTAGAGGGTTTCCTCAAAGAGGATGACTCCACTGAGGCGCTGAAGAACTCCAGGGGCAGTGAAAAGGAGTTCACGAAGAGCACGTCTGTTGGATTCAACGTTCTCCACATTGATGCTAGCTAGACGCTTACCAATGGTTCCTGTTGACTCATCAGCAGCAAGAATACCCTTTCCAGGGGTACCAATGTAAGCAGCATTGGCAATAAGCTCATCTACAAATCAACTCATTCATTAGCATCAACACACAAATATAAACCTTACTACAATAATATAATCAATATTCCCAAGAATAAACAAGATGAGACACATCCAATCCCAACTTATGAACATAAAAGGGTATCAATGATCTCAGATTTAATATAAATAAATAAAGTTTTCATGGATGAGTTGAAACTTTTTGGACCCGATTTACAAAAGTGGACATAAACAAGTACGGGGGTATAAGAAAAATTGAAAACAGAAGGATCTGATACAAAATTCTATAAATTGAACAAAATGTAAAACATTTAAGGATCTGATGTAAGAACAAAGTACAAAGAATAAATAATCAAGCACTAGTTTTTCATTGAATTTTCCATAAAAAAGTTAGATCTGAAATTCCGAAAACCAGAAACCCTGAAGTAAGATCAATTAAGTACCGATGCATCAAAAGAAAAGACAGAAACTACGAATCAACCAAAAAAAAACTTAAACAGAATCAAAATTAAGAACCGATGCATAAAAGAAATCACAGAAACTAAAAAGAATAAGTGATATCTATTAAGATGCGATCGCGATGACAATAGATCTAAGCAAGTAAGACAAAAACAGAACAAAAAGATGAAAAATTGATCAAAAGAGAAGAAGAGAAGGGAGGGATACCATGGTATTTGTTGGTGAAGTTCGACATGATCGAGGAAGAGCGTTTGGGACTGAAAAGAGGGTAGGTTAAGATTAAGGTGAAATGAGAAGAGCGAGAGTGAGAAAAAAAAGTGGGGTTTTGGGGGTTTTTATATAACGATGAAAACGATGGGTGGATTGGGGAATAAGAAAAGAAAAGAAGCGGGTGGGTTATGTTATGGGGTCGGTACACACTCACTCGCGAAACATCGACCAACCTCTCGGTTAAGGTTTGTTGTGTCTCTGTGGACTGCCGTTGGATTCGCCAAACAAATCAAAAAGGCGGTTTTGGTTTTGGTTTTCAAATGTGAATCAACGGCCCGCTTTTGTTGGGCCCAATGACGGCGTCAGAGTATAGCCCAACATCGTTTACTTATAAAGTCGTGTGTCAATGTCAATAAAGGAATACTGTTTGTTGTTCGTGTACGTTTTCTTTTTAGCAAAATTGGATCGTCCCTAATCACGTGATGTAGGAAAGGAAAAGCACGGGAAGAGAAGAAAAAGGAAAGAAAATATGATAAAGGAGATGGGATCATGCGAGTCTTGAGTTGGTTGGTTTCCTTGTATCCTTCCTGGTTTCTCTCGTTCGGTATTTGCTTGTAAGCTGGTCAGATCGGTTCGACCGGGACCCAGACACTAAAAGGTTCCATTAGCTTGTTGGATCAATTCTACAATTGAATCGAGACGACATCATCAACCCGACTTTGACTCGATCAAGGGATCAAACTCCTGGCCTCTTGATCAACTCCCACTCTTTAACTTTGCCGCTACCCAATCAATTTGTTATTTGTACTGCAATATAATATATTTAACCCCATTTTTCTTTTTCCATTTCAAACATAAGTATCCAATCCTTTTTTGGCACATACATACTGTTCTCGGATAAGAAGATATGTATTTAATCAACTTGGTTGTTACAAATATGGAGGTCTTCTCCAGTACAGAAAATGGAGTTAGTCTCAGAAAAATGTCCCATTCTCTTCTCTGGCCTAGAGTCCTATATCTAGTTCTCCAATCTCCTCGGCAGTTGTCTTGGGAGGTCGGTTACCAGCGGTTAGCTCGGCTCCAAGCCAAATGCGTTTCACGTGTCGCAGTCCTTGGTCACTTCTCTTTGCGGGCCATGCCGAGGTCCTGTACGCTTGAGTTCGGTTGGTCTTGCATTGGGCTGAACTCTAATTCTCTGGCCCAGTCCTCAGCCCCCCAAGCTCGAGTTGAGTGAGCTCGGCGAAGAGGTTTGAACTTTTAGTGATTTGTCTTCATGAATTTGCTTTGACGGTTGAAGTGATCGTTGACTTGGGAAAGCGTGTAATGTCAGCATTTTGATGGACAGCTGACTGAGGTGACACGCCAGTGAAACGTTCAACCTACCTCACGCTTGAATGAGCGCGTGCGTTGAAGGCAGACTTTTGATATGTTTTAAAGGGCGCGCATGGGATGTGAGGACCTCATTATTTTCCCTTGTTCTTTGATTTATGCTCTCTCTTCTGCCGAGGTTTACTTGCTTTGAAGCTTCGCCTTCCTTCAACGTTTCGCTTGCTTGCATTGAGGTATACCTTTCTATCCTTCTTCCTCCTTCTTCTCTTGTACCTTAATTAAAATGGTAGAAATTTGGGAAGTTGATGAAAACGGAAATGAGGTGAGTGAGGTACCTTCAGCGTATCGAGTGATTTTGGATGAATCTCGGCCTCATTGGGAAAAAATAAAGGAGAAGTGGAGGCACCTCGAATCATCCATTTCCGAGACACTCGCAAGTATTCCTGATTTTAGCTCTTCAGATTCTGATTCTTCGGATGGTGAGGATGCTGACTTTGCTTCTCCTCTTTTCCCAGGAACCAAGGTTCATTTTGAAAACACTGTGGCCCTTTCAAACTTTAGACGAGAAGAGGTGGGGCCCTTGGCTCTTCCTTCTACTCCTGCGCGTGGAATCAAGGTGTTGATGGCATCGAAACAGTGTGTTGAGTCCGTTCCCAACTTTGAAGCGCGAGATTTATTCACCATGTTTACAAAGCCAGAAGACTTGATAGCTTTTCGGCGAAAGAACACTGTGTCTTCCACTGGAAATGAAGAAGATGTAATTCTGGAGTGTTGTAAGCACAACGAGCCCGTATGTATGATGCGCCCTAAGGAAGTGGTGGAGGAGAGTACTTATATGTACGCTTGTCTTTTTGAAGACTTGAAGGTGAAAATGCCCTTCACCCCGCTTTGAACACCACGTGATGCAGCTTCTCAACGTTGCTCCGACGCAACTTCATCCGAATAGCTGGGGATTTATACGCGCCTACGAGATAATTTGTGGAGCTTTGGGTATGACTCCTGTTATGGTGATTATACTGTTTTATATTTACACCCCCCTCTCCAAAAGCCCAATTGATGAGAAGCCCAATCATAATTAAGAGAGTCCAATCTTCAATGGCCAAGATCAGCCCGCAAGATCGGACGGCCCAAAAACGCCAACACAAATACATCCAAACTCTATAAATACCCCATTCAATGCTCATTAATGGTAAGCACTTTTCTAACAGAACACTCATTCACTCAAATACTGACTTGAGCGTCGGAGTATCATTGCAGGTACAACATCGCCCCTCAAGATCGAACCGATCAAGACCGAACATCTCAACATCGCCTCTCAAGATCGAACCTCTCCAGATCGGACAAAGTCTTCTTCTCAAAGCCTGAAGACAGAGACAATCAAGGATTGAATATCTACTAACTGCGTAATACCGATCATAACATCGGAAGCACAATACAGAACATTGGCGACCACAGTGGGAGGAATCAACACCCTATTTTCCTCACCATCTCCTTGAACTTATTAAAATGGCTCCAACGCGCCGCTCAATACCAACTAGTCACATGGCCGAACCTGAGCTCGGCCCTCAGCAAACCCCCTGAAGGCCACATCCAGGAACTCACAAATTCATCGCAAACACGAAGCCGATGTCCCAACACCGGACCATCCCGAGCACATTCGGGCGCAGATGAAACGAGCTTACCATCTCCTCCCCAATTACTTCCGGCTTTGACGGACGCGGTTCAACAGCTAGTTCAGCTATTGGCTCGGCAAGAAGTGGTAAATGAAGAAAGGAACAACCGGTTCGCTAACCTCGAATCCGAAATAGCGAGGCTACAAGGTCGAAACGTTCCGGATCGGCAATCATCCGGGCAGAGCTCCCTGGAGGAACGACGCCCAACTCGAAGAATACTTTTTCGTCGATCACCCCCACGGAGAAAGCTCAATCATCGTTCCCCCGCACGCCGTCAACGAGGGAATGGTTCCCGTTCTCCTCTGGCTCGACAACATAATGGTCTCAATCTTCACCTCTCCCCATACCATCACCGAGGGAATGATTCCCGTTCTCCATCAGCTCAACAATACGACGATCTTGATGATCCTCATTCTCCTCCACGCCGCCACCGAGGGAATGGTTCCCGTTCTCCTTTGGCTCGCCAAACTGACGATCTTGAAGGCTCGACCTCGTCAAGGAGACGATCAAGAAGCCGTGACGACAATCAAACACGACGATACAGACATCCTGAACCCCATCACAGACACCAACCACTATCACGAGGAAATCAAACTGGGCGAAAAGGTCCTTTCACAAAATCGATCGACAACTTCCGGGTCCCCCGGTATCTCGAGAAACCACCTGGAGGGCTGAAGACTTACGACGGAACGGGCGACCCCGACAGGCATCTAGACCAATTCGACACAACCATGCAGTATCGAAACGTACCCATGGAAATGAAATGCCGAATATTCCCTTTAACCCTGGATAAAATGGCTTCCGAATGGTTTCGAACGTTAAGATCGAATACCATTTCCTCATGGGACCAGCTAGCAAAAAACTTCTCAGTGCACTTTGCCCATTCCAAGAGCAAACCCAAAAACAAAAATGTTTTAGCATCTATTGTCCAGAAGGTGAACGAGCCCCTAAGAGAATATATAGAGCGATTCAACATCGAAGCTCTTCAGGTTCGGGAGTTAGACGACGCCTTCCGAATTTTCTTCATGGTCCAAGGTCTGCTCCCTGGAAGCTCGTTCCGGAAGCACATCAACACCTGGGAACCTAACACCATTCAAGAATTCCTCGAGCTATCCCAGTGCTTTATTAACGAAGAAGAAAATTCCAAAATCAATAAAACACCGTCGCATCTAGAGCCGTCGAAACGCCACATCGAGATCGACCCTCGTAAAAATTCGTGGAACGTCGGTAAGAAAAATCGCCATCAGGTATACACCGAACTCAACGTCTCCAACGCCCAGTTGCTAGGTGAATGTTGGAACGTCGAATTCAGGGACGTCAAGCCTCCCAGATCCTTACCTATCCGACCTGGGCAGAAGGCCAACAAATACTGCCGATACCACAGAAGCAATGGCCATGACACGAACCATTGCAACACCCTAAAGGATGACATTGAAGATTTAATAAAACGTGGAAAACTATCTTCTTATGTCAAAAGGGAAGGTGAACGAACTGACAATTTCGGAAGAGACAGAAATGAAATTCCCAGGGCAAAGGGAAAAGAAGTGATCGACCCGGACCACGAAGAACTGGATAAAAAACGCTCGGTTATCATGATGATAACTGGGGGATTCGATCATGAACGATCGGGAAAATCTATGAAAAGAAAATGGAAGGAATTGTTATGCGTGGCTTCAACGTCAACAACCCCGGTCAAGACCAATCGACCTCCATTATCTTTTAGCGACAATGACCTCATTGACGGAAAAGCTAACAAACACGTACCCCTCCTAATATCGGCCATCAAAGCCAATAAGGAGGTACGTAGGATCCTAGTCGACCAGGGGAGCTCATCAGACATCATCTTTATCGATCTCCTGAACAAAATGGGGATCGACAAAGAGGAACTCACCCCTTATCGAGGGACGGCTCTATCCGGCTTTAACGGATCTCGAACGAAACCCCTTGGGCATCTGGAACTAATGGTTACCTACGGAACCGAACCAATGGTTCGAACCGTCAAGACCAAATTCCTCGTCTTACCTTGTGAATCAATATACAACGGCATCATAGGAAGACCGACCCTCGGCAGGCTCGGGGCGGTTACATCCACCACACACTTGAAAATGAAGTTCCACTCTCTCTGCAACAGAGTTATCACTCTGAACTCTGACTTAGAGTCGGCTTCCAGGTGTTTTTTCCTATGGACGAAGAACGAGCGAAAAGCTTCCGAGCATGAAGGGGTTCCTCCTTCGGAAGAACTGTCGACTCCCAAAATGCCAAAAGGTAAACCGACTGAAGTTAACACCACCTCTAACTTAGAAACCGACTGCGATCCGAAGGTCGAAATTCAGGAAGACGTCGACGAGCTAACCAAAGAGCTCAAACGAAGAATCAAAAGACCAGAGCCTGATGGTAAGTTCATCGAAATACAGCTCGGCTCAGACCCCTCCCAAAATGTCAAAATAGGAACCGACCTCCCAGAAAAAATCAAAACCGATTTAACCCAATGTCTTAAAGATTTCAAAGACATCTTCGCTTGGTCGGCTGAAGACATGCCTGGGATCCCACCAGAGGTGGCCTGCCATCGACTCGCAATAAACCCAGAAGCAAAATGGATCGCCCAAAGAAAACGGGCTCAAAGCAAAGAGAAAGCCATTGCTGCCGCCTTAGCAGTAGACGACCTCATCCGAGACAACTTTATCTCTGAGGTTAAATACACGACTTGGTTATCAAACCCAGTCCTGGTGAAAAAATCTAACGGAAAATGGCGCATGTGTGTCGACTACACCGATCTTAATAAAGCTTGCCCAAAAGATGCTTTTCCGGTCCCCAGCATCGATCGGTTAGTTGACAACGCTTCCGGCTTCCGGTTATTATCCTTCATGGACGCATACTCCGGATACAACCAGATCGCTATGTTTCCCCCAGATCAAGCTAAAACCGCCTTCATCACTGACCGAGGAAACTTCGCATACCGTGTCATGCCCTTTGGGTTAAAAAATGCTGGAGCAACTTATCAAAGAATGATGAACAAAGTGTTCCAAAACCAGATCGGTAAAAGCGTAGAAGTCTACCTCGATGATATGATCGCCAAGAGCAGAAGTGATGACGACCATATTAGCGATCTAAGAGCGATTTTTTGTGAGATACGAAAGAATAGAATGAGGTTAAACCCAGAAAAATGCACATTCGGAGTTCGAGCAGGGAAGTTTTTGGGTTTTTTCTTAACAGAAAGAGGAATCGAGGCAAACCCGGATAAATGTCGATCCGTCACAGAAATGCGAACTCCGACGTCCAAAAAAGAAGTGCAAAAACTCAATGGGATGATAGCTGCTCTATCTCGTTTCATATCAAATGCAGCATTCAAATCTCTTCCACTTTTCAAAATCCTCAAAAAAGAAGAAAGAGATTTCGAATGGACGCCTGAACAAGACGAAGCTCTGAAACAACTAAAAAAATCTCTCTCCGAGCCTCCAATTTTAACTCGACCAAATGAAGGGAAAACACTATACTTATATCTAGCGGTCTCAGAAGAAGCTTTAGCTGCCGTTCTAATACGCGAGCTCGAAACCGGGCAAAGCCCGATCTACTTCGCAAGCAAGGCTCTGCACGGAGCTGAAAGTCGTTACCAGAAAATCGAGAAAATCGCCCTAGCTCTCGTTGTCGCAGCTCGACGATTTCGAGCCTATTTTGTCGCCCACCAGGTAGTCGTCCGAACTAACTACCCGATCAGGCAGATACTCCATAGACCCGATCTGGCTGGAAGAATGATCAAATGGGCCGTGGAACTCTCAGAGTTCGGTATTAAATATGAAGCTCGAACTACACTTAAAGCGCAAGTTTTGGTGGACTTCATCGCCGAGATGACACCTGCTAACACCGAATCTGACATATGGATCCTATACGTCGATGGGTCCTCAAATCCAAAAGGGAGTGGCGCTGGGATTATGCTAGAAAGCCCGACTGGGGTCATCATCGAAGTTTCCCTTACATTCGGTTTTCCCACCTCGAACAATCAAGCAGAGTACGAGGCTTGCATCGCCGGACTTCGCCTGGCAATTGACCTCCAAGTCCAACAAATTAGACTTCATACCGACTCTCTCTTGGTGGTTTCCCAGATCGGAAGTAAGTACGAGACCAAAGAACCGATTCTGCAAAAATACCTACTTCAGGTACAGTCGCTAATAGCTAAATTCAAAGCAAGCGAGATAGTTCATGTCCCAAGAACGGAAAACCAACGAGCTGATATCCTCGCCAAACTCGCAAGCACAAAAACCCCAGGGAACCAGAGGACAACCATCCAAGAAACACTACACAAACCCAGTGTGTCTCTCGAGCCTCTGTTTAACCCGACCGTCTGCATGCTCGAGGAAACAGACCGGTGGATAACCCCAATTTTAGAGTACATCGTCTCAGGAACGGAACCCCCAGACAGAAACGATGCTAAATATATCAGGAGAAGAGCCTCGGCTTTTTCAGCCATCAACGGAACGCTCTACAAAAGAAGCCTCTCTTCCCCGTTAATTAAATGCATCGAGGGAGAGGAAGCGGCCTATGTATTAGCAGAAATTCATGAGGGAATCTGCGGCCAGCACATGGGAGCTCGATCTTTAGCACGTAAAACTCTTCGAGCCGGCTACTACTGGCCAAGCATGATTGGCGATGCTAGTGATCATGTGAAAAAGTGCAAGAAATGCCAAATCCACGCCAATGTGCACATAGCTCCCCCCACAGACCTCACGAGTTTATCCTCCACGTGGCCCTTCGCATGGTGGGGAATGGACTTACTCGGACCTTTCGCAAAAGCACCAGGACAAGTCAAATTCTTGATCGTCACCGTGGACTACTTCAGCAAATGGATAGGAGCAGAACCCCTGGCGACCATCACTGCAAAAAACAGCATAAAATTCTTCAAAAAAAGCATTATGAGCAGGTTCGGGATCCCCGAGGTAGTAGTAACGGACAACGGGACTCAATTCACAGACACGGGATTTCGCAAACTAATGTTCGAGCTTAAAATTAAGCACCATTTCACTTCAGTAGAACACCCTCAAACCAACGGTCAAGCAGAGGCTGCAAACAAAGTAATACTGAACGGGCTAAAACGACGTTTGGACGACGCCAAAGGAAATTGGGTAGAAGAATTGCCTTACGTCCTCTGGGGATACCGGACGACCCCCCAAAGCTCCACTGGAGAAACACCTTTTAGACTCTCCTACGGCAGCGAGGCGGTCATCCCTGTCGAGATCGGTGAACTTAGTTGGAGAACGGCAAATCCCAAAACACAAAGCAATAACGATCAAGCCTTAAGAGAAGAACTCGACCTCATCGATGAAATCCGAGATCGGGCCTCACTCCGAGAAGCAATCATCAAACAAAAAGTTGCAACCAGATACAACAGCAAGGTCGTTCACAGAGATTTCGATCCAGGCGATCTGGTACTCAGAAGAGCTGACGTCGGTCAGAAAAACGCCTCCCAAGGAAAGCTCGCCCCAAACTGGGAAGGCCCCTACCGAATTTTATCTAAAACCGGTACGGGAGCCTTTAAATTGGAGACCCTCCAAGGAAGAAAGATCGAGAGGACTTGGAATGCAACAAAACTGAAAAGTTATTATCCTTAGAAAGAAATCATGTACTCCGATCTTATGTAAACTCGAAACAAATTATTAAAAAGAACTTGACCTTTCTTTTCAAATGCTTTCAAAGCTTCTCAAAGTTCTCACCAAGTCTCCGTACATTCTTGATTTTCATCAAAATGTAAGGACCAAAAACTCCCTCCACTGGGAATCAACCGGGACCGATCTTAGACGATCTCCCCAAGCGACCACCCAAAGTCGCAAACTCTTTAAGAAACAGTTAAATCCGAGCCGAGTCTTGGTAAACTATCTCAAAGAGACCCGGTCTTCAAGGATCGAAACGTCCTAAGAACGACCATCGGCCACAGCTGCCGATACCCCTATAGGGCGAGTTAAATCTAGGCCGAGTCCTAGTAAACTGTCCTATAGACTCGAACCCGGTAAATCGAGTTCCTCATTTACCGAAGTTCTTACATCATACGCAACGTGCAGAATTAAAAAAGCACTCAAAACCGGTAAATCGAGTTCCTCATTTACGGACGTTCTTACATCATACGCAACGTGCAGAATTTAAAAAGCATTCATTAAAGGTAAAGGTCTGATAAACATATTTCAAAAAAGGTTACAAATATCCCCAACCTGAACCGAAAGAAGTTCCGGATCTATACAAAAACTACATAGATAAAGCATACACCAGGAACTTCTACAAAAAGAAACACTATTAAAGCATCAAGAAGTGGAGGTCGGAAAAATCACAGTTTTCTTCTCCGTCCGAGCATCGATCTTAACGATCATACCCCCTTCAACCTCGTGGTCGGCATCGATGATCGACCGATCCAAATTAATGGAAGGATTGACCAAAGCAATTTGTTCCTGGGCACACTCAAAACCCTCCCTATACAGCTCAATTGCCGAATTAGCAGCTTCACGAGCCTCCTTCCTAGCCTCGTTTGCAATCTTCGTAGCCTCCTTAGCATGTTTTCTGCTTTGCTAAAGGGCTTCTTGAAGCTCCGCAATTCGAGCCTCTGCATCGCTATTTGTTCCGACCCCTACCTCGGATGCCTTCTTCAGATCATCTTCCAAACCGACAATACGAATCTCCAAACTTTTTATCTTCTGGTCAGCCTCGACCAATTGCCCCTCCAAAACTTTTTCCCTTTCTTCCAGCTCCTTTGCACGAGTTTCTGCAAACTCCGCCCGGCGTATAAGCTCCCCCTGGCTTTCCTTCAGAGTCTGAAGTTCTTGTTTTGTTCGAGCAAGCTCTTTCGACTTCAAAGATACATCGTCCACAAGCTTCGCTCTCTTAGACATCTCGAGCTCCAACAAATCTGCAAGCACGAGAAAAAGAAAAATCAAGTTGAGGGAAAAAGGTCACAAAAACAAAAACAAACAGGCAAAAACACTTACCCTTAGCCCGTTTCTCGTATTTCTCTTTTTCGGTCTTATGAACCTCGGCCAAATTTGACAATAATTTAACAGACGCCCCAACCGGATCCTCCCGCCATTGGGCATAGTTTTGTTCCAAGAAGCCCTCCTCTAAAGGTACGGCCTTGTTTTTGTGCTTCGGTCTCCTTGAGGTCTTACTCCTTTTTCGGGCCTTTGCTCGCCACTTGCCTCGGTGCGCACCCTCTTCGCCGAGGTCCCTGCACCAACCTCGGGAGCAGCCGGGGGAGGAGAACTGGAAACAAGATCGACCAGAGCCTCATAGGCAAGATCCTCTTGAGTAACGGTGTTGATCGGGGAAGCAGCAGTAACCGTCCCAACAACAGTCTCAACCTGGGGAGACGTCGGAAGCGGAGAACCACTTCCTCAGCATCTTCAGATATGTCGACACTCCTCATCGCCAGCGCCTTCATTACGGCGAGCTTCTTTGGGGCCATGGTATCTGGAAAAGAAACAAAAATGGGTCATACAAACTACAGTCAAAGATGTGCAAAAATCAAAACAAGAAAAACGAACTACCTAAGACAAATTGCACTCGTTTTCGCTTCCCAGCCTGAACTATCTTAGCCGCAGGAATACCCCGATACTTATGTTTTGAAAACGGAATGTTCTCAGAAATAAACATCAGGATCCTCTTAGTAAGAAGATCTGCAGCGTTCAATCGATCCTGACTAACAGAAAAGGAATTGGTGGATCGTTCAAAATGGGCCTGACTCCAACCAATGGGAAACTTGGCGGACACCAAAGTCCGACCATCCTCTGAAAACTTTCCCACTCTCTCGATCGCTTCATCGGTCACCGGTTCGACCCAGTAAAATAACTCCTTCCAATTCCCCTTCAATGAGTCCGCATAAGCTTTGAAAATCTTGGCCCCTCGCCTCGAGCGAAGACTGACATGCTCACGACCGGATTTATTTTCACTGCTGTTCCGATTGATCTCAAACAAATGGAAAAAGAGCAACGGCGAGACCGGCCTCTCCAGGTGAAGACACATTAGTTCGTAGGCTCTAACAAAAGCCCACGCGTTTGGATGCAACTGAGAAGGCGCAACATCCAAAGTCGCCAAAACCGTCTGCTCGAACCAAGTGAAAGGAGACCGGATATTCATCTCATTTATCAGCATATGATACAAAGTGAACTTGAGCTCTCCAGGCCACAAAGCCACATGCTCTCCCTTTTTCATTCCCTCAACTCTCCAAATTCGCTTCGAGCGACCCGAAGCTTTCCTCCCGACCCTCTCCAAGTTAAACCCATGCTGGTACAACGATTCGATCTCCAAAATATTTCTGGAAACCCAATCATATTGAGAGACCTCTCGCACCGGTACATCAAGGTCCCCACAACCAGTACTAGAGTACCCATCCAGAGAAGCAGCAGAAGCTCGGCTGGAACCCGGTTGACTCGAAGGGCGAGATTCAACTTGTTTTCCAACACCCCCTCTATCGAACTCATCGGCAGACTCGGAACTCGACACAGGATCAACCTCGGAGCCTGTCCCAAGATCGACTTCAGAATCCTCTGATTCCTCCACTGGGATTTCCTCATCGGACTCGGAAGTGATGGCCATCACCTCCACCAAGCAATCTTCCTCCGCATCTCCGGGAGTATCGTCATTCGGCTCATTAGCATCGGTCCTAGGAGAGGAACTTTCACTCTCAAAATTATCTTCCGCCTTATCACTCATAGGGGCGGAAGCAGAATGCTCTTGCACGTCCGGGGCGGCGACTTCAAGGGGCTCGGTACGAACCTCAGGGACTTCACCACCAGAAGCCATCGCGTTCGTAAACTCTTTCCGATACTGAGTGACGTCTCTCCGAGTTTGTTTCGTCCTCGCCAGAGCGAATCTACAGGAATGGGGGACGAAATGTCAGGATTAAAGATCGAAAATGGGTTCACGAGCAAGTCGGAACCCGACCTGACGACCCCCATTCTGAGATCAAAGGGGACTGGGGGAAGTCCAGGCACAAACGAAAAGAAAAGTAAAGAAAAATCAAAAATAGACTAACCTCGGAACTGAGCCGCAAGTTGATTATATCTGGAGAAATACGGTTGTCGATCCACAGAAACCGACCTTAAAAGTACTTCGAAACTTTTCAAACTCGATTACTTTAAAAAAGCTCGGGAGCTCTCGAAGATTGATAAATCGAAGACAAATGATCAGCAAGCAATAAATGGGAAGGTGAGACCCTTTATTTATAGCAAAGCGGATTTTGTGGGCCTGGGCCGGGAAGTCGAAACGTCACATCCACACCCTAGCCCATTAAAAATTGCACGATGAAGGATAAACGTCACCATCACGCGCCGCCACTGCGAAGAGACACCTTGTCAGAAACAGTAAAAATGGCACTGATTCCAAGATTACACTGATTCCAAAGCAGCACTGAGTTCAGTACGACCATCTACCTCGCTCGAAAGCTCGACGGACAGTTAACATCGCTCAAGAACCCCAGCCTCGACATAAGCTCGAGACCGAAGAGATCTCCACTCAACAAAAACAAAAGTATAAAAGCTACGCCGCCCATCAAAGTCAAGATCGCTCCTCATAGCGACCAGACTTGGGGGGCCACTGTTATGGTGATTATACTGTTTTATATTTACACCCCCCTCTCCAAAAGCCCAATTGATGAGAAGCCCAATCATAATTAAGAGAGTCCAATCTTCAATGGCCAAGATCAGCCTGCAAGATCGGACGGCCCAAAAACGCCAACACAAATACATCCAAACTCTATAAATACCCCATTCAATGCTCATTAATGGTAAGCACTTTTCTAACAGAACACTCATTCACTCAAATACTGACTTGAGCGTCGGAGTATCATTGCAGGTACAACATCGCCCCTCAAGATCGAACCGATCAAGACCGAACATCTCAACATCGCCTCTCAAGATTGAACCTCTCCAGATCGGACAAAGTCTTCTTCTCAAAGCCTGAAGACAGAGACAGAATCAAGGATTGAATATCTACTAACTGCGTAATACCGATCATAACATCGGAAGCACAGTACAGAACAACTCCAAATGTAGGGGTGTTCTTCCAATTTTTCCGGACTAAAGGTGAAGGTTTGGGAAAATGGATATCTTTCCATAGCCATTCCCCTCGCCCCCTTTTTAGCTTATTCACCACCTCATACAAGAATTTTAAAGTGAACTTCTTCCGAGTTCGAGCCCCTCCTTCTTTTCCCGAACTTCTCATAAACAAGACAGGGGCGCCTCATTTTCCTTTCTATTGGCAAAGTGAGGTTTTTGGTGTGACTGGAGTTATCTCGGATGACTTAAGTCCTGAGCTCCTTGAAGACGCAACAATGCTGCAAATGTTGCATACCATGACTTGTAAGGAAGTGATTAGTCTGGAGGGGGATGACAAAGGTCTTCAAAATCTATTGAGTAAGTTTTTTCCCGCCTTCTTTTTAATATTTTGTAACCACTTCTAATGTTTCCTTTTACCTCATTGTGCAATTAGGATGGGTTTGAAGGAGAATGACATCAAAAACTACATGAAGAAGGCTCAAGAGAGATTGGCAAAGGAGAAATTGAATGCTCAAAATCAAAGTGGGACCTCTGCAACGGAAAGCTCGGATAAAGGCTTGGTGAAGATTGCCAAAAACACTGGGCGAACTACCATTGTTGGAATGCATCTAAGCTCTACCCCCATTGCGGCTATTCCCTTGAAAGCTGTTCCCAGAGATTCTTCCGAGGTGTTGAAGGAGAATAAAGGGGGTGCCGTTGTGAAAGAGGTTGAAGAGACTGCTGCTGCGACTCCAACTCCTGCAAAACGGCCTGTTGTGCAGGAAGATTCTTCCTCTAAGAAGAAATTAAAGGGTTCTGAAGGCGAGACTTCTTGGATGAAATTTCTGCAGGATTTTGAGGGCCAAGGGGAGATCGCATCCTTGTGGGACAAGCGCTTCCCTCTGAAACACTTCGTGAGGGAACACATTACTACTGCTGATGACGGTGACCGCATCCGGAGTTTGGGGGTGGAACAAGCTTTCCTAGCGATACAGTCCTATGCGTTGAAATCTGCTGCCATTAGTCATGTGGTTTGTGACGAGTTCGGCAAGCTTAGGAGCCGAGAACGCCAAGGGCGGAAAGATGTTGAAACTGCTGAGAAGGCCATTGCTGCTCATGCCGAGTTGGTGAAGGATAATCAAGCTTTGAAATCCAAGTTAGCTGAGCAGGTGAAGCTGTTTGAAGAAAAGGAAAAGTTCGTGCGTAAGCAACTTGAAGAAACGGAAACTCAGTGGGAGGCTAAGATTGAGGAAGTCTGAACTACTTTGAAGGAGCAAGAAAGCAAGGTTCTTCTCATGAATCTACCATTGCTGGATTGAGAGTTGAAAATACTGGACTTAAGGCGTCTTTGGCTGAGGTAGAATCTCAACTAGCGGATTTGCGTGTTGCCAAGGAAGCCGAGATTGAAGAACTTCACGTTGAGAATGCTGTAGCTCTTTTGAAAGGTTTTGAGAAAGCTAAAAGCTAAGTCTTGGCGCTCTACCCCACTTTAGATTTGAGTGGACTTGATCCATTAAATGAGATTGTGGATGGCAAATTGGTGTTGTTTCCATCGCCCGAGGAAGAGAATGCCGAGATGAAGGAACTCAATGAATCTTCTTGATTTACTTTTCTCTTTTCGGTTTTTCTCATTGTTTCGCTATATGTTACCTTTTGTATCTTCAACTTATGAATGAAATTTATCTTTCTGCAATATCTTTCATTTCTGTTTTAATTTTGAAAAAGCGTTTTGAGTTTATGAAGACTTCGGCATGTTTATAGAGTTTATAAAGACTTTGCCGAGTTTCTGAATTTGCCAGTAGATAGTAGTTAGAGTGAGTCATTTTAGTTTACAAGGACTTCAATGGATGAACCTCGAGTTTACGAGGACTACGAGGAGTAACCATGGAGTAGAACCTGATCCATTTGTTCATTCCAATAGTTCCCTTTTTCTTACCTTATTTCGGCAAGAAGGAGTATCTCTTTCTCTTAAGAGTTTTAACCCGACATCATCCCAAATTGGTTTGACCTTTATATTTGTTAGGTCGTGGATCTCCAATCATTGTTGTATGGGATTTTGAACAAATCACTTGTCTTGATCTTTGCCGAAGTGTTTCGAAATGACTTCGGCTAGAGGTTTTGCAGAGGTGAGTTGTAAATTGTTCTGTTTTGTCTTAACTGAGCTGTATTGATTTGTTCTCAGCAAAGATTTAGCAGTAAAAATTGTAAAATGCGTTGACACCACTTTTTTAACTGGCAAGTCTCGTTAAAAACTCCCAGTGGGAGAAAAGAGTACTTGCCAGGTTTTATTCATTGACGTTATGATGTATGTGCATCACTTTGAGTACATACATAATCAACCATGTTCATGGGGAAGTTGTTTAATGTAAAAACAGGAAATGAAAATATGGAAGAGATAAAATAGGGGGTGCCTCATTAAAAACTCCCAGTGGGAGAAAAGAGTGCACCGTTATTGCTACTGAAATGGCTTGGAAAAGCTTAACTGAAGTAGAAGCGGAGATTTGCCGAGTTCCAACTCCTCGGTATTGGGTTTCCTGCTAGCGTTTCTAACTTGTAAGCTCCAGCAGTCAGCTGCTCAAGGATCTTGTATGGACCTTCCCAATTAGGTGAAAGCTTTCCCTTTGTATCTGACCCCAAGACTTTCCTTAAAACGAGGTCGCCTTACTTCATCTCACGAGGGATGACTTTAGAGTCGTATTTCCGAGCTACGCGTTGCTTCACTGCGTACTCTCGTAGATGAGCGGCCTCTCTAATTTCCTCCAGGAGATCTAGGTTCACTGCCATGTTGATTGAGTTCATATCCTCCCTTGTGTTCTCTCGCCTGAAACTAGGCTCACCCAATTCTACTGGTATCATAGCATCTGCCCCATATGTAAGCTTAAAAGGGGTTTCACCAGTTGAAGAATGTGGGGTCGTGTGATATGACCAAAGCACTTGACATAACTGATCTGCCCAAGCACCTTTGTGTTCATCAAGTTTCTTTTTTAGACCAGATAATATGACTTTATTTGCTGACTCGGCTTGACCATTTGCCTGAGGATGTTCCACCGACGTGAACTTGTTCTTGATCCCAAGTCCACTGCAAAAATCTGTAACAAGGGAGCTGGAGAATTGTGTACCATTATCTGTAAAACCCCATTTTCTACCCGGTATTTAAATAAAAATTATCAGAGTTCAAAAATTTATTTCTCAACTAATCCAAACGGGATGCTACATTTCTTCGAACAAACATCAACAACATAACAAAATTCCTTTTGTAAATCAAAGAAAATACGTAACACGTAACAATGGAATGGGTTTCCCAAAAACATATTATTCAGTTCACATGACAGAAATTACAACGTCTCGCAGCGGAATGAAAACAAAACTCAGCACACATAACGCAGTCTCAGCATAAAAATCTCAATAAAAATGTTTAACATCTCAAATGAATAAACAAAGGAAAACTAGCGCCCATCCCCTGAGTGTTACGTATCAGAGCACTAGACCGACGCAAGAATGAAGAATAACAGCCTTCACTCATGGTTACCTGTAGTAATAAACAACGAAGGGGTGAGTCTAAACCGCATAATAAGGCTTACAATAAGCAGTATGCTAGAGTATAAGGACTACACCAATCACAGGAATACATTTATATTTTATACATATACAGCAACATTTCCAACTGATAAATAAACATCAACATCCACAATATATAATTGTCACACAGTCACATTGTACACCAAGCAAAGTAATTATCAATGATGAGCATGTGTGTATGCAGTGCAGAATGCATGCGGTACCATTATCACTTCTCATTAGCCAATTGGGCACGTCGCGACCGCAGCCGAAAAATAACGTCAAGACCGCAGCCTAAAAATGCATCGTCAAGACCGCAGCCTAATGTATGCATGTGACTCCATGAACAAATCAGCAAACATAATTATTCACGACCACAAGTCACACACATCATCATTATAAAATCACAACGTCAAGACCGCATCCTAAAATCATCACCAACATTTTTGGTCCGTAGACACACCATCATTTTACCACACCACTATCAAGATACAAGTGTCCAGAAACTTTCAGCCAAATTAGTTATTTTTCACATTACAGTAGCACACACAGATAGAGGACTGAACGAGTTTCGAAACACACTTTGAAGCACTTAAAACGGACACCCGAGTCAAAAGATATGTCAAAAACAAATTTGGGACAAAACTGAGACACGTGCTGAAAATGGCTTCCAGGCGCTGGGTGCCTAGCAGGGAACAACAGCACACAAAAACTGACGCAGGGCGCCTGGTGCCCACAGAAAACTGGCGCAGGGCGCCTAGCGCCCAGACACAGAAACTGGCGCAGGGCGCCTAGACACAGAAACTGGCGCAGGGCGCCTGGCGCCTAGACACAGAATTGGCAACACAGCGCACCTAAGCAACATCCACCGAGACAACTTCAGAATGACACGTGCAAAAATAAAACCACTCGAGCCAAAATGTTTAAAATTGAATTTGGGCAGGCAAATACAAAAGATAGCACGGTAAAATATGCCCAGAATTTGAAATTGCACTTAACACACCCCATATACGCACACAAACAACACCCAGTGGGACAACTCCAGAATTACACGTGCAAAGATAAAACCACTCGAGCCAAAATGTTTAAAATTGAATTTGGGCAGGCAAATACAAAAGATGGCACGGTAAAATATGCCCAGAATTAGAAATTGCACCCAACACACCCCATATACGCACACAAACAACACCCAGTGGGACAACTCCAGAATTACACGTGCAAAGTTAAAACCACTCGAGCCAAAATGTTTAAAATTGAATTTGGGCAGGCAAATACAAAAGATGGCACGGTAAAATATGCCCAGAACACACACGCACACACAATGGAACATGTATCTGGGCGCCTAGGGCGCCTTCCCAAACATTACTGGAACCACATGGAGCCACACTGGAACATTTTATTATACTTAGGCAAGGTATCCTACACTGAGACAGGGGCTAAAACATCAAGGGAAACATAAGTGGCTTGGCGCCTAGACATAGGGACCCAAAATCTGAAACAGGAACAAGACAGACAACATGGCTAGACAGCACTGGGCGCCATGGGCGCCACTGGCAGCAACACACGCAACACAGAAAATTTCACAAGGCGCCATGGGCGCCAGACCAGCAACAACCAAAACGCAACACCCTTATCTGGGCGCCTAGGGCGCCGCATCCTGCACAACAACCAACCGAAAATCATGACATGGGCGCCTAGGGCGCCATGTCCAGCAACATCAATAGCGATACAAACATGAATTTCAACAAAATCAAAGCAACACAATAGCGATTCAAACATGAATTTCAACAAAATCAAATTCAACAATTGGATTATGAGACAAATGGTATAAACCCTAAACCCTCACATATAACCCATTCTAAGCCCTATTATAAGGTAAGACCCACCCTTACCTTGATTTCACCGAAAACGAAGTCCTTCCTACGGAGTCACCAACAAAACCACAGCAACAACTCTTCTTTTCCTCTTCTCTTTGTGCAAATCCCCTTCTTCTTTTTCTCCTTCTCTCTTCGCGACTCTCTTCCCTTTCTTTTCTTTCTTTTACGTTTTTCTTTCTTTTTCCTCTTTTGCCCAAGTGATGCGAATGCATCACACCCCTAAGCGCCTAAGAGCCTTAGCTACCGGGCTTGGGCTTCTTCTCGGGCCAAATTTGCCATTCCGAAATTATTTATACCACTCCCTTCAATTATAAAAATAAAATAACATATTAATAATTTTAATATATTAATAAATATGCAACACTTAAATAATTTAATCAAATAATTAATTAAATTATTTTGGGTGTTACATTATCTGACACTATTTCTGCTGGCATACCAAATCTGCAGATGATATTCTTCCAATAGAATCTCTTGACCCGAGCTGCTGTGATGGTTGCTACAGGTTCTGCTTCTATCCATTTGGAGAAGTATTCGACGGCAACAAGTAAGAATTTCACCTGACCAGGTCCAACTGGAAATGGGCCCAAGATGTCAGCCCCCCATTTGTAGAAAGGCTAAGGGGTTGTAATGGATTGCAGCGTGGTCGCAGGAGCATGGTGAAGATCGGCATGTCGTTGGCATTTATCACATTTCTTCACAAAGTCCACGCAATCCTTGTCCAGTTGGGGCCAATAATATCCTGCTCTTATGACTTTGTTTCACAATGAACGTCCTCCGATGTGGCTTCCACATATGCCCTCATGGATCTCTCTCATCACGTATTCTGTTTCATTGGGTGTCAGATAGCGTAGGAGTGGTGCTGCAAATCCTCTTCTATAGAGCTTGTCTGCGATGATAACATATTTTGCTGCGTGACGCCGCATCTTTTTGGCTTCGGCTTCTTCGTGAGGCAGGATATCATGCTGCAGAAAAGCTATGATTGGAGTAGTCCAGTTGGTTGATAGTTCTACCGAGTGGATCTCTTTTGTTTCAATACTTGGCAGTGGGAGTGTTTCTTGAATCACCGTGTGATTGTTGCCAAGTTTCTTTGTGCTTGCTAATTTGGAGAGGATATCAGCTCGAATGTTCTGCTCTCTAGGGACGTACAACAATTCAAAAGAGGTGAAACCAGCGGAGAGTAGTTTAACTTTTTTGAGGTACTTGCCGAGTTGTGGATCCCTGGTTTGAAATTGTCCAGAAACCTGGGAAGTTACGAGTTGGGAGTCGCTCTTCACCCTGAGATGTTGGAATCCGACCTCCTTTGCGAGCTTCATTCCTGCTATCAGAGCTTCATATTCCGCTTGATTGTTACTAGCTTTGAAATCGAATCTCAATGACTGTTCAATGAGGAGGCCCTCAGGACTTTCAAGTATGATGCCTGCGCCACTCCCTTTTAAGTTTGATGCTCCATCTACCGAGAGGGTCCAGGAAGAAACCTCTGGTTCTAATGGGGGTGGTGTCAATTCCACAGCAAAATCTGCTAGAACCTGAGCTTTTATGCCATCTCTTGGGTGAAAGACAACATCGTATTCAGAAAGCTCAATTGACCAGGAAACCATTCTACCTGCGAGATCAGGCTTACGTAAAACCTGCTTGATAGGGTGATCCGTCTTCACAATTATCCGGTGACTCTGGAAGTAAGGTCGAAGTCGACGTGCGGAAGTGATTAAAGCCAGAGCTAACTTCTCTATTTTTTGGTATCTGACTTCGGCTCCTTTGAATACTTTGCTACAGAAATATATCGGTCTTTGCTGCTTCTCTTCTTCAGACACCAAGACTGAACTCATGGCTTTTTCTGAAACTGCTAAGTAAAGCAACAACGACGCTCCCACTTTTGGCTTCACCAAGATGGGAGGAGAGGATAGGAAAGTTTTAATCGACTGAAAAGCTTCTTGACATTCAGCTGTCCACTCGAAGCGGCCCCTTTTCTTCAAAGAAGCAAAGAAATGGAAAGCTTTGTCACCTGCACAAGATAGGAAGCGTGATAAAGCTGCCAAGCGTCCTGTTAGTTGTTGAACCTCCTTGGGATTTGATGGGCTTGGCATCTCAAGTATTGCTCTGCACTTGTCAGGGTTCACCTCTATACCTCTATTGGTCAACATGAATCCCAAGAATTTTCCAGCTTGTACTCCAAAGGAGCACTTTGCTGGGTTGAGCCGCATTTCATGCTTTCTGAGGGAATTGAAAGTTTCTGCTAAGTCTGCAACATGATTATGGTTCTACTCGGTTTTGACCACCATGTCATCGACATACACCTCAAGATTTCTTCCGACTTGGCCTTGGAACACGCTGTCCATTAGGCGTTGATATGCTGCACCTGCGTTTTTGAGGCCAAAAGGCATGACAGTGTAGTGATAATTACAGGTATCAGTCATGAATGCTGTTTTGTCTGCATCATCTGGGTCCATTTTGATCTAGTTGTAACCGGAATATGCGTCCATGAAGCTTAGAACGCGATATCCAGATGCCCCATCTATCAGCGCATCAATGCTGGGCAGAGGGTAGGGATCTTTTGGGCAAGCAGCGTTCAAGTCCGTGAAATCCACGCACATACGCCACTTTCCATTAGACTTTTTTACGAACACCACATTAGAAAGCCAAGTTGGGTATTGAATTTCCTTGATGAAACCGACTTCAAGCAACTTCTGGGTTTCCTCTGCAACTGCTACCCTGCGTTCAGGTCCGAGCTTCCTCTTTCTTTGTGAGATCGGTTTTGCAGCTGGAACTAATGATAGTTTGTGGCAAATTAATTATGGGTCAATCCCTGGCATATCCGCTGGGGTCCAAGCGAAGAGATCAATATTCTTTCTTAGTAACTCAACTATTGTTGAAAGATGTGGCCTTTACCGTTGAGTCTACGACTTTTTCTTCTTTGTTTTCAGGCTTTCCAAGTAACACTTTCTTACTGCCTCCTGATCTGCTTTAAGGACTCCAACTCGTCCGTCATCAAGGGGATACTTCATTGTGAGGTATCGAGTTGACAAGGCTGCGCCGAGGATGTTGAGTGTTGGCATTCCCATTATGATATTGTAAGATGAGTCAGCGTCAATCACCAAGTATCTGACCTTGATTGTTTTTGCATTGTTGCCTATGCCAAATGTGGTGTTGAGGGTAATGTATCCCTTTATCTGCACCTGTTCTCTTGAAAAACCGACCAGTGTACCATGGTAAGGCTGCAAGTGTTCATTAGATAAGTTCATACCTTTGAAGGCTTCCTAATAGATGATGTCTGCTGAGAATCCGGGGTCAATCAATACACGTCTGACATTGTAGTTGAGTACTTGAACCACTATGACTAGAGGATCATCTTCATGTGGAGAGATTCCCGCGAAGTCTTTGGGAGAAAAAGTAAGATCAGGAACGTTGCGCATCATGGAACTATCGGATGAACTGCTGATATGCATGACTTGGCGTACATATCTGCTGCGAGCAGAGCTTGTTTCTCCCTCGCCCGCAAATCCTCCTGAGATGGTGTTGAGAGTATGTTGCACTGGTGGGACTTCATCTGCATGCTCCTCCAACGTTACCACTTGAGACTGCAACTTAGGCTTCGGCTGTTTTGGGGTTCTGGCACGTGAGTGCCCTGGGTCATCTTTCACATATTGTTTCAATAAACCACACCGGATTAGCTTCTCTATTTCATTCTTTAAGGCATAGCAGTTCTCGGTATCATGTCCTCGACCTCGATGGTATTCGCACCAACTATTGCTGTCTCTGCCTAGGGTTCTTCTTGCTAGGTTCAATTCAGGGATTAACCTTGTGTGCAGGACCTCTTTCAAGATTGTTGCACGCCTCTGATTCAAAGGTGTTAAAGTTCCTCTGACAGGGCTGCTTCGCCGAGGAGGCGGTGGAGGACTTCGCCGAGGAGGCGGTGGAGGATCTCGCCGTTGAGAAACACTTCGGCTATAGTCGTCATATCTGTTGCGGCGCTCGTATCCTCTGTCAGTTTGCCTTTCGCGTTCATCTCGGTGTCGCTTCTCGGCATTACTTTCTTCTCCCTTCATATATGCTTCTGCTCGGGCTAAGATCTCTTGCATATTGGTTGCAGGCCTGTTTGCTAGTGACTCGTTGAACTGTCCTCCACGCAACCCGTTTGTGAACGCGTCTGCAAATTGCCTCTGGTCAGGGTGTTCCACGTCGACGGTGATGTCACTAAATCTTCCCAAGTATTCACGGAGAGTTTCATTTGGGCGCTGTCAGGTGTTAAACAATGTAGCAGTGGAGGTTTTCTTGTGTCTTCTGTCTGAAAAATGTCTGAGGAATTTCTTGGTGAAGTCGGCATAGGAAATAACGGATTGTCGAGGAAGGCTCATGAACCATCATAACGCCGCATCTTTCATGGTGCCGGAGAACAGTTTACAATTTAGCGTTTCATGTGCACCAATGATGGCCATCTATGTGTCAAATGCGGTTAGGTGTTCTTGAGGATCTCGGCGACCATCATATGGTTCCAAGGGTGGTGGTTTGAAATTCTGGGGAACTAAGTCATTCACGATGGCATCTGTGAATGGTTGGGGCTTTTCCACTTGGACTCTATCAAGCGAGTTAGGATCTCTTTCTTGCTTCATTTCATCAACTTGTTGTTGCAGGGACTGGTTTTGCTTTCGCAGTTCGTCGAGGACTGCATTGACTCCAACCATGAACGGATGTTCAGGCATCGCAGCCTGGCTTGGTTGAGAAACTGGTTGTTGTTCCTCAGTAACTGTTTGGGTGGTCGTAGCATTGTCTGGTTGAGCAACCGGTATTTGAATTGTTTTCGGTGTGGTAGGATCCTGTGTATGTGGTCCTGCTTGCGAGGCTTGTGTTCTACGAGGGGTGATGGCGGCGGTTGACGCCGGCGTCCGCGACTGGTAGTTACCATCGGTGGTGAAAATGCAAGGTGTGGCCGGGATTAAATTTACCGGGCCCCACGGTGGGCGCCAAATGTTCTCGGATAAAAAGATATGTATTTAATCAACTCGGTTGTTACAAGTATGGAGGTCTTCTCCAGTACAGAAAATGGAGTTAGTCTCAGAAAAATATCCCCTTCTCATCTCTTGCCTAGAGTCCTATATTTAGTTCTCCAATCTCCTCGGCAGTTGTCTTGGGAGGTCGGTTACCAGCGGTTAGCTCGGCTCCAAGTAAAATGCGTTCCACGTGTCCCCTCACTGCGACACCTGTCCTTGGTCACTTCTCTTTGCGGGCCATGCCGAGGTCCTGTACGCTTGAGTTCGGTTGGTCTTGCATTGGGCCGAACTCTAATTCTCTGGCCCAGTCCACATACAATTATTTGGAATATACTCTTCTACATTTTTTATACTATACCAGTACCCTTGGCAAGAGAAGAAATTATAATAAGACCAATAATAGGGATCCCCCTTACTTATTACGTCGAAATATCCCAAATACAATTCATCCTAGAAACAACGTAATGGCAGATTAAATGACTAATTTTCATAAGCCACATCAAAAAGCAATAGAAAGAGAATTTCCCTGGAACGAGTATTATAGCCGACAACCAATTTCTTTTTTTTGTCGAAGTTTCTTCCTTTAGGTCTTGGACACAACCGGTTCAAAATTATCATCCTATGCAACTGTTCGTTGGGTATCAGTAGCTATAGGATCAACATCATCATCTAACACATCCTCCCAAAACTTTCTTAATATTCTCATGACAGATGCAACCAATAGGTTAGAAGTAGCATCAGACTCTGAGGCATTCAGCTAATCTAGTTTGGTAGTGGGAGGTTGAGTGGAGGAAAAGTCATTAGAATCGTCGACTACATTGTCGTTAGAGGGAACAACAAGAGTTTCAATATTACTACCACTAATAGTGTCATAGGTATGAGGAATCTGAACATCATTGTCTTGAGCTGCTGCATGTGTACTAAAGATAGAAGCATTAGCCAACTTCTGAATAGAATTCATAGAAGTCCATGCATCTTAACCGCAGGCGACACTTGCTTACCTCATCTGAAGTAAAAGAGTCTTGAACAAACTCGACAAAATCTGATACTTTATTAGATTGCATGACTCATTCTCTAATTTCATTGGATGAAGATTCCCTTTGTTGCCTATTCAAATCTAAATGTTCAGTAAGACCTAGTAAAGGATTATGATCCAAACCACCACGAGGAACATTGTTTACGCCTTTAAGGACTTTCTTGTTCACATTTATAATCTGAGCTTTGTGCGTATAATTCACATTATTAGTAACCTTTAACTTAGCAACATATTTAGAAACCTGTTTTGGCTCTGGGATCTTCTTTTACTCCTTATCATTTTCCATATCAGAGTGTATCCTTTTGTTACAATTGATAGTGGTATGACCAATAGTCATGCAATTCATACAAAAGGAAGACAAATTTTCATACTCAATGCCCACAGAGAAAGCATAGCTTGACCTCTCAACGAGAATTTAATTTGTGAGTTTTGATTTCAAATCTATATCAACCAGAATACATGAAAAAAGACAAAAAGATCTATCAAAGAAGTTTTTGCTTGTTGTATCATCTGGACTAATTGGTGTGCCAACACTACTAGCAGATGCAAAAAGAATTTTTGGACGCCAATATTCTTGAGCAAGTCATGTAAGCCTAATCCAACATTGTGCATATGTTTGTTTTATAGTTAAAGGATTAAAGTCAGGTTGGTAGGCAAACAACTGAAGCAAACTTGGATTGCAATGCCATGAAGGCTCCGACTGTATTCTTCGTAGATCATTAATAGAAGAAAAAGAAAACTCATAATATATTTTCCATAAAGAGATCAGACCCCATTTACCTGATGGTTGCCAAAGCTCCTGAAGTCTGGATTTTAAAGCCTCAATCTTGATTGGAGTATCTCCTTTTGGAAGTAAAATTTTACGTGAAGGCGTGTCTTACATCCTTCCAATCCTGCTACATACTCTTCTTCCAGAATGGAGATAGCAAGTTCATCCGCTTTTATACACGGGCGAGGTAATTGGCTTATAGAATATCACATATTTTATCTTTTTATAAGTAAGGGCTTGAGCAAAATATTTGTATGAGTTATTAGTGACATGCACCTTATGAACCAAGAAAGAATCTTGAAAATCAGACTCAACAATCTTCACATATGAATCATCTTCTGCGGTGAGAGACACACTCTCATCCTCATGTGGGACTTTCGGCCTGACGTGCACCTATACCAAGTATGCAGTAGTGTAGCCATTTCAGGCTCAACATCGATAGGCATTCATGGCCATTTATTAGCAGCCACCTTTGGTTAAATTTTTTGCACAACATATAGTTCAACAATGGAATCAGTTTGTTGAAGCCTCTTGAAAGATGCAATTGTGCATAGTCGGCAACATGAAGCCCTAGAGATGCTAACCAAGGCGCCCCTAAAATCACATCATCTTCTGCTACAGTGACAAGTATGCGGGTACTGTGATGTCATTTCCTTGTACCTTTACTGTCAATTTTTGGACCACACCTTCTGCCTTCATATTTTGTCCATTTCCAACCAGCACATTGCATTTCTCTACTGGTTCAATTGGTAATTTCAAGCAATGGATTATCCGTGGCTGCACAAAACTGTCAAAACTTCCACCATCCAGCAATATAGAGATAGAAACAGGGCCACTTACAAAGTTTCTCTTCACAGACCTTAGCGAGCGACACAACTTTAACAATTTAAAGATAGGAGTATGTAGCATAACATCTCTACGCATTTCATCCTTAAGGCCACTTACAAAATAATCAACCAAGGCACTGCCTCTGATGCTAATGTGAGTCCAGTGTTTCCCCGAATTTGACAAAGTTTGCCTCTGATGCAACTTGCATTGCCTCTAATAGAGCTAAACGGGCGTTGTTGGTAGTCTCCATGTGCTCCATGCTTTCTGATTGGCGCTTCAACTCTGCAACAAGCTCCTTCATGCGTGTATTGCCGGGGAAGGATCCTCTAACTTTTTGGCGGGAACTTCCCCCTAACTTTGTGTCTATCTCTCTCATCTTATTTTCCTTCATTTCCCTCCATTTTTATTTTCTCTCTCATCAAAAAAAGACTAAAGTTAGGGAGAAGTTCCTACCAAAAAGTTAGATGATCCATTTCCGTGTATTGCCAACCATGGTGACAATGAAAGCACCAGTGTGATGTTAATAAATGCAGAGAGAGAAATAGAAAGTAAGTAGGATAGCTTTATTACTTGCACTGGAAAGGAAACTTCAACTTCTAAGTAAAAATCAGAAGAAATACACAACTACAAGAATAAAAGAGTACTCAGAAATAAAGTAGCAAGGGTAGGAAGAAGAAAGGCGGAGACCTCATACATTACACACCTATCTCGCATTATTATTCTTTCTCTTATAGCCTACTCCCTCCGTTTTCAATTATAAGCAAATAGTTGCTAGACACATTTTTTAAGAAAAGTTAGAAAAATAAGTATTATTTCTATAATACCCCTATTTATTCTTGCATTGGTAAACGTAAAAGTAGTGTAATAAAAAGTTTTGTGCATTGGTAAAAGCAAAAGTAGTGTCATAAATAAGGGTAAAGTTGACATATTAAGTGAAAATTTTTTTGACCGGCTTATATTTAGTAACAAGAAAAAGTGAGTATATTTGCTTATATTTGAAAACGGAGGGAGTACTCGCTAACAAAGTGATCCCACATGGGATGGGTAACTCTCATACGGTTACTCCTCCTCCAATTGCCTTCCACACCATGTGCTCCAACTGACACAACATCTTGCATTCTATTTTCCTCATATTCCGCATTTTCCCTCATTACATTTATCTCCTTGTTTTTTCCTGTTTAATTTCTCTGGTTTTTTATTTGTGTTCTCTGGTTTTGTGTTTCAAAAGCATTCTTTGTTCCTGATTTGGTATTATTGTGTTTGGTTCTCTCGTTTTTATTAATTTAGGTTCATACAAAGAGAAGAAATAGGTTGCATCAAGAAATATGAATGACTGGGTCTGTGTCATATATAATTTGAAGTTAAAAAGTAAAAAGTATTGTTCTTCCATTTGAAGACATTCAATATCTGATGATGAATGGATGGATAACCGAGGAGCAAGTTGATGTTACCAATGTGGAGCAAGTTGATAGTAGCAATATTGGGTAAACTAGTGGTACTACCAATGTTTAATTAGGTGGAAGTTCCAGCAGTCCAGCTGTTGATGATAATGTTGAAGATAAAGATCATGTTTCATATCTGAATGATGTTGATGATTATTCTGAAGATAGACAAAATTTTCCTAGAAGCTTTGGAGATTTGAAGTCATTAGCATTTATATTTTGTGATGAAATTTGTTTTTTTATGTTTTATCTAATAGGATGTTATCTAAATGTAGTTTCCTATTTTGCTTAATTATGAAGTTTGAATTTGGAATGTGTCATGGTAACAGGATCACCGGTATTTGCACTCCCTCCAAGGCCCATTAACCAATCCCAGAAAATCTAACCCAATCGATCAACGGTTCAGATATCTCTGCAAGATCTGATGGTTCATCAAAGCAAACTTCACTCAAACTCTATAAATACCACATTCTATGATCATTAAAGGCAGGTAATTTCTCTAGCCAACATTGATTCATTAAAAGACTAACTTGAGCGTCGGAGTATTCTTGCAGGTATAACACCGCCATCTCAAGATCGAACATCACTGATCAATGACGACATCTACCAACTACATCGGGCCACTCGTTAAGGTCGGAAGTACGGTACAGAACAGAATGTTAGTGTTAATTATTTTTTGTATAAACCGGGTATCCTCTGCGCTCAACTGGAGAGACTAATCCCCCAAGACCCTCGTTAAGTTGGAAGAGATCCCAACCATCTAATCCAAGTGTTAATTGATGTTCTATTATGTATATTTGTCATTTATAGATTTTTAGTGTACTTTTTTTATTCATAAACTCTTAAGAATCTATGAGTTGAGTCTACGATCCTCTCACGAGTCTATACGAGATTTTCGAGTATGACAACATTGATTAAAACAAAAACAAGTTGCAGTATATGTCCCACGTAAGGAGGCAGTTGTTCATGGTTTTTCCCTCTTTTTTGGGAGTTGGATTATTCATTTGTATATAAATGGCTAAAGTGCTCCCGGGGTCCCTTATCTTTATTTAAAGTAACGAATTAGTCCTTTATGTTTTTTTTGTCCCAAATAAGTCCTTTATCTTTCAAATTTTTGACACATAAATCCTTTTCCGTTAACAGTGCTGATTTATGTGTCAAAAAAAGGATTTATGTGTTAAAAATTTGAAACATAAAGGACTGATTTGGGACAGAAAAGGATTTATGTGTCAAAAATTTAAAACATAAAGGACTGATTTGGGACAAAAAAAAGATAAAGGACCAAATCGTTACTTTAAATAAAGATAAGGGACCCCGGGAGCACTTTAGCCTATATAAATTGTATTGTATACCCCTTTTACTCGGCTTTTATTTATTCTATTACCTTTGCATTTAAAAAAAATGTCACACATATGGAAAAATCTTAACAAGGTCCAATCCTTCAAGACATGCACTATTATCACATAACAACTTAATACCACCCATAAAAGAAACAAAACAGCTTAATTAAAAAACATTAAGAATTAATAGAAGGCGTGAAAGACACATAACAGCCTCTGACTTCATTAAAATTAACAATAGTCTAAGCAATGAAGCAATAAATAATTTCAAAGAAAGGATGATAGGTGGATCCATAACTATTCAATATTTGTGGTAGGTATATAAAAGCATCTAGCTTAAAAAAACTAATAAAACCCCTAGATAATTAAAGAATTGGTCATGTATATATTATAGAGAGAGAGATCCATATATAATTATTACAGGAAAAAAGTCCTAAACTTCGTCAAATAAAGGCATGAAAGGAAGCATATTATATCCAAAGCTAATTGAGTAGCCTAACAATAATTTGGTTATAAGAAAACCATGTAACATGTTATGAAGTAATTGAGTATTTTTTTATAGTGTTATTGGTGTGCAGTATCTATCAATTTTGCTGGTGAATAATCTACACTGGAGAACCTAGCTGGTTTGCCGGTCTATGTGGCTAGGCACGACAACAAACCCGTACCCATGGGTACCAACCCGAACCCGCCCCAATTTGACGGGTTTTCCTGCTTGATTGGGTTTGGGTTTTTCCCGATATCAAAATACAGGGACGGGGCGGGTAATGGGGATATAGGTCTCCACTCCGAACCCGGCCCCAAACCTGTCCCGAATGTACATAGTTACAATATTACCCCTCTTATATTAGAAACCCTCCATATCTCAACTAAACCCTAAATTTCTTTGTTAGAGCTAACGCCTCCCTCTTATATTAGAGGCTTTAATGTGTGCTAGAAGTTGGTTATGGAGTAACGAAAACAGCGGTATGGTTTTAAATTGTTTTCTCAATTTACATATCTTAAGAAATGACAAATAATTATGTATATGTTAACTAATTACTATTTATATTGTACCACATTTCATATTTCATATATATAGGTGGTATGAGTCCTCAATTAAGTAATGAGTATGCTACTTTACTCAATGAAATAGACCCCAATGATGAAGGTGAGATCTACCATCCATTTATTTATCATTACCTTCCAATTTTGTCAACTTTAATGTTTATATTTAACTCGTATTTTTAATTTTGTAGGTGAAATAATGACTAGTGGTGTTACTCCCCACTTTAAGGAGTGAATACGTCAATAGCATTTAGAGAAAGAAAGAAGACAACATTGATGTGGCTACGGGGATGGGGTTGGGGCGGGGATCCCCGAACTCGTTGGGTAAGGAAATGGGGATCAATAATTCATCCTGTTGGCTTTGGGTAGGGGAACGGGGAACTATATGAGATTTGGGGATGGGGATGGGGAATGCAAAATCCGTCCCCGCCCCATTGCCATGCCTATATGTGGGTCTCCCGTCCCAACAGAGTTTTTGCCACACCCAAGATTCAAACTCGAGGCATTGGAATGAAATACGAGCTCAGTTACCACTCGGACCAAGGACTCCCTATATTCCCAAAACTATAAAATATTGTTAAAATCAGTCAGAAAAATAAAGTAGGAACATGATATTTCACAAATATAGAAGTTTTTCCAAAAAGTCTAGGGGATTTCAAAATCTAGACAATTCAAGTGCATCAATTGAAATCCATTCATTTTCAAAATTATTTGTTTGGATGAGATAGTTAGAATTCTTCGTTTTTTTTTTCTTGTTTGGATAAAGTAATTAAAATTCTTTATTTTTTTATACTTTTTAAAATTCTTGACTTTACCTAAAGTTCGAATGGCATGCAAGTTAAATGACCGACGGGACTGACCCAATGGATGTCGGGCCCGCCTACTGAGTTCAATTGATTTTGATATTTTACACTTTATCTTTATAAATGAAATAGTTTTGTCAATTCTCATTTACTTTATCACTAATTTACACTTGTTTTATCTGTTACTAAGTTATTTGTTTCCTGGCTGATTATCACTTGCTTCAACTCGTCATGTGCAAAAAAGATCAGGCTGGTCATCTTGCGCCTGATTTAAGTGTGGAGCCTTATTTGTTTCAATCGACGTTCAGTTTTTGTATTTCAAATTAACATGCCGGCAAACACAAAAATTAAACACCAAAGTTACTTTTTTTACTTTTCTCACCTCCCATTACTCTTTCTATTTAATACTTCATTTTCAACCATTCTTTTCGTATTCTCGATCTATTCCACTTATCTACAATATGTGATTCAACATTTTTAGTCACTTCTTGGTTGGGTTCGATTGAATTCATTATCTATCAATTTTTTTGCGAGAGAGAGGGACCAATTTGGAATTTCTGATTTTTTTTTCTTTGAAGAAAACAAGTGTGCAAAAAACAATATTCTTTTTAAGAACATTTTTAGCAAAAAAGGAATTTCAAATTTTTAACTTTTAGGTAGTATTTCAAATTCTCTAATTTAGTCTTACTAAAATACCTCATAAAATCCATTCATTTTGAAAATTGTCCACATTTATTATCCAAACAAGTTAATTTGGTTTGAACCATTTGATTTACTCTCTTAAATTACATTACATTACCTTAAAAAATTGTCTCATCCAAACACACTCTAAGACTCTAGCTAGCAGGAACAAATGAAATCATGTATTCATATATATATATATATATATATATATATATATATATATATATATATATATATATATATATATATATATAACAAATCAAATTACAAAATAGTCAATATTAACAGAACCCGTAACACATCAAATCATTTTGCCAAATTAACTATAAACCATGTATTGTTTATATAAAAGTGTAAACCACTTACTCATACTTAATAGATCAATCAAACAATATCAAATTAATCCAAATTTTCGTATAAATCCTAACCTCGGATGATGAAAAAATAAGCGGGAATAATAGGCTGCCATGCAAATATTTACGGAAGTTTCCCACCACTTTTAGGGGGAAAAATAAACCCCATGCAAACTCTCACGTAAATAATGCACCATTTGGGTATTGTAGCTCACTGTATCACTCTAAAAAACACTGTATCAGCAAAAGAAAATGTATGTGGCCTACTTTGACAATTTTGGTTGAATTCACACTTACGTTAATATCAGCCAGCAATGTGAACACCACCATATTAATGATATGACACTGCATTAATGTACATAAAAATAGCAGAGTTGAAAAAATTGGCTAAGTTTACAAAATGTGCATCCAAAGAGTGTGTATAGGCCCCACACACCAATTTTCTCATCCCATTTTCAAAATAGAACTACTCTATTCCCTCTCAAACTAAAACATCATTCTCTTTCTACTTTTTTCTTCTCCATCTCTCTCTCTCTTCTTATTTCGAAAAATTCTTTGCTTCTCCAGTTCTTCCAACTTCATTTGATCTCGGCTAACATGATTTATCTGCTTTTCTCTCTTATAACAGCAACCTGAAACAAAATTGCTACAACGTGGTTAGAGGTCATTCTGTCTTCATATTTGTGCTTAGTTGTACGTAATTTTAAATATTTCAATCTCATAGCTACTTCAATCACATTGTGTTACTTTTGCATTTCTTTTTTACACTCTCTTCAAGGTTTGATGTATTCAGATTCAGACTACATGGTAAGGGAAAAGGTTTCGGCTCAAACCTTACACCCTACCTTCATCTTCTTCAACCTTCATCTTCTTCAAAGTTAAGAAATTTATTCTTTTTTGTTGACTATCAAGTAAATCTTTTCCTATCTTACAATTTCCTATCTATATATGTTTCACTTTTCCTATCTATGTTGGTTTTCTTTTGCTATCAATAAAGCTGTTTGTTCCTATCAAGGTTAATGTGACTGTGTTAACACCCAAAAATAATTAGGTCGTAGGCCAAGGACTGAATGAAGAAGGCAGTGGAGCTGGAGTACTGAGGTAGGTCACTAGACAAGGATTTTAAGAGATAATTGCCTGAGAAAATGATCAAGGGAAGCCCTCGGGGCATATCACTAGACAACTCCCCGAGGAAGGGGTTAGCCCGAGGAGCAATGAGCGAGACTGAGGGAGAGTACAGCCTCAGCCTATAGAGTGCCACGACCAGGGTAGGCTCGGGTGCCCGAGTTACTGTCTGAGGGCGAATGTTAGCTGTAACACCCAAAATAATTTAATTAATTATTTGATTAAATTATTTAGGTATTACATTGATACAATTTTATTAAATTATTAATATAGTAATTTATTTAAATGAAGGGAGTAGTATCCGGTAATTTCGGAGCGGTAAGATTGGCTCAAGAGCCCAAGCCCATTGACTTAGGCTCCTAGGCGCTAGGGAGTGATGCAATTCGCATCATTTGAGAAAAGAAAGAAAACGCGAATAGAGAGAGGAGAAGAGGAAGGGTACGGCGTGCACAAGGGAGAAGAGGAGAGGGGGAGAGTTCGCGAAACAGGAGAAGGGAAGAGGCGCCATTGTTGCTGAGGTTCTGTAGGTGACTTTCTCAAGGGAAGTGGTGCTCTCCTAATATAAGGTAAGGGTGGGTCTTACTTTATAATAGGGTTTATAATGGGATGTATGTAGGGGTTTAGGATTTATATCGTTCTCCTTATGATTGTGATGTTGTTTGTCGTGTATGAATATATTGATGAAGATTTGATGCTCACTTGATGTTTGTTGAGAAGTATGCGAATTGTTAGAGGTATGTGAGGATTGGAATGCATGCTAAGTGCTCGGTAAAATGTGTATTTGATGATGTTGAAATGAATATGTGACGTTTGAAATTATTGTTTGTTGGTGATTGAATACATGATAGTCTAGAAAAATTTGGGTTAGAAGGACCCTAGGCGCCAAGGGCGCCATTTTTGTGTTGCTGTGTTGCGCTGGTTGTTGGCGCAGGGTGGGGGGGGGGGGGGGGGGGGCGCCTGGGCGCCAGTGTTGCTGCCCAGCGCCAGTTTTTGTGTTGCGCCCAGAGTGGCGCAGGTTGCCTCATGGCGCCAGTTTTTGCTGTCTGTGTTGCTGTCTGTGTTGCGCCCAGAGTGGCGCAGGTTGCCTCATGGCGCCAGTTTTTGCTGTCTGTGTTGCGCCCAGAGTGGCGCAGGTTGCCTCATGGCGCCAGTTTTTGCTGTCTGTGTTGCTGTCTGTGTTGCGCCAGAGTGGCGCAGGTTGCCTCATGGCGCCAGTTTTTGCTGTCTGTGTTGCGCCCAAAGTGGCGCAGGTTGCCTCAGGGCGCCAGTTTGTGTTGCTGCGCCAGTTTTCCGTGACTGCGCCAGTTTTCTGTGTTGCGTGTTCCTGCTAGGCGCCCAGTGCCTGGGCGCCATTTTCAGGATGTTGCCCAAATATTCCCCGGTTTTGTTTTTGACATATCTTTTGACTCGGGTGTTCGTTTTAAGTGTTTCAAAGTGCGTTGTGAAGCTTATTCAGTTTCCTACTGATATATTCTATTTTGAAGTAAAAATTATTAATTTTCCGATGGTTTCTGGGCGCCTCAAGTGGCTGTCCCCGGTGGTTGTTGTTGTTGGCATTGTAAAATTATTTCGGTGTCTAAAACCCTTGTTAGTGTCCGGTTGCTGCCTGGTTGTGTCTTGGGTACTGTGTTGTGTTGTGAGTTGCTGCTGAGCGTCAATCTTGTGCTGCCATGTTGATATTAATGACGATGGGTCTAATGACCAAATGATTTTGGTGTTGTTAATGACGATGGGTCTAATGGCCAAATAGTGATGATGATATGGACGATGTTGTTGTTGTGATGACTATGATCTGCTGGTTGTTCATGAGTCGCATGCATTACATATGCATATATTGACGATGTAAGGTTTCGGCCTCGAGCTATTGACGATGATGATGCTCAAATATTGACGATGTGCCCAATGGCAAAATTATTGACGATGATGGTACCACATGCATTGCACTTCATACATTCATCCTCATCATTGATGATATTACGTTGGTTGATATGTATATATATTTATGTGGCAGATATAAATATTGATGTGGTTATGTTGTAATTGCTTTATATGTATATATTAATATCGTTGTTATATATATTAATATGGTTGTTATATATATTGCTGTGATTGATGTAGTTCATTACTCTGGCATATTGCCTATTATGAACTTTATTATATTGTTTGAGACTCACCCCTTATGTTGACTATTACTCTACAGGTAACCATATGTGAAGGCTTTTAACCCTTCATTCCTCGAGTCGGTCGTTGCTCTGATACGTAGCACCTGGGGGGCGAACACTAGGCATTAGTTGTTATTTTACATGACGCTGTTGGATAATTTGTATTGATGTTGTTACAACAATGTTTAGGGAACTGTTTCCTTTTATTCCGCTGCGTGATGATGAACTATTATTGTGTAGACTGACTAGTTGTTGAGGGTTTTCCCATTATTTGATGAGCTACGTATCATGTCTTTTGAAATGATGATTTATTATCAATTTGTGTTTGTTGATTTGAAGTAAATGTAGCATCCCTGTTTGGATGTACTTAAAAATAATTTTTTAAACTTTGATAATTTTTACTATAAATTGCTGGGTAGATATGGGGTGTTACATTAGCCGAGTGAACCAAGTGGCTGAGGTAAGGTGGTTTTACTTGGAAGGCACGTAAGAGACATGCACGAAGATGGAACATGGGAACAATTGAAGATCAAGCGAAGGAGTGAAGCCTTGAAGAGAGGAGTGAGGGAGTTCACCCCACTAACCGTGCTAGTGAGATCGTGGGTGGTTACTCCGCCTCCTTAGGGCTTAGGAACAATGATAGTCATTGATCTTAGAATGATCCAACGGTAGGCAAATGTTGGCTGTGTTAGTGGCCGACGATGGCCTATGTATATAAATAGGAGAGTAATTGTACAGAAAAGACACACATCAATCAATCAAAAACTCTACGTGTATTTCATCTATCTGCTTTTATCGCACTTTATCTTTATTTTTATGCATTAGCCAGTAGTATAATCCAACCCTCGCAATCCCCTCTCACCTAACCCGGCTCTTTCTAGAGGAGTCAGGATACCCACAGTCAAGGAGCAGAGTTCCCTCCTTGTGCAATCACTTGAAGAACAAGTAATGAAGAACTTGCTCAAACCCTTGGCCGAATCCATGGCTAGGACCTAAGAGTTTGAACCATGGAACAATAAATTGGCACGCCCGGTGGGACTAGAACAGGTGAACAGATCATTGCGTTTGATTTTCCTGGACTGGATTATCATTGGCGTATGCACCTGCGCTCTGGGAAAAACCTAAGTATGGATTCGCCTTCTGCTTCAAGAAAGGCAACTGCTGCGAATGGCCGAACCACAAAGCCAGTAGGTGTTTCAGGGAATACTACTACAACGGTTACTGCGGAATTGAATGAACCGCCTCACCACGAGGAGGAGCTTGTGGTCATGACCACCTCATTCATTCGGCAACGAATTGACATTGGGATACATGATATAATGTACCAAGTGTCCCAACAATTGGCTGACATAGTTAAACCTGTGGTGCACAATGAAGTGCAACAAGCCAAAGAATTGGAGCACATGCAGGAAACACGAGGTAGCATCCCTACCAACCCCATCTTCCCTGGCCAATTACAGGGAGGACATCCTACTTCTCTAGGAGGCACGCATCAGTCCCTGCCATACACCAACCCTGTTGGACCTCAGCAGGCATCCTCCTATGCTTCTATGGGAGGCATGCATCAGTGTTCACCGAGTGGGAGTATGACTGGGCCTCAGCAGGCGTTCTCTCATCAGGTATGCCCTTCTCCTGTGATTCCTCAGCCCAGTACTTTTGCCACTGCCAACACTAGGGGCAGTTTTTGGCGAATGTCACTAATACGGCTTCTCTTCAGCAGGGACAAGTGCAATTAGCCTGAAGGCCGCCCGAGGCAGTGGGCTCGGTGTGTTTGTCGCAAGGACCATCCTACGGATGCTTTGCCGCGGCCAACTACCCGGCCTACGCAGGGGGGCAAGCCTTCGCCCCGAAATCAAGAAATGACAGGAACTGTGGGTATTGCCCGAGTCGGCAGCCATGGGCCCAGAGCCCACCTGGCTTGACAAGTCTGCCTCCTAGTCAGCCGTACCCTGGAACATTCAGTACCTACTGTTAGACTATCCGATAACCTTAGAGGGGGGGGGGGGTGAATAAGGTTATGTGTAATTCTTGGTTCTTTTCTAAACTAAATGATACGTTTGTTTTAAATCAAATGCGGAAACTTAGATTTAATCCTTATATGGTGCAAGCAGGCAGATTTTGGCACAATGAGATGTTATACTATTTTCAATATACACAATAAGACTATTTATAAGAAGTGTAGTGATATTGGATATAGTAGAGAGTAGATCTATTGCAGTGATATGTAAACAGATCAGAATAGGGATATGTATTATGCTGACTACGCTATGATTGGTTTTAACAATAAACAGATGTTTTATGTTCAGCGCAGTATAACAATAAACAAACAGAAATGACAAATAAAGTAAAAGAGTAGGGATAGAGATACACCAGGAATTTTGCGAGGTTCGGGATAAAAGCCCTACGTCCTCGGCCTCAGGCTTTGCAACCCTTGGACTTGATGGTAACCACTATATTGAAGAATTCTTTACAAACAGGCAACTTCAAGATAGCAAATCTCAATTCCCCCGAACTGAGAACCCGAGCACCTAGCTAAGGATTTCAACCCGCTTCAATCTCCTGATTGAACGACCCAAGAGCACCTCCCAGGATTTCAATACCACTTCAATCTTCCCTGATTGAAAGACCCAAGAACGCTTCCCAGGATTTCAAAATGACCCCACAAAAGTAGATTACAATATAGAAGCTATGATCTAATCACCTCAGATAATATGGCAATATAATAGCTGTGAGAGATGAGTAGATCTATAAAAATGATATGAAAGTGATAGCACTATTTTTCTCTTTCTCAGGATCTAGAAATTCGTATGAGACAAGAAGAGAATTGTTGTGAAAATGTGGTGTGTTGAAGAGTGACTTGAGGCTGCCTATTTATAGGCTTAGGAAAGCGTAGATCTGAAAAAAACTATTTAATGAAATGAAAGAATCGATTGTTGATTGTAGTTAAAATACAGATGAATCGATTCTTATCATCTTAGAAGCCTCAAGAGTCGATTCCTTGGATAGTTGAAATAGTGAGGAATCGATTCTTTACTCTTGGGAAAACATGGGAATCGATTCTTTGTTCTTTGAAAACAAGTAACAATCGATTTTCAGGACATCTATCATAGGTGAAAATCGATTCTTCACTTAGTTAAAATAATTAGGAATCGATTCATGGCCTATGGGATGGCTTGACAATCGATTTCAAGGCCTATGTAAAAAGAAGGAAATCGATTTTAGCTTTGCCTTGAGTATATGTAGAAATCGATTTCAAGCTTTAAACATATGATTAAGAAATCGATTCTTGGCCTTTAGGATTGCTTGAAAATCGATTTCATGGCCTTTAGAATATACTATAAATCGATTCTTGGCCTTTGGTACATAATAGAAATTGATTCTTGCTTTCCACAAAATTGTTTTTAGGTTTTTGCCATGCATGCATAAAATATTTTCCAAAGCTTGCCATGCATGCATAACATATTTTCAAAACCCTAATTTTAATGCATGATGCATGTTTTCAAAAAATCATCTCTCAGCTATTTAAACTGTCATAGACCTTAAGTGATAGGACCTTACACTGTGTCCTAAAGAAAACGGATAAACAATTAGGTCTTCATCTTCAAAGGTGGCTTCTTCTCCAAGCTGCTCCACTTTAATGCTTCATGCTTTTTGATTCCCGTCTTGTACTTTATTCAGCTTGAACTTGTAGTTTCATACAACTGCAACCATTAGTAGACAAGATGTAATTTGTTATCATACAAAACAAGGAGTGTTTGCCCTTGGTTCAACAAACTCCCCCTTTTTGATGATAACAAATTACATTATGCATAGGGGGTGATAATAATGAGAATTTTTTGAAAAAGCTCCCCCTAAGCGTAAGCATATATTTTCTCCCCATATAGTAGTAACCTGCATATTTTCTCCCCCTTTGTTTTCATCAAAAAGGAGGGGGGGTGTATACAAAACAAAATCACTTTACAAACTAGCATAATCAAGCATCCCTAGCTCTCTACGGATTTTACAAAATTGAGCTTCGGCTAGGGGTTTAGTGAAGATATCTGCTAGTTGGTCATCAGTGCCTACAAATTTCAAAGCAATGCTCCCCCTAGACACATGATCTCTAATAAAGTGATGTCTTATGTCTATATGCTTAGTTCTAGAGTGTTGTATAGGGTTCTTAGCAATATTAATAGCACTTGTATTATCACAAAAAACAGGAACATTTTCGAAAATTAGACCAAAGTCTTCCAAAGTTTGTTTCATCCACAGATCTTGTGCAACGCAGTTTCCAACCGCCACATATTCAGCTTCAGCGGTGGACAAAGCAACACTGTTCTGTTTCTTACTAGACCAGGAGGTCAAACAAGGACCAAGAAAATGACAAGTTCCACTAGTACTTTTTCTATCAAGAGCGCAACCTGCAAAATCAGCATCAGAAAAACCAACTAAATCAAACGTACTCGATTTCGGGTACCACAAACCAAAGTCTATGGTCCCTTTAACATACCTAAGAATCCGTTTTACAGCTTTTAAATGTGATTCTTTTGGGCATGCTTGAAATCGAGCACACAGGCATACAGCAAACATAATATCAGGACGAGATGCAGTTAAGTATAAGAGACTACCTATCATACCTCGATACATAGTTTCATTTACCGGTTTACCTTGCTCATCCTTATCTAGTTTTGTTGCTGTTGCCATAGGAGTGCTGATTTCTTTTGCGACATTCATGTTATATTTCTTCAGCAATTCCTTTGAGAACTTTGTTTGGGATATGAAGATTCCTTCATTTAATTGTTTTACTTGAAGTCCCAAGAAAAAGTTAAGCTCTCCCATCATACTCATTTCAAATTCACTAGTCATCATCTCAGAAAATTCCTTGCACAAATCATCATTAGTAGATCCAAAGATAATATCATCAACATAGATTTGAACTACTCTGATATGTTTGCCCTTGGTTTTAAGGAATAAGGTAGAATCAATCTTACCCTTTTTGAAACCATTGGCACTTAAATGTTTGCTTAGTCTCTCATACCAAGCTCTAGGGGCTTGCTTTAATCCATAAAGAGCTTTGTCAAGTTTGAAAACATGATCAGGATTTTTAAAATCTTCAAAACCAGGGGGTTGTTTTACATATACTTCTTCTTCTAAAAAACCATTTAGGAAGGCACTTTTGACATCCATTTGGTGTAGTTTGAAGTCCATGTAAGAGGCAAATGCCAATATTATCCGAATGGACTCCAACCTAGCCACAGGAGCAAAAGTTTCTTCAAAATCCACCCCTTCGATTTGGTTAAAACCTTGAACAACTAAACGACTTTTGTTTAATAAAATTGTACCATTTTCGTCAAGTTTGTTGCGAAAAACCCATTTAGTACCTATGATGGTCCGGTCGACCGGTTTTTCGACTAAATGCCAAACTTTGTTCCGTTCAAATTGTTCAAGTTCTTTTTGCATTGACAAAACCCATTCTGGATCATTTAAAGCTTCCTTGATATTGTTTGGAACTATTTGAGAGACAAAAGCATTATGAAAGCATAAAAGATTAAGAGAAGAACGAGTTTTTACTCCCTTTGATGGACTACCAATAATTTGCTCCAGGGGATGATCTCGAACTGATTTCCATGTCTTGGGCAGATCATCGTGTGTTCTTCCATGGATATGGTCGTCGATGTCTTGGGGCTCTCGTTCCATTTCAACTTCATTTTGAGGTTCAACTTCCACCTCGGCTTCTTCTACACTTTCATTGTTAGTTTCAGGTGATCTATTTTCGATCACTTCTATCACTTCATCCTCATCACCAGCTTTCTTGACAAAAGGGTTAGTTTCATCAAAAGAAACATGAATAGATTCTTGCATAGTTTTATCAATTTTATTGTAAACGGTATAAGCTCTACTATGACTAGAATAACCCATAAAAATACCTTCAGATGATTTAGCATCAAACTTACCCAACTTGTCCTTGGTATTAAGGATGAAACACTTACTTCCAAACACCTTGAAATATGAAATATTTGGTGCTCTACCATTCCACAGCTCGTATGGCGTCTTGTTGAGAGATGGCCTTAAGTATACTCGATTTAGCACGTGACAAGCTGTATCTACTGCATGACCCCAGAAGTATTTGGGAAGGTTGTGCTCATTCAGCATTGTCCTGCTCATCTCTTGTATAGTTCTGTTCTTTCTTTCTACCACACCATTTTGTTGAGGAGTTCTTGGAGCTGAGAAGTTATGATGAATGCCATACTTTTCACACCAAGTCTTGAATGATGAATTTTCGTACTCTCCTCCATGATCGCTTCTAATTTCTTTGATGGCTAAGTTTTTCTCATTTTGTAGCTTTCTGCACAACTTAGCAAACTCGTTAAAAGCATCACTTTTATTTGCAAGTAGGATAACCCAAGTATATCTAGAATAATCATCAACAATAACAAAGACATACTTAGACCCTCCTAGACTTACGACATCAATTTCACCAAACAAATCAAGATGTAGCAGTTCAAGCACATTTTTGGTGGAAATAACAGGTTTTGATTTAAAAGAGGTTTTGTGCATTTTACCAAGTTGACATGCATCACATAATTGGCCTTTTTCATATTTCAATATAGGTAGACCTCTAACATGCTCATTCTTACTTATCTTAGCTAGATGTTCTATACTAGCATGTCCTAAGCGTCTATGCCACAAATCCACATCATCAATCAAGGTAGGCATGCATACTATATCATCACTAACATTATCAAAATCAACATAGTATACATTGTTTTCTCGAAAGCCAGTAATGTAGAGTTTAGAAGTCATATGGGTAATAACACATTTATCAACAGAAAAGTGCACATCAAAATCATTATCGCATAATTGGCTAACACTTAGTAAGTTAAATTTAACACCATCAACTAATAAAGCATCTTTAATTTTAATTGTGTTTTCCTTACCCACACAACCTTTACCTATTACTTGAGCAGATTCATTGTTGGCAAACTTTACAGATCCACTAGCTTTGTTGCTCAATTTCAGAAATAGTGAAGCATCCCCAGTCATATGTCTTGGGCATCCACTATCAACCATCCACACGTTTTTCTTTTTAGATGAAGGACCAACCTACAAGAGGAACATTTAACAACTAGTACGAGGTACCCAAATTTTGTTGGGTCCTTGGGGGTTAGTTGTCAAGGGGTTTGCTTTCACAATCCACCTTGGTTTCTTACAGGCAGGTATAAGGGTACCTAGCTCACATAATTTACGAATAGGACATCTAAGAGAGCTATGGTTCCCTTTTTGACAGTAGGTGCATGAGAAAACAGTAGGTGTATAACTTGAAGTAGCAGCTACAAAAGTTGTTTTCTTGTTCAAAACAGAGGAGGTGGAATTACCTTTGTATCCAATTCCTCTCCTATCAATATATTGATGTTGAGAGTGAAGCAACTGAGTCAAGGTCTTTTCACCAACCTCAAACTTTTTCAAAGATTCTTTCAAAAATTCATTTTCAACCTTGACTTTTTCAAAATTTTGTTTAAGCTCAAGAAATTCAAGGTTGAAAGGTTTTGTTTTATGTAGCTCATTCTTCAATTTAACTACCTCATTTTCAAGTGTCTCGATTTGAGTGAGCATGCTTTTGTTTCTCTTTGTCAATTTCTTAGATTTTAACAAAAGAGTTTCATGTTCAAAATAAAGAGCTTCAAAAGCCTCACTCAAATTGTGACTACTACAAGCATCATCAAATGAATCATCATGTGTAGAAGAATCAGAAAGACTAGAGGAGTTAAGGCTTACCTTAGATGCGTCACTTGCCATATTGCAGATAGCATTGTGAGTCTGCTCATCTTCATCTGATTCACCATCAGTGCTGAGATTATCCCATGTTGCTTCAGTTGTGTTCTTTGCCATGAGACAGACAGCATTGGCGACTTCCTCTTCTTCTTCGGTCTCACTCTCAGTATCAGTGTTGACCCAGGTTGCCTTCATTGCTTTCTTTTGTTTGTACTTGGATTTCAGCTTTGGACAGTTTGCTTTGATGTGACCCGGTTTGTTGCATTCGAAACACTTTAGTTGATCATCTTTTTTCTCATACCTGTCTTCTTTGTTGTACCCGGACTTCTTTGAGAAATCACCCTTTCCAAACTTTTTGAATCTTATAAATTTTTTGAAATTTTTGGCAAGCATAGCCATGTCTTCATCATCGGTGTCTTCATCATCGGTTTCTTCATCAGACTCAACCTCTTTCCTTGCTACCTTAGAAGTTTTAGCAGCAAGGGCAAGAGATTTCTTTTCTTTCACCACTTCCTTTTCTTGACTCTTTTTGGCAGCCAATACTACCTCAAAGGCCAGAAGTGACCCAATAAGGTCTTCTTGGGGTAGAGTGCCAATATCTTTGGCTTTAGTGATTGCACAAGTTTTTGGAAAGAACTCACCAGTCAGAGATGCAAGAATCTTCCCATTTATATCTTTTGTAGAATACCTTTTTCCCAGAGCCCTCAGGTTGTTTATAATCAGATTCAGTCTCTGGTGCATAGCTGCAACAGATTCACCTTCCTTCATTTTGAATGATTCATACTCAGAAGTTAGGATTCTGATTTTTGTATCTTTTACTTGGCTTGTACCGACATGTGTAGCTTCCAGACAATCCCAGATTTCTTTTGCTGTTTGACACCCTTTTACTCTTCCATACTCTTCTTCACAAAGTGATAGGTGAAGAATATTCATAGCCTTGGCATTTTGAGATATTTTGTCAAGCTCAGATTTTTTTAGCTCACTCAGATCGATGGTGTAGATGTCTTCAATTGGAACTTCTTCTGCTTTGCCAGTGGCTTGACTTTTTGTAGTGTCTCCATCAGTACTACCTGGTTTTGTAATTTTGATCTTCATAGGAATCAGTGGTCCATCAACAATAATCCTCCAAATGGTGAAATCTATAGCCTGCACATGACATTTCATTCGACTACTCCAATAGTCATAGTTAGTTCCATCAAACAGGGGTGGCCTATTGAAGGACATCCCCTCTTTCATAAAAGAACCCATGATCACAGATAGATAAAATAAAATTTAAATTGCGAGATGTAAAGCTCTATATGCAATTTCTAGCTCTGATACCACTTGTTAGACTATCCGATAACCTTAGAGGGGGGGTGAATAAGGTTATGTGTAATTCTTGGTTCTTTTCCAAACTAAATGATAAGTTTGTTTTAAATCAAATGCGAAAACTTAGATTTAATCCTTATATGGTGCAAGCAGGCAGATTTTGGCACAATGAGATGTTATACTATTTTCAATATACACAATAAGACTATTTATAAGAAGTGTAGTGATATTGGATATAGTAGAGAGTAGATCTATTGCAGTGATATGTAAACAGATCAGAATAGGGATATGTATTATGCTGACTACGCTATGATTGGTTTTAACAATAAACAGATGTTTTATGTTCAGCGCAGTATAACAATAAACAAACAAAAATGACAAATAAAGTAAAAGAGTAGGGATAGAGATACACCAGGAATTTTGCGAGGTTCGGGATAAAAGCCCTACGTCCTCGGCCTCAGGCTTTGCAACCCTTGGACTTGATGGTAACCACTATATTGAAGAATTCTTTACAAACAGGCAACTTCAAGATAGCAAATCTCAATTCCCCCGAACTGAGAACCCGAGCACCTAGCTAAGGATTTCAACCCGCTTCAATCTCCTGATTGAACGACCCAAGAGCACCTCCCAGGATTTCAATACCACTTCAATCTTCCCTGATTGAAAGACCCAAGAACGCTTCCCAGGATTTCAAAATGACCCCACAAAAGTAGATTACAATATAGAAGCTATGATCTAATCACCTCAGATAATATGGCAATATAATAGCTGTGAGAGATGAGTAGATCTATAAAAATGATATGAAAGTGATAGCACTATTTTTCTCTTTCTCAGGATCTAGAAATTCATATGAGACAAGAAGAGAATTGTTGTGAAAATGTGGTGTGTTGAAGAGTGACTTGAGGCTGCCTATTTATAGGCTTAGGAAAGCGTAGATCTGAAAAAAACTATTTAATGAAATGAAAGAATCGATTGTTGATTGTAGTTAAAATATAGATGAATCGATTCTTATCATCTTAGAAGCCTCAAGAGTCGATTCCTTGGATAGTTGAAATAGTGAGGAATCGATTCTTTACTCTTTGGAAAACATGGGAATCGATTCTTTGTTCTTTGAAAACAAGTAACAATCGATTTTCAGGACATCTATCATAGGTGAAAATCGATTCTTCACTTAGTTAAAACAATTAGGAATCGATTCATGGCCTATGGGATGGCTTGACAATCGATTTCAAGGCCTATGTAAAAAGAAGGAAATCGATTTTAGCTTTGCCTTGAGTATATGTAGAAATCGATTTCAAGCTTTAAACATATGATTAAGAAATCGATTCTTGGCCTTTAGGATTGCTTGAAAATCGATTTCATGGCCTTTAGAATATACTATAAATCGATTCCTGGCCTTTGGTACATAATAGAAATTGATTCTTGCTTTCCACAAAATTGTTTTTAGGTTTTTGCCATGCATGCATAAAATATTTTCCAAAGCTTGCCATGCATGCATAACATATTTTCAAAACCCTAATTTTAATGCATGATGCATGTTTTCAAAAAATCATCTCTCAGCTATTTAAACTGTCATAGACCTTAAGTGATAGGACCTTACACTGTGTCCTAAAGAAAACGGATAAACAATTAGGTCTTCATCTTCAAAGGTGGCTTCTTCTCCAAGCTGCTCCACTTTAATGCTTCCTGCTTTTTGATTCCCGTCCTGTACTTTATTCAGCTTGAACCTGTACTTTCATACAACTGCAACCATTAGTAGACAAGATGTAATTTGTTATCATACAAAACAAGGACTGTTTGCCCTTGGTTCAACACCTACCTGATGGGTTCCTATATACAGACACAGATGAATGTTGCTCCGGTCGAGCAGCCTTGATGGAATCAACTTCCACCTCACAGAGGCATGCAAACATCTGTACCAGGAACTGGCCTTGTTAACCTGGCCCAAGTAGTGCCTGGGCAGCCATGGACAGACGCTCCACCAGATACACTGTGGCGACCAACGCCTCCACCTGAAAAACCATCGAGGGCCCAAGTCCTGGATCCTAATTTGATAGCTGACACTATTAAGAAATTCTTCGGCGTTCAGCTGAAACCGCTTGATAGACCGGTGTACAGGAAGCCTTACCCCGAGTGGGTGGATAGATTGGTGCCTCTGCCCAGAGGATTCAAAACCCCTGATTTTGCCACATTCTCCGGGGATGATGGTAAATCTACTATGTAGCACATCGGCCGATTCACCGCCCAGTGTGGGGAAGGAAACCAAAATGAATTCCTTAAGTTGCAGCTGTTCCCTTTGTCCCTGACAGGAACTGCCTTCTCTTGGTATTCTTCTCTCCCACCCGATTCTATACAGACTTGGGCAGACATGGAAAGGTGCTTCATGACAGATTTTATTGGCCACAGCCTGAAGTTACCGCAGCCGATCTCATAAATTTACGGCAGAAGGTGGATGAGGCAGTTACTGACTTCATTGAAAGATTCAGAAAGATGGCTGGAAAGTGTTTAGTACCATTTTCAGAACCTCAACTTACTTCCATGGCCATCTCTGGAATGTATCCGCAATTGAAGGAAAAGCTCGTGGGACAGGCTTGTAGTGACCTCAGTGGTTTAGCTTCCAGGGCTGTGCAAATTGAACAATTCGTACAGGAAAGAGAAAGGAAGAGAGCTACTAGGGGTCGAGGGCCTCAATTGATATCAGTAGTGGATGCAGCCGAGGACTTAGACTATGATGAATCAGCCGATTACACGGCAGACATCCTGGTGGCTGAGATAATCAAAGGCAAAGCATACCTCTGTCCTGCTCTTAAGCCTGCCAAAGGAAAGGAGAAGGACGAAGTAGAAAACAAAGTTGAATACTCCTTTGACATCTCCAAGGCTGATCAAATATTTGATTATCTCCTCAAGGACAAACAAATTAAGCTCCTTGATGGCCATAAGACTATCCCCCCTGAAGAGATAAAAGGGAAGAAGTATTGTAAGTCGCACACACTTCATTCAGTCTTGCCCCTTCCAATTGTATTATCTTCTGCCGAGCCATTCAAGAGGCTATAAAGAAAGGGAGGTTCAAGATGGCCAACAAGGGAACGCAGAAGATGAGCATTGATACTGATCCTTTCCCCAGCATGAGCATTAATATGGTCTCCTTTTTAGGAAACGACCGAGGGAAAGGAAAAAAAATATGTATGTATGGGTCCCCAAGCAGGAGGCACCCCCAGATAAGAAAGTATCTGTCTTCGACCTCTTAGGGTCACCCCCAAAGGGTCCACAGTGGCAGACCGCATGGCGTTGTTACAAGAGAGGTTACAGCTGGGAGGGCCGAGCCGGCCCCAAGGGACCCAAAAGAAACTCCTGAAGCCAGGGAAGTTTGTTCAAGACCTCAGAGATCTACACCTATCCAAGCTTAACTCTGGGAATAAATCTGGGAGAAATGCACCCGGGGCTCGGGATGTGATGGAAAGACTGCGGTATGCTTCACCTGGGGGGCACGGTGTGTAACACCCCTTTTCTATCCGGAAAATTTTCGACAAAAATCAGAGTTTTCAAAACATTTTCAATACACCCACAAGGGATGCTACGCTTACACCGTTAAACATCACACGCCAAATAAATAAGTTTCACCATTAAAACAGTGCAACACCTTGCGCATCATAATGTCAACCAGCAGCGGAATCAAATCATAGTTCAATTAAATAGTTATACATCACCATAAAAACTCCAAAAATTAAAAATAACAGAAACACTAATAAAGCCTAGCGTTCGTTTCCCCGAGTGCTACGTATCAGAGCGACGACACCTGACTCTACTAGCGAAGGTAGACTTGCCTTCACTCACTATCACCTGCACGTTACCAACATAGGGGTAACATTCAAACAGAAGGGGTGAGATATCTAACATTATAATAGCATATATGATAGGCAATATGCTAGAGTACAACACTATATCAACCGCATCACAACAACATCAATTAATAAATCACCAATAATCATCATTAACATCATGAGTAATTATATGAGATGCAACCCACACCAATGGGCATATGGATGTGGTACCAATCATCACCAATAAAGTAGCCAGTATGGGCACATCACCTATATGAGCATCACCATCATCACCTATAGCTCCAACGGCCGAAGCCAACATCACCAAAATAATGCATATGCAATATATGCGACACCATGGACAATGCACCAGACCATCAACCCAAAACAGACATTTAATTAATATAGCATCACCAATATCACCAAGTGGTCATAGACCCATCACCTTAGCCCATAAAACAGGCACATCACCTATTACACCATCACCTATTATATTATCACCAATAATCACCAAAAATCACCAATCACCAACACCTATGACAACAATCCCCCACCGACACCAAATACACCAATTCACACAACGGCAACATGACAGGGATTGGCGCCCCAGCAACAGGGCGTCGACAACAAAAACAGCCACCACAGAGACTGGCGCCCAGCAACAAGCGCCAACAGCAGAAACAACCACAACAAAACTGGCGCCCAGCAACAGGGCGCCACAGCAGGCAACAACATTGCAGAAACTGGCGCCCAGCCACAGGGCGCCAAGACAGGCAGCAACACAGCAGAAACTGGCGCCCAGCAACAGGGCGCCATGACAGTAACAGCAACACAGAGTCTGGCGCCCAGCAACAGGGCGCCACAGGCAACAGCAACAGCACCGAAACTGGCGCCCAGCAACAGGGCGCCACAGACACACCAGCAACACAGGATCTGGCGCAAAGGAGCAGGGCGCCTTAGACAGCAACAACGAAAACAGAAACTGGCGCCCAGCAGCAGGGCGCCTTGGGAAACAGCAACAACATCAGACATGGCGCCCAGCAACAGGGCGCCTAGGACAACAGTGGCAGCAACAGAATTGGCGCCCAGCAGCAGGGCGCCTAACACCATGGCAACAAAATTAGACTTGGCGCCCAACAACAGGGCGCCTAGCAGCAACACAGAAAATGGCGCCCAGGAGCAGGGCGCCTAGCACCACATCATCAGGAACAGACTTGGCGCCCAGCAACAGGGCGCCTGACCCAACATGCAACACAGCAGACTTGGCGCCTAGCAAAAGGGCGCCTAGCACAACAACAACAAAAACTGACATGGCGCCCAGGAGCAGGGCGCCCAGCAGGCCAATAACACAAACTGGCTCCCACTGCGCCAAACACCACGGGGCAGCCACATGAGGCGCCCACTGCAGCTATCTCAGTAAATTCGACTGCAGTTGTCTCAAAAAATTTGACAGGAATTGTTTCAGTAAATTCGATAGGAATTGTTTCAGTAAATTCGACAGGAATTGTCTCAGAAACAACAGAACTTGACGCCCAGCAACAGGGCGCCTGATTCAGCAAGGAACACACAGGGGCAGTGACACAGACACGGCTGGAACAACACTGGGCGCCTAGGGCGCCAAAATCAGCAACAAGACACGCACCATTCACCATTGGGCGCCTAGGGCGCCATTCCCTGCAACTCAGAAACACACTGGGCGCCTAGGGCGCCAGCCCCAGCAACCTAGACAACATCACTGGGCGCCTAAGGCGCCACATCCAGCAACAACAAAACAAGGACATCATGACTGGGCACCTAGGGCGCCAGAATCAGCAACACAGGAAACACTGGCTTGGCGCCCAGCAGCAGGGCGCCTCCAGCAGGGAACAACCACGACACAGCCACGGCGCCCAGGGGCAGGGCCCCTAGGCGCCGTTTCCAGCAACCCAACAACAACCCAAATCGCACCAAACAACATCAAATCACCAATTTCACCATGATCAACCAATTACGACCATCATGCATACATACTAACATCAATAAATCAACACCAACAAGATCAAACGAACAACATAGGTCCTACCCCTACATAACCCCATCATAAACCCTATTATAAGGATAGAACCCACCCTTACCTTAGATTTTGCCGAACACGATCTCTCTTTGCACGTAAGCTCCAAAGGACCACCGCAACAAGACTCCTCTCCCTTGCTCTTGGTGCGCGCCGTCCCCTTTCTCCTCTCCTCTCTTCGCGAATTAAAATAGGCCACGGTTTATTAGTCTAGTTTCTGGCCACGGTTTTCAATTGGCCACACATAAATAACTGTGGCCTATAGGTTTAAGCCACGTTTTTCAATTGGCCACACATAAATAACCGTGGCCTATAAGTTTAAGTCCAGTTTTTTTTATATATCAACAATTAGTCACCATGAAATAGAAGCAAGCCAAAGTCATCAATCAAATTATTTTCTAAGAATAAAAACAAACAAGTGATGCATAGGAACGGAATAAATCAATCAAAATATTATCTTACAAAATATAAATACACGATGGATTGATTTTTTTCTTACAATTGTTACAAAAAACATAATGAATACACATGATTACAAGAATAGGTGAAAAGGGACAGCAACTCCTATATGCGGTGTGTAATGGATGCTATATCCACAACAACGATCACAGTTTACCCTTTTCTCCATGAGGTTATATGAGCAGCAGTTAGAGTTGCAGTCATTCTGAACAACTTGGCTAGAGCTGAATAAATAGAGAGCAGCAGAAATCCAGAACATGTAGAACACAGCAAGGATACTATATGGTATGATTGGAAAAATAATAAGTGCTTGAACTTCTCCTATAACTTTTGCAGCAACCTGTAAGGTTAAAAATACACACAATTGCTATTTGTTAGAACACCATCCAGTAAAAGAAGAAAGTAAAGAAACGAAAACGCAAGAATAGAGATAAGATCTTGATCACGCAGTAAGCATATATATAGAAAAATATGACATCATCGGCGAATGCATTAGAACAAAAAAAAATTCTCACCATTTACACTAGGAAATATGATAGGATAACAAGGTCCCTGAAGCTGAAGAGAGGAGTTTCTCATTTCTGGTGTGAGGAACTCATAATAGTTATAGTTCAATATCAATCCAATCATTCATCGAAACACGAATATCTCCTTCAGGATAATCACACACCCAACTGAGAGAATCTTCAGTAGGAGCAGGGCAGTCCAACAAGCATATACTGCGGGCATTGGCCAGTTTGAACTCATTATCCTTCAATCCACTTTGATAACCCTGATTAGGATTTAGCCAGTATTTGAGCTCCAATTTATGAAGGCCTGCATGCTTATCCCCACACACATTTCCTTTGTAGTCCAACCCATAAGTAAGCCTAGCAAGTCATAGTACCAATGCTCACAAATTACACAACCAAAACAACAAAAGGGAGAATACAAGTATGGGCTTCAAGTTGCTATCTATGAAGCACCGGCACATACACGGACAGCAGACACAGATTTTAGTTTGAAAAATACAAGTAATTGAACTGTCTGTGTGTGACACTATATGTGTTGGACACGGGCACGTCTTCGACAAGAAGTGTCGGTGCTACAAAGGTTGCTATACGTTCGAGTCCTACTTCTTACTTTCACACTTTGAGTTCCTCAGCAACCAAACATGTGTGTGTATACAAAATCAATGCTATGGAAGTTATCTTTTCTTTAGTGAGAATTTCATGCTTTTTGATGCAAACAAAACCCTTTTGCTGGGGAAGGAATATTTTCCATAGATTTATTGAATAATCATACTAATTAGATACCCAGAACATTAAAAACTAAACTAGAAAATCTAGGACTGCAAAAAAGACCAATTTTTTTTGAAGAAAAAGAAATGCATAAACTACTAAAAGCTGAACATCCATTGCAAAGTTTCCATAAGAAGAAAAAAAAGCACAATAAAAGAACCCCATTGAGAAATAACATCTCATGCCTTGGGTTCACACTTAAGAACTACAACTTACCAATTACAGATACTTCATTTCTATGAACACAATGCAGAATCAGATAAAGTTGAAAACTTTAAAGTTTTTACCTTAATGGGTTTCCTTTGTTGAAATATGTTAACAATCATCTAAGAAATCTTCCATAGTCTCTCTGAAACTCTTCATATAGTCTCTATACATCTGCATCAAACAACCAATTTTAACACCAACAAGCAAATATGTTAACAATCATCACAGTGGCATATAAAATGACATAATATGAATAGGAAATAATATTTTTAAAGAAGCTAACCTCAATGGGAGTTCGTCCATAAAAGAAAGGCTTGTTATCGACACCAAGGGAAAGACATTCCTTATTCCTAATACCCGTTCGATTAGTGTAAAAGATATCAGGGTCTGATTCACCAACTTGAAGTACCCACTTAGGTAATGGGATGAAAACAGAATCTCCCACTTTTCCTCCACATTGATGGAATGACATTATAGCTTGTAACTTCAATTTACAATCTTGAACCAGCTGAAACAAGGTTCTATAAGCAGACCAATCATATTGCTGAGGACCTTTGGATTCTACTATACCCCACCAGACATCAACCATAACACCATCAACACCTGCTGCATGCAGCTCTTTCAGCTGTTTCTCTAGTCCCACTTTGTCTTCTAAGACATTGTCATTTGTAATTACTCCTAGCTGGCAAGAACCAACACAATTTTAAAATGGAATAACATAAGTCATAATTGATAATGGTATGTTGCATATACAAGTATATAATTGATAATGTTATGTAGATAGAAATTTGAAGGTTTATGAGTTGTGACTTACTGGGAGCATCACGTATATAGGCACATAGTTTGCAAGCATTCGATCTTGGTCTGTTGAAACAATTTGTTCCTGCATTTTATCAACACAACATTTGCAAGAGAAAATTTAGTTTATCTCAGCATTTACAATAAGCAAGTAATAGAAAAATTAGTTTATCTCAGCATTTGATTGATGATGATGATGATGATACATTACAACACTACTATATATTATATGAAAAAAGAAAGAATGAATATAATGGTTAATTACCTACCTCTGGTTGAGCAAATGCAGCTTTCAATGCCACAGGACGTTGTAATTTGTTGACGTGCCCAAGATCCAATTTGAAGGCTTCTTTCATCTTTAGCTTCCTTGAAAAGGGCAAAGCATTCTATAGCTTCCAATAAACCTGAAAAACAAAGCATCAAATCATCCTGTTAGTAAACTACAACTCATAACAAGGACAAGGAGAGCTTATATGGGAGCAAGTTAATTTATCATATTGCACCCAGGAACATTGGCATTTTATCAAACACAAGTGCCGCACTTCAACTCAAGAGGAAAATGGTTTTGAACTAAAATAAAGTAAAAAATATCACAGATTCAGAATCTGAGCACTTGAATCGGTGCCTTGTGTAGGATCGAAAGGAGTTAAGATACAACAAACCTCAAGTTTACAGTTATGTAAATAGCGAGAAGCACCCACCTCTTGAGAAGCAAATTTTCTTGCTGGACATTTTGTTAAACCCATTTCAAGATTAAAATCAACAAGTTCCTGTCTCTTCCATTTCTTGCTTTGAGGACACGGTGACGATGGAAGTGGGAGAATGGGATTAAGGAGTAGGAGAAATAGCAACTAGGGTTTTCAAGTGAGAAGAGATAAGGAAACAACAGTAGTGGAAGGGGATTAGGGAGTAGAAGAAATAGGGTTTCGAAGTGGAACGAAGTGGTTGTGAGGGAACAGAGATGGAACAGATTCAAGGACTCTCGCGCTGGAACAGAGATGGAACGGATAGAGATGGAAGTGAGTTTGATTTTGTGAGAGATGGGAACGAAAACTTTGGGATTTTGATTTTGGGAACGAAGTGAATGGAAGCGTTTTAGCGCTGAAAATTTTGGCGAATGTCTCTATGGAGCCAATGTGAAATTTTCGATCAAAATTTTGGCGGAGTAAAAGAATGAAAGGAGCGAAGCGAATGTTTGTGTTGATATTAATTATTTTTTTATTAATTATTACGAAGGCAATAAACTAAAGGCCACGTTTGTTTGTTAAATTTTTAAAGGCCACGTTTGCAGAATTGTGGTATTATATATCTACGGTTTTTTACCCGTGGCCTATGTACTTTCAAAATGTGGCCTGATGTCAACGTAATGTAAACGTTGCCTATTGTCTATCTTATGGCTACACTTTTAGAACTATGGCCTCTTCCAGGTTTAAGCCACGTTTTTTTAGCCGTGGCAATGGTTGGCGTGGCCTAAAGCCAAAAATGTTGTAGTGTTTCATGCGCCTAAGCCTTGGGCTCGTGGATCACGGGCCCCCGTCCACTAATCATCTAATTACTTAGGCACCACTCCTTAATTTGCATAAAACATCATTTGATTAATTATTAACTATAACTATTCTAATAAAATACCTAAATAATTTAATTAAATAAATAATTAAATTATTTGGGCGTTACACAATGAGTGTAGACCTACAAAGGAATGATGATGACACAATGATATGTTGTATAAAATAGAAAACCAATACTAACATGAATTTTTAATTATAATCAGATGAACTTTTTATCTATTTTAAAAATATCAATAATAGCTAACCTGAATATTGAAATTAGCGTTTGTGAAATCTACAGTTTTGATGGATGTGATCAGATGAAATTTTAATTATAATCAGATGAACTTTTTATCTACTAAAAAGTCACCGTGTGTGATCATGAACAATATAAAAATATCAGCCAAGAAGAAATTAGTGTTTGTAAATTAGTGGTGCTACTGTTCTTGTGTTGACAAATTCATTCATTCACAAAAACTTTCACCGTGTGTGTTTTACAAACAGAACCATACAAAGAGTTAGGGTCTTTTCCTACCAGAAACGAAAGATCAAATAAATCACTAAGAGAGTGATTTATACCTGCGAACTTCCTTTTTACGTTCGTCCAACTTTCATTTCAATCATCAGTTCGTTACATGCAAGTGAAGAAATACAACAAATTGAGATTATCGTTTTTAGGGCTATATGATCGAAATTAACACTATATGATCGAAATTATAGGACTAATCATTTTCTTCCAAATTGCTTTAAATAATATGTTTCCAACAAACTAATATTATGTATTTCCAGAAATAGCATAACAAAAATTAAATTAGACTTTTCATGAATACCTTCAACCAAAAATAATAGAGTTAGTATTTTCCTTAAGTGTGACAAATAAGACTGGTAAGACAAGTAGCAATAACGAGTGAGGAGTTTACCTTCTATTGTGCATATCTGGTGTTCTTCAAAGTTGTGGAGCAATCACCATCTCAAACAAGTTTTGAGTACATGCAACAGAAATCAAAAGTGTTAAACAGAGGGTGGAACAAGAAAGGAGACAACAACTGATTGTATTCATACACAACAAATAACAATCCTTCAACTGTGAAAGAGGAATTATATAGACAATACACGAGTCCTCAACTGAAATTAGATTGCATATTCATTAGAACACTTACAAAGCACAACAAATTACCAAATTTAAAACCTCACCGTAATTAACAAAACATCACAGTGTGACTTTTTTTCACCAAATGAGAAATGATTGAACATCTTGACTAATGATTGGGACCCGAAAGTGCGAGAAGAAAAGCCCGATAGTCACTGGAAGTTTCCGAGTGAATGGCATCATTTAGTGTCTTCCTGTATTTCTGTGAGTATTCAGCTTTGATGTACTGCATATCAATCTCAGTCCTTGTTACAATCACCCTTATGAGTGTTGTGTCATTGGTCCCTAGGCCTTTCATTGCCTTGTACAACACCTGAAACAGTGGGAAAATTATGAATTTACAAATTTGTATATTGGAATTAAGACATTTAAAAAGTTCCCTCATGCTTGCTAAACCATTTCCCTCGATGGATATAGTATACATCTAACTACCAAAAGTTACACGAATCCAAATGAATAAGCTGATACCAAAAGTTCTATGCACATCAGAAAGTACAGAAGATATGAGAAAAGTTGCAGACTTTTGGGTTAATTCATAGCATTTTCACTTTAGAGGATACTCCAGTTCCTCTTATTACAAGCTGATACCAAAAGTTCCATGCACATCAGAAAGTGCAGAAGTATGGAATGTCCAATTATCATATCAGTCCAGTAAACTAAAAATCAGAAACAACTCAAAAGCTTAGAGTAATACGAAAAGCGCAATCTGGTTTGAAAATATTAACCCTTTCAAAATAGTTTCCTGCCTTGAAAACACAAACACACTGATATTGAACACAAAAACTGTGGCCACTGCATTAAAACTTGAAAGGAATACCTTTGCGAAATACTTTCTCGGGTTCGTAGCACGTCGGATTATTGTCAAAAGTGCATGGCTGAAACTCCCTGATGCTTCATTCTTTACAGCCTGATATAGATTCAACATGAATAATGAATATCTCAAGAAAGAAATAAAGGTAAAGTGATAAGATTGAAATGATCAAGAACCTTCTCCAATGAGTGACCATACATGTCGTGGTAGTAACCACTAACGGAAGCCAAATGCGCCACACTCCGTTCACTGAATATATGGACAAAAGTTTTCTCATCAGTTCCTAATTTCTTCTCCCCTGCTTTGTAGAGAACCTTTGCATCCTTCTGAGCAATTTCTCTATTTACCTTGGGGCCTTTGCATCCCCTGCTGAAACAAGTAACGACCAACCAACATGTAGACAAGGGCTCAATAAACCATACTGAAATGTTTCGAATGCGTTGAACTTCAGAAGTTATAAATTTTGTAACAAAACAGGACTGAAACAAAGAAATGGTGAAGTTTAAATGAAGCAATAAATAACAAAAGCAGAAGCAAAAATTGAAAAAGTTACCTATAACACAGAATGGCAGGTCAAGGTATCGATACGTTTCACTGAAATCAAACGATTGAATTAACAAGAAATTAATCAGAACAATAACAGATTTTAACAACCTCGTAGATCAAACTATAGTCATCCCTTAAAAAAAATATCATCATGTGAATTTGAAACCAAGATCAGATTTTGACGACGACCTAACATCTAAAACGGTGGAAATCGTTGAGAGCGAGGGTAATAGAAAAAACCCACAAAAAATGAAATCGGTGGAAAAAGACCCAAAGAAGATCGAAAATGGAAGGGTACTAGGATCAGATTATATAGACCTAATGTAACAATACATGTGTGTGTCTTTGTTTCTTTGTTTCGTTCATCATCTCAACGTTTTCAACACATGCAAAAACAGTAATACCAAAGAACAACTCAGTTTCTACAATCTAGGGTTTTCACCCTAATAAAATAGAAAATAGAAGAGATTGCTGAGTCGTTTACCTTCACGTTGGTGATTCGTAGCAACCATTGAAGGAAACTTCTTGATTGCTGCAAATTAAACAAAAAACAACAAAGATCAGTGTTGTTTCATCTAGAAAATCAAGAAAGAACGAAGAGAGAAGAAAGAACGAGAGAGAGAGAGACAGTGTACCTGAGGCTTCAAACGGCGAATTAGGGTTCCATTTTTGGTTTTATAAGTTGGAGCCTAGTTCGGGTAGTTTAACATGCGAGTTTTCCAGCTTGAGGCGGGTCGTGGGTGCCGCACGTACCGATTGGTGCTTTGGGTGTCTGGTTATTGGAATAGGTTTGGTTTTTGTCTATAGGTCTATTTAATACTATCAAGTGAGGTCTAATGAATTTGTGAGTCAAGTCTACGAAAACATAGACACACTCAAGATGAAGTGGGGCTTCGGTAGACTCTTGAATTTGACAAGTTTATTATGAACCTCATTTACAATTTCAATTCATAATGGATTCTTTTCTATGTATGAAGTTAATTTGAGAAACAGAACACAATGGAGGAAACAATATCTTTATGTAAGTAAACATATGGTCCCATTATCCTTTAAGTAATTTCAGTCTATTTAATTTACTGCATTTCCACATTAAATGACTCTTTTCAGTCTACTAATTAATAAAATAGTCATTTCATTTTTTTACACTCAAATTTCAATTTTTTTATGTGTCCTTTGTGTAACATCCCCAATTTAGCTAATTTCATTTATTGAAATTAGCAAGATGTCATACTAAAATTAATTGGCCAATTTAAAATAATAGGCTTAATTAATTATAAGTCATAGTAAATTGATTGCCAATTATACATGTGTGTGCTTTGATGATTTAATTGGTTTTAAGTGGAAATTGGGGACTAAGGGTAAAGTGGTCCTTTCAACCCATTTGAGTGAACCTTCAGCTGAACCATTACCTCACTCCCACAACATACCCTAACACTAAGACACCTAGTGGCTGAAAAAAGAAAACTAAGAAAGAAAGAAAAGTGAAAATAGATTGAGAGAGAGAGAGTGAGATTACGAGAGTGAGAGAGGAAGAAGAAAGGAGGACAACTTCCCCAATCCTCAATGCATGTACAACTTCTTGGTACCATTGTAATCCTTACACTCTCCTCTTCCATCTGATACTAGTTTCATCACCAATATTACCTTCCTCCTCAAATCACCATTTTCGAATAATAGAGTCAAGTGGAAGAAAATGAGGTTTTAGGGAGAATTTGCTCTTGCATGTTACTGATTGAGACTTGGGATAAGTTTCTAGGACAATTTCAGAACCTACATTGTGTTTTCAAGCAATAGGAAGAAGATTGGGTGCTATGGTTCGAGTTTGAGGAGTGTTGGAAGATACGGAGCCGGTTCGTGAGATTTTGGTTTTTCATTTGTCGAAGTCTAGTTGTCGTCATTGTTGTGTGCGATTTTCATCGCAAAAGGTGAGTTCTATACTCCCTTAGGGATGTTTTTCGACACTGAGTTGCATGCCTATGAATTGACATGTTTCGCCTTTTGTTTCAAAAGGAATCGAGTCAAAAACCGTTTTTACGAAATTACGTTTTTAACGATAACTTGGGTATAATTGAATGATACTCTGATTGTTTGAATTGATTGAAGTATTGATTGTTATTCTGGACTGGAATACAGTTTGTTGTGTTAGGACATCGATCGGAATGAATTTTGGAATCGAAATGGAATGGAAAGAATTTACGAAAACAGCAATTTCAGGGCTACTGATGAACACACATGGATCTTGCGCCCCAGTGGCACAGACCGTGCGCCTCGTTCCCAGGTGGCCTGAAAAGTTTTAAAACATGGCACGGACCGTGCGTACTCTTCACATTCGTGTTTCAAAATTTTTGAAAACACGCACGGGTCGTGCGCCTCTAGGGCACGGACCGCGCGTAAGCTTCTGTTACCCTTTTTCAAAATGCACTTTAGTCCATTCCAAATGATTCCAAATTCCTTCTAATCATTTCCCCAATGTTGCCCAATGATTGTAATACATGAATGTCGTGAAATTGAGTATGCTTGAGATGAAATTTTCTTAAGTTATGAAAGTGAGGAAAAACCGTACATTAGTATACGCGAGTGTACACAAGTCATGTTAAGATAAAGGAAAGGTAGAATGGCATACATATAATGATATATGTATATCAAGGGTGACGACCCCAGATTATTAGCATACTAGAGCAGGGAAGCCATGAGCCCGAACCCTAGGCCCCTTCCATGTAGCTCGCTTTCCAAGGTCAGTGGGATTGGGTTCACCGAGAGTCATGAAAATAGAAAGTGATTCGACGTGGCGTACTAAGATAAGAAAAGAATAAGACATGAACTGTAGTCGCTTATTAGGGCTACGAGTTATAAGAAAATATGTCCACGTAGTCACTTATTAGGGCTACGAGGTAAAAGAATAAAACATAATGAACCGTTAGTGGTAGTAAGGGGTCTCGATAGGACTCACTGAGATAATGTTTATCTCACCCTTTATTATTGTGGTTTTTATAGAGAAACAGGGAAAAGCAAAGGCGAAGAAGCACGATTAGCTGGTGTGACTCTTGGAGTTATTGAAGAATCAGTTTTAAGAGTATGCTTTTTTCCATTTTGTTGTCTTTGTGTTATCGATTGTATAACTATTACTTGCTAACCGTTGTAAATTGTTTCCGCTACTTATGTTTTGGATATTGAACACCAGGTTGTACAAGTTTTTAAGTCATGAGACTTAAGTACCTTATGTCAAGTTTAATGAGGTTCATGGAACCGTTTGATAATTATTTATCGAAGTTTTTAGTTGTGTTCAATATTTAATAACAGGAAGTTACTCTGATGTATGCCAAGTGGTACATTTTGGTATTTCTACAAGCTAGAAATATCAGGGTGTTACACTTTGGACTTTCGTATCTTATTTCTTTTTATTTTCCATAATAAATTTTTATAATTATTAAATTTGTTATTTATTCATTATTTTAAATTACACAATTCAAATATCATTCCTTTAGATATTTATATTGATTGATGATATATATATATATATATATATATATATATATATATATATATATATATATGGAGCCTCCTCGGAATATATATTGGTCTAGAATTGATACTATACTAGAAGCTTTCATGTTGTAGCTTCTAAGGTTATATATATATATATATGGAGCCTCCTCGGAATATATATTGGTCTAGAATTGATACTATACTAGAAGCTTTCGTGTTGTAGCTTCTAAGGTTACATAGAATTGATTCTACCATTTGGTCAAAAAACCAAAGAATTGATTCTACCATTGCATATTTATATCTTGCATAATTACCCTTCATTATATTTATCTTTGCTAATTTTTTAAAATTATACAACAATTCTCTAACTATAAATTAAATTATATTAAAATTTACATATTCCATAATTGCCCTTCACTAAATTTACATTCTCCAACAATTCTCTTTATTATATTTACAACTTCAACAATTGTCCTTCACTAAGTTGCATTGCAATTTAAATTACATTCTCTAATTATAATTTTAATTTAGATATTTTACATGCTCATTTAGTATTTTGGTTGTCTATTTTATTAAATTTTAAGTTTTTTAATTTAATTTAAATTGAGATCCATTTTGGTAATTTCACACCTAAAAGCAATTAATTTTTTTTGACAATGAAAGCAATTAAAATTTAACCTATCCAAACAACAATGATTGTTCAAACAACAATCACTACTACAATTTAGGCTTTTCGCATCGGTTAAAAATGACTTTTCGCATCGGTTCCGTCTCCGTTATAGATTCAGGTGATGTTAAAAGTACGCACATTTTGCATCAGGTACGGACCTGATGCGAAAAGTATTTTTCGCATCAGTTGTATTACCACCCGATGCCAAAAGTCCTTTTTAATTAGATTTTAGCACCTTTTTGGCATCGGATTTTCAGAACCACCTGATGCGAAAAGTACTTTTCGCATCAGGTCCTGATGGGAACCGATGTTAAAACTAACTTTTTAAAAAAAAAAATTTCACAATGTGTACGTATATTCATTTATTTATAAATTACTCAACCAGTTTTACTTTGTTAAATACCATAAACAAAATATATATTTTTGCTAACTCATGCTACAATTATGTCTACAAACAGAGAATAACAAAAAAAATAAGAGAATCACAATGCAAATATCAGTCACAATATCCTCCTGGTTTCAATAAACCAATTAATCATTGAATTCATTTGCAAAAGCAAGATTGGTTATATCAATCCATTAAACTCAACAACAACAAAAAAGATGAGAAAATAGAAAGAACTATACAATGTTTGTACTAGTAGACATCCCAATTATAAACATCCCAAAACAGCTACAGAAAGCACCTTCAACAAAGCACCTTCAACTCTTCCACATCCTGACCAATCTGCATACAAAAAAGCACCTTCAACAAAGCACCTTCAACTCTTCAACTCTTCAACAGTATCCATGATGACATTCAAGCATAGCCTTCCACATCCTGATCAATCTGCATACATCAATAGAAGTTATTATAGTTTTAACATCAAATAAAAAAGGAATATAGTTGTTTAAACTTTAAATATAGTATACAGATACTAAAGCTTTAAGGTGATATAAATATAACAAAATTTTAGAACTCTTCACTTACCCTTCTGTTAATTCCAGAAGCTGTGGATACAACTCTTCATCCCTCATTCTTTCAATACGTTTAGATATTGAATCAACAGAATAAATAGCCACTCTTATACGTGAATGCAGATCCTTCACAACTGACCGGGTCTTGTCAATCACTTGAGTGCCTTGATATTTTGCAAATTGATGCCTAAGCTGGTGGCATTTTCAATCATAGTCCTTCCTGGTGGATTCACTAGCCTACAGATATCCCAATAAGTAGTGGTCAATAAAGGACCAATGACTGAAAACACAAACAGGCGCTGCAATACATCTAACAAGCAAAAATCTATACATTGGTAACCAGCTAATTATCCCATGTCCTTGAAAGGAATTAAATTTTAGAGGAGGGTAAGGGATAATGCATATTATAGAGTAATACCTTGACTTCCACATAGAGTTTTCGCTCCCATGCATACAGTCTGTCAAGGGTGGATGAATGGCTTCCAGCAATCATGCAGAATTCTTCAACAAAGTCACTTCCACTATCATCAATATCTTCTCTTGATTTTGCAGCCAAAGGGTTCCTGGATGAGGTTGATCGAGAAGACACTGTCCTTTTCCATTTAGAATTAGGAAACAACTTACCTTGGAAACTAGGTGAAGCCTTTCAACGGCAACAAACAGGCTGGAAAGCCGTGATCAAAACCATAGTAGATGACTTCCCTAAGAAGATCAGAAATTAGATTAATTGGCAAAGTAATAAAAGACTAACAGCTAATGTGTCACTATTACATAAGAAATTCACAGGAAGTTCAGTTAGTCTGAATTAAGATCATATCAATTATCACATAACTCAGCAACCAATTTGTCATAGATAACACAGATTTTCAATTAGTTCAGAATAAGATCATATCAATTATCTTGAAAGAATTATTTATTTGACTCGAAAAATGTTGGATACCCCACTAATTCAACTACAACAGAAAGGAAGGACCTACAAATAACAGGAAAAACCCAAATAGTACTTGAAAGTTGAAACTCACATCATAACAAAACTCATAGCCATAGTGTTGAACCCTTCTTTTGGCTAGACAATTCCAAAGCCTAGAGTCAACGGCTTGGAGCAATTCCTGAGAAGAGGAAAAAACCCAACCATTTTAAATAAAACAAAGAAATGCAAGCAAAATACAACTATGGTTAGAAAAAGTAAAACAATGTAGCATTGATGTAGAAGGAAAAGAGTGGTAAACCTCTTCTTCTTTAGCACTAACAAAATCCCGCACTAGGTAAATTCCTGGAATGTTCAAATTCGAGTCTGTAACAGATACATGAACCAAGTCCTTCACTTGATCCTGAACAAACAGTACAAACTATGAGTAAACTCATGAATAAACAAACATAAACATGAATGAAAATTGTAACTCCAATCAATGAATGGTTGCACAAATACCTGTGGATTCGGCCGAATCACTGAATAACGAATATGCAAAGATCGATCACCAAGTTGAGGACATGGTCGTCCATGTAATGCATCTAAAGCAGATTGTGCGGAACACACTTCAGAATAAGATACAATAACACGTGTGCCACACTTTCATCTGCTGCATAAACTCCATTGAGATCCCCAAATTTGCAGAACACAGAAGCAATTTCATCATATGAAAGCCCCACCGCTGGTCCACAATTGACCACGTAAAGATTTGAGCTTGATTCACCATTGTTCTTTGGACGCCCAAACCTTCGCAAACCCATTTCTATATTCCAACGATAATAGACTCAAAGATTCAATAATTTTGTAAATTTTCAATTTCAATTGGCGAACTTGAGGGTACGAATTTGCCTAATACCAAACCCAAATTCTTTTCTTTCTTATTTATATAAAAATATATTAAAAAAACCTTGGTCAGTAGCTCTTTAAGCTTCCAAATCATCTCCCGTGAGTCTGCAAAGCCTCCGTTCCTGCAAAACCTTAGTTATTAGTTATTAAACTTAAATTTATATGTGAATTATAAACACACGATGATCTTGGTTAATTCTTCTGAAATGAAATAGACTTCAAATTCTTGAAATGAAACACACGATGTAAAGACAATAATAAACCCTAGAGAGTGGAAGAGATGAAGGGGTTACCATGTGGGGGTACTTGTCTTTCTTGTGGTGTTTTCAGGCTTGAAGTTGGGGTGCTGCTCGACAGAACGCAAAGTGCCTTTGATGGCCAAATCATTTTTCACCTCTTTCCCCATAAAATCTTTGAAATAGGAGAAGAAAATATTATTGAAAACGAAAATAGGAAAGCACAGAAGAGAAAAACAGAATGGAAACGTGTACATACCTGGTTCAGAGAAGGAAAACGATAAAACGAAAATGCCTGTAGGGTTTCGCTGGGAGGGGAGGGTTTCTCTGAGAGAGTTTCGTTGAGAGGGAAGGGTTTCGCTGAGAGGGTTTAGCTGGAGGGAAGGGTTTCGCTGAGAGTATCTGTGCTTGTAGGGTTTCGTTGGGAGGGAAGGGCTTCGTTGGGAGGGAAGGGTTTCGCTGAGAGAGTTTCAGTGCTTGTAGGGTTTCGCTGGGAGGGAAGTGTTTTCGCGGAGAGGGAAACAAAAATGAAAGCAAGCTGAAAAAATATCAGACTTTTAACATCTGTTAGAAAAGAGCTGATGCCAAAAGTGATCCATTAATTGCAAAATTGCCACCGCATCAGTATTAACATCAGTTAAATTTTAACCGATTTTAAAAATTCTGTAAAAAACGTATTTTTATGCACTAGCAGGATTTTCTACACCGGTTAAATAAAGACCTGATGTTAAAAGTGACCAATTATTTACTGAAATGCCACCGTGTCATTTTCTATATCAGGTATTTTTTACCCGATGTTAATTATTGATGTTAAATCCGTTTTTTCCACTAGTGAATGATAACAAGAATCAGTTGTATAGTAAAAGTAACCAAACAAATATCATGTCACGTTCAACTCACTTTTAACTTAAATCAATTTTGCAAAATCAATTCTGTCGGAATCAATTATCATCACCGTAGAACCAAACACACACTCAATCGATATTCAACATATTAGTCAACATATTAAATTACATGTCGAACACCATAATTTTCTATGAAATTATTCTGATCGATTATTCTCTACCACACCCTGTGCATAATCGATTCATTCAACTCTTTTTTACTTACACATTTTACACCAATTAACAGTAATGTACCAGGACATTAATGCAATTGTCAATTTTCCAATCATGTAAATTACTTTTAAATAATATTAACATATCATTAATGCAATATTCTATTTAGGCTACAACACGTTACGATTACTAAAAACATACACCCGTTCAACGTGATCGATTCACATACCACAATGGGATAAATAAGTTAATACAACCTCATTATGCAACCATTTTCTATTTTTTTAGTCAATAAGTCATTTGAGGATATCACTTATGCATCATATTAGCCGCCACCCAAGCCCGTGCATCGCACGGGTGAACGCCCTAGTATTCACTAATGACTGCCTTCAAAATCAACACTGTTGGCCTAGTGGCTGTTGCACCCCGAAAAATCCCCGGCTTGGGGTTTCTCGATGTACAACGTGGAATAATTTTGGAGCCGCCACCAATATTTTAATTTTAAGACCAAAACATTGAAAAAAGGTCTTTTGGACACGGCGGATGGTCTTTTGAAAACTAGAGATATAGGTTCGGGGGTCGATTACGCGCGAGGAAGGTGTTAGCACCGCGCACGTCTTTTCTACCGAAAGGGAACCTCTAATTAAATGTGTGGTTTTAACGTTTGATTTGAAAAATACCTAGATTTGCCTATTTATTTCTTGTTTGAAGACGAATGAGAAAACTTACTGGAAATTTTATTTTTGGTGAGAAAGGGGGGAAAAAAGAAGGGGTTTTTAGAAAGAAGTGCTTGACGAGACATGGCCCGCTCCTACGTATCTCCCGGTGCGATGGAGAATTCAAAGCTACGTAGTTCTTGGTTCTTTTTTTGAAAAGTTTTTTGTTTTTTTATCTTTTTTTAGTGAGTTTTTTGAAATAGGACGAGCATTAGCAAATGATTAAACTAGCAGAGGCTATGATGAATCACTGCTAAATGCTCAAAAAGAGTTGTACCGCTAGTCAAACGAACAAAGGTTCTGATGGACTATTGATAACAACTTGTTTTTATTATCTTTTTGAAAGTGATTTTCGAAAGAGATTGATTTGTACGAGGATCAAACTAACAAAAGTTATGATGGATCGTCGTTTATTATTTTTAGGAGAAAAGAACATTGTCACTAATAGCTAAACGAACAGAGGCTCTGATGAGCTACTAGCAACAATGGGTTTGAAAATGATTTTTGTTTGTTTTATGAAAATGATTGGTTTAGGGGGGTGAAAAGAGTTTTTATTTGTGGCGCTTGACGAGAACGTGGCTCGCTCCTACGTATCCCAAACGGGAATCAAAGCGACATAGTTCTAACTAAAAAAATGTTTTTGAAAGGGTTTGAAAGGGGCAAGCTGAATCACCCGAGACCATCTTCACCACTTAGAACATGATGCACTAGGCATAAGTGGGAATCATATGGTTCGTCATCAACAATGGACGATAATATACAAGAACGAGTAGATAAATGCTATAGCTAAGTTTAAATCACATGGATCACAATAACTAAATATTAACAAATGAAAAGACTGAAATACCTCTGATGAAGACAGATATTACAAATCTGAAGAACGCAAATCCCGACTAACTCTTGCAGAAGATCGACTCTGACGGACCAACGGAACGAATAGAGCGAAAAAATAAAGCGTAGAAGAGTTTTTTCTAAAATGTGAGGGATCTCGCAAAAATGAGTTTTTTTCTCTGATCTCGTGAAGAATGCGTCTGAAGCTGTCCCTGTTTCTCTGGTCTCGTAAAATCTCCTCCTCAAAATGTGACTTGAGGCTGCCTATTTATAGGCTTAGGAAAGCGTAGAATTTTTTGAAAAAACATTTATTGCAAGGATGAATCGATTGTTTGATGAAGTGTAACAAGTGCATAATCGATTCCTTGCCTTTGAAAAGTCACATGAATCGATTCCAAGCTTAGTTAAAATAGTGGGAATCGATTCTTGAGCCTTTGGAAATAATAAAGAATCGATTCTTGGTTCCTTTGAAAACAAGAGGAATCGATTTTCAGGACCTTTTGCATAGGTGAAAATCGATTCTTGCTTTAGTTAACACAATGAGGAATCGATTCATGGCCTAAGGAAGAGCTTGAAAATCGATTTCAAGGCCTATGCAAGAAGAGGGAAATCGATTTTCAGGACATCCTAAATAGGTGAAAATCGATTCTTCACTTAGTTAAAACAATTAGGAATCGATTCATGGCCTATGGAAGAGCCTGAAAATCGATTTCAAGGCCTATGCAATATACTATAAATCGATTCTTGGCCTTTGGAACAAAATAGAAATCAATTTTTGCTTTCCAAAAAAATGCTTTTAGGTCTTTGCCATGCATGCATAAAATATTTTCCAAAGCTTGCCATGCATGCATAACATATTTTTCAAATACCCTAATTTGATGCATGAGGCCTATTGCAAAAAATTGTTTTTAGAGACCCTTTTGTGAGAAATGACCAAAATGCCCTTTTTGACTCTAACTTCCCAAAACGTGCATTCTAACCCTAAAAATGATGCATAATTTATTTTTGTGTGGAAAATTAGGGTTTGGACCTAAGCCGGACAAAATTGGGGTATGACAGCTGCCCCTCTTTATCTGAATTTTAACGAGGAATATGAATTGGCCGAAACATATTCCAAGGCAAAATGAAGATAAAGAATTCAGAAATTATACCGATTTTGTCCACTTGGGGAAACCCGAATTTTCCTCTTTTTTTCTTTTTCTATTTTTGAATAGATGGGTTTTGAGAACAAACGGGGAACGGTTAACACTTGGCGCATTAACTGAGAGAGAAAATGACGGACCACTCGGGATCTGAAGGAGCACTAAGGCTCTGAAGGACCACTCAGGGTCTGAAGGAGCACTAAGGCTCTGAAGGACCACTCAGGGTCTGGAAGGCTGCCTAGGCCTTAATTGAAGGACCATCGTGGTCTGAAGGAGCGCTACTAGCTATGGTACTAGTAAAACGGTCTGAGGGGGCCTTTCGAGCGGCCATGATGGGTCAAGATCAGCTCCGGAACTGATATGTTGACTATGAAGGACGTCTGCCGTGTCTTAGGCTTGACACAACTAGTCTGAAGGACCACTTGGGGTCTGAAGGACTTACCCGCAGCTCGAATACGAGGTGAAGTCTGCTTTTGAAGGGACACTTGGGTCCTGAAGGGATTCACGAATCCTGTTGGTTGATTGATTGAAAAGTTCAACTAAAGCAGACAGAAAAGTAAAATGAGCACTTGGCGTGCAAACAGAAAAGTAAAATGGGCACTTGGCGTGCAAACAGAAAGGTAAATGGGCACTTGGCGTGCAAACAGAAAGGTAAAGTGGGCACTTGGCGTGCAAAAGCAGGAAAGTAAATGGTAAAGAATGCGGTAAAGAAAGCAGTAAGGAAGGAGCACTGAGGGCTCAGGATGAGCGCGGAGGGCTCAGGAGGGAGCACAGAGGGCTCAGGATGAGCGCAGAGGGCTCATGAGGGAGCACAGAGGGCTTAGGGGGGAGCACAGAGGGCTCAGGAGGAGCACAGAGGGCTCAAGATGAGCACAGAGGGCTCAGGAGGAGCACAGAGGGCTCAGGAGGAGCACAGAGGGCTCAGGATGAGCACAGAGGGCTCAGGAGGAGCACAGAGGGCTCAGGGTGAGCACAGAGGGCTCAGGATGAGCACAGAGGGCTCAGGGGGAGCACAGAGGGCTCAGGAGGAGCACAGAGGGCTCAGGATGAGCACAGAGGGCTCAGGAGGAGCACAGAGGGCTTAGGGGGGAGCACAGAGGGCTCAGGAGGAGCACAGAGGGCTCAGGATGAGCACAGAGGGCTCAGGAGGAGCACAGAGGGCTCAGGAGGAGCACAGAGGGCTCAGGATGAGCACAGAGGGCTCAGGAGGAGCACAGAGGGCTCAGGGTGAGCACAGAGGGCTCAGGATGAGCACAGAGGGCTCAGGATGAGCACAGAGGGCTCAGGGGGAGCACAGAGGGCTCAGGAGGAGCACAGAGGGCTCAGGAGGAGCACATAGAGCTCAGGAGGAGCACAGAGGGCTCAGGATGAGCACAGAGGGCTCAGGAGGAGCACAGAGGGCTCAGGGTGAGCACAGAGGGCTCAGGGGGCTCAGGGTGAGCACAGAGGGCTCAGGAGGAGCACAGAGGGCTCAGGGGGAGCACAGAGGGCTCAGGATGAGCGCAGGGGGCTCAGGAGGAGCACAGAGGGCTCAGGACGAGCACAGAGGGCTCGAGGTGAGCACACAGGGCTCAGGATGAGCACAGAGGGCTCAGGGGGAGCACAGAGGGCTCAGGATGAGCGCAGAGGGCTCACAAATGCTGTTGATTGGTTGATTTGAAATGACCGATGCTGCTGTGTTGGATTGAGGTGTCTGCATACGTTAGTTGATGCAAGAAATGGTGCATGGAGTATGAGTGCATGTTATGCAAGGGCATGTTATGCGGATGCATGCAATGCTCATGATTTTGGTGTGATGATGAATGTGGTGAAACATTCTTGAGGTTTTCCTTTTGATTTGTTTTTTCTTGATCAGCTTTCTTTTTTTTGATCAACTGTTTTTTCATTTGCTCTTTTTGCTATGTGAGGATGCAACTGCAATACTTTGATGCATGATATGAAATGGTTGATTGGGAAACATAGGCATATGGGATGAATGCATGAAATGCGAATGAAATGTTTGGATGCTAATGTTATGATGCATAGCGTAATGATATGAAATGGTTGATTGGGAAACATAGGCATTTTGGATGACATGCGATGAATGCATGAAATGTGAATGTGAATATGATGTGAATGAAATGTTTGGATGCAAATGTTATGACACGGGATGATGTGTTTTTGCTTTTATGATGCAATGCTTTGATGCTTGATGGAATGAGATGGAAGATTTTTGCTTTTATCCGTTGCTTCTTTTTTGTTGCCTTTCATGAAATGATGATGTTGGCACGATGCAAACTATGATAAACAAAATGGAACGCCTAAATGCATGAGGCGAAAAATAGAATGATTAAACATTTTTGTGATGATGAGATGTAAGACTTTGAATGCAAGGAATTGAGATGATTATTGACCACTTTGTTGAGAAAAAATGGAATTTGATTCAAACTCCGGTGTTCTCAAGATTTTATTTACAAACAAGCTCACTTGTTTTCTCTTCCTTCCAATGACGACTGAATCTTAAGTATCGCATGACTAACTTGTGTTCTCTCTCTTTGAAGCATTATCTAGTAAGCATGCATAGGGGTGCAAATGTGAATGAGTGAGTCCGTTAACTTGGAATTGGTTTAGGGCCTGGACTTTTATGGCAAGTGAAGGAATGACCGACATGGCTATTGCCGAAGATTTTGAGGGACCAAGAGATACAAGATTGCCCCAATTCATGTCTTTGATGAGTGAACAGTTTGCCCCTATCTAGTGGTGACAACAACAAGGGGTGTAGAAGATGATGAATTGGGAACGCTTCGGCTCTTGGGATGAAAGCTGGAATGAAAGGGGTTTTGCTTCAACCCACAGAATTTGATGTTGCCCCAGTCATAACAAGGACAAAGCTTCCCCAGTCAGAACGACAAGGTCTTGTTTAGGATAGTGAGTTGAGAAATTGCCCCGGTGAGGTTTCTATGGGAATGAATGAGGTGAAGGAATGGGAATGCACTTGCCCCACTTTGGAATGACATTGACAACTGGAGTGACATGGGATGGGCATTGAACAGACTTTCCCAAGACTAGGGTGTGTGGGTGGTGAAGAGAATGCCCCAACTTTTGGGTCTAAGCGGTATTCTCAGTGCAAATCTTTGGTTCTCTACTGATGTCTTGACTTTTGGTGCGAAAGAATCCTTACCTGGTGATCACTAAACCTTGTTTTAATGCATCTTGAATGTGTTTTGGAGTGCAAGTCCCTCTTTTTTATTTTGTCAGCTTTCTTTTTTCTGACTGTTTGTTTTTGTTTCTTCAGTTCTCTTTTTTCTGAGGGTTCATTCTTTCTTGATCAGCTTTCTTTTTTCTGATCGTTTGTTTTTCTTTTGAGCAAACACATTGTACATAGATAAGCTTGTTCGTCCTAAGATTAGAATTTGAGTGAACAAAAGCAACCGGTCATTGATCGGAATGGACTTTTCGGGATTGTGGTGTTTTGTGGAGGAAGGAGGGTTAGGCTTAATGAAGTGTTTGAGGCTAATGGGAGGATGAGTTTTGTTCGGCGTTGATTGACGGTTGATGGTCTATGAGGAAGATGGTTATTGGGCTTGTTTGGGCTCTGTTAAAGCAAATTCGTGTCTCATGGTAGAATGACTAAGGGGTTTGATGTTGAGGCCAAAGGAAGTGTTTGAAGGTTTATGGAACCAGGTGTTGGAATGATGAAGTGTTTGAAGGTTTATTTAGACAAGGATCTCATGTATTTTGTGGTAACATGTACCAGCTCACCACTTACATTTCTTTTGTATTTTGTTTTGGGATTTTCATTTTTGAAGCCCCTTTTTTTTTTTTTTTTTTTTTTTGACTCGGGTGAGCTGATAAAAGTGATGCACTGTTTTTTTTTTTTTTTTTTTATTTGGGGTGATCCTTGTCTAGGGTGATTTTTGGATTTTGGTTTTTCTTGGCTCAAGGTGGGTAGGAAAAGGACTTTCTGGGATTTTGGGATTTTTGAGGAGATGGCCAAACTTCATTTCAAATCCCGATTGCTTATTTCTATAAGACTTAACTTTAGAACAATGTGTTTGCTCTTTTTTCCTTTTTTGTGCCCTAATTTTTGCCTGGACCGCTCTTTGCGAGTTTTCAGTCCACCGGGCGCTCCTTTTTGCCTAGGCCGCCCTTTGCGGGTTTTCAACCTAGCGAGCTTGTTTTCTTGTTTATTATTATTATTTTTGAGAGACTTGCACTGAAGGAGTATGATATTAATCAAGGGGAATTAATGATCACAGACTTGCCCCAGCATGGAGGACTTGAACCAAAAGTCAAATACGCACTGATGGGGAGAATATGTACTTTATGGGTGGACGGGGCGGGACTTAGACTTGGACGGGAAACTGTGGTAAGGGAGGAAAACCAACGGACTCAAACAAGAGAATGTACTCATAGCATGCATGCTCATTAGAAGAATGCTTCACAGAGAGTTAACATCAGTTAAAAACTTGTTTTTTTTATTCTTTGACACACTATTTCAGTCTTTTGTCATAGAATGGATGGGATGCAGTGCTTTTGAAAGAAATGCAAATGAGCTATTGATTTGAAAAACCGAGTGCTTTGGAACACCTTGATAAAATTTTTCAAAAAGGATGATTGTTTTGCAAGAACGTCTCGCTTCTCATCACAACTCTTATTTTAGGTAATGAATGAATGCAAGTATGATGCAAATGATTTTTTGGAAAAAGGTTTTAGAAAAATGTGCTTGACGGGGTATGGCCCGTTCCTACGTATCCCCATTGTAATGAGGAATCAAAGCTTACGTAGTTCTACTGTGTCTTTTTTGAAATAATGCTTATGCATGAATGCCATGTTTTGGGTGAACTTGACGAGGATTTTTTTTGCATGATTATAAATGAAATGTTTATGCTATGCAGATGATAATTGTTTTTTTTTGTTTTATCTTTATGTAATGAAAGGGAATGCAATATGAATGGTTTTTTTCAAAATTGGAATTTTATGCAATGCAAATGATGCAATGATGCGATGATGCAAGGATGTTTCTTTTTTTGTGTTTTTGCAGAAAGAGGATATTTACAGGTGGTGATTTGAAAATTTTCACCCTATATGCCACCTCATATAGGTATTTATTGAAAAGGGAAAGCACATCTTTTTGATTTTCGAAAATTTTGAAGGAAAAATTGATTGAACTGAATGCAACAATGCAGCACATGATTTGGAAAGCCCTTGTGACCTAAAAAAGGGGGTAGAACCTATGATCTAAGGCAATTTAAAGGGTAATCCTCCCATGTGGCTCTATTCACTCCCTTGCAAAGGCTACCAGAGCTAAATCTCTTTTATGATAACACCCACAACGATGGAATGCCATCTGGTGTGAGGTACCATAAAGAGCATACTCTGGCTGAAAATTTCGTGAGAGCAGAAGGACATCGGTCCAATTGGCAGTCACTACTCGTTTCCACTCTCCTAGGTGTTTTCAGACCTTGGGTTTTAGGCCTCTCTCAGAGCTCATAATCATAAGGGGGTGAGTGTGTGTAGCGGGGACATACCGCCTAAAATTACCCACATATACCCCACCTGCGAAGGAAAACCCAGAACAGTCCAAACAATAGCAAGCGATAACATGTTGTCTACACTAGGGTTCAATATCAAATTAGCTAGCCTAGGGTTTCAACAATAATCAAGTGCTTTGCTTTCCTCGAGAAAGGGGGCCAAGAAGAGAGGAACATAACAAGATGGGGAGGAAAAGCATGAGGGTATTAAGCACATAAGCAAAGACGAGGAAAAATAAACATGAAAGGAGAGAAAATAAATGCACATGCACGCAACATGACAAGAAGAGCAAACCGAAAAGGGATATAAATAACAAAGTATCCAAATCACATCGATAGCACGCTAAACCACACATTTAATTAGTTAGGCTTGACCCACTTAAAAAAAGAAAAGTCCCCAGTGGAGTCGCCAGCTGTTGCACCCCGAAAAATCCCCGGCTTGGGGTTTCTCGATGTACAACGTGGAATAATTTTGGAGCCGCCACCAATATTTTAATTTTAAGACCAAAACATTGAAAAAAGGTCTTTTGGACACGGTGGATGGTCTTTTGAAAACTAGAGATATAGGTTCGGGGGTCGATTACGCGCGAGGAAGGTGTTAGCACCGCGCACGTCTTTTCTACCGAAAGGGAACCTCTAATTAAATGTGTGGTTTTAACGTTTGATTTGAAAAATACCTAGATTTGCCTATTTATTTCTTGTTTGAAGACGAATGAGAAAACTTACTGGAAATTTTATTTTTGGTGAGAAAGGGGGGAAAAAAGAAGGGGTTTTTAGAAAGAAGTGCTTGACGAGACATGGCCCGCTCCTACGTATCTCCCGGTGCGATGGAGAATTCAAAGCTACGTAGTTCTTGGTTCTTTTTTTGAAAAGTTTTTTGTTTTTTTATCTTTTTTTAGTGAGTTTTTTGAAATAGGACGAGCATTAGCAAATGATTAAACTAGCAGAGGCTATGATGAATCACTGCTAAATGCTCAAAAAGAGTTGTACCGCTAGTCAAACGAACAAAGGTTCTGATGGACTATTGATAACAACTTGTTTTTATTATCTTTTTGAAAGTGATTTTCGAAAGAGATTGATTTGTACGAGGATCAAACTAACAAAAGTTATGATGGATCGTCGTTTATTATTTTTAGGAGAAAAGAACATTGTCACTAATAGCTAAACGAACAGAGGCTCTGATGAGCTACTAGCAACAATGGGTTTGAAAATGATTTTTGTTTGTTTTATGAAAATGATTGGTTTAGGGGGGTGAAAAGAGTTTTTATTTGTGGCGCTTGACGAGAACGTGGCTCGCTCCTACGTATCCCAAACGGGAATCAAAGCGACGTAGTTCTAACTAAAAAAATGTTTTTGAAAGGGTTTGAAAGGGGCAAGCTGAATCACCCGAGACCATCTTCACCACTTAGAACATGATGCACTAGGCATAAGTGGGAATCATATGGTTCGTCATCAACAATGGACGATAATATACAAGAACGAGTAGATAAATGCTATAGCTAAGTTTAAATCACATGGATCACAATAACTAAATATTAACAAATGAAAAGACTGAAATACCTCTGATGAAGACAGATATTACAAATCTGAAGAACGCAAATCCCGACTAACTCTTGCAGAAGATCGACTCTGACGGACCAACGGAACGAATAGAGCGAAAAAATAAAGCGTAGAAGAGTTTTTTCTAAAATGTGAGGGATCTCGCAAAAATGAGTTTTTTTCTCTGATCTCGTGAAGAATGCGTCTGAAGCTGTCCCTGTTTCTCTGGTCTCGTAAAATCTCCTCCTCAAAATGTGACTTGAGGCTGCCTATTTATAGGCTTAGGAAAGCGTAGAATTTTTTGAAAAAACATTTATTGCAAGGATGAATCGATTGTTTGATGAAGTGTAACAAGTGCATAATCGATTCCTTGCCTTTGAAAAGTCACATGAATCGATTCCAAGCTTAGTTAAAATAGTGGGAATCGATTCTTGAGCCTTTGGAAATAATAAAGAATCGATTCTTGGTTCCTTTGAAAACAAGAGGAATCGATTTTCAGGACCTTTTGCATAGGTGAAAATCGATTCTTGCTTTAGTTAACACAATGAGGAATCGATTCATGGCCTAAGGAAGAGCTTGAAAATCGATTTCAAGGCCTATGCAAGAAGAGGGAAATCGATTTTCAGGACATCCTAAATAGGTGAAAATCGATTCTTCACTTAGTTAAAACAATTAGGAATCGATTCATGGCCTATGGAAGAGCCTGAAAATCGATTTCAAGGCCTATGCAATATACTATAAATCGATTCTTGGCCTTTGGAACAAAATAGAAATCAATTTTTGCTTTCCAAAAAAATGCTTTTAGGTCTTTGCCATGCATGCATAAAATATTTTCCAAAGCTTGCCATGCATGCATAACATATTTTTCAAATACCCTAATTTGATGCATGAGGCCTATTGCAAAAAATTGTTTTTAGAGACCCTTTTGTGAGAAATGACCAAAATGCCCTTTTTGACTCTAACTTCCCAAAACGTGCATTCTAACCCTAAAAATGATGCATAATTTATTTTTGTGTGGAAAATTAGGGTTTGGACCTAAGCCGGACAAAATTGGGGTATGACAGCGGCTTAATCTACCCGAGAATAAAAAAAATAGTTAATATTATTCTTTATGCCTGCATACATTAGGAAAAGTGTAACGCCCTAAATTTTTAGACGTCATAAAAATTCAGAATGTCATCCATTTCAACAAATCAGAGAATACACAACACATTTGGATACAGCGAACGGAATTAAATTCCCAAAATGATTCAACGTAAGTTATGATAATTCATAACACCTCATACCTTAAACTCATATATAGTTAAGGATACTAAAAGAGTCATTAATCAATAAAGATCCAAACTGTAAATTGCGTACAACTTAATCATATTATCTTTGGTACACATTTTGGCTTAACAATCCAAAATACAAAGATAAAAAATCCAAAATCCCAAAAGGGGTCCTAAAACAATACATAAGTTCCTAAATCATAAAGGACGTCAAATAAGGTCGCTAACACTCTTTAGCTTTATCTTCAACCATCACAAGCTTTACCTGCTTATCTGTAAATACACAAATAATAAAGACTGGGATTACAAATCTCAATGAGTTCTTCTGTGACACCTTAATTACAATATCTCTCAGTGTCTTTTAAAGTCTTTTATCGCTAGCATAATCCAAAAGAGATTCGGGTAATTGGCAACCTCAGCAGAGAACCACCACTCAACAATATGAAGAGTGCACGAACGGGCCTTGGACTCGGGATCATGACTTCCCTCTCCAAGTATGCTATCCTTTTCTGGGATCGTCATCCCGTAATGTATCCTGGGAATTATCATCCCGTAATGTTTTCTTATAATCTCAAGGTGTATCAAAGGTTTCCTCATGTAATTATAATATATATACTCACTCGTGTGACACAAAAGAAATGCGATATTCAATTCGATACAAGTACCGGAGTAATAATCCTTCAATTATCAACCACATAAACATATAGTCATTCTAATTATAAACCAAATAACTTTAATTGGATTAGGATTGGTGTTGGAGAGGAGTTGGTACCCAAAAAAATGTGAAATTGGAATATTTTGGTTTTGAAATTAGAAGGGAACACAGTTTGGGAACAGATTCACAATTTGGGAATAAATTCACAGAATGGGAACAAATTCATATTCACAAAATGGGAACAAGTTCACCATCTGGGAACAGATTCACAACTTGGGAATCGATTCAGAGTATGAACAGATTCACAACTTGTGTAGTTTGCAGAAAACTCAGTTTTTCAAATGTTTTAAACTATCCTTTGGCACCTAAAATCATCCCAATTCCTCAACCAACTCTAAAAGACAAGTTCTACCACATGATTAAGACACTCAATCGACAATATCATATGATAAACATCAATTTCATGCTACTATTTCCATCAAGAATAACATCCAAACAACTTGTATCACAACTCAATATTCATTAGTTTGAAAGGAAGCACATTCAACATTTACTTTACCATATTCATCAAGCAAGGGGTTTCGAAACTCAACATGCAAAGAGGGATTGGAAACAATGTGACTTCATTTCAAGCATTATCAAACATGCATAACAAAAAGGGGGTGAAGAACCCACTTGTGGTGTTAGAATCCAACAACAACTAGATGGTGAAGACCAAAGACTCCAACTCTTCAAGTTTCTGAACTAAGAAACATGATGCCCAAGACCGTTCCTTCGTGACTCCCATCTTCACAATAGCTCTCTTAAAACCCCATCCAAACCTCTAAGCACACATGCATGAACTCCCAAGCTTTATCTCAGCGCCTCATTCTTTCATGTTACTCAAAATAGGGAGAAAAGTGGGGATGAGAAAAAAATCTGATTTATGCTTTCTCTCTTGAACAGTAGTGAAATGTAGAAGTAGAAAGAAAGGAAATGAGACGTGTTTTTCTTGTAGGGAGGAGGAGGGAAGATGTATGGTTCCATGCTTCAAAGGGTTTCACTCTTCTTTCTCCTCACCCTCTCTCTCGTAACTCTCTTCTATCTCACCACCTTTCTCTTCTTTTCACTTTACCAAATTCTGATTTTGTTTTGGTAAATGAGGGAGTTCACTCTTTTAGTGTCCAGCTAAAGAGATTTGAAGATAAGGGCTCGGTCTTGGAATTGATTTGGGTTTAACAAATTCCGATTACTAAAAAAAATACCCCCCCTTCTATTTACTTGCAACAAGGAAATTCTATCATGCACCATTATACACAACATGCTTAATTAATCACAAAATCAATCAAAACATGTGCAATGTCTATAAAGAACTTTAAAGGACACCAATGTAATTCTAATGGATAATGATTAAATCAATTTAACCACTAGAACATACAATACGAATATAGCAACTATTAGGTAATGCTCAATTAAATATTAAATCAATCAGTTACTCATACACTCATATCAAAGTATTTGAATAACCACAATAGAATATCCAAAGTAATCATTTAATTACTTTGGGTATTACAAAAACAATTAACTATCTTCAAAATATTATATAACTTGACTTTGATTCGGCTGATAAAACCTCTCTAATACTTTCAATTCTTCAAATAGAATTTCACCATAAAGATCATAAGATTATCATGTTTCAGGTAAGTTTCAAGAAGTTTGCAATATGATATCAAGTCATTATATGCGAATGATCTAATTTTATGTATGTGTGTGTGTGCGCGCACAACATACGTTTTGCAAATATATGTGTATACTACTAAGTAAAAAAAATGGTGCCTCACATAAAATAGGGCCCTAGGTAGTCACCCCTCCGACCCATTCTAAGGGCCACGACTGCTTGAATGTTCCTTGATCCACACACACACACACACACACACACACACACACACACACACACACACACACACACACACACACACACACACACACACACACACACACACATATATATATATATATATATATATATATATATTTCTTTAAGCAAGTTTTTTATGCAATTTGTATTGTCTTTAAACTTTTTGCTAACGAATTAAAATCGCACTGGGTGTCTGGACCACTGACCAGGGGAGTTCAAGGACAAAGGAATAGCCCCCGAGCACCAAAGAGGGCTCCTAGAGACTGAAGTAGATAACTTGAGGGGCACAATAGAAAGCCTGAGGAGCATAACCTGCACTACGGGGGACATCTGTACCGTCGTAAAGGTCATGTACAAGCCAAGATGTGTCTGACTAGAAGACAAAAGAGAGGGACGTGGTGAGCAGTCTTTGGCTCATACTGGAACGCTGATAGAGGCATTTTGTTGGTTCATCGGCCTACCCTCAAGATTCACCACCAACTTCGAAAATTTGATTGCTAAGGTCACCACTCAGTTCTCAGTCAACAGAGGAAATCAAACTATTATGTCCAGCCTAGTCAACCTTCGTCAGGGTCGGAATGAACCCCTCAAGAGCTTTCAGACTCGCTTTTAAAAAAAATGACAGTGCAAGCCGATGAACTAGATGAAAAATTCTTTATCACCGCCTTCCTTAAAGGCTCACGGGAGCTTTCAACAAAGCCCTATTTATTCAGACCAGTCACAGTGACTAAATTCGCACCTGGACAGAAAAGCACATCGATGTGGAGGAAGCGATTGCTTCAAAGAGAGCAAGGGCGACATCCAGCGCAACCAGCCCAATACTTCATTCCACTGAACCCTCGCCTGTCGAGAATCTATGACGACAAAGTCAAGGGGCTCAATGTGATCTCTCATTCCCCCCCCCATTCAGTACAAATAGGGTGGTACAAGTCGACATATTGCATATTTCACAAGACAATGAGCCACAACACAGATGATTGTTTCGGTTTAAAGGAACAGATAGAGGATCTCATCCAACGAGGGCAACTAAAAAAGTACCTTCTAAAGAAAGGGAACGACGACAAGCACACAAATGACGAATAGGAAAAACGCACTTCTAGGAAGTCGCAAAGCCGATCACCAGCGAGACACGACAGTGCGAGGGACACCACAAGAGGTAAGAACAAGAGTGAATAGCATGAGAGAGCAACCAAAGGTAGCTTGAACACCATAGTTTGGGGCTTTGTCGGAGGCGAGAACTCTAACTCGACAAGAAAAAGGTACATCAGAACGCTCATGTAAGTAGAGGTAGCAAAAGTAAGTGACGAAACGGCACACATGCAAGCCATCACTTTCACAGACCAGGATTTGGGGGAGTTTTCCCCCATCAGAACGATCCTTATTGTTATTTCTCTAACCACGACTGGATACTAAGTCGGCCGACTCCTAGCCGGTAGCGGAAGCTCGGATAATGTGATATTCCAGTCATGTGTCGAGGGGCTAGGAATTATCAAGGACTTACTGCAGTAGTTCCACGACACGTTGGTAGGATTTTCTAGAGAACAAGTTGAGGTGCTGGGTTACATCGACCTCCAAACAACCTTTTTCTTAAACTGCATGGTGGTGGACTCGATGTTCCTATACAGCGCAACTATTGGAAGGCCGACGCCTAACTGCCTCGAGGCCATCCTATCCTACGCTCACCTTTGCGTCAAATACCCACCGGTTGTAAGGTCGGGGTAATCCATTAAAACCAACAGGTGACACGAAGGTGCTATGAGACCAGCTTGAGAAACAGAAGCGGAAGCTCCAGAGCTGACTCTCTCCAACGAGACTACAACCTCCTAGAAATGAAGACCACGCTAGGGAAAGCGGGAATTTCAGAAAAGGCGGAATCCCACATGCAAAGACTCAATCCCAACTTCGGTGAATAATGAAATAATAAGGATGAGAGGAGCATGCTGGACTCATAGGGTTTAGGATCTCTACTATTTGTTTTTATCTTATTTTACCCTACTTTGTTGAATGACACTTGTCAAGACTTAATGTAATTAAACTAAGGTCGGCAAATCAAGAACGATCAATTTGGTTGGATGATGAAGTCTCACAATGACAATTTGCGGAGAACCCGAGCCTCGACTCAGTTTTCTCTCTCCGCCCTCACGCGGTATATTGCGTTTCCCCTGATCAAATTCAGGAAGTCAGTCTAAAGCCACGAGCTTGATCAAATGCGAGCCTCCACTCAGTTTTCCCCTCTCACCTCGTGCGATACATTGGGTTTCCCCTGATCAAATTCAGGAAGCCGGTTTAAAGCCACAAGCTTAAGTAAACTCGAGCCTCGACTTGGTTTGCCCTCTTCGCCCTTGCGTGTTACGTTGGGATTCCCTGATCGAATTCAGGAGGTCGGTCTATGATAACTCATATTTATATGAGTTATTTATACTTATTCAAAGTTAAATCATGCAAGTTCTCTGGCAATAGTAGGTTGTTTCTATTAAGTTTCTATTAGTTTATTGCTTTTTAGTTAGAAAGGGGCTAAATTACAAGTTCTAGGCATATTGGTGCCAATTGGCACCTTTGTGAGCGTTTTGATGCTTCTTGTGTTTGTGCAGTAAACTGAACGTGGCAACGTCCCTCATCACGTCTGAAGAAGGGCAGCAGAGCAAGAAAGAAATATCTTATTTTTGGCGCACAAGAAATGATGGCCAAAGATCTAGAAGTGCAGAAGATCTTCTCTCTCCTCAGCGCTGACGCGGCTGACGCACTGTAGCAGTGCGGTGTCACTTCAGGGCAGAGTCAACTCGCAAGCAAGCTTGGAAGGTGGGGAATGACATCAGCAAGCATGTGACCCTCTTTTGACCATGGCTATTCTCTCTCTACAAAAGGAAAAGGGGGGCATCATGCGAAATCATCCACGAACCCATTCATCATCCACCTTCCTCCATTTTCAGAGATAGTTTTTCTAAAAGAAGTTCTGGACACAGACTTCTTCATTTTTAATTTTCTCAAGCTCCAATTTTTATTTCCATTCGCAACCATTACTGTGAAGCTCAGACGTTGTAACGTCTTTACAGCGTGCATGAAGGAAGGCCACTTAGGCGTATCTTTTGCGTTTAGTCTCCTTTTCTCTATGTACGGTACTTGGATTTTAACTCCTCTTATTTCTGTAAGGATGCTTAGCATGAGCTAAACATTTGTAGTTGGGTTGTTGTTTTGCATGTAATGAACCTCTAGTTTAATGCTATGAAGTATTGATGTTTATGCGTTTTAAATCTTTGCATGTTAATATTTCCAAACTTGTTTTGAACTTGGCCACTTAAAACAAGTAGATTCATAGGTACAGACATGGTCTATGAAAAGAACTCAAAGATGTATGTGAATGAAAAGGTGCACTAAAGACATTTAGGCATTTTTATCTAAATCTAGACATAGAATGGATAATAGTTCATAGGACATTGCTGTGGGTACTTAAAATACAGGAGTAGGCCTACTTAGAACCTAGACATAGGAATTCTAGTACTTGAAGCTCTGACGTTTTGTGACTGAAAAGCACAGCTCTTTTGCACAGCGTTCAAACGTTATAACGTCTATACAACATAGCATTTGTACGTGTTAACGTGTAAACGTTATAACGTCTGACTAGAGGAGATTTACTTGCATGCAGCAATCCAACTCATACTCTTCCATATTCACAACCACTTCTTGTTTACTTGCTTTATTTATGTTACTAGTCTTAATACCAACTTTTAGTGCCGATTTATTACTTATTTCACTTGTGTTTTAAAGACTTGAACTTTGAAAGTAAATCAATCCTCGTGGGAACGATCTCTTACTTCTTATCCACTTTATTACTTGTACGACGTGTATACTTGCACTAATATTGCGACTATAAAACACACGACCGCAAACAGTCTAGAACCATGAGCTTGACCAAACCCGAACCTCGACTTGTTTTTCCATCTCCACCTTCGCGTGGTACATTGGGTTTCTCGTGATTGAATTTAGGAGGTCGGTCCAAAGGCACGAGCTTGACCAAACCCAAGATTCAACTCGGTCGAACCAAAACTCGGAAAACAAAGTAATCAAAACTAGAGAGTACTATTTCATTTATATAAAGACTGGAGAAGCTAGAACCATTACATATTGTCAAAAGAAGCACAAAAAACAAGGACACAACGGTTGGCGCTCCAAACAAATGTTACAAAGGACCACAAGTCAAAATCACCAAAAAACCGAAAAAGGTCACAATGGCCGACACAACAAAAAAAGGAAGGTAGGAAAACCTATTTCAACTGAACAATGACCTTGTTCGTCTCAGAATCTATCAAGTTCCCATCCGCATTCATCTCTCGACTGGGTTGACCTCCACCAAAAAAGTATTTATCTTTAAATCGCTTAACCGAATTACAAATCAGGGAAAAATGTCTCTTCTTTTGACCCAAACTCGCCCACTCTTGTCTAGAAGAAGCACTCCGAGCAGATTGGTAACTTTAAAAAAATGCAAACAATGGTCAGATCGATTGCCACGTCCTCTTTTACTCTGCAAAGAAGTGAAACCCCCTCAAAAAAGCCTAGCCATTTGGATGCAGTTGGCTGGGTGCGAGGCTTAAAATCCGAAGCACGTTCGGTTCAAAAGTGGAGAATGAATTCGATAAATTGCTCGAGTAGAACTGATGATTTGGATACGTTTCTCTCTCCAACGAAAGGGAGAAAACACAACTCTAATGACTAAGGGTCCGTTAGGAGTGGTTGTGAGATTTTGGTTTTTAGTTTTGAAAGCCAATTTCAAAACCAAAACATGTTCGGATGAAATGAGGTTGAATTGGTTTTTTTCTTAATTTCAAAACAATTTTGCATCAAAACTCAAAACCTAAAAAATAGGTTTTATACTTTTTGTTTTTGTTTTAATGCTAACAAGTAACCACCAATAGTTACCGACCCCTACTCCAACTACCATTTTGATCACTACCGGTCACCACTTCGACCACCGCCAACCACCACTCCAACCACCACTAACTGCCACTTTGACCATCGCGATCATCACTTCATCCACCTCAAATCATCAATCTGGCCTCCACCAACAACTATTCAGATCAACGCCAACCACCACCAACCATCACTTCAACCACCACCGACCACTACTCCAGTCATCGCCAACCACTACTCTAGCCACCGCCAACCATCACTTCGACCACAACCAACCATTGCCCCAACCATCACTCCGACTAACACTATAACCACCTCAGATCACCATGATAAACTCTGATTTAGTGCATTTTTAGAGACACTTTTGGGTTATTTTTAGAGCAATTATTATTAACTATATAAATCACTGCTTAATTTGCTTTATATTTTGCAGAAAAGTAAAAAGAATCAAAGTTTAATTTTAAAGGCACTAAAAACCTATATATATATATATATATGTATTATGTGTGGGCTTGAATTATCAAAGCATGAAATATTAGTTTGCTAAAAGGAACAGCCAAAGGCCCACGATGAAGAAAAGGAGAAGTCCATTAAAGATTGCAAAGTGACATCAATTAGAAAACTTGGAGAAAAAGAATTAGAGGATTGGCAATCACGCAACCCGAGGTGGGGCTTCAATTACAAAAGGGGGCTGGAACGTGAATTGACGAGGATAGAAAAAGGTGCCGCACAAGAAAAAGAAAAAGGACGCAACAGTAGCCCGGCTTGGAGAGAGGGAGTTTTGGGTACCCGTTCTTGACACCGTGAGAGAGCTCTGGAGCAGAAAAAGGAGACTAAATTTTCAGGATCTGAAATTTCTCTATTCCGGGTTATTTTTATCTCTGTAATTTATGACTCCTAATTTTATCTTATTGTTCTCGAACACTATGGATAGCTAAATCCTCTTCTAGGGTCTTAGGTCGATCTTGCATGTTTAGAGACCTTTTTATGTTCTAATTAATTTCTGGTTTGAATTCCTATTTTTATTTCAATTAACATTGTCCTATTGTTTTTATCACATAATTAGGATTAACTACCCTATGCATGTTCATAATCAATTAGTTGATCAGCGACCGTACTGCAACTAGTTGGTGGACCTATAGGATAATTGGGCTAAAATTAATGCATGACCACACTTTAATTTAGTCTTCCAATCATTCAACCTTTTTCCTCTTTATGCTTTTCTTAAATTTAAATTCTTGCATGACCAAACAAGGGTTAGTTTAGGAAAAAGAATATTAATCGCGAATGACCAAACGGATTAATAGTTTTAGTAAAGGGATTGGTAGTTAAATAAAATAAAGGAATTCGGGTAGAGTTAGACATGGGGGAATCAAAGCCTGCAAGTGAAACCGTGACCCTAGACCTCTCTCCATTGAATTAATTCTTGCATTTTATTATTTTTATTTATTTCTTTTTTTATTTGTTCCATTACAATTCAAATATTTGTTCATCTAAATAATAAATAATCTCGATTAGTTTGGTACTTGCTAATTAATCCCTGTGGACACGATAATCTTTTATACTACTTCTGCGGTAGAGTACACTTGCTCTAAGTGTGTTTTTAACGCAACACACCACTTTATCCACCTATGATTTCTAGTCTGATCACTACTGACTACCATTATGACCACTACTTCAACCGCCGACAAGCATCACTTTGACCGATCACCACTCCATCCACCTATGATCACCAATCTCACCACCATCGACTACCACTCCGACCACTACCAACCCTCCACTCTGACCACCAACGATAACCACTCTAACCACCGCCAACCACTACTCCAACCACCGTTGACCACCACTCCTTCCACCTTTGATCACCAATCTGTCCACCATCTACTACAATTATGCCCATTACTCCGACCACTGGAAACCACCACTTTAAATAATAGCGGTTACCACCAACAACTACCTCTCTTACCACAACTCCAACCATTGGAAATCACCACTCTGACCACCACTAGTCACCACCACCGACAACCAATATGACCACCACTAATCACCACCATTAACTACCACTACGACTATCACCACCGATTACCACTCCGATAGGCGTTTGTCGACAACTACTTTTAACCATTATTATTTAAATTATTACTAAACCAATATATTATACATTTGTAATATTTTAATTTTTTTTTTCAAACCTAATGTTCACTACAAGAATTTCGTACATTTCCGGCGGCCAAAATCCGCCGGTAATGGCCAAAATTCACCGGTAATGGCCAAAATCGACGACATTACCGGTGGATTTTGTCCGCCGGAAATTCATCCGCAGGTAACGGTCACCGGCGGATTTTCCGTCTTAAAAATCCGCCGGTAATTACCGGCGGAAAATCCGCCGGTAATTTTTTATAAAAAAATTAAAAATTTTTTTTTTTAAAAACCCGCCGGTAATCACCCAAAATCCGCCGGAAATCACCCGAAATCCGCCGGTAATTATTTAATTTTTTTTAAAAAAATGTTTTTTAAATACGTTAATTTAAAAAATTAATATTATTTAATTTTTTTCATTTTTTTAAATTTATTTCTTTTTTTAAATTCGTTTATTTTAATTTATTTATTTATTATTTAATTTATTTCTTTTTTAAAATTCGTTTATTTAAAAAATTAATATTATTTTAATTATTTAATTATTTATGTGAAGAGATTGAGAAAAATAAAGTGTATGTATGTGAGATTGAGAAGAAAGTGTATAAATGTATAAATGTGTGAAGATTTTGAGAAGAGATTGAGAAAAATGAAGTGTATGTATGTGAGAAGATTTGATAAGAGATTGAATGAGAAGGAAGAAGAAAGAGGAAATAAAGATTTGAGAGGAATATGAAAGAGAGATATGTAGAGAAATTTATGGACATTGGAGAGTATCAGAAGGAAATAAAGAGTGAAATGAGAGAATGAGAAGAGTGTAGGAGAAAGTTGTATTTATAGGAAATGAGAAAGAGTATAGGACAAAGAGTGTAAAAAAAAATAAATAATTTTTTAAAAATAATCCGCCGGAAATGGCTATTACCGGCGGTTTTTTAAAGTTTTTTTTTATTATTTTTTTAAAAAAATCCACCGGTAACGCACATTACCGGCGGATGGTAATAGCCATTTCCGGCGGATTATTTTTAAAAAAAAAAAAAATTTACGCAAAACAATTCCGCCGGTAACGCTCAAAATCCGCCAGTAACGCCCAAAATCCGTCGGTAATTTACTGGCGGATTTAATCCGCCGGAAATGGGCGAAATTCTTGTAGTGGTTATATATTGTTTTGATTAAAATAAGCTTACGATGAATATTTATTTTTATGTCTATGTTTGAAACTGATTTTGATTTTGAAAATTTCTCAACTCAAAGCAGAATCTAGTTTTATTTTTTGAAATTTTTAAAACTGAAAATTAGAACTTTTTTTGATTTTTGAAAATTTCAAAACAGAAAAAATCGCGCCGAATGGGGCTTAGTATGTTGGCAATAGTCAATTCCATGATTGTTTTGGATAATTTTGTCGTTTTATATATCATATTAAGCTATTTCTATAAAGTGACTCCAGATATCTAGTCTTGGCGTAACTCACTCATTGCCCTCTAACAAAGCCAACTGATTGTGGTTCTTTTTTTTATAAGCACTGATTGTGGTTCTAGCTATCGCGATCCATTTGGGTCTTTTAGTTGTTGTTTAGGACATAAGCTGGTGCTATTGCCGGATCATATCATATATAGGGTTTATTTTAGACTTGTCATTAATCAAGGTTGAGAGTTACTCATGTGCTTAAAGTGTATGTAAGAGTTTGCATTCATCATGTACTTTTGTTTTTATGATAAAAGGGGCCTAAGCAAAAAAAGAGATTACACAGGGATCAAATGATAAGTAGAAACTCCAATAACATCAGCGGCAACAATATACCTAATACAACCAGGTGGAAAAACATAAGTTTCAAATAAATCATCTCTAGTAGAGGAACATACCAAACTGGCAAGAACTGATGACAACAGTTGTAGCATCTCTAGTAGAGGAACATACCAAACTTTGCAAGAACCGATACCAACATGCCATCAACAACCGTGTTGGCTTCCCAATAAATATGAGAATGGTGTTGTGCAAAATGTAGTTGTGCAAGTGTACACAATCGCAACAAGTAATATAATGATAAATAGATATCGTACTCACAGAGATTGATGTTAATTTTATAGTTTAAATAGTTAACACAGTAGTGAACCAAGCAAAATATTAACAATAAGTGTTTGGACATGAAAATAATAAAGATGTTGTATGAAAACAGTAATGAAAGTTCAAGAGTTTATAAAATGAGTTGGACCGCTCTTTGCTAAGTAATTTCTCAGTGGTAAGACGCTATAACGTTAAGTGCTGTAGCATATGATTTTGTGTCTTTCGGTCACTGACGCCGGGGTTTTGTTACAAGACTCCTATGTCTAGGTTCTAAATAAGTCCACCCTTGTATAACGAAGAACCCACAGTATTCACCTTATGAACTATTGCTCCCCTATGTCTAGAGTTAAGCACAAGTTGTCTAAATGTCTTTAAACAACCTTTCATTCATATCAATCTTTGAGTTAGAATCGTAGACCATGTCTCTACCTACGAATGTACCCATTTCAGTTGGCCAATCCCAAACGAGTTTGAAAGCATTAAAGCACAAAGATTGAAACGCATACATCATAATGTTATATTAACAATACTAAAGAGTCATTACAAAGCTTTAAGCAATCCAACTACCAAGTGTTTAGCTCATGATGAGCATCATCAACACAATACAAACCAAAATGTTCATATTACCGAAAATGAAAAGAGGAGACACGGTTGCAAAAGATACACTTCGTGAGCTCCTTCTCATGAGACGGGTAGATGACGCTATAGCACAGCTTCACAGCGTTGGAAATGATGATCTACACTTGAAAAATGAAAGCTTGAAGTGGAGGTTTAATGGAGGAAAATTTTGTCTGTAACACCCCTGTATTTCTTTAACAAAGAAATACCTAAATATACAATTTGGTATAAATCAGAGTATAAAAATTCCTGTTTAGATATACATCTTTACAAGAAACAGCGGAAACTATAAAAATACAATTAATACAAGCTCGAGTCATACGACCGAATACAGAGACAACTACAGGAGAACATGGACAACTATCAAAGAATCAATCTTCAGTCTTCTCCTTGAACCCGACAACCAACTGTGCCGCCTGCTGTCCTTATAACCTGTTCTCTGTAAAAGCAACAAATATGGATTGAGTGAGACAACTTGTCTCAGTGAGTCCTACCGTGCCCCCTCACTGACACTCGGTTCAATTTATTAAACCGTTACAACAAAAGCTGACATAACAATGTCTTATTCATTAATCGAAATGCCTCGCACTTCGTGAGTTTAGTTAACACGTACCGACTGCAATCCAGTGCTAATCCCGGTGACTGTGTGTTCAACTTATTAAACCGTTATCAAAAATAGATAATTAGCTATCACAAGCTATAATCGAAATGCCACGCACTTCGTGAGTTTATTTAACACGTACCGACTGCAATCCAGTGCTAATCCTGGTAATCGTGTGTTCCATTTAGCATAAACCGACTGCAATCCAGTGCTAATCCCGGTAACCCGTGAGTTGACCACGCCAAAACACATTCAGGGCCTAGGTAAGGGGTCATGACTACCCTCCCTAGTATGCTACTTGTCGGGTCGTCACCCAACGCAATACGTATGACAATACGCATCAAGTTCTCGAGAGTTAGATAATTTATATCTTCTTTTTCATTTTGATCACCAAAGGATCAGTCATATAAGCTCATTAGATAATTTATATCTTTTCGATCACCAAAGGATCAATCACATAATAATTGGATAAACAATATCCATATCGATCTATAACCCGTTTTGAGGAATTCATAATTTAGACCTCCGGCATTATAATCATTTTCATTTGACATATATAAACATATATATATTCAGTCAGTCCATCAGACGGTGTACCCACACGTATACTAGGGTTTCGGTTTTTCAATCAAATATGCTTTTGAAACTTTTTTTCAAAATCGTGAGTCGAATAAGTTCAAAATACGGTTGTCAATAAGGCAATATCCTTAAAGTGGGTTGGGAGAAGATTAGAAGTGATTCGGGATCGAAAGGAGCGACGAGATGAGAAATCGGAGTCCGGTAACAGCAGCTCACGCACGGTCCGTGCCCAGGGGCGCACGACCCGTGCGGCCTGTTCTGTTACTAAATTCTAGTTTCTCATTCCGCTTTCCATTTCTCGCCCAAATCGAATTCCGTTCGTTCTCCAACCTGAAAACGGATTTAATAAACAACATTCCAGGCCATATTCCAGTGAAAGCACTTAAAATCACAATTTCGCAAATTGTTCAACTATTCAATAAAAACCGTAAAAACGTGATATTGCTCAAAAACGGTTTTCGGTTCCAAAATCTTTCGAAAATTGATAATTGCCTTATGACTCAACCCGATATAATTTCAAGACACGAAAAATATCCCTATCCGTGAGTAGAACTCACCCGGTTGACGAGTCCCCGAGAAGTCGCGTCCTCGCTCGAACAACCGAACCGTTAACCACTCGAACAATCCCCGTAGTCACGTACACGCTCCAAGTGCCTCCGCATCTGAACTTGATGGGTCCCACTTGCGCAACCAGTAACTAAGTCAATCATCCTCGCTACTGGACCCCACTTCAATATATCGAACTGATGGCGTTCGAGACTTCGGCGAATCGAACTCAAATTTGACGAACGGCATACTAGCTTCCATTTCCATTTCCCAGAATCAGGACCCAATTTTGCAATAAGCATAACTTGGTCAATCTGTGACCAAATATACTCAAATCAGTGCCCATTGTGAAGATAATTTCGTCTACTTTCATATGGAAGAAGTTTCACGCGCATGCATCCAGTAGATTGAGAGATATCACCGAAACTATGTGACTGGTTCAGTACAGTGGCAGATTCTGAAACCGTAACTTGGGGACATGATATCTCCTTCATTTCTCCATGAAATCATACGGTTCTTGTGCCCAAAATGAAGAGCTTCGAGTCTAGTTTCCAGAGGAACAAGAATCACGATCATCGGAGTAGTGTATAGTGATATACGATGAAAACAATGAAGGTGTGTAAAACGGGTTTTACCCAGAATTTCTGTTGGTCTTGAATCATCATCCTTAAACATTTGCAACTACGAATTTTGAACCTCCATCCTCTGTATCAGTAGCCACACAACCTTCAAAATACCTTTCAATTCACTAGGTAGGCTCAGAACTCTCCCCTATGTGTTCCTACTGAACATGCAAAGCTCCATAGAGTTCATAACTCCATTTCTTCACTTTGGAGCTTCAAGTGTTCTTCAATGGTGAGTGGAGTTTGGAGAGGAATGAGATTCAGAATTTAGGGTCACTGGATAGAGCTCGAAATTTGGAAGGAAAAGGGACAAAGAGGAGTGACATGCATGGAGAATCTTAGGCTCTCTCTTCCCTTCCTTCTTGCTTCCTCATGCCCCACTCTCTCCCTTCTCTCTTATGCTTTCTTCTTTCATTTTCTGTTTTTCTCTCTATTATTTGAGTTCTGAAAATGAGGTGGAGAGGGGAGTTCAGCTGGGGTAAGAATAAGGGCTGAGGGTTAAATGGTGAGGAAATGACCATTTTGCCCTTGGCCCATCTATCCAAGGTTTTTGGTACTAGAACCCCTAAAATCCTATGGTTTTCTACTCGGCAAGGGTTTCTCGACTACCTCTCTCTCAAATTGCGATTAATCATTTCGTTCAATTGATAAATCTTCGATGTGAGGCGAAATGACGATTTTACCCTTCAGCTGAATTGTTCAATTAAATTATGACTAAGCCACAATTTAATGTAGAGTAGGATTTCTTTGGACTTTTCCTCGACTATTAATCCCCGAGACACGACCAATTATTCCCACAAATAATTACTCGGTCTTAGGCATCATAGTACGAGTCTTTAAAAATTAGGGATGTCACAATCACCCCAACTTTTAAAAATTTTGTCCTCAAAATTGACAAGACGAACCTTAAGCAAAAAGATATTGGTATCGGGTCATCATGTCCTCTTTCAATTCCCGAGTAGTCTCTTCGGCTGAGAAGCCTTCCCAGACTACCTTGACAATCGGAATAGTCATTGACCTCAATGTCTTCACGCTACGCCCTAGGATATGTCTAGGATAAGGTTGGAATGATAAATCCGGTCAAAGATCGATCGTTTCAATGCTCAACGGCTGAAGTGGATCGGGAATACATTTTCTCAACTGAGACACGTGAAAGACATCATGAAGATACAGACTTTCTTCAGAAATTAACTATTCCGACCTCTTGAAAGCTGACACTAATTGTAATGGACAATGGAATGCCTACAATCTGTTGAGGATACGAACTCATAGTTATGGTATCCACACATCCTGCACTAGCGAAGTCAGTAACTCGGAAGGTTTCGGCCTAGCCGTAGCTTGAATTGGAACGAAACGATGACTTAAGAGAATTTCTTTGGAATCAAACCATACGGTATCCAGAAGGAAAGTTTTCTTCTCTTCCCGAGTTACGCTCACATAAGCGCTTGACTCATTTTACTAAAAATCTTGGCGGAAGCAGGCAGAATCATTTTATAAAACAGATTGACTCTCTGTCCAATTGAATGTAGAAAAATACTTTTTCTTGCAACCTGACCAATAAAACTATAAATTAGTGGTGATATATTCTTTCATTAAATCAGTTCCAAAACTTGAAAGTACAATAGTTCCATTTGAATGAAAATTCTTTTCAATGGGGTTTCTAATGACGATAGTTGAAAATACGACTATCCAAAAAAGTTAATTCACCCCAACTTATAGATGACCTTACTCAATGCACGGCGCTCCAACAAAGCGGAATCTCATTCTCTGATATTTAAAAGTTACGAGTTTGAAAGTGAGAGTAGAAGTGTTACTTTGTTGGAACCAGCCATTTGTTCGATCAAGATCTCACAAACTTCTATTATCGTGCTTGAGTTCGGCTCCATTAAGACAAAACAAATGGGTTCGTTCGAGGAAGGGATCGGGAAGGACATTGAGCCGAAAGGGAAAACGGGTATTTGTTTTAAAATCTTTCCAAGCCGCTTTTCTATTCGATTCAATTCATTTCCCTTCAATTCCTCTCTCGAATCAGTCCAAGATAAAACTTCGAGGTTAGAACAAGGCTTGCATTTCGTGGCAAAAATAGACACGACACAATTGTCTCAAAAGACTATACAATGGTTATAGGATGCACTATCAAGGACTCATGTGTCATACATTCATTGTCTAATCATTTAGTCTCAGACCGACCTACGGTTCATCCTCAGACATTCTTCCATCATACTGGTGTGTTGGGTAAAAGAAAGATGCACTATGCGTATTCAACTCATCGAATTCTTAGAAAGCCTCGTGTACTGGCTAAATCAGACAACTCTGAATTCAGTACATACTTGCTTTATTGACATCTTGCCGATAGATTATTAGCATGGTGAAACTAGCTTCGATCCATCCGATGGATCAAGGTCATAACAACTTACTGTCAACCCTAACGGGATCCAGATTAACGATTGGAGTTTCACTTCAGTAGCGGAAGCTTGAGCACTAGAAATGCCGAAAGATGATTGCCCTATAACGTGGCTTGATACTTCTCCGACTAGCTATTATATTCACGTGTTACCTAGCCTTCCATTACTTCTGAGCAAACGTTTTGGGTAACCCACATCTTTGGTTATCTTAGAAACATTTCTAGTATTTCAGGTAGTCACCGGTACAACCGATGTTTTATCTAACCCAAAATAACGATAAGGGTGCGTCTTTCGACCATTATGACTCTGTCCTCATAATTGAACCTACAGTTCGGTGCCCTTATACAGGTTATGGGTCATTCAGGATTGTCTAAGTCAACGACTTATCCAATCACAGTTGTCTTTTTAGATCAACTAGGCTTTGCATTTCGATACCTATCTTTCATAGATATTGTTTACTCGGATCTTAAGGAGATGCGAATTTCGATATTAGAAATCTTACTAGAATGACATAAGGTTTTCTTTAGAAGATGAGATTTAGAGTCATCCTAGACAATCCTTGGTTTCTCGATTAACTTCGATGTAGTAATTATTCTCGGATTAGTCACGAAATTGAAATTGCGGTGGCACCAGGGAATTTTTGAAAACAAAAGTTATTTTGGGAATCACACGAGCACACCATAAGTGTCCTTGTATTGATTCGTTAAATTTATCATTTAGAATTTTCCTTGGCCCAGCTTCTCTCCGAACTTCCGCGACTATCCAGACATAATTATTACATTTAATTAATATAGCTTCAGAATGGGTTCTAGGAGTCTAAACTGACTGATTGGAGATCCTTTTTCCAATTTCCCGTACAACAGGGAGGTCCACATTCCACGAATGCCTAGAGTTTACGGTTCAGATTTAAAACAGAGGTACACTTCAAAATACAATTGAAGATACGGTTCACAACCCATTCATCGGTGTAGATATTTTCGTTAGCTTTCCAACGCCTCTCGGAACATAAAAATCGGAGTTCCGGAGAAGAAGTTACGAACAATTGGGTCAGAAGACTAACGAGAATTTCTCACAGACCGTGATCGGAATGCTTCCAGCAGCGGATTGAAATCAGGTTATTTCTACTGATTACACATATTGATTTGCTTTGAAGGATTTGATTCACAATTCCTTATCGGGACTTAACCTGATCGGCACATCATGACCCTGCTAGTCAATACTGGCAACGGAGTATCTTTACTCAGCTAGCTTTATCATCTGTCACATCGTGACTCGGAAGAAGAAGAATCGGGATCTGTTCTTGAAACTTTCTGGAGGGACTTCCTCAACTGATACCTAAACTGGGATTGGCTTACTCCAGAAGGTGAGATTTATGATGAAAACGATATCTCTATAACTGATAAGCTGACAAAATAAGGTCAGGGTTTCGGGTGTTAACTAATCTGACAGATTTCAGTACACTGACGTTACTGTCGCACAATGGCTTCGTTTGATTTGTACTTCTCGATGAGATCTAAGACGTTTCATGCCGCGACTCACTAGCCGCATCAGATTTATTTACTGAACAGCCGCCCACAGTTTCCTCGAACCATTGCGGATGCCCATCCTTGTTCCCAAATGTAATATGTAGCCCTCTGCTGCCGCTGCACGTTCTGATGGAACGAGAAGGCTGAGAATCCTATGGTGTAAGGTCTCGGACATTTTCGGGGCTGAGGCAACTATCTGTCTTAATTTTCAGTACTTTACATGAAACATTGAGTGGATCCTGACTCAATACGTCACATAATATACTAAAAAGGTCTGACACATAATTGTCTAAGTCCCTAGCTGACTCGATCCTATGTTCTCGACCCGAAGGTCACTACGTCCGACAAGGCCGAACCGCTCTGATACCAAATGTAACACCCCTGTATTTCTTTAACAAAGAAATACCTAAATATACAATTTGGTATAAATCAGAGTATAAAAATTCCTGTTTAGATATACATCTTTACAAGAAACAGCGGAAACTATAAAAATACAATTAATACAAGCTCGAGTCATACGACCGAATACAGAGACAACTACAGGAGAACATGGACAACTATCAAAGAATCAATCTTCAGTCTTCTCCTTGAACCCGACAACCAACTGTGCCGCCTGCTGTCCTTATAACCCGTTCTATGTAAAAACAACAAATATGGATTGGGTGAGACAACTTGTCTCAGTGAGTCCTACCGTGCCCCCTCACTGACACTCGGTTCAATTTATTAAACCGTTACAACAAAAGCTGACATAACAATGTCTTATTCATTAATCGAAATGCCTCGCACTTCGTGAGTTTAGTTAACACGTACCGACTGCAATCCAGTGCTAATCCCGGTAACCGTGTGTTCAACTTATTAAACCGTTATCAAAAATAGATAATTAGCTATCACAAGCTATATTGAAATGCCACGCACTTCGTGAATTTATTTAACACGTACCGACTGCAATCCAGTGCTAATCCCGGTAATCGTGTGTTCCATTTAGCATAAACCGACTGCAATCCAGTGCTAATCCCGGTAACCCGTGAGTTGACCACGCCAAAACACATTCAGGGCCTAGGTAAGAGGTCATGACTACCCTCCCTAGTATGCTACTTGTCGGGTCGTCACCCAATGCAATACGTATGACAATACGCATCAAGTTCTCGAGAGTTAGATAATTTATATCTTCTTTTTCATTTTGATCACCAAAGGATCAGTCATATAAGCTCATTAGATAATTTATATCTTTTCGATCACCAAAGGATCAATCACATAATAATTGGATAAACAATATCCATATCGATCTATAACCCGTTTTGAGGAATTCATAATTTAGACCTCCGGCATTATAATCATTTTCATTTGACATATATAAACATATATATTCAGTCAGTCCATCAGACGGTGTAACCACACGTATACTAGGGTTTCAGTTTTTCAATCAAATATGCTTTTGAAACTCTTTTTCAAAATCGTGAGTCGAATAAGTTCAAAATACGGTTGTCAATAAGGCAATATCCTTAAAGTGGGTTAGGAGAAGATTAGAAGTGATTCGGATCGAAAGGAGCGGCGAGATGAGAAATCGGAGTCCGGTAACAGCAGCTCACGCACGGTCCGTGCCCAGGGGCGCACGACCCGTGCGTGATTTACCAAAATCACACAGCCAACCCGAAGAGGACGCACGGTCCGTGCCCAGGGGCGCACGACCCGTGCGGCCTGTTCTGTTACTGAATTCTAGTTTCTCATTCCGCTTTCCATTTCTCGCCCAAATCGAATTCCGATCGTTCTCCAACCTGAAAACGGATTTAATAAACAACATTCCAGGCCATATTCCAGTGAAAGCACTTAAAATCACAATTTCGCAAATTGTTCAACTATTCAATAAAAACCGTAAAAACGCGATATTGCTCAAAAACGGTTTTAGGTTCCAAAATCTTTCGAAAATTGATAATTGCCTTATGACTCAACCCGATATAATTTCAAGACACGAAAAATATCCCTATCCGTGAGTAGAACTCACCCGGTTGACGAGTCCCCGAGAAGTCGCGTCCTCGCTCGAACAACCGAACCGTTAACCACTCGAACAATCCCCGTAGTCACGTACACGCTCCAAGTGCCTCCGCATCTGAACTTGATGGGTCCCACTTGCGCAACCAGTAACTAAGTCAATCATCCTCGCTACTGGACCCCACTTCAATATATCGAACTGATGGCGTTCGAGACTTCGGCGAATCGAACTCAAATTTGACGAACGGCATACTAGCTTCCATTTCCATTTCCCAGAATTAGGACCCAGTTTTGCAATAAGCATAACTTGGTCAATCTGTGACCAAATATACTCAAATCAGTGCCCATTGTGAAGATAATTTCGTCTACTTTCATATGGAAGAAGTTTCACGCGCATGCATCCAGTAGATTGAGATATATCACCGAAACTATGTGACTGGTTCAGTACAGTGGCAGATTCTGAAACCGTAACTTGGGGACATGATATCTCCTTCATTTCTCCATGAAATCATACGGTTCATGTGCCCAAAATGAAGAGCTTCGAGTCTAGTTTCCAGAGGAACAAGAATGACGATCATCGGAGTAGTGTATAGTGAGATACGATGAAAACAATGAAGGTGTGTAAAACGGGTTTTACCCAGAATTTCTGTTGGTCTTGAATCATCATCCTTAAACATTTGCAACTACGAATTTTGAGCCTCCATGTATCAGTAGCCACACAACCTTCAAAATACCTTTCAATTCACTAGGTAGGCTCAGAACTCTCCCCTATGTGTTCCTACTGAACATGCAAAGCTCCATAGAGTTCATAACTCCATTTCTTCACTTTGGAGCTTCAAGTGTTCTTCAATGGTGAGTGGAGTTTGGAGAGGAATGGGATTCAGAATTTAGGGTCACTGGATAGAGCTCGAAATTTGGAAGGAAAAGGGACAAAGAGGAGTGACATGCATGGAGAATCTTAGGCTCTCTCTTCCCTTCCTTCTTGCTTCCTCATGCCCCACTCTCTCCCTTCTCTCTTATGCTTTCTTCTTTCATTTTCTGTTTTTCTCTCTATTATTTGAGTTCTGAAAATGAGGTGGAGAGGGGAGTTCAGCTGGGGTAAGAATAAGGGCTGAGGGTTAAATGGTGAGGAAATGACCATTTTGCCCTTGGCCCATCTATCCAAGGTTTTTGGTACTAGAACCCCTAAAATCTTATGGTTTTCTACTCGGCAAGGGTTTCTCGACTACCTCTCTCTCAAATTGCGATTAATCATTTCGTTCAATTGATAAATCTTCGATGTGAGGCGAAATGACGATTTTACCCTTCAGCTGAATTGTTCAATTAAATTATGACTAAGCCACAATTTAATGTAGAGTAGGATTTCTTTGGACTTTTCCTCGACTATTAATCCCCGAGACACGACCAATTATTCCCACAAATAATTACCCGGTCTTAGGCATCATAGTACGAGTCTTTAAAAATTAGGGATGTTACACTGTCAAGTTTTTTCTCCCAAAAACTCTCCCTTCCTTCGAATGTGTGTGTGTTGAGAAGATGAAGTGAAATATATTTGTTTATTATCCATAAAGTAGCTTTCCCAAAAAGGTGACTTTGACATATCTCACTAACTAAAAGCAATCTTCCAACAACAAGTGGACAAGTGTCCACACTAGCCAATAAAATTCGCCCACATAGTCCTAGGCACAGAGGAGTGAGGTGCTGACTTGACATAAAGAGTGAGGCTCCAAAGTGTAACTTTTCTTTTTGATCTCCAGCTGGCCCACCGTCATATAGCGCTATAGCGCTTAACGCTGTAACACTTAACAGAAACATTAAAATACTCACAAAGGCACCAAATGTGTCAAATGATAACAAATTAGCTCCTAACCCTTCTTTCCTCTTAATAAAGCACGAATATTACATGAGAACTTGTATTGATTTAAGTGATAAGAGCATAAATAACTCATATAAATATGAGTTATCACACCCCCAAACTTAAACCATTGCTTGTCCTCAAGTAATGACACTTGAATAGGACAAGAAAACATAAAACACTTATTTACAAAACTCAAGACATAATCAGCTTCCTTGCTAACTCAAACAATTTTTTTGAAGATTGTTCTTAAGGGGCTAACCTTTCTGATTCACACCCACACACACACACACACCAATGCTTTTCACAACATCTAGAATGATTACTGCTCAATTGTGAGTGTGTGATCTCTAAACTTAACTTAATTCCTAGCTAGGTTCAGAATTTCTCTTAGCCTTGGAAAGAATGGCTTTCTTTTGGCCAAATCAAGAAATGTTTCAAAATAGAGAGTAGACTAACAATTTTACATAAGAATTGAGGGGCTTCAAAGCACAACAAAGAGCTTAATTAGGTATTTCAGATCTTTGGCCAGTGCACTAACTAATGATATGGTGATTTCTCAGTGCTATAGCGTTAGATGCTACAACACTGGTAACTTGATGAACAGATTCAGATGCAATGCCCTCATTACTGAACTCCTTATTTGCATTTAGTTTTTCTTCTTCTTTCTTTTTTTTGAATATGCATTATTGGAACAGTTCAGGTTTTGTTTCAGGCAATTGCAGTTTTTTACAATATACATGACCATTTGTACACTTTGAGATCCTATTGCACTAACCAACCTATGATCTTCATTCCTAGCCTTAATATAACCGATGCACCCCCAAACTTAGCTTCAAAAGCTACTCTAGATTTTTAGTAGAAACTTGACTTAAGCTTGGTCAACCAGGACTAACTTCAGCATCAAATAGTCCTTAGCTAACTAAGTTTCTCCCTAAGTTTAGAGTTTTGTGTAGAAGCAGCAATAAGACTAGTCATTTATCAAGAAGGGCTACACTACACTTATGCATTTAATCATCATTAAAATTAGCCCAAAAAGAACAATTTCTATTATTGCCAGACTAGAATACTCAACTGATCATGCATTTCATTCAACAACAATTAACAAAATAAACATAAACATGTAAAGTCCTCCCCAACTTAAGACCTAGCAGTGTCCCCACTGCTCATGCATGCTAAAGGAAGAGTCCTATGACTTAAACTCAACAGAATTAAAAACAACAGAAGTAAAACTCTAAACATACTGTTAGATGCAATAACATACGCTATAGCACCTAACAGGTTTATTGAAAATAGGCAAACAACATATCTTTTTTTAAGAAGGGTTAGAGTACTTGTCTGCTAACCCGGATTTGAGCCTTTTGCTTGCTCTGGTGGGCACTGTGGTGGCTCTGCTGCTGGATGCCTTGGGCTTCTTCTTTGGTGGCTTCTTTTCTCACTTCACAAAATTCACTCCTGCACAAAAGAAAAATTAAAAACACAAAATTGTTAGTTCAAATCCATGGGTTGCCTCCCAGGAGCGCTTGCTTTAAGAGTCTTCAGCCAGACTTCCTCTTTTTTTAGAGGTCTTGAAGTTCATTGGTGGTCTTGTCCCTGGCCACATGTGCTCCAGAGTAGTGCTTCACCCTTTGACCATCGATTTTGATGTTCCACCAGTGGCTTCATCAAACATATCCACAATAGTTGCTGCAACATTCACTTGTTCAGCAGATGCTGTAGCAACAGATGCTACAACCAGGTTTTCTTCAGCTTTTGGTTTTGACCGTTGTGGCAGTTGGGTGGTTTCTGGTCGTTTGATTTCAACAATGACTTGAGTGTATTTGGTGATTTTTGGTGGTGAGGGTGGTGGTATGGGTTGTTTGGGTGGTGATTGTGGGGATGAGTTTTTGTGAGGTGGGGACTGGGGTGATGGGGTTTGTTGTTGGTTGAGGGTTGCTTTAGGGCCTGACTCAGGCTCAATCTCCTTAGCACTCTCTTCTTCTTCTGATCCCTCTCTTCCTCCCTCACTCTCTGGTCTATACCTAGCAATATTTTGGTCGGCTGCTGTTGGTAGGTCTCTTGCTGCCCTGGCAGGAGGTCAGTGAGCGCCCGGGGGGGGGGGGGGGGGTACCTGCAAATCCACTCTGACGCTCAAGTCAGTATGAGAATAAGCTAGTGAATTTGCAAGGGAAGAGTGTGTACCGTATGAATGGCTATGCGAGCCGGTATTTATAGGAAATCGATGTTCGTTTGTGGATCGTCGGATCAGTGGAATCGATCTGAACCATCCGAGCATGGTGGCTTCACTTGGGCTCGTAGGTTGTGGATATGGGCCGAATAGATTGGGCTTATCCATATCCAATTGCTAAACGCACCTCCAGGTTTTGCTAAATGGACCTCTTGGTCCAGTCCAGAACAATTGCCCCCCAAGCTGAGATTATTCCGGAGGATGGTCTTGGCTTGAAGGACTTTCGTTGATTTGCCGGATTTTGTGAAGTCGCGTGGGACATTGCCTTTGTAACGATTGCCAGGCGCCCTCATGGGCGCTACCTGCTCCAGCCTTGGCGCCCTGCCAGGCACCCTCATGGGTGCTGCCTGCTTTGGCCGTGGCGCCCTGCCAGGCGCCCTCATGGGTGTCTTGGGCGCCTTGTTGCATCGTCCTGTCTGCCCCCTTGCGAAGGTGAGAGTTGGAGCCCTCATGGACGCCTTGGGTGTTGTTCCCTGCTTGCGTGCGCTAGGTGTCTCCTCGTGGAGCAGGTTTTGCGAGACAAGGTTTGGTGCCCTCATGGGTGCCTTGGACGTCTACACGCTGGGTGTCTCCTCGTGGAGCAGGATTTTGCGAGACAAGGTTTGGTGCCCTCACGGGTGCCTTGTGCGCCTTGTTGCACAGTGCTGTCTTCCCCCTTGCGAAGGACTTGCTTCCAGACCACCTCCTGCCAGGTGCCCTCCTGCCTGGCGCCCTCATGGGCACTGCCCGCTTCTTCATTGGCGCCCTGCCAGGCGCCCTCATGGGCGCAACCTGCTCTTCATTGGCGCCCTGCCAGGCGCCCTCATGGGCATTGGCTGCTCTTCATTGGAGCCCTGGCAGGCGCCCTGATGGGCGCTTGCTGCTTCTGTATTGGCGCCCTGTCAGGCGCCCTCATGGGCGCTGGTTGCTTCCTTGCTAAGCGCCCTCTTGGGTACCGACTTGTGTGGACGTGTGCTTGGCATTCTGCTTTTTTATTGCTCATCCTGTCTATTAGCCTGCTTCTCTTTTTGATGAAATTTTAGGGCTTGCTTGGTGCCGAGGGGAATTGCTTCTTCCGTCTTCACCATTATCTGTTTGACATCTCCATGATCTTTTAATTTGATCAAGAGGTTCTGGCCGGGAGGCTTGTCACATACCGACCCAACGGGGTTAACTTCGATGTCATTGCCCCCTGATTTTTTTATGTTGCATTTTGAAACATCCAAGCTTCCTCTTTATCTAGCTTATTCCTTATAATTGTAACTGGCACGCGTTGGGTGGCCTCGGGCGCTGTCATCGCCTTGCGCATCTGAATGTACAATCTCATACCGCCTCGTGGCAATGTTAACTTTGGGGGCAGTTTATCAGAATCGATCTGAATTTAACTCGCCCATCAGAGGTTGTGACACGTTTAAAGTCACTTCGCACCTCGTGGGACTCTGGGGGCAGTTTATCAGAATCGATCTGAATTTAACTCGCCAATCAGAGGTTGTGACACGTTTAAAGTCACTTTGCACCTCGTGGGACTCTGGGGGTAGTTTATCAGAATTGATCTGAATTTAACTCGCCCATCAGAGGTTGCGACACGTTTAAACACTACAAGAATAATTGATTTTTCCGGCCAGGAGTTTCCGGCGGATATGGATCCGCCGCAAATATTCCGGCGGATTCTAGGCATTTCCGGCGGATTTTATCCGCCGCAAAGTTACCGGCGGAATAATTGACGTTTGCGGCGGATTAATTTTCGACTTGGCTTTTGGGGCGGATTTGGGATTACAAAAATTTATTTTTTTTACGAGATTTTAAAAATCCGTCGGTAAGGTTATTTCCGGCGGATATTTGCCAATTTTGAAATTCATAAACCGCCGCAAATTCACCTCCGTCCGCCGCAAATCCCCTAATCCGCCGCAAATCCCATAAATCCGCCAGTAACTGCCGTTTCTGGCGTATCATGCCTTTTGACCGTTTGACTTCGTTTCTACTATATAAACGCCTTCTCCCCTTCTTCTTTTTCACACCTCTACCAATACTCTCATTCTCTTGATACGGCACTCTCTTAATACGGCACTCTCTTGAGCATTGTCGGCAGCGGCTCCAATAGAGTGGCGTATGTCTCCATTTTTTTGTAAAAAAATTTCCACATTGTCATGAACACCCCTTCATCTTTTTCGTTAAAAGTAACCCCTTTATCAGCAAAAAGCTCCTCCTCATTATTTTCACCACAAGAGACATATACGCTCATCAAACGCTCGGTATCATCCTCCAACTTAACAACACGTCCTTGCAGTTCCTCAAACTTTCTATTTAGAGATTCAATCATCTTTTCAAAAGATGGTTTCTTGTGAAACTTTCTATTTTGAAAATATGGTTGAATCTCTAAATAGAAAGTTTGAGGAACTGCAAGGACGGGCTGTTAAGTTGAAGGATGATACCGAGCGTTTGATGAACGTATATGTCTCTTGTGGTGGAAATAATGAGGAGGAGCTTTTTGCTGATAAATGGGTTACTTTTAACGAAAAAGATGAAGGGGTGTTCACGACAATGTGGAAATTTCTTTACAAAGAAATGGAGACATACGCCACTCTAATGGAGCTGCTGCCGACAATGCTCAAGAGAGTGTCGTATCAAGATAATGGCGTAGGTATCTGTTTAGGGGTAGCAGACATTAAATATATATTTTACTGCTTTTCCCAATTTTTACTGCTTTAGATTATTTTATTTTTTTGTATGGATATTTTATTAATTGTATGGATATTTTTTTTGGTGATAATATTTTACTGCTTTTCCCAATTTTTATTTTTTTAAATTAAAAATTAATTAGTTATTGGATTTTATTTTTTATCAATAATTAAAAAAATTAATAAAATAATATATATTTTTAATTAAAACGATTTTTTTAAAAAAATAAAATTTATTTTTTAAAAATAGTAATAATTTTTTTTTTAAAAAAAATGGTACTTTGCGGCGGATTTGTGTCGTTTGCGGCAGATATTGAGTATTTGCGGCGGATATTTTTTGTATTTGCAGCGGATTGTGGGCTTTTGCGGCGGATTTTTTGGTGTTTTTAAAAAAAGGCGTGGTATTTTAATTTGAACTATCCCCCGCAAAGACCCAGAATTCGCCGCAAATCTCCGTTAAAAAAAACCCGCGGATATTAAATTTCAAAATCCGCCGCAAAGACCCAGAATCCGCCGCAAATCTCTGTTTGCGGTGGATATTACCTTTTGACCGTTGGCTCCGTTTTCCTATATATATCCATTCCCCACTTCTCATTCTTCACAGTTCTAACAATCCTCTCATTCTCTTCTTAAAATTTCTCTTTTACTCTCTCCAAATTCTCTCCTTCTCTACTAAATCTCTTTTTGAAGTGTAGCGCTTCCTCCCTACGAATTGTCTTCTGCTCTCATTGGGAAATTTCTTCAAGGTATGTTTTTGATATGAGTTAATAGTTTTAGTTTTTAATTTTTTTTAATATTCGTTTTTAAAATTATTTTATAATAATATGAGTTTGTTACTAATTGTGTTGTTTTTTGTTTAGGTATTGTTTGGGTTCCTCCTTTTTCCTCTCTGCTTGAGTTCAGGATAAACTTCAAGCCAGAGCCTTCTCTTCACTACGGTTAGTTGTTAAAGTAATTAATAAAATATTACTTACTTCACTATTTTTAGTAAAATTTTGTTACAAATTTTGTTTGCAATAATAATACAAAATAATTTATATTGAAAAAACTTATTTATTAAGTTCACTTATAAATTTTATTAACATATATTGTCTTATAAAAATTGAAATTTTAAATTAAATTTGGAATTATTATTTATAATGTTTAAATTATTAGTATATAACATTATTAAAAAATTAATTCTGTTGCTTGTAATTGGTAGTTTATTGAAATATCAAAATAAAATGAGTAATATATAAATATATATATCAAAATATGAAGTAATTGATAGTTTATTTTATTTATATTGTAGTGTAGTATACGCAGTTCTTGAAAATGGATCGTAGTTGGATGTATGATCGATTGTATCCTGGAAGAACTGGTGTAAAACGACGTTTTGTAGAAGGAGTAGAAGAGTTTATTTTTTGTGCTAAGTACATTGATCATGAAGAATTTGGGCGACAAGGCGGTATTAGATGTCCGTGCTTGAAATGTTCATTTGGAGCTATAAAAACTGAACATGAAGTTAGACTTCATTTGTACAATAATGGGTTTAGGCCAAATTATTGGACATCGAGTCGTCACGGGGAAGGAGCGCCAGGGGTAGCTGCAGTTCCTGCGGTTAATGTTCCGGTTGAAGTAGTAGATCACACATCAAGTAGTTATCCAGCGACTACGACATCTGAAGGATGGGGAATACAACCGTTATATGTTTATCAGGGAATGATATCTGACGCTGTTGGAGTAAATTTGGATTTTGAAGAACCAGATGCTGACGAAGTTCCAAATGAGGAAGCTCAAAGGTTTTACATGTATTTGAGTGAGACAAATAAACCCATATTTGAAAGATCTACAGACTCAAAATTATCAATGTGTGTTCGGTTGTTGGGTCTTAAGTCTCAATTTAATGTTGCTGAGTTGTGCATGGAATATATGACCAAAATGATGTTGGATGCAACCCCCATTAGAGGGAGTTTACCGCAAAGTTATTATGAAGCTAAAAGAGTGGTATCGAAGCTTGGCTTAAAATCTAAAAGGATTGATTGTTGTGTGTCTGGTTGCATGCTCTATTATAACAATGAGTTTGGCATAAATGATGGAGAGTTGTCGGAATGCAAGTTGTGTGGACAACCACGCTATCGTGTCAGTAGATCAGGGATGAGCAGAGGCAAACCGGTTCCACGAAAATCAATGTTCTATCTGCCTCTTATTCCAAGGCTACAGAGGATGTTTACTTCAATGGAGACCGCGGGTAAAATGACATGGCACCATCAAAATAGAAATAACTCTGGTGAATTACGTCACCCATCTGATGGTGAAGCTTGGAAGCATTAATTTTGATCGTGTTCATCCAGATTTTGCCAGTGATCCACGCAATGTTCGGCTTGGTTTGTGCTCTGATGGTTTCACACCATATATTCAAGCCTCGGCAACACCGTATTCATGTTGGCCAGTTATTGTTACCCCATACAACCTTCCTCCAGAAATGTGTATGTCCAAACCATACATGTTTTTAAATTCTATTATTCCAGGGCCAAGTAATCCAACAGCTGGTATTGACATCTATTTGCAACCTTTGATTGATGACCTAAAAAGGTTGTGGAATGGTGTTTTAACTTATGATGTGGCACGCAAACAAAATTTTGTGATGAGGGCGGCTTTGATGTGGACCATTAATGACTTCCCTGCCTATGGAATGTTGTCTGGATGGGGGACACATGGTAAGATGGCGTGTCTGATTTGCATGGTTGACACAAAGGCTTTTAGTCTTAAATACGGAGGAAAAGTTTCATGGTTTGACTCGCACCGTAGGTTCTTACCTATGGATCACCCATTTAGAAACAGAAATATGCGTTCATCAAGGGAAATGTTGAAACAGCTGGACCTCCACGTCAGTTGACACCAGAGGAAGTTTGGAATAGTGTTAGGGATATCCCTCCTGTGGAAGTCGTAGCCGGTGTTGTTTCTCGTCCAGATGGCTATGGACAATTGCACAATTGGACAAAAAAAAGTATTTTTTGGGAACTTCCCTATTGGAAAGATAATCTATTGAGACACAATCTTGATGTCATGCATATAGAGAAGAATTTTTTTGACAACATATTTAACACTGTCATGAACGTGAAAGGCAAAACGAAAGACAATGAGAAAGCTAGGAAGGATATAGATCATTTCTGTAGACGAAAGGATTTGTTGTTGGTTGAGCAAGGTACTAGGATTTTGAAACCCAAAGCCAATTATACTTTATCTACCGAACAAGCGAAAGCAGTTTATCAGTGGATAAAAGAGTTGAAAATGCCAGACGGTTATTCTTCCAATTTATCTAGATGTGCGGATGTGGATAATGGGAGGTTGCATGGGATGAAGAGTCATGATTGTCACGTATTCATGGAGTGCTTACTTCCTATCGCTTTTAGTTCGTTGTCAACACAAGTTTTGAATCCGCTCATTGAAATAAGTCAATACTTTAAGAATTTGTGTTCTGCAACGCTAAAAGCTGATGATCTTCCAAAAATGGAACAAGACATCCCACTTATCTTATGCAAGTTGGAGAGAGTATTTCCACCTGGTTTCTTTGATTCTATGGAGCATCTATCGGTGCATCTCGCATATGAAGCTAAACTTGGCGGACCTGTCCAATACAGATGGATGTATCCGTTTGAAAGGTCAGCTAATTTTTAATTATAATATAAGAAACAATTTTAAATTAAAATATATGACTATTATATTAATATCATATTCTCTAGGTTCATGGGTGATTCAAAAAGATCGGTGAAAAACAAAGCTAGAGTTGAAGGATCGATATGTTCTTCTTACCTACACCGTGAAACAACACATTTTTGTTCTCATTATTTCAAGAATCGGTTTGCTCCTGGAAGCAGTCGAAATGAAGTGGATACTGAATGGCGACATCCTTTGGCTTTGTCTGTATTTTGTCTACCCGGTCGTCCATCTGGGAAGGAGTCAACTCACTGGCTAACAGATGAAGAGTTAAGTTCAGCACATGTTCATGTGTTGATAAACTGTACTGAGGTGCAACCATTTATTGAGTATGTTCCTCAACATTAACAATCGATCTTAATTAGTTAATATAAAGTAGACAAGAGTAACAATTAAATTATTTCTTTTTAGGGAGTTCTTGTCATCAGAGGCAGTAAGTGAAGACCAATCTTCTGCTCATATTCATACGCATTTTCCAATGTGGTTTAGTCAATATGTGTATTCCCTCCCGCCAAATCCTACCAACCAACACTTGAGGAACATATCAGACGGTCCTCGAAGATGTGTTAAAGAATGGCACACATACTTTGTCAATGGATACAAATTTCACACCAATGAATGGACACAGGGCAGAGAGACAGTCAATAGTGGAGTGTGCATGAAGGGGGTCACTGGAGGAGGTGAAGATGATTTTTATGGTGTGGTTCAACACATATATGAACTTCAGTACCCCCATCTAGTAATTGGTTTGATCCGTCTGCTCGAGGAACAAAGGTGAATCCAAAGTCAAATACAGTGGACATTAAAATGAATGGTAGATATCGACCGTATGATCCGTTCGTCATTGCACAAAATGTGAGACAAGTCTATTATGTCCCTTATCCATCAATGCGGACTGATAGGCGTGGTTGGTGTGTCGCAATTAAATCAAAACTAAGAGGTCGCATTGATCAAACAAATATTGATGACACGGTGGAAGATGTGCCATATCAAATGGAAGAGATGTCTAATGTAAATGAAGTGATTCAAGTTGAACCCATTGTTCATTTATGTGATGAGCCAAACACCGGCGATTAAGTTGTTGATGACGAAGATGCTGATGGTGAAGATGCAACAGACCACATTGGTGTATCAAGAATTCACTCCTCCGATGATGATGATTTTGAGAATGAATGAGATTCAAATTAGTTATTTGTGTTTCAATCATTTATATAATTAAGGATGTAACTTATGTTAATTTCAACAATTCTATTTTTAATGAAGGATGTTATTTTTAATGAAGGATGTTATTTGTTTGAGAATGAATGGGATTCAAATTATTTATTTTAATGAGTTTTGTATGTTTATGTTAACCTTGTTTAGTATATGTTTGTTTGTTTAAATGTATATGTCTAAATACAGATATATATGGCATCTCATGATGACTCAGGATCCGATCATGACGGCGCATATGTTCCTCCTCCACCTCCCGATGCCGCCAGCACTAGCAGGCGGAAGACATCTACTCGCCTAGGGCGCCGTGTTCAGCCTGCGCGTGTTGTTGTTACTACTGGCGGATATTTGCCACCACCTGTGTCTGAGGATGGTGCTAGTACTAGTACTGCAGGGGGCCCATCGATTCCTGTTGGTACTGAGGGCTTATCCCCGACACATGTTGATGCGGATGGGGTACGCACATTCATTGATGGGACTGATGTGATTAGGGTTACACCTGATGGGCGTATCATATTGCAGATGGTTGGCGATTCGTAAGTCTATATATATATATATATATATATATATATATATATATATATATATATATATATATATATATATATATATATATTATTTATTAATTTATTTTTGTTGCCCTTTATATATATAACTTATATTTGGTGTAACAAAATTCATCTTTTTTTAATGCAGTTTTATTCCTTCGAAGGCTTCAGCTACCGCCATCACAAAAACAATCAAGGAGAATTTTACCAAGAGCTGGAAGAACTGGACGGAAGTTAGAAAAGATAAGGATGCAAATAAGAAGATGTTAAGATCATTTTTGGTAAGTTATTCGATTCTACGAAATAATTAATTTGGTGTATTATCTTATTGACTTGATTAATTAATTATTGCCTTATAATTAACAACATTATTGTAAATTTCTTAAATAGGAAAAATGTACATGGTATCCAGGGGAGCAAGCCGCAGTTGAGAGAGTGTTCCATAAGAGATGTTCTCATCGCTATTCTGAATTGATGCGGAGGGCGCGCAATACGGGTACGAAGCCATCTTATATGGGAGACTCAACTTGGGCTGAGTTTAATGAGTATTGGCAGAAAGATGAAGCATTTAAGAATTATTGTGAGAAAGCCAAGAAGAACCGTGCTTCTGAAAAATGTGGCTGCACACACACGGGGGGAGTGTTAATACTGCAACGCATTACATGCGTTTGGTAAATTTATTACTTAATTTATTACTTGATTAATTAATTAATTATTTATAATAATTAACTAGTCATTTTCAATATGTGTATTTAATTAATAATATATATATTTATGTACATATATAGGTGGAGAGGGAACAAAGGCCAATCACTTTGCCTGAGTTGCATTGCCACATGCATATGGTGGATGAGACTGGTGAGTTCATTACAGATCGGGCGAGGCGTATTCAGGTAAAACTACTTTTACAATTATATATTAATTAATGTTTATTATTTATATTAATAATTAGTTATTTATTTGTTGGGTTATTTTTTTCAGGAGAGCTTTGAGGGTGGGATGGCTGAGTACCATCAGTCACAACAGAGCAGTGGGGCAGCTGTCGATCCAGTGGAGGAGGCTAGAGTAGCTCGTGATGTTTGGGAGAGAGCAGTTGGTCCCCAAAAGACTAATCGTCTGGTAGGATCAGGTGGTCGCAATTATGTTCCCAATGCTGGTGAGTTGAATGATGTTAGGCAATTGACGCAGCAACTGAGCGAGGCTCAGCGTCAGATTGTCGAGCGGCAGGAGCAAAGCGATCGGGAAATGCAGGCGCTTCGGGATCAAAGTGATCGGGAAATGCACGCGCTTCGGGATCGAAGTGATCGGGAAATGCAGGCGATTCGGGAGCAGGCTAGGGTAGCTGAGGAGCGCATGGAGGAGCGCTTTAAGTTATTGCAGGATCAGATGGTGTCTCAGCACTCGAGGCCATCCTCATCAGCATCCTACCCGCCGCCGCTACAGCAGCATTACTACCAGCAGCAGTATGCACCCCAGTATCCCCAGTCGTATGCACCCCAATATCCCCCGCGGTATACACCGCAGTATGCGCCATTCCAGCCAAACAAGCAGCAACATCAGTCACCCCGCCAGCCATACCAGCAGCCCCAACATCAGTCACCCCTGATCCAGCCAAACCAGCAGTACCCCCAGCAGCGGTCACCCCCGCTGGACATTAATCTTAATGTCCAAATGTCATCGCTCAGTGCTTTACTTCAAGATGATACATATTATAATAATGTTGATGACATTGACCGGCAGGCACCCCAGTAGCTTTAGATTATTTTATTTTTTTGTATGGATATTTTATTAATTGTATGGATATTTTTTTGATGATAATATTTTACTCCTTTTCCCAATTTTTATTTTTTTAAATTAAAAATTAATTAGTTATTGGATTTTATTTTTTTATCAATAATTAATAAAATTAATAAAATAATATATATTTTTAATTAAAACGATTTTTTTAAAAAAATAAAATTTATTTTTTAAAAATAATAATAATTTTTTTTTTAAAAAAATGGTACTTTGCGGCGGATTGGTGTCGTTTGCGGCGGAATTTTAAATAAAACGTTTTTTTAAAAAAACTATATTCATTTTTTTTTAAAATAAAACTGGTGCTTTGCGGCGGATAACGAGAACTTTGCGGCAGATACTTTGCGGCGGATATTGGGCACTTTCCGGCGGATATTTTGCGGGAAAAATTTGTCCCCTTTTCCGGCGGATTATCCGCCGCAAATTTGCGGTGGATTTTGCGGCGCCACTAAATCCGCCGCAACGCGTTTGCTTCGAGTTGGCTACCGGCGGCAAAATTCCGCCGCAAAGTCCAAATATCCGCCGCAAATTTGGCTTTTGCGGCGGATTTTTCCCGCCGCAAAGTCCAACTTTTCTTGTGGTGAAAGTCGCTTCGCACCTCGTGGGACTCTGGGGGCAGTTTATCAGAATCGATCTGAATTTAACTCGCCCATCAGAGGTTGTGACACGTTTAAAGTCATTTCGCACCTCGTGGGACTCTGGGGGCAGGTTATCAGAATCGATCTGAATTTAACTCGCCATTCAAAGGTTGTGACACGTTTAAAGTCACTTTGCACCTCGTGGGACTCTGGGGGCAGTTTATCAGAATCGATCTGAATTTAACTCGCCCATTAGAGGTTGCGACACGTTTAAAGTCACTTCGTGCCTCGTGGCAAAGTTAACACCTCGTGGTGACTCTGGGGGCAGTTCATCATAATCGATCCGAATTTAACTCGCCCATCAGAGGTTGCGACCATTTTCGAAGCCACTTCGTGCCTCGTGGCAAAGTTAACAGCTCGTGGTGAAGTTCGATATTGACCTGCGTCGGTCGGGGGATCTCCTCGATGGCGATCCTCGGTGGTGCCTCTGGTGGATATTGACCTGGTTCCACCGTTGCCCCCAAGTCGAGATTATCCTGGGGGATGGTCTTGACTTGACGTTGTCGTTTAGGATGCCCTCGTAGGTTAGGTTGCCCTTACGGCTTGTGCCGTCGCCGGGTCTGCTAATTTTGTCAGAGGATCACAGCAATTATCCTGCTCGTCTATTGATATTTTTTGCTGACTTGCGTTGATCGAGGTGATTGATGGTGAGTATGGGCGAGCAACACCACATTTTCTTTTCCTCTTGGCCGATTACATTTCACCTAGGAGGCGAGCATAGGAGAGTGTGAGGGTGAGCAGAATGACACCATCACTTCACACGTTACTTTATTTCCTCTCACGCTCATGCATCATTTGATTTTCTCACGTGCTCGCGCACTACGTTATTTGCTCACGTGCTCGTGCATTATTTTATTTTCTCACGTCCTCGTGCACTATGTTTTTTGCTCACGTGCTCGTGCACTATTTTATTTTCTCACGTGCTCGTGCACTATGTTTTTTTTCTCACGTGCTCGTGCACTGTGTTTTTTTGCTCACGTGCTCGTGCACTATGTTTTTTGCTCACGTGCTCGTGCACTCTTTTATTTCCTTTCACGCTCATGCACTCACATGCTGTCGTCTCTTGGAGCAGGATCTGGCGCCCTCATGGGCGCCTTGGACGCCTTGTCGTGTTCCTAAGAGTTGGCGCCCTCGTGGGCGCCTGAGGCCAGATTGTTCGCGTGTAGATCTTTTGGCGCCCTGCCAGGCGCCCTTCTGGGTGCTGGCTTGTGCTTGACTTGGCGCCCTGCCAGGCGCCCTCTTGGGTGCCGCCTGTGGCTGCCTTGGCGCCCTGCCAGGCGCCCTCCTAGGTATTGTGTTCTCACTTGGTGCCCCCCTAGGCGCCCTCTTGGGTGCCGGGCTAAGCGTTCACTTGGCGCCCTCGTAGGCGCCTTGGTCCTTGGTTTCTGCTTGTATTTTATTTGTACTCAAACAACAAAATTCATAACTAGGCCTAGTCTTAGGCTCGAGTCCTGATGCTCTGCTCATTATTCGGAGTCGCGAGTTTCATCCTCTTCTTCATTCACGTACCGGGCGAGCTTCCCTTCGTGGATCAGCTCTTCCATGTCATCCCTGAGGGTGTTGCATTTGCTGGTACTGTGCCCATAACGAGCAAAATCGCCCTTCTTGCTGCCAACCTTGGCCTCCTCTTGGTAGGCCATGCTGTCTTCTTCATAGTCCATGTACTTCTGTGCCTTCCGAAGGAACTCGTACAAGCTCCGGGGTTTGTTAACCCCCATGTCCCTTTGAAACAGGCTTCCCGTTTTGAGGTCATCTTTCATCCAAAAGAGCCTCCTCTTGTCTTCAAGGTTACTGACGTTGGCAGCCTCCTTGTTGAACCTTTCAAGATATTCTCTAAGTGTTTCTTTCTCTCCCTGCCTAATTGCCCTAAGAACCTCTTCATATTTGGGTTTCAACTGAGAGGCAATGAAACGAGCTGTGAACATTCTCGCCAGCTTCCCCCATGAGGAGATGGAGTTCGGCCTTAGCTCTTGAAACCACTCTAGTGCGGAATTTTCGAGAGTGAGGGGGAAGATTTTGCAGTGAACAGGCTCCCTGGCGCCTCTATAGCGCATCATCAGGAAGAAGTGTGACAGATGGCGGTCTGGATCTCCGGTTCCGTCATACATCTTGAGGGTTGGCACCTTCTCCAAGGCCCTTGGGATTCGGCATTCATCCACCCTTCGAGTGAAAGGTCCTTCTTTCGAAAACCCTATTGAGTTTCGGGGAGAGGTGTCTTCATAGTCCAACTCATGATGCCTGCTTCGATCGGCGGATCTCCTCGATGGGTATCGACTCGGTTCCTCGACCTCTCACGAGAATCAAGGGATGCGCGTGAGGAGGTCCTGGAGCGGGAGTCGTGAGGCTGGTAGGTATCATTCGGAGGGGATGGAGGGGTCCCTTGGAGGTGAGACTGATCCTCCATGAGGGGGAGAATGATGGTGCCTCGAAGTCACCGTTGTTGGAGGAAGGGTTCCCCTGCCATGCGCCCTCATGGGCGCTGCCTGATGTTGCCATGGCGCCCTGCCAGGCGCCCTCATGGGTGCTGTCTGATGCTGCCCTGGCGCCCTACCAGGTGCCCTCCTGGGTGCCGGGTTTGGGCATGTCCTTAGCACTCTGCTGGTCTTCCTGATGCAGCATAGCTTGTGTGCGATTGGCCGGGAGATCAAAAGCTGACTCACATTCGAAGGCTGTGCAGGCTGACTGGTACCCTCGTCAGGTAGGGTTACGATGTTGCCTTCCGGAGTATCCTCTGGTCGGGATGCCGGTACGGCAATGCTTTGAATCCGGGGTCTGCCTTTGGGAGCCATGGCGTAGCAAGAGAAAAGTTCGAGTAGTGATGATGTGAAAGATAGATATCTCCCACTGTGGTCGCCAATGTTCTGTACCTAGCAGTATTTTGGTCGGCTGCTGTTGGTAGGTCTCTTGCTGCCCTGGCAGGAGGTCAGTGAGCGCCCGGGGGGTACATGCAAAGCCACTCCGACGCTCAAGCCAATATGAGAATAAGCTAGTGAATTTTCAAGGGAAGAGTGTGTACCGTATAAATGGCTATGCGAGCCGGATTTATAGGAAATCGATGTTCGTTTGTGGATCGTCGGATCAGTGGAATCCAGCTGAACCATCCGAGCGTGGTGGCTTCACTTGGGCTCGTAGGTTGTGGATATCACTACAAGAAAACAAGGATTTACTGACGAATTTTTTCCGCCGGTAACGTACCAAATCCGTAGGTAATGTCACAGTACCAACAGACAAAATCCGCAGGAAAGCCGCCGGAAAAACGTCCGAAGGTAATATTTTCCGGCGGAATTCCCGCCGGAAATTACCGACGAAACAAACCGCCGGAAATTACGACAACTCCGCCGGTAAAGATTTGATTAATTTATTATGTTTTATTCGAAAACCGCCGGTAACACAGAAAAACCGCCGGAAACGTTTTTTGTTTATTAAAAAAAGGCTTAAATATCACTTACCTCCCTGCAAATATCACCATAATCCATTTACCCCCCTGAAAAAAAAAAGTTTTAAAACAAACCCTGCAAAATGTAACTGTTTCCAGTTACCCCCCTGCTGTTAACTTTTCTGTTAAATATTAACTGTGATGACGTCAGCACTGACGTCAGTGCCACGTGTCACCATATTATTGGGCCTCTGTGACACGTGGCACTGACATGCCACGTCAGCATCCTATGTCACCAGTGCCACGTCAGCAACCAATGGATGGCTGCCACGTGGCACTAGTTATTACACTCAAAACTAGTGCCATCTGGCAGCCATCCATTGGTTGCTGACGTGGCACTAGTGACATAGGATGCTGACGTGGCAAACAGTGCCACGTGTCACAGAGGCCAATAATATGGTGACACGTGGCACTGACTTCAGTGCTGACGTCATCACAATTAATATTTAACAGAAAAGTTAACTGCAGGGGGGTAACTGGAAACAGTTACATTTTGCAGGGTTTGTTTGAAAACTTTTTTTTTGCAGGGGGTAAATGGATTATGGTGATATTTGCAGGGGGGTAAGTGATATTTAAGCCTTAAAAAAAACCTCATGTAATTACGAAAAACCGCCGGTAAAGATATTATTTTTTTATTAAAAAAACCGCCGGTAAAAGACAAAACCGCCGGAATTTTTTTGGGATTCAAAAACCGCCGGTAATAAAAAAAACCGCTGGTAAATAGATTACTATTTTTTCTAAAAAACCGCCGGTAATTAGTAATATCCGCCGGAAATAATATAATAATTTTTTTTATAAAAATTCAAATAACCGAAAAATGTTTTTTTTAAAACAGTGAAAATTAAATATTTAAATTATTAAATAAAAGACAATAATATAATAAATTATAATTAGAATAATATAATAAATTAAATTAATATGTTACACTAATTATGACCAAAAAAACATTTTTTATTAACATGTTATACTAAATAAACGTAATTTTTTTTAATCATTTACTATCCAAACTTATATATTATTAACATGTCACTACAATATCTAATAAGAAACAACTAAATAACTAACCAGAATTGAAGATGAGTCTCGGCTTGATCCGAATTATATTCTTCGAGTCCCTCCAACGAAATTTTCTTCAACCTCTAACTGAATCATAAACAAATAAAGTTACCAATGTTAAATTAAGTACATATATGGTATTACTATAAAATAAAACATATAACTAATATTTGTTTAAAAACATACCGTGAAAAATTTGTAAACACGTAAAGATGAGCGAAATTTTGGAATGGAAGAAAAGAATATGAGAGTATGTAAGGAGAATGAATGAGAGAAGAAAAAAATGAAAGATGAGTGAATGGGGATGAAGAAATTCGGAATTGGTGGGATGAAGGAATGGGGAAGATGAAATATGAATGAATGGAGATGAAGAAATTCGGAATTGATGAGATGAAGGAATGGGGAAGATGAAAGATGAGTGAATGGGGATGAAATAATTTGAAATGGGTGAGATGAATGAATGGGGAAGATGAAAGATGAGTGAATGAAGAAATTCGGAATGGGGAAGATGAATGAATTGGGAAGAGAGGGTCTTATTTATAATTTGGTTAAATGATACATTTCCGGCGGTTTTAAACAATTTCCGGCGGAATCTGTTTGAAATTTAAAATTTTCCCACCAACGGCTAGAAATTTCTGCCAGAATTGGGCATTTTCCGGCAGAAATTATTTTTTTACCGAATTTTAAAAAACCGCCGGTAATTACATGTTTCCGGCGGATTTATCTGTTTCCTACGGAAATTAATTTGAAATTCGAATTTTCAAAACCGTCGGTAATTACACGTTTCCGGCGGTTTTTTTGGTCTGTTATTTCCGGCTGTTTTCTCCACGTTTTCGGAAGAAATTTCAAATTTCAAATTTCCCTCCCCTCCAAAAAACCGTCGGTAATTGTCGTTACGATCGATTTTAATTTTTCTTTTTTTGAAAACCCTTTGCGGCGGAATATTCCGCCAGTAACTCACTCAAAACCGCCGGAAAGGTACCAGTGGAAATTAAACCGCCGGAAAATCCACACATTCCGCCGAAAATCTTTCGTGGGAAAAAATCCGCCACTATCTACTTAAAATCCGCTGGAACCGTATAGACGGATTAATTCCGCCGGAAATAAACAGCCGGTAATTCCAGTATTTCTTGTAGTGTATGGGCCGAATCGATTGGGCTGATCCATATCCAATTGCTAAACGCACCTCCAGGTTTTGCTAAATAGACCTCTTGGTCCAGTCCAGAACACTCTCCTTAGAGATCTTATTGACATCAGCCTCACCTTGTAAGACACCTTCTTCCACAAGCTTTTCTTTTTCAGTGTTGGCAAGAGCCTTGACCAAGTGGTCACCTTGCTTGTGGAAGTGTTTTTGAGTAACAGAATCATGCGACACCACAAAAGAACACTCCTCAGTTCCTGCATCTGGGGACTTGAGAGCATTCATCACATTAAACTTAATCTCTTGATCATTGACTCTCATAGTCAGGTCCCCCTTCTAGACATCAATCAAAGTCTGGGCAGTAGCTTGGAATGGTCTCCCAAGAATGATAGGAACCTCCTTATCTGCATCAAAATCAAGAACAACAAAATCCACAGGAAAAACAAATTTGTCAACCTTAATGAGCACATTCTCTATTATACCCTCAGGATAGGCTATGGACCTATCTGCTAACTGAAGGCTAAGAATGGTAGGCCTCACAATACCAATACCAAGCTGTTTAAATATGGATTTGGGCATCAAATTGATGCTTGCCCCCAAATCACATAGTGCACGGCCAGAATAAGATTTACCCATAGAACATGGTATTGTGAAACTGCCAGGATCCTTCAATTTCCTTAGGATCTTGTTCTGCATGATCATGGTGCATTCTCCAGTCATTGCTACTGTCTCAAACTCTCCTAATCGCTTCCTCTTGGTGAGCACTTCCTTCATAAATTTTGCATAGTTGGGAATTTGTTGAAGTGCTTCCAACAAGGGAACATTGATGTGGAGTTTTTTCAGCACATCCAAGAATTTACCAAATTGCTTATGCTCATGAGTCTGCTTCAACCTTTGTGGAAAAGGAGGAGGAGGGTATTCTGGAACAAGCTTAGGTGGTGGCACATGTGCAGGATCAGGCGCTATAGCAGTGGGTCCTATAACATCAGAAGTATTTTTTTCTTTTTCAATTTTTTTATTTTTTTATTTTTCTTTTCTACCATCACCTGTTACAGTAGATGGCCCTGTCAAATCCTTCCCACTTCTCAGAGATATAGCCTCAACATGCTCCTTCCCTGTTGCATAAGAAGTTGAAGCTTCTGTAGTGGAAGGTAATGCCACTAGGCCTTTGGGTGAGAGTAGAGGCTATCTGCCCAACTTGTGTCTCTAAATTCTTTATAGAAGCATCATGAGTTTGCAAAGTTGTCTTACAATCACTCATGAAGGCTTTCAACAGAGTTTCCATAGAGTTATCCATAGCTGGGGGCTTGTCTTTGATGATTCTGAGTAGGAAATCCAGGTGGCACAACAGGTGTATTTGAATTTGTTGTTGCAGCATTGTTACCACCCCATCTGAAGTTAGGGTGATTCTTCCAACCAGGATTATAAGTATTCGAATAGGGATTGTTATTGTTGTTGAATCCCACTTGATTAACAGAGACAAGATTGGATGGACATTCTTCATAGAGATGGCCTCCTCCACAGTAAACACAGCTAGTTGAACCTGGAGGAGCTTGTTCAATGGCAGCCACAGTTGGTTCTGATGCTGGTGTAGCGGCAGACGCCGTAGCGTTGGAGGTGTTCATGTTTTTAATCAAGTTGGTGAGAGAGGCCACTTGTGCTGATAGAGTTGAGACTTCACTGATTTCATGGACTCCAGCTACCTTTTTCCTGTGGAGGTAGCCTTTCTGTTGGCCATTGGTAGCTGTTTGTTGCAATGTTGTCTATCAATTCACAAGCTTCATTGTAGAAGGTCTTGAGTAACACACCCCCAGAAGAAGCATCAAGCATAAGTCTGGTACTTGGGTCCAATCCATTATAAAAGGCTTCCATTTGAATAATCACTGGTATGCCATGATGTGGACATTTCCTTAACAACTCCTTCCATCTTTCCCATGCTTCAAACAGTGATTCAGATTCTTTTTGTTTGAATGTAGTAACTTCATTCCTCATTCTTGCATTTTACTAGGAGGAAAATATTTTGCCAAGAATTTTTCAGCCATTTCATTCCAAGTGTGGATAGAGTTAGGCTCTAGAAAAGTTAACCAGGCCTTAGCTCTATCCTTCAAGGAATAAGGAAAAAGTTTTTGCCTAAATGCATCATCACTAACTCTTGGAATGATAAAGTTACTGCAAACCTCCAAAAATTGTTTTAAATGTAAATATGGGTCCTCTTGGGGAGAACCACCAAACTGAGCATCTCATGGGTTTGAATTCAAAATGAGCTGTTTGAAGAACAGGTGTTGCACCCCGAAAAATCCCGGCTTTGGGTTTCTCAATGTACAACGTGGAAAATTTTTGGAGCCGCCACCAATATTTTAATTTTAAGACCAAAACATTGAAAAAAGGTCTTTTGGACAAGGCGGATGGTCTTTGAAAACTAGAGATATAGGTTCGGGGGTCGATTACGTGCGAGGAAGGTGTTAGCACCGCGCACGTCCTTTCTACCGAAAGGGAACCTCTAATTAAATGTGTGGTTTTAACATTTGATTTGAAAAATACCTAGATTTGCCTATTTATTTCTTGTTTGAAAGCTTTAATGAAAATTTTATTTTTGGCGAGGAAGGGGGAAAAAAAGGGTTTTTTAGGAAAAGTGCTTGACGGGACCTGGCCCGCTCCTACGTATCTCCCGGTGCGATGGAGAATTCAAAGCTACGTAGTTCTTGGTTCTTTTTTTTGAAAAGTTTTTGTTTTTTATCTTTTTTAGTGAGTTTTTGAAATAGGACGAGCATTAGCAAATGATTAAACTAGCAGAGGCTATGATGAATCACTGCTAAATGCTCAAAAAGAGTTGTACCGCTAGTCAAACGAACAAAGGTTCTGATGGACTATTTGATAACAACTTGTTTTTATTATCTTTTTGAAAGTGATTTTCGAAAAAGATTGATTTGCACAATGATCAAACTAACAAAGGTTATGATGGATCATCGTTTATTATTCTTATGAGAAAAAGATATTGCCACTAATAGCTAAACGAACAAAGGCTCTGATGAGCTATTAGCAACAATGGGTTTGAAAATGAGTCTTTTTGTTTGTTTTTATGAAAATAATTTGTTTATGGTTGCGAAAAGGATTTTTATTCGTTGCGCTTGACGAGAACGTGGCTCGCTCCTACGTATCTCAAATGAGAATCAAAGCGACGTAGTTCTGATGAAAAATGTTTTTTTTGAGAGAGTTTGAAAGGGGAAGGTTGAATCATCTGAGACCATCTTCACCACTTAGAGAATGATGCACTAGGCATAAGTGGGAATCATGTGGTTCATCATCAACAATGACACTATAGCTAGATTAAATCACATAGGGCAATTTTGGCATGGATCACAATGATTAAATATTAACAAATAGAAAAACAGAAATACCTCTGATGAAGGTAGATACTACGACTTGGAGAACGCAATTCCAGCTAACTTTTGTAGAAGACCAGCTCAGACGGACCAACGGAACGAGTAGAGCGAAAAAATAAAGCGTGGAAGAGTTTTTCTATAACGTGAGAGATTTCGAGAAAAATGGGTTTTTTCTCTGATCTCGTGAAGAATGTCGGTGTTCTGAAATGAAAAACGAGGTGCCTATTTATAGGAAATCAGATTTAATCTATTTTAGGAAATAGGCTAATCGATTATTTTAAAACACACTTGGTATGCATAATCGATTATGTGTTCAATTGTTTTTAGACTGATAATCGATTAGGTGCTTGAATTAATCGATTAGGTACTTTCCAAAAATGTTGATAATCGATTATGATGGTTAGTTATAAAGGAGGATAATCGATTATGCTCCTGAACACTTTTCAGGAGGATAATCGATTATAGGCTTGAAGAAGAGAAGTATGTAATCGATTAGGCACTTTCCAAAATCATAGAAACTTTCCAAAATAGGTGATAATCGATTATGGTCCTTAGTGAGAACATGGGATAATCGATTATGCTCCTGAATTATTTCAGAGTAGATAATCGATTATCCCCTTTGCTTTTCAGAGTGGATAATCGATTATCCCCTTGATTTTCAAGTAGATAATCGATTATTTGCTTGATTTTCAGAGTAGATAATCGATTATTTGCTTGAAGGAAGGATATGACGTAATCGATTATTTCCTTATTCATCAAGAATACATTATATGCATGATAAAATCAATTTTATACTTTCTAAAAAATTATTTTCATGCATGAGGCTTATTGAAAAATATTTTCATGCAAAAATAATTTTTATAGATCCTTTTGTGAGAAATGACCAAATTGCCCTTTTTGACCCCAAAAACCCTAATTTCCCAAAAAGTGCATTCTAACCCTAAAAATGATTTCAAAAACTTTGGAATGGTTTCTAGGACCCAAAATGCAATACATTTTATTATTATTATTTTTTTGTGGGGAAAATTAGGGTTTTGACCTAAGCTGGACAAAATTGGGGTATGACAGCTGCCCCTCTTTATCTGGATTTTAACGAGGAATATGGATTGGCTGAAACATATTCCGAGGCAAAATAGAGATAAAGAATTCAGGAATTATACCGATTTTGTCTCCTTAGGCAAAAACCCGAATTTTCATTTTTTTTGTTTTTGTTGATGTCAGATGAAAAATGCAATATGCAAGCAAAAACTGATTGGATTTTTTTTTTTTACCACTTGGCGTGCTAATATAAAACAACGATTTGTGAGTTCAACACTTGGCGTGCAGAAGCAGGAAGTAAAGCGGTAAAGAACGCGGTAAGGAAAGTAGTAAAGAAGGAGCACTGAGGGCTCAGGATGAGCGCGGAGGGCTCAGGATGAGCACAGAGGGTTCAGGAGGAGCACAGAGGGCTCAGGATGAGCGCAGAGGGCTCAGGAGGAGCACAGAGGGCTCAGGAGGAGCACAGAGGGCTCAGGATGAGCGCAGAGGGCTCAGGAGGAGCACAGAGGGCTCAGGATGAGCGCAGAGGGCTCAGGGGGAGCACAGGGGGCCCAGGAGGAGCACAGAGGGCTCAGAAGGAGCACAGAGGGCTCAGGATGAGCGCAGAGGGCTCAGGAGGAGTACAGAGGGCTCAGGATGAGCGCAGAGGGCTCAGGGGGAGCACAGAGGGCTCAGGATGAGCACAGAGGGCTCAGGATGAGCGCAGAGGGCTTAGGATGAGCGCGGAGGGCTCCGGAGGAGCACAGAGGGCTCAGGATGAGCGCAGAGGGCTCAGGGTGAGCGCAGAGGGCTCAGGAGGAGCACAGAGGGCTCACGGGGGAGCACAGAAGGCTCAGGATGAGCGCAGAGGGCTCAGGGGGAGCACAGAGGGCTCAGGAGGAGCACAGAGGGCTCAGGATGAGCACAGAGGGCTCAGGAGGAGCACAGAGGGCTCAGGGTGAGCACAGAGGGCTCAGGAGGAGCACAGAGGGCTCAGGGGGAGCACAGAGGGCTCAGGATGAGCGCAGAGGGCTCAGGATGAGCACAGAGGGCTCAGGACGAGCACAGAGGGCTCACAAATGCTGTTGATTGGTTGATTTGAAATGACCGATGCTGCTGTGTTGGATTGAGGTGCCTGCATACGTTAGTTGATGCAAGGAATGGTGCATGGAGTATGAGTGCATGTTATGCAAGGGCATGTTATGTATGTGCATGCAATGCTATGATTTTGGTGTGATGATGAATGTGGTGAAATGCTATTTCTTCATCTCTTTAATTTTCTTTGGTCAGCTTTCTTTTTTTCTGACTGCTTGTTTTTCTTGGTTTTTCTTTGACCAGCTTTCTTTTTTCTGATCGTTTGTTTTTTTTTTTGTTTTCTTTTGCTCTTTTGGCTCATTCTTTTTGCTGGTTCGACCAACCCGCGACAAGACTGAGGGACCGATTAGAATTGTAGTGGCGTATAAGCCCAGTGCTGATTGTCTTGTAATTTGCCATCAGAAATGGCCTATGAGTGCAATTATTTCCTTGTAAGCTTAATTTTCCCTGAGAAGTTGCTTCCTTCCCATAACTTTTAAAAATTTCGCAATGATTGTGATGCTCTATGATTTATGCACATGTTTTACAGGTCAGTGTTACCATCATCATAAAACGTTTATTTGAGCAGAAAAAGCAGGAAAGTAGAAAAACAAACAGACGTGAGAAAGATTGAACTTTTTTGATGTAGAAATCGGTCGCACAAGAAGTTACGCCGACTGTTCAATACATTTGACAGTTTAAACTACAAAAAGACACGAAAAAGAGAGAAGCTGATTTCTGACTGTCCGTCTCTGTGGAACGGTGCTAAGCATTTATGTCCTTGACCTTGACCACCCCTTCATCCCAAACCTTCAGGAGTGCTGTATGCCTTTGTTTATTTTCATGCCCAAGCTTTCTGACCCTAATTTTTGCCTGGATCGCCCTTTGCGGGTTTTCAATCCACCGGGTCGCTCTGATTTTGCCTAGGCCGCCCTTTGCGGGTTTTCAACCTAGCGAGCTAATTCTTACTTGGCCTGTCTTTCTCTTTTTTCGTCTATTTCTTTCAGGCATAATACTTCTTCACTTGATCGGAATTGACGGGGTTCCTTAGATCTTCTCCGTCCATGTTCGTGAGTATCAGCGCTCCTCCGGAGAAGGCTTTCTTGACTATGTACGGGCCCTCATAGGTGGGAGTCCATTTTCCACGGGGATCACTTTGAATAGGCAGAATCTTCTTGAGTACTAGGTCCCCCTCATTGAATCCTCGGGGACGAACTTTCTTGTCGAAAGCGGTTTTCATCCTTTGCTGGTATAGCTGCCCATGACATAAGGCTGTGATTCTCTTCTCCTCAATGAGATTTAGCTGATCTAGGCGAGCTTGTACCCACTCAGCTTCTTCCAGCTTAGTCTCCATTAGTACCCGCAGGGAAGGTACTTCGACCTCGATAGGGAGGACTGCCTCTGACCCGTATACCAGAGAGAAAGGGGTTGCCCCGGTCGATGTGCGCACTGAAGTACGATAGTCGTGTAGAGCGAAAGGAAGCATCTCGTGCCAATCTTTGTACGTGACCACCATTTTCTGCACTATCTTCTTGATGTTCTTGTTAGCCGCTTCGACTGCCCCATTCATCTTGGGCCGATAGGGTGAGGAATTATGATGCTGGATTTTGAACTCTGCGCACAAATCATTCATCATTTTGCTGTTTAGGTTGCTGCCGTTATCAGTGATGATCTTGTTGGGAAGACCATAATGGCAAATCAAGTCTTTCTTTACAAACTTGGCGACCACTGAACTGGTTACACTGGAGTAGGAAGCAGCTTCGACCCACTTAGTGAAATAATCGATTGCAACCAGAATGAAACGATGTCTGTTTGATGCTTTAGGCTCTATAGGGCCAATGATGTCCATGCCCCACATTGAGAACGGCCAAGATGCAGTCATGACATTTAGAGAGGCAGGTGGCACATGAATGTGATCAGCGTAGATTTGGCACTTGTGGTACTTTCGGACGAAGCTGTAGCAGTCACCTTCCATCTGCAACCAGTAATAGCCGGCTCTCAAGATTTTTCTTGCCATGGTGTGCCCACTGGAATGAACCCCGAACGACCCTTCATGGACCTCTTTCATAATTTTTGCTGCCTCTTCTTCTGTCACACACCTCAGAAGGACCATATCATAATTTCTTTTGTAGAGAACTTCGCCATTCAAAAAGAAGTTCCTCGACAATCTTCTGAGCGTTCTTTTGTCATTCTCTGATGCCCCGGGGGGGTATTCTCTATTGATGACGTACTGTTTGATATCATAATACCATGGCTTGCTATCAGGCTCTTCCTCAATTGCAGTGCAGTAATGATGTGCCGGGAGACCCCGATGTTGGATTCTGATATGAGTTAGACTTTTGTCGCAATTGATGTTGAACATTGACGACAGAGTTGCCAAAGCATCGGCCAACTGGTTTTCACCTCGAGGGATATGCTGGAAAGTAATTTCGTCGAAAGACTTCATCAGTTCCTGGACATAATTACAATAAGGGATCAATTTAGGATCTCTGGTCTCCCAATCCCCTCTCACCTGATGGATAACCAAAGCCGAATCACCATACACATCGAGTCTTTTAACCTTCCATTCAAGGGCTGCCTGAATCCCCAAGATGCACGCTTCATATTCTGCGATGTTGTTAGTGACATAAAAGCTCAATCTGGCAGTGACCGGAACGAAACGGTTATCTGGGGAGATTAGCACAGCCCCAGCTCCGTGCCCCCACACATTGGATGCGCCATCGAATATCATCCTCCACCTCTCCTCTTCTTGAGACTTTCCTTCCTCAAACAGTGCCATGATGTCTTCATCGGGAAAATCATACTGCATTGATTGGTAGTCTTGAATTGGCTGACATGCTAAGTACTCGGCGAGTGCACTGCCCTTGACCGCCTTCTGTGTGACATGCAGAATATCGTACTCTGACAATAACATCTGCCAACGAGCGATCCGTCCTGTGAGTGCTGGCTTTTCAAAAATATACTTGATTGGATCCATTTTAGACACCAACCAGGTTGTATGACTCAACAGGTACTGCCTTAGACGATGAGCAGCCCATGCTAAGGCACAACAAGTCTTTTCTAGCACTGAATATCTCGTCTCACAGTCAGTGAACTTTTTACTCAAGTAGTATATGGCATGCTCTTTCTTTCCTGATTCATCATGCTGCCCCAGCACACACCCCATCGAATTGTCCAACACAGTTAGATACAGGATGAGCGGTCTTCCGGGCACCGGCGACATCAAAATTGGCGGATTCTGCAGATAGTCCTTAATTCTTTCAAAGGCTCTTTGGCAATCATCATTCCACTCTGCTTTCTGGTTCTTGCACAACAGCTTGAAGAGAGGCTCGCAAGTGGCGGTCAATTGGGATATGAATCTTGAGATGTAGTTCAATCTCCCAAGGAACCCACGGACCTCTTTTTCAGTCTTTGGCACTGGCATTTCGAGGATTGCTTTAACTTTGTCTGGATCAACCTCTATCCCTTTTTTACTGACGATGAATCCCAGTAATTTTCCAGATCTCACACCGAAAGTGCATTTTGCTGGGTTTAACCTGAGCTTGAACTTCCGTAGACGTTCGAAGAGTTTGCGCAGATTAACAATGTGTCCTTCATCAGTCTTGGACTTTGCAATCATATCATCTACATACACCTCAATTTCTTTGTGCATCATATCATGGAATAATGTCACCATTGCCCTTTGATAAGTTGCGCCGGCATTCTTGAGTCCAAAAGGCATCACTTTATAGCAGAATGTGCCCCAGAGAGTTATGAAGGTGGTTTTCTCCATATCTTCCGGAGCCATCTTTATCTGATTGTACCCTGAATACCCGTCCATGAAGGAGAACAATGAGTGTTGGGCCGTGCTGTCTACCAGAATGTCAATATGAGGCAGAGGGAAATCATCCTTGGGACTAGCTCTGTTCAGATCTCTGTAGTCGACGCACATTCTGACCTTGCCGTCTTTTTTTGGAACAGGGACGATGTTGGCTACCCACTGTGGATACTTCGCAACCGCTAGGAACCCGGCATCAAACTGTTTCTTTACCTCATCCCGTATCTTCAGTGACATCTCTGGTTTCATTCTTCTCAATTTCTGCTTGACTGGCGGGCACTCCGGCTTCACTGGCAACCTGTGTTCAACAATGTCGGTGTCTAGCCCTGGCATATCTTTGTACGACCACGCAAAGACATCAGCGTAATCCTGCAAGAGTTGGATTAGTCTTTTGCGTTCACTCTCTTCCATGGCGGTACCGACCTTGACCTCTCTTCTATCCTCCTCTGTACCCAGGTTGATGATCTCAATCGACTCCCCATGAGGTTGAATAACCTTCTCTTCCTGTTCTATTAATCTTGTCAATTCTGGAGGAGCTTCCCAGTTTTCAGCAAAATCCCCCTCGGCTTGGTTTACCGGATGATCAAAGTCAAAGTTTGGACTGCTAGCACTGTTGTTCTTAGAGACAATTGCTGTATGTCTGCATTTTGCCGAAGCGCAAAAGCAGAATGAAAATCGGAACAAGCAAACAAACAATAACAAAGCAATAAAAAGACGCATGAAATGAAGAGAAATGGATTTTTATTGATTGAAAATTCCAAACAAACGTTTTTATTTAATGATGATAACTCTGAAAATAAAAACATGTTTGCCCCTAGCAACTTGTCTTATGGCCTTGGGCAGAGCCACAGGGTTGCATTACAATCATTACTTTGAAATAAAAGCGATGGGCAAGTCCACAGCTTCCCAATTTTTGAGCTTCTCCTCAGCATGGCAACGGCGAACTAAACTGGTGCTGCTTTCTTCATCCTCTGAACCAATGGCAGTGATCTGGTCTGGATCTAGCAACCCAGCACTCTTGAAGCTTTGACTGATGTTACTGATGGGGATCCTCTTTGACCATGGATCCTGGCCTCTCAACTTGGCCAACCATTCACCTCTTCTCTCTTCAGCCAATTTCCTCCTTTCAACCTCGCTTGGGTGGTATCCCAACCCGTAACGATCTTTGTTTCCTTTCAGTTGTACAGGAGCAAGAATTCCTTGTCCCGTTTTTCCTAAACCACGCCCCAGCTGGTATCCTTGATCCATCATGATTCTGGCGACCATCTCTCCACTCTTTGACAGCTTTATCACGGGCGATGACGATTCACATCCACCAAGCACAGCATTGGCAATTTCAAGAGATTGGAAAGAAGTCTCCAAAGACTCTTCAGCTGCTTCCACATAAGGGAACGGAGAAGACTTGTTAACTAGCATCTCTTCTTCTCCATACACCACCACAATTTTGTCATTAACCACGAACTTAACCCTCTGGTGTAGAGATGAAGGAATAGCCCCAGCCATATGGATCCATGGCCTCCCGAGTAAACAGCTGTAGGAGGAGGATATGTCCATGACTTGAAAATTGATATAAAAAGTTTCTGGTCCTATTTGAATGGGGAATTCCATCTCTCCTATCACCTCTTTCTTTGACCCATCGAACGCCCTCACCAGAGTTGAACTTGGCTTCATAAAGGAACAATCAACATCCAGTTTGCTTACGGTTGACTGGGGCATCACATTCAAAGAAGAACCGTTGTCAATTAATACCCGCGCCAACACGAAATCTCCACATTTGACTGAGATGTGCAAAGCTTGATTGTGTTTCTTTCCCTCTGGGGGAAGCTCTTCATCAGTGAAAGTCAGATGGTTGGCAGCTACAATATTCCCAACTACTTCATCAAATTGGCCAACAGAGATGTTCTGAGCAACGTGTGCTTCATTCAGCACTTTCATGAGAGCAGTTCTGTGCGCTTCTGAACTCATCAACAAAGAGAGCATTGAAATCTTGGCCGGAGTTTGGTTCATCTGATCGACCACTTTATAATCACTCTGTCTCACAATCTTGAGAAACTCATCTGTTTCAGGCTCTGCCCCTTTCTTCTTCTGAATATTCTCTGCCTCCTTTTCTTTACCCTTACGGGCTCTATCTTCGGCTTCTTTGGAGGACTCAACCCGACCAAACTCGGGAGCATACATCCGACCGCTCCTTGTCATCCCGCTTGACCCAGTTATATTTGTAACAGTGGTACTTGGAGAAACCCCTACTGAAGGTAAGGTGTTGTACTTCCACGGTACGGCGCTGTCCTTCTCATAAGGAAATGGAGCTGGGATTTCAATAACCAATGGCTGTGGTTTGGCTTGGACCGGTTTCGAATTATACAGTATCTCAACTGGCCTTCTGGCCTCATTGCCATCATTGAACTGCAGCATTAGCACACTTTCTGCTTTCTCAACTACTTCCAACCGAACCACATAACGGTCCATCAAATTTTGCAAAACAGACTTAAAATCCTCACAAGCACCTGCACACGCAGGGTCAGCACACACACAACCTTTCTGAATTACCCCACAGCGACATAACTCAGCATGTATGTCTTCCAAAGGAGTCTTGATACTCTCAACGTTCTTTAGCATGATCTGGCTCCCCGAATCTTCTATAGCATTGGCAGACGGTGCCCCATGACCTGGCAAGGGGTTAGTTGTCGTGCTCGGATTGTTCGGTTTAAAAGATAGCCAATTGGCATCAATTAGGTCTTGAACTATAAACTTGAACGCATAGCAATCTTCCACCGTGTGACCGACCCCTCCACTATGGAAAATACAGGTGGCGTCAGCATTATATCCTCTAGGGAAAGGTGGTTGCACAGTCCTCATAGGGCGAGTCTTGACTAGATTCTTTGCAATGAGATGATTAAACAGCTCAGTATAAGTGATGGGAATTGGATCAAAACTGGTACGTTTCCTTTCTTGATGATTCTGAGTTCTGTGACCCGGATTATTCTGCGGCGGCTGAGCTGGAACAGAGAACGGAACTTTTTGCTGTGGGGCGTTGAAGGACGGACCTCCCCCTGCTGTAATGACATTTGTCTCTCCCTCTTTCTTCTTAGGGAAATTTGAAAAAGGTTTCTTCTGCCCACCAGGATTGCCAAAACCTCCAGCAATTTTCCCACTACGCAATCCATGTTCCAGACGTTCCCCAATGATCACCATATCAGAGAAGCTAGAAGAGACACTACCCACCAATCGATCATAGTATATTCCTGGGAGAGTTTCCATGAACATATATACCATTTCCTTTTCTGTCACTGGTGGCTTCACTTGGGCTGCTACACTTCTCCACTTCTGGGCATATTCTTTAAATGATTCCCTGTCGCCTTTGCTCATGTGCTGCAATTGAGACCGGTCTGGAGCAAGGTCCATGTTATACTGGTATTGTTTTAGAAAGGCTTCAGAGAGATCCTTCCAACTGTGAACTTCGGAGGATTGCAGCTGCATGTACCAATCTAGTGATGCCCCAGTCAGACTGTCCTGGAAATAATGAATGAGCACCTTGTCATCATGAGCATAAGCGGCCATTTTTCTAACATACATCGTTAAATGGCTAGATGGACACCCGGTGCCGCGATATTTATCAAAGTCAGGTGTTTTGAATTTAGGGGGTATAACAACATCTGGGACAAGGCACAAATCTCGGGCATCCCTGGCTCTAGTTCCTGATCCTTCCACAGCTCTTAAGCGCTCTTCAAGCGAGTGATACCGATCCCCATGCTGAGTGTTCCCAAACAAATGACCTTGTGGATAGTTCCCCGGACCGTGATAATAACCCCCATGCTGAGCAGGGTTTCCCATATGATGGACAGCGTTCTGAGGGTTCACAGTAACTCCCAGAGTAGGACTAGGTGAACCTCTTGGCAGTACAGTATCAGGACTAGGAGTATGAATTTGTGGTCCCATAGCAGCTCCACCGGGCATAGTCGTGACAGGTTGACTCGACCCCACAGGAATAGCTTCAGCAGTAGGCGGCATATAACCCATGGGCATCCCCCAAGGATATATCGGTGCATTCAGATGACTCTGTCCGCTCGCCCCTAGAGGATGGGCAAAGTGACTGACCCCCTGTCCATAAGAGGTGTGAGTAGTTGTAACTTCAGCGGACACCGGAGGAGTAACAACCCCTTCGGAATTTACAACAGCGGCGGCCCCAGCGGCGGCCCCACCCCTCATATTCTGTAGCATACTCATTACTTCGACCATCTGTGCTTCCATAGCCTCCACTTTGGTCTTCAAAGCTTGATTCTCTTGAGCCAGCTGCTCAGGATTAAGAATCTCCACAACCGACTCATCTTGACCCAGGGGGTCCTCATTCTCGAGATGTTGATTGCTAGTCATTAATCTTGCTTGTAGACGAGTGGAGTATCGGTGTTGGCGAACCAGCTTGCCTTTCGTTTCTGTTGGTAGAACATTTTATAAGTACAAGTATGAATGCGTAAATGAATGCAATGCATATGGCTCTATGTTATTTTTGTATTTAGATGCATGAGGAATGCTGTATGAATTTTTTCAGAATTTTGCTTATGTAATGCATGCTGTTATGATGTAAAATGCGGATGATGAGGATGCTTGTTATAAAGACAGATATTTACAGGTGGGGTTTTGAAAAATTAGGGCGGTATACCCTATATGCCACCCCATATAGGTATTTATGAAAGAGAAGGAAAAACTTATTATTTTTTTTTTGATTTCGTTGTTTTTTCAAAAAAATATTGGCGGAAATGAACTAAACTAGATGTAATAATGCACACACAATTTTGGAAAAGCCCTTGTGACCTAAAAAGAGGTGAGACCTATGATCTAGGGCAATTTAAAGGGTAATCCTTCCATGTAGCTCTATTCACTCCCTCACAAGGCCACCAGAGCTACAGTCCCTTTCACAAAACTCCCCACAAATGCAGCAAACTGCTAGGTGTGAGGCATCATGAAAGAGCACAACTCTGGTTGAAACTTTCGCAAGTAGCCAAACGGACAAAGGTCCTGATGGGCTCTCACTACTTGAATCCACTCTCCTAAGTTTTTGCAGACCTGGGTTATGGTCCCACTCAAAACACATAGTCACAGGGTATAAGTGTAGTGTGTGTCAAGGGCATTTTCCCTAGTACTACCCTACCTGAAATGAAAACCAGAGCAGTCCAGACAAAAGCAAGCAATAACAAGTTATCTACCCTAGGGTTCCATACCTAGAATACCTATAAACAAGGATATTGCTCACCTTGGGAAAAGGAGCCAAGAAGAGGGGATCATGCGGATTGGAAAAATGCACGGGCATAAGCGATAAAAGAAAGGGAATAAAAGATAAGAAAGAAAGGCAAACAGGGTTTTAATCAAATCAACAATACATTAAACCACACATTTAGATTAGTTAGGCTTGACCCTCGTCTTTTAAAAAAAATGTCCCCAGTGGAGTCGCCAGCTGTTGCACCCCGAAAAATCCCGGCTTTGGGTTTCTCAATGTACAACGTGGAAAAATTTTGGAGCCGCCACCAATATTTTAATTTTAAGACCAAAACATTGAAAAAAGGTCTTTTGGACAAGGCGGATGGTCTTTGAAAACTAGAGATATAGGTTCGGGGGTCGATTACGTGCGAGGAAGGTGTTAGCACCGCGCACGTCCTTTCTACCGAAAGGGAACCTCTAATTAAATGTGTGGTTTTAACATTTGATTTGAAAAATACCTAGATTTGCCTATTTATTTCTTGTTTGAAAGCTTTAATGAAAATTTTATTTTTGGCGAGGAAGGGGGAAAAAAAGGGTTTTTTAGGAAAAGTGCTTGACGGGACATGGCCCGCTCCTACGTATCTCCCGGTGCGATGGAGAATTCAAAGCTACGTAGTTCTTGGTTCTTTTTTGTTTGTTTTTATGAAAATAATTTGTTTATGGTTGCGAAAAGGATTTTTATTCGTTGCGCTTGACGAGAACGTGGCTCGCTCCTACGTATCTCAAATGAGAATCAAAGCGACGTAGTTCTGATGAAAAATGTTTTTTTTGAAAGAGTTTGAAAGGGGAAGGTTGAATCATCTGAGACCATCTTCACCACTTAGAGAATGATGCACTAGGCATAAGTGGGAATCATGTGGTTCATCATCAACAATGACACTATAGCTAGATTAAATCACATAGGGCAATTTTGGCATGGATCACAATGATTAAATATTAACAAATAGAAAAACAGAAATACCTCTGATGAAGGTAGATACTACGACTTGGAGAACGCAATTCCAGCTAACTTTTGTAGAAGACCAGCTCAGACGGACCAACGGAACGAGTAGAGCGAAAAAATAAAGCGTGGAAGAGTTTTTCTATAACGTGAGAGATTTCGAGAAAAATGGGTTTTTTCTCTGATCTCGTGAAGAATGTCGGTGTTCTGAAATGAAAAACGAGGTGCCTATTTATAGGAAATCAGATTTAATCTATTTTAGGAAATAGGCTAATCGATTATTTTAAAACACACTTGGTATGCATAATCGATTATGTGTTCAATTGTTTTTAGACTGATAATCGATTAGGTGCTTGAATTAATCGATTAGGTACTTTCCAAAAATGTTGATAATCGATTATGATGGTTAGTTATAAAGGAGGATAATCGATTATGCTCCTGAACACTTTTCAGGAGGATAATCGATTATAGGCTTGAAGAAGAGAAGTATGTAATCGATTAGGCACTTTCCAAAATCATAGAAACTTTCCAAAATAGGTGATAATCGATTATGGTCCTTAGTGAGAACATGGGATAATCGATTATGCTCCTGAATTATTTCAGAGTAGATAATCGATTATCCCCTTTGCTTTTCAGAGTGGATAATCGATTATCCCCTTGATTTTCAAGTAGATAATCGATTATTTGCTTGATTTTCAGAGTAGATAATCGATTATTTGCTTGAAGGAAGGATATGACGTAATCGATTATTTCCTTATTCATCAAGAATACATTATATGCATGATAAAATCAATTTTATACTTTCTAAAAAATTATTTTCATGCATGAGGCTTATTGAAAAATATTTTCATGCAAAAATAATTTTTATAGATCCTTTTGTGAGAAATGACCAAAATGCCCTTTTTGACCCCAAAAACCCTAATTTCCCAAAAAGTGCATTCTAACCCTAAAAATGATTTCAAAAACTTTGGAATGGTTTCTAGGACCCAAAATGCAATACATTTTATTATTATTATTTTTTTGTGGGGAAAATTAGGGTTTTGACCTAAGCCGGACAAAATTGGGGTATGACAACAGGTCTTGATATGCTTGTCTCCATGGTTTGGGGGTCAAACACAGCATAGTCCCTCATAGGTCTGTCCCTATCATTTACCATGTCTACAGGACCTTGGTTGATGAATTGTTGCCTATACCAGTCTTCTGGTTCATGTATTGTGACAGAATGAGTGATTGGACCTCTACCTCCATGGATTGGACCACCACCAGGGTCAGATCTACCACCTCTTGTACTACGGCCACCTCTGGAATTTGATCTTCCACCAATTGTACTTCTACCATAACCATTATGTTCTGACATGGTGGCCTCAATTGTTGTAATCTCTAAAGTTGTCTTAACCTTCTGAATCTTCTTTCAGGTTTTGGATCCAACTCAAATTCTGGTGGTTGGGACCTGGGCATGCGCTATAGCACCTAATGCTGTAACACCAAGAAACAACACACCAGCGTAAAATCTTCACTAATATTGCTAAAAACATAAACAATAAAAATTAAATACAATTCCCGGCAACGGCGCCAAAAACTTGTTGTGCAAAAAGTAGTTGTGCAAGTGTACACAATCGCAACAAGTAATATAATGATAAATAGAGATCGTACCCACAGGGATTGATGTTAATTTTATAGTTTAAATCGTTAACACGGTAGTGAACCAAGCAAAATATTAACAATAAGTGTTTGGACATGAAAATAATAAAGATGTTGTATGAAAACAGTAATGAAAGTTCAAGAGTTTATAAAATGAGTTGGACTGCTCTTTGTTAAGTAATTTCTCTGTAGTAAAATGCTATAACGTTAGACGCTATAGCGTTAATTGCTGTAGCATATGATTTTGTGCCTTTCGGTCACTAACGCCAGGGTTTTGTTACAAGACTCCTATGTCTAGGTTCTAAATAAGTCCACCATTGTATAATGAAGAACCCACAGTATTCACCTTATGAACTATTGCTCCCCTATGTCTAGAGTTAAACACAAGTTGTCTAAATGTCTTTAAACAACCTTTCATTCATATCAATCTTTGAGTTAGAATCGTAGACCATGTCTCTACCTACGAATGTACCCATTTCAGTTGGCCAATCCCAAACGAGTTTGAAAACTTTAAAGCACAAAGATTGAAACGCAAACATCATAACGTTATATTAACAATACTAAAGAGTCATTACAAAGCTTTAAGCAATCCAACTACTAAGTGTTTAGCCCATGATGAGCATCATCAACACAATACAAACCAAAATGTTCATATTACCGAAAATGAAAAGAGGAGACACGGTTGCAAAAGACACACTTCGTGAGCTCCTTCTCATGAGACGGGTAGATGACGCTAGAGCACAGCTTCACAAGCATTGAAATGATGATCTTCACTTGAAAAATGAAAGCTTGAAGTGGAGGTTTAATGGAGGAAAATGGTGTCAAGTTTTTTCTCCCAAAAACTCTCCCTTCCTTCGAATGTGTGTGTGTTGAGAAGATGAAGTGAGATATATTTGTTTATTATCCATAAAGTAGCTTTCCCAAAAAGGTGACTTTGACATATCTCACTAACTAAAAGCAATCTTCCAACAACAAGTGGACAAGTGTCCACACTAGCCAATAAAATTCGCCCACACAATCCTAGGCACAGAGGAGTGAGGTGCTGACTTGACATAAAGAGTGAGTCTCCAAAATGTAACTTTTCTTTTTGATCTCTAGCTGGCCCACCGTCATATAGCGCTATACCGCTTAACGCTGTAACACTTAACAGAAACATTAAAATACTTGTTGCACCCCGAAAAATCCCCCTTTGGGGTTTCTCAATGTACAACGTGGAAAAAGTTTGGAGCCGCCACCAATATTTTAATTTTAAGACCAAAACATTGAAAAAAGGTCTTTTGGACAAGGTGGATGGTCATTGAAAACTAGAGATATAGGTTCGGGGGTCGATTACGTGCGAGGAAGGTGTTAGCACCGCGCACGTCCTTTCTACCGAAAGGGAACCTCTAATTAAATGTGTGGTTTTAACGTTTGATTTGAAAAATACCTAGATTTGCCTATTTATTTCTTATTTGGAGATGAATGGGAAATCTTTAATGGAAATTTTATTTTAGGTGAGAAGGGGGGAAAAAAGGGTTTTTAGAAAAAGAGTGCTTGACGGGACATGGCCCGCTCCTACGTATCTCCCGGTGCGATGGAGAATTCAAAGCTACGTAGTTCTTGATTCTTTTTTGAAAAGTTTTTGTTTTTTAACTTTTTTAGTGAGTTTTTTGAAATAGGACGAGCGTTAGCAAATGATTAAACTAGCAGAGGCTATGATGAATCGCTGCTAAATGCTCAAAAAGAGTTGTACCGCTAGTCAAACGAACAAAGGTTCTGATGGACTATTGATAACAACTTGTTTTTATTATGTTTTTGAAAATGATTTTCGAAAGAGATTGATTCGCACGATGATCAAACTAACAAAGGTTATGATGGATCATCGTTTATTATTTTTAGGAGAAAAGGACATTGTCACTAATAGCTAAACGAACAGAGGCTCTGATGAGCTATTAGCAACAATGGATTTGAAAATGATTTTGTTTGTTTTATGAAAATGATTGGTTTAGGGGGACGAAAAGAATTTTTATTTGTTGCGCTTGACGAGAACGTGACTCGCTCCTACGTATCCCAAACGGGAATCAAAGCGACGTAGTTCTAATGGCGAATGTTTTTTTGAAAGGGTTTGAAAGGGGAGGTTGAATCATCTGAGACCATCTTCCCCACTTAGAAAATGATGCACTAGGCATAAGTGGGAATCATGTGGTTCATCATCAACAAAGACACTACAGCTAAATTAAATCACATAGGGCAATTTTGGCATGGATCAGAATGATTAGATTTTAACAAATGTAAAGACTGAAATACCTCTGATGAAGACAGATATTACAACTCTGAAGAACGCAAACCCCGACTAACCCTTGCAGGAGATCAGCTCAGACGGACCAACGGCGCGAATAGAGCAGAAATGAAGCGTAGAACTGGAAAATGAGATTTTGCGAGAGTTGTCTTCTCAGATCTCGTGAAAAGTGTGTGTGTGTTTTCTGATCTTGTAAAATCTGTCCGTCTCTTGTGAGATGTCTGTCTGCAAAAATGAAAATCACGCCTACGTATTTATAGGCTTAGGCAACAGTAGAATTTTGAAAAGACAATTAATGTAAGTGAAGAATCGATTATTGCATGAAGGCAAAATATAGTATAATCGATTCTTTGCTTTTAGAAAACATAAGAATCGATTCCTTGGGCTTTAGAAATTAGTGGGAATCGATTTTCAGGACCTTTTGCATAGGTGAAAATCGATTCCTTACTTAGTTAACACAATGAGGAATCGATTCTTGAGCCTTTGGAAATAGTGGGAATCGATTTTCAGGACCTTTTGCATAGGTGAAAATCGATTCCTTACTTAGTTAACACAATGAGGAATCGATTCTTGAGCCTTTGGAAATAGTGGGAATCGATTTTCAGGACCTTTTGCATAGGTGAAAATCGATTCCTTACTTAGTTAACACAATGAGGAATCGATTCTTGCTTTCCACAAAATGCTTTTAGGTCTTTGCCATGCATGCATAAAATATTGTCCAAAGCTTGCCATGCAAGCATAACATATTTTTCAAAAACCCTAATTTGATGCATGAGGCCTATTGCAAAAAAATTGTTTTTGGAGACCCTTTTGTGAGAAATGACCAAAATGCCCTTTTTGACTCTAACTTCCCAAAACGTGCATTCTAACCCTAAAAATGATGCATAATTTATTTTTGTGTGGAAAATTAGGGTTTGGACCTAAGCCGGACAAAATTGGGGTATGACAGCTGCCCCTCTTTATCTGAATTTTAACGAGGAATATGAATTGGCCGAAACATATTCCAAGGCAAAATGAAGATAAAGAATTCAGAAATTATACCGATTTTGTCCTCTTGGGGAAAACCCGAATTTTCCCCTTTTTCTTTTTCTATTTTTGAATAGATGGGTTTTGAGAACAAACGGGGAACGGTTAACACTTGGCGCATTAACTGAGAGAGAAAATGACGGACCACTCGGGATCTGAAGGAGCACTAAGGCTCTGAAGGACCACTCAGGGTCTGAAGGAGCACTAAGGCTCTGAAGGACCACTCAGGGTCTGGAAGGCTGCCTAGGCCTTAATTGAAGGACCATCGTGGTCTGAAGGAGCGCTACTAGCTATGGTACTAGTAAAACGGTCTGAGGGGCCTTTCGAGCGGCCATGATGGGTCAAGATCAGCTCCGGAACTGATATGTTGACCATGAAGGACGTCCGTCGTGTCTTAGGCTGACACAACTAGTCTGAAGGACCACTTGGGGTCTGAAGGACTTACCCGCAGCTCGAATACGAGGTGAAGTCTGTTTTTGAAGGGACACTTGGGTCCTGAAGGGATTCACGAATCCTGTTGGTTGATTGATTGAAAAGTTCAACTAAAGCAGACAGAATAGTAAAATGAGCACTTGGCGTGCAGACAGAAAAGTAAATGGGCACTTGGCGTGCAAACAGAAAAATAAAGCGGTAAAGAACGCAGTAAAGAAGGAGCACTGAGGGCTCAGGATGAGCACAGAGGGCTCACGAGGGGAGCACAGAGGGCTCAGGAGGGAGCACAGAGGGCTCAAGATGAGCACAGATGGCTCAGGATGAGCACAGAGGGCTCAGGGGGAGAACAGAGGGCTCAGGATGAGCACAGAGGGCTCAGGAGGAGCACAGAGGGCTCAGGGGGAGCACAGAGGGCTCAGGAGGGAGCACAGAGGGCTCAGGATGAGCACAGAGGGCTCAGGGGGAGCACAGAGGGCTCAGGAGAGAGCACAGAGGGCTCAGGACGAGCACAGAGGGCTCAGGACGAGCACAGAGGGCTCGGGATGAGCACAGAGGGCTCAGGGGGAGCACAGAGGGCTCAGGGGGAGCATAGAGGGCTCAGGATGAGCACAGAGGGCTCAGGAGGAGCACAGAGGGCTCAGGGTGAGCACAGAGGGCTCAGGACGAGCACAGAGGGCTCAGGATGAGCACAGAGGGCTCAGGAGGAGCACAGAGGGCTCAGGGTGAGCACAGAGGGCTCAGGGGGAGCACAGAGGGCTCACAAATGCTGTTGATAGGTTGATTTGAAATGACCGATGCTGCTGTATTGGATTGAGGTACCTGCATACGTTAGTTGATGCAAGAAATGGTGCATGGAGTATGAGTGCAGGTTATGAGTGCATGTTATGCATGTGCATGCAATGAGTGCATGTTATGAGTGCATGTTATGCAAAGGCATGTTATGCATGTGCATGCAATGAGTGCATGTTATGCAAAGGCATGTTATGCATGTGCATGCAATGAGTGCATGTTATGAGTGCATGTTATGCAAAGGCATGTTATGCATGTGCATGCAATGAGTGCATGTTATGCTATGATTTTGGTGTAATGATGAATGTAATGCATGACTGTGTTTTGTTTATTGCCTTTTTTTGCTTATTATTTTTTTTTTTTTTTTGCTGGTTCAGCCAACCCGCGACACTCATGACACGAGACTAAGGAACCTGTTGGACTTGCGGGGCTCATGGGCCGAGTGCATGTTGGTCTTGACTTTGCTGGTTTGAAGCAATCGTGGATGTAGTTGCTCTCTTGCATGATTGACTGATTTTGAGGATGTGCTTTCTCTCAGGACTCTTAAGAATCTCGTAATGATTTGCAATGCTCTATGATGTATGCACATGTTTTACAGTTCAGGACCATCATCATCATAAAACGTTTATTTTGAGCAGAAAAAGCAGAAAATAAAAGAGTGAACAGATACGAGAAATTTGAACTTTATTAATGTGGAAACCGGTCGCACAAGAAGTTACGCCGATTATTTATTACACTTGAAAGTTTAAACTGTAAAAAGACACGAAAAAGGAGAGAAGCTGAATTCTGACTGTCTGTCTCTGTGGAACAATGCCAAACATCTATGTCCTTGACCTTGATCACTCCCTCATCCAAGCTTGTAGGAGAGTTGTATGCCTTTCTTTACTTTTCATGCCTAAGTTTTCAGACCCTAATTTTTGCCTGGATCGCCCTTTGCGGGTTTTCAATCCACCGGGTCGCTCTGATTTTGCCTAGGTCGCCCTTTGCGGGTTTTCAACCTAGCGAGCTAATTCTTACTTGGCTTGTCTTTCTCTTTTTTTCTCTATTTCTTTCAGGCATAATACTTCTTCACTTAATCTGAATTGACTGGATTCCCGAGATCTTCGCCGTCTATATTTAGGAGTATTGGCGCTCCTCTGGAAAAAGCTTTCTTGACTTCATATGGACCGTCATAAGTGGGTATCAACTTCCCACGGAGTCAGTCTGGATAGGTAGGATCTTTTTGAGTACAAGGTCCCCTTCGCCGAAGACGGACTTTCCTGCCGAAAGCTGCCTTCATCTTTTGTTGGTACAACTGGCCATGGCGCAGGGCAGCAATTCTTTTCCCTTAAATGGGATTCAGTTGATCTAGACGAGCTTGGATCCATTTTGCTTCTTCTAACCTGGCCTCCATGACTACTCGTAGAGAGGGTGTTTCAACCTTGATGAGAAGAACTGCTTCTGACCCATACACTAGAGAAGAAAGGGGGTTTCCCCTGTATGATTTCAATGAATGTGAGTGCGACAAGGGATGAGATAGGTGTAGGGTCAATTTCCCCAGTTGTAGGAGGGGTGAAGAGCGACAGAATTGCCCCACTTGGCATATTGTAAACAAATGAATTTACTTGTCCTTGAGCTAAAATTTTGAGAAAACAACAGCAATCAATCATTGATCGGGATGGACCTTTCGGGATTGTGGTGTTTTGTGGAGGAGAGATGAGTAAGCTTAATGAGGTATTTGGGGCTAATGGCAGGATGGTTTTTATTCGGTATTGGCTGTTTGATCGAGGTCAAAGGAGAGTGTTTGCGGTTTATGAGAGGAGGGGTGCATGGAAATGAGAGAGTGTTTGAAGGTTTATTGAGACAAGGACCTCTTGGATTTTGTGGTAACATGTATCAACTCACTATTTACATCTCTTTTGTATTTTTCTTTTGGTTTTGGGATTTTCCTTTTTGAATGATTTTTCCTTCTTTGACTTCTTCTTTTTCTTGAGCTTGGGTGAGCTGATAAAGAACGATGCACTGTTTTTTCTGAGGTGGTCCTTGTCTAAGGTGACTTTTGGGTTTTTGGCTTTTTCTTGGCTCAAGATGGGTCGGAAAGGATTATGTTTTTCTCTTTGGGATTTTCTTGGCTTACGGTGGGTAGGAGGGATTTTGTTTTTCTCTTTGGGATTTTCTTGGCTTTAGGAGAGGATTTTGTTTTTGGATATGGAATGGTAGTCCGACTTCATTTCAAATCATGATTGCTTATTTCCTCAAAAATTAACTCCGGGACAATAATTCACTTATTTTCATGCACTTGCCCTTCTTCTTTATTTCCTTTTTGCGCTCTAATTTTCCTTTATTGAAGTACCCATCTTGACCTCTTTTCAGCGGTCCCCAAGTTGATCACTTCAGTGGATTCCCCGTGATGCTGAATAACCCCTTTTCTTTGCTTCATTAACCTTCTGGAGGATTTTCCCGGTCTTTCTCAACGTCCCACTTTGCTTGATTGATAAGGTGATCAAAGTCAAAATATGGACCGTTGGCACTGTTATTTTGAGAGACGATTGCTATGGATTTGCTTTTTGCCGAGGCGAAAAAGCAGAATGGAAGGTGAGACAAGCAAGCAAAAATAATAAAGAAAAGAAGAGACACATGAAATGAAAAGGAATTGATTTTTTATTGATTGGAATTCAAAAACAACATTTTTATTGATGATGATGATTTAGAAAATAAAAACATGTGCGCCCCTAACAACTGGTCCTGTGGCCTTGGGCAGAGCCACAGGGTTGCATTACAAATGACTACTTTAAAAGGTCCCAGGAGGATCAACAGTCTTTCAATTCTTTAATTCTTTCACCAGCACTGCAGCGACAAACCAGGTTTGCACCACCCTCATCCTTGATGACAGCAATTTGATCGTGTTGTTCCTCTTCCTCATCCCATCCTGTGGGCTGGATGTCTTCTATTCGGATTTGAGCACTCTCGGGAGCGTCATATCTGACCAAGTAATCAAACTTTCCACTGGGCTCCCCTAGGGTATCCCAACATCCCTCTTTCGCAGGCACCGCTGTTACTTCCTCATTGATTTCTTCTTCACCATCAATATCAGGGGTTCCTATCTGAATCACGCACCGATCTATCAGGTTTTGCACTGCATGCTTGAAGGCTCTGCACTCCTCCACAGTATGACCAACCCCGTTTTCGTGGAAACTGCAGGTAGTACTTGCATTGTACCTTCGGGAAAATGGCGGTTGAAGGGCCTTCATTGGCCGGGTGCTGATCAGGTTCTTGGAAGTCAGGTGATTAAACAATTCAGTGCATGTCAACGGTATTGGATCAAAACTGGTTCGTTTCTTGTACTGATAACCCTGAGCCTTGTGACTGTCACCGCCTTGCTGGGATGGCACAGGAGCAGAGAATGGAACAGTTTGTGGTGGCGGAGGAATGAAAGAAATGACACCAACTGGACCCACGACAGTGACACCTTCAACAGCTGCCCCACTCTTTAAGCTCTGCAATATGACCATCATCTCATGTATCTGGGCCTCCATTGCCTTCAATCGTTCTTCTAGCAAGTGACATCTGTCTCTTGGCTGTGGGCTTTCAATCATCTGGCCCTGAGGGTAGCTCCTCAGACTGAAGTAGTGAACCCCATACTGAGCGGAGTTTCTCATTTGATAAGCAACACTTGGAGGATTCACAATAATCTCCGGAGCAAGAGCAGAAGAACTTCTGGGAGGTATAATACCGGGACTAGGGATGTGAATGTGTGGCACACCCGCAGCTCCACTAGAAGTAACCACAGCAGGCTGACTTGTCACCACGGGAATGGCTTCAGCAGTGGTCCCACTTCTCAGATTTTGCAGCATATTCATTATCTCGGCCCTCTGAGCCTCCACTTTAGTCTTCAAAGCTTGATTCTCTTGAGCCAGCTGCTCGGGGTTAAGAATTTCCACAACCGACTCATCTTGACCCAGGAGGTCCTCATTCTCGAGATGTTGATTGCTAGCCATTAGTCTTGCCTGTAGACGGGTAGAGTATCGGTGTTGGCGAACCAGCTTGCCTTTTGTTTTTCTTTCTGATGATAGAACATCTTTTATGAGTACAAGTATGAATGCGTAAATGAATGCAATGCATATGGCTTTATGTTATTTTTGTATTTAGATGCATGAGGAATGCTGTATGAATTTTTCAGAATTTTGCTTATGTAATGCATGCTGTTATGATGTAAAATGCGGGTCGTACGTTATTTCATATGGACCAGTATGAGAAAGGCTACAGCGGTAACTCTTTCACTCCCTCTCTTTTTTTTTTTAAAAATAAAGTGGTTCATATGTCACTTCGTACAGACCGGCGAAAGAAAGGTTACAACGGCAACTCTTTCTGTGTTTTCTCTTTTTTCGAAAAATCTCCTTTTCTTTTTGAAAACGTGCCTAGTTTACAATGCAGCACACAATTTGGAAAGCCCTTGTGACCTAAAAAGGGGTGAGACCTACGATCTAGGGCAATTTAAAGGGTAACCCTCCCATGTGGCTCTATTCACTCCCTTGCAAAGGCTACCAGAGCTAAATCTCTTTTATGATAACACCCACAACGATGGAATGCCATCTGGTGTGAGGTACCATAAAGAGCATACTCTGGCTGAAACTTTCGTGAGAGCAGAAGGACATCGGTCCAATTGGCAGTCACTACTCGTTTCCACTCTCTTAAGTTTTTGCAGACCTGGGTTATGGTCCCACTCAAAGCACATAGTCACAGGGTATAAGTGTAGTGTGTGTGAAGGGCATTTCCTCAAAACTACCCCACCTGCAAATGAAAATCCATACAGTCCAAACAATAGCATGTCATCTACCCTAGGGTTTAATATCATTCAAATACAACTAACCTAGGGTACCAACAACAAACACATTACTTACTTCAGAAAGGGAGCTGAGAAGAAGGGACATGATAGAATTGGGGAGAGATGCATGAGCTTACCTTGAAGAAAAGGAGCAAAGAAAGAAGGGAACATGGGGATTGGAAGAATGCATGGGCATAAACGATAAAAGAAAGGGAATAAGAGATGAGAAAGAAAGGCAAACAGGGTTTTAATCAGATCAACAATACATTAAACCACACATTTAAATTAGTTAGGCTTGACCCTCGTCTTTTTTAAAAAAAAGTGTCCCCAGCGGAGTCGCCAGCTGTTGCACCCCGAAAAATCCCCCTTTGGGGTTTCTCAATGTACAACGTGGAAAAAGTTTGGAGCCGCCACCAATATTTTAATTTTAAGACCAAAACATTGAAAAAAGGTCTTTTGGACAAGGTGGATGGTCATTGAAAACTAGAGATATAGGTTCGGGGGTCGATTACGTGCGAGGAAGGTGTTAGCACCGCGCACGTCCTTTCTACCGAAAGGGAACCTCTAATTAAATGTGTGGTTTTAACGTTTGATTTGAAAAATACCTAGATTTGCCTATTTATTTCTTATTTGGAGATGAATGGGAAATCTTTAATGGAAATTTTATTTTAGGTGAGAAGGGGGGAAAAAAGGGTTTTTAGAAAAAGAGTGCTTGACGGGACATGGCCCGCTCCTACGTATCTCCCGGTGCGATGGAGAATTCAAAGCTACGTAGTTCTTGGTTCTTTTTTGAAAAGTTTTTGTTTTTTAACTTTTTTAGTGAGTTTTTTGAAATAGGACGAGCGTTAGCAAATGATTAAACTAGCAGAGGCTATGATGAATCGCTGCTAAATGCTCAAAAAGAGTTGTACCGCTAGTCAAACAAACAAAGGTTCTGATGGACTATTGATAACAACTTGTTTTTATTATGTTTTTGAAAATGATTTTCGAAAGAGATTGATTCGCACGATGATCAAACTAACAAAGGTTATGATGGATCATCGTTTATTATTTTTAGGAGAAAAGGACATTGTCACTAATAGCTAAACGAACAGAGGCTCTGATGAGCTATTAGCAACAATGGATTTGAAAATGATTTTGTTTGTTTTATGAAAATGATTGGTTTAGGGGGACGAAAAGAATTTTTATTTGTTGCGCTTGACGAGAACGTGACTCGCTCCTACGTATCCCAAACGGGAATCAAAGCGACGTAGTTCTAATGGCGAATGTTTTTTTGAAAGGGTTTGAAAGGGGAGGTTGAATCATCTGAGACCATCTTCCCCACTTAGAAAATGATGCACTAGGCATAAGTGGGAATCATGTGGTTCATCATCAACAAAGACACTACAGCTAAATTAAATCACATAGGGCAATTTTGGCATGGATCAGAATGATTAGATTTTAACAAATGTAAAGACTGAAATACCTCTGATGAAGACAGATATTACAACTCTGAATAACGCAAACCCCGGCTAACCCTTGCAGGAGATCAGCTCAGACGGACCAACGGCGCGAATAGAGCAGAAATGAAGCGTAGAACTGGAAAATGAGATTTTGCGAGAGTTGTCTTCTCAGATCTCGTGAAAAGTGTGTGTGTGTTTTCTGATCTTGTAAAATCTGTCCGTCTCTTGTGAGATGTCTGTCTGCAAAAATGAAAATCACGCCTACGTATTTATAGGCTTAGGCAACAGTAGAATTTTGAAAAGACAATTAATGTAAGTGAAGAATCGATTATTGCATGAAGGCAAAATATAGTATAATCGATTCTTTGCTTTTAGAAAACATAAGAATCGATTCCTTGGGCTTTAGAAATTAGTGGGAATCGATTTTCAGGACCTTTTGCATAGGTGAAAATCGATTCCTTACTTAGTTAACACAATGAGGAATCGATTCTTGAGCCTTTGGAAATAGTGGGAATCGATTTTCAGGACCTTTTGCATAGGTGAAAATCGATTCCTTACTTAGTTAACACAATGAGGAATCGATTCTTGAGCCTTTGGAAATAGTGGGAATCGATTTTCAGGACCTTTTGCATAGGTGAAAATCGATTCCTTACTTAGTTAACACAATGAGGAATCGATTCTTGCTTTCCACAAAATGCTTTTAGGTCTTTGCCATGCATGCATAAAATATTTTCCAAAGCTTGCCATGCATGCATAACATATTTTTCAAAAACCCTAATTTGATGCATGAGGCCTATTGCAAAAAAATTGTTTTTGGAGACCCTTTTGTGAGAAATGACCAAAATGCCCTTTTTGACTCTAACTTCCCAAAACGTGCATTCTAACCCTAAAAATGATGCATAATTTATTTTTGTGTGGAAAATTAGGGTTTGGACCTAAGCCGGACAAAATTGGGGTATGACAATACTCACAAAGGCACCAAATGTGTCAAATGATAACAAATTAGCTCCTAACCCTTCTTTCCTATTAATAACTAATATTTACTTAATAAATCATGAATATTACATGAGAACTTGTGTTGATTTAAGAGATAAGAGCATAAATAACTCATAAATACGAGTTATCAAATGCTAACAGACCAAAGGGTACATATTCTTCTAGTCAAATGTCTTCCCTAAGAACTTCCTTCAGTCTTCCCCATCAAACATTTAACAACTGCATCCGAATCAATGTGAAGCTCAACTTAATTAAAGCCCCATTCTGAAGGTGGGTAACAAACACATGCCCAAGATCAAGGACCAAGGGTGCTGATGAGAATTACTACAGTCAACCTGAAAATCAGGACACCATTCCCTCACGGTCAGGTAATGCTCACAAAATATCCAAGGCCCATTGGTTAGCGCTTTCGTTCAATTCGTAGAGTTGCCGAAAGTGACCGAAAAATAGTCATGCCCTAGATCAATGATCTGCAACACACCATACTTGACCCACAATTGGCTAAGTCTATTCTCCAACTCTTTGTAAGCAATCTTTCTACCCAGCAACTTAACGATAACCCCTTTCTTCCAAGGTTTTTGAATGCGCAGCTCCTCGAGATACAAAAGATAGGGCAATCATACTTTCCTCGTTTGCTTTCTATCACAGAAACCATCCTCTTTCTCTTGATCAGCGCCTTCATTAACATCAAGTTCTTCCTCTTTAGGGCCTGAATCATCTGACTCAATTTCGTATCATCCTCCTTGTTGTTATCTCCAAGAACCATACTTTTGTATGACCTAGGGGCTTGTTTCTCCCCTCCATCAACTACACCACCATAAACTAACAGCATATAGGATGTAAGAGAGAATAAGTGATCTCCATCTTTGGCCTTCTTGGTGCTACACCCTATCAAGTCCCCTTCCTCCTTCGAGAGCTCTTTCTCTAAGAGAGGAAGCCCTAACAGCGTTGTTTTTCTAAAGTTTCACTCCACTTTCTTCATTTTGTTTAACATGATATTTCTTAATTTTAATAGAAAAATTAATCAATATTTCAATTCACCATGTACTTGGCTCTAATGGTAGGCGTTCTTAATTTGCACTTCTTATAATATTTTTGCGGCCTTTGGTCACTATGCAAGAAATACTATGACAATACCTATAAATAATTATGAATTTTTTCAAAAAAAAAAGTAATTATGAATTAGGAAGTAAATTGTTTAATTTAAAAAAGGATCAAAAGTGCTACTAAGCATATAAATTAGAGGAGTAAAATGAATTTTCCTCTAGAATCTTTTAAGTAAAAGCGAGGGATGCAAGTAGATCTTTAATTTATATTTTTGAAACAAAGGAAAAATGGTCTAATCACTCAATTTAAACTCACTGATGATCGATGCATTAGTTTTAATTTTCATGTTTTAAACAGTTTAAGGATGCAGGCAAAAGATGAAAATGAATTTTCTAAAGTGATGTGATAGCAATAATTTCCAACACTTCTCTAATACAATCTTTTATTAGATGAAATTCAAATAGCCTCCATCTAAATCATGTAAGTCAATGTAAATTTAATGGAATCCATAGGTGTTAAAGAGTGTCTAGAGAGTGTAATTATATCATTTCTTTTTTTACAAATAAAAATGTTTACCTCTTACGGTCTTACTTTCAATCATAATGAAAATGAATTTTATGAGGAAAGAAGCAATACCAAAAAACATCTAGTGTACTTCTACTTTAAACGGATTGTTTAAGAATGAGAAACTCGAAGAAAGCTCAATTCCCAAACCTCAACCCTTCCTTATAATAATGTTATCTAATTATTGAGTGTTTGGATATGCGGCAGGATTTCCAAGGTTAGCCAAAACCACGGCCAAAGAGAAGCTAAAACTTGGAGCTTCAGATTCGCCGTAAGATTTCCATGGCAAGACCAACAATGAACGCGCGTTTGGAGATGCAAACGTGCATCCAAACACATGCTATGCATGCTAGGAAGATATATATCATGCACTAAAGCACAATTATTTTGGAGCTTCATTAACCAAATGCATTAGACATGCATGTTTAATGATCACCAATAGATGTAATTCATTTTAACATACATCCATATTCGAATGAAGCTTAGTATTGTCTTCAGGGGCACGAACAACTTTTACAACATGATAATGTGCCAGATGCTTCTCTTACCCATCAACATGAGTGTATTCTGCAGCTCCTAATCTGAACATATATACATATATTCACAAGTTGGTCACATAAAATAGAATGGCAAGCTTAGAAACTTGTATTGTTAACCAAAAAGATCTTAGGAACACTTCCTACTAAGCAAAAGTTTTAAACAAAAGATTATATGGAGTTTTGTTATTATGGGGGTTACAAAAAAGTGAGAAACAATCTTGAAGGTCCCATACCTATATTACCAATTTGACACCTAGAATATCTAAATCTTGCAGGTATTAATGTTAATGTTAATGATTCTATACCAGTTACTTGGTAGAACAAACATACATAATATGGTCAAGTTAAAAGTATTTATCAGAGGAGCACAAATACCTTTATGAAGGCTAAGGTACACTGAAATTGGATAGCCGTCCCAGTAACACCACTTGTTTCTCAACATTTGGTTGTTTATCTGTGTACTCGGCTGTCCAAGATATACAAATTCAATAAAAAATTAAAAATTTATCAAATAAAGATTGATTTAAATGCGTATTAAAGCATTTACAACATCTGTATAACTAACAAATAATTTTTAAATATGAAAAGATTGTCAAACAAGTACAAAGTGATAGTAAAGCATGAAGTGTAAGCAAAAAAAGCATGAAATGTAAGAACAATGACGGCCGAAAAATTATGTTCTGAAATTAAACGAGTGCAATATTTTGCACATGGAGAATGGGAAAGAACATTGACGGCTTGACGCATAGATTTAGATTCTTACAAATTACCAAACTTACGACTGATTTACAGTTTTTTCTCAAAACAGCAGAACCTACAAACATATATGGTATCGAAAAAGTAAATAAATGAGAGAAAGGACTACACTTCAGCAATTGTACCTCCACTTCCTTTTTCTATTATCAGCACCGTGTTGACACCACAGTACCTATTGAGGACACTGTGAAATACTAGAGCAATATTTGCAGATAGGTAGAAAAGTAATTGTGTCGATGATTTGCATCTATATGGTGTTCTTATACTCACAGATGGGAGAGCTTAAAAAGTTGGAGCAAGAAGGAAAGATAAAGTACAAAAGAATATTTGAAGCTTTTTTTTTGACTAAAAAAGAATATTTGAAGCTAGTCCCGACACAATTAGCCGCGAATTATAATAGTCTACTTATTTGTTCTAAAAATCGTACAAAACTAAGATGTTATATGGCAAGTGGCAACCAACTAATTACTAAGCTGGACTCTCCAAGTGCAGAGGTTTATATAATCAGTAAATAAAATATTATAACGTGAATTAATCTACCCAAATTATACAGCTATCATCTTGACTTCTAGATAAGCTTAATGTTCCTATGATAAATTTTCATCAACAGACTTATCTATCCAACTTACAGATTGAGAACTTTGTTTGATATCTAGGATCTCCTCTTGCAATGGTCATGTGTTCATCTCTAGCCTGATACAATAAAATCAAAACAGAACCACAAAATAATAAAGCAATAAAAATCCATTTCTTCCAAGCAGGCCAAAATAGGAAACAATAGTCGAAACAAAGAAAATGAATGGGACATCCCTCCCTCATTGGTCACCCACAGGCGTGGTACTCCGCCATGTGCGCAACAGCCAGCTGTGAGTCGTTTCCGCTGCAGACCACAGCCCCAGGCTCTGCTTACTGCGACTTCACCCCTCGTTCTCGTTCTACTGGATTGCTTTCATCACAATAATACTGACAAGAATAGGATGATTTTACAGAAGGGCATTCATGATTTCAAATGAAAGAGATCAGTTCATGATAACTGAGAAAACAAAAGGAAAGAAATAGGGATGATTTGCATTTTGAGTTTACAGGAATAAAAGGGATTTACAGGAAAACAAATGGATAGATAGGACTCAAAGTCAAATAATAAAACAATTTTAATAAGGATTAAAAACAATAAAATTTTATACGTTTAAGAAGACAAAATATTTAATAGGTATAATATCTATTCTAAATTTCAGTTTCTTCAACTTTTTTTTTCAGCATATGGAAAATTGGATTGATAACTAATGAGGTGTAACATACTCAACGAATTGAACCAGATCAAGATCGATCTTCAGTGCCTATATGTACAATTTTGCTACCAAAAATCCATGCAGGAGCAAGATCCATACTTAAAGTGATGAAATCGGTGACGATCACGTACAACAATTTCACGATCAAATACTTTGGAGATTAGCTTTATTACGACATGGCAATCATTACAAATGCGCAAATTCTTCATTATTCTGATCGGAGCTGGCGGGGCAATAGTGATAAGTCCAAAAGCAACTGCAAGCTTCTCACTATGACTGAAAAGGGCAGTTTCCTTCTCTTCTTCATCTATATCTAGTGAAACCTCACTTGTAGTTGGTACATAACCTTCAATCTTTAATTTTGCAGCCATTACTTCTAGCATATGCTCAATATCATTTATCTGAGGGTGTCTCTTATCTCCTGCTAGGAATTCATGAACTATTCCATTTGCTTCAATCATGCTACAACCAGGTGTTTTCACCACCCCATGGTGTGCCATAATTCCTCTTATTTCAAGAACATCACCCCAATTTCCTTTTGAAGCATATATATTGGACAATAATACATGAAAACCATCATGGTCAGGTTGAAGCTGAATGAGTTTCCTTCCTAACCTCTCCCCCATTTCATTGTTATGGTGTTTTATACATGCTCCAAGCAATGCACCCCATGTAGCAACATCAGGTGCCATTGGCATACTCTCAATTAGCTCTTCTGCTTCTTTAAGTAAACCTGCACGGCCTAGAAGATCAACCATGCATCCATAATGCTTAACATTTGGTTCTATCTTGTGTTCTTGGATCATTGAAGTAAAGTAGCGCCGCCCTTCATTGACTAGTCCCATATGTCGACAGGCCCCAAGAACCCCCATAAATGTTACCTCATTAGGAAGTATCTTGGTTTTTTTCATATCAGCAAACATGTTAAGTGACTTGTCTGCCAACCCATTCATTGCCAACCCAAGAATGAGAGCGTTCCAAGTAGAAACCCCGGTTTCCTCCATTGCATAGAAAACCTCTAATGCATTTTCCACACATCCACATTTCATATACATATCTATAAGTGTGGTGCCAAGATTGACACTAATCCGCAATTTCATTTTACTTATATATGCATGAATCCATTTGCCTAAGTCCAAAGCAGCCAGCTGGGTGCATGCTGAGATGGCACTCACTAAAGCAGTCTCATCTGGCCTAACTCCATGAACCTGCATTTCCTGGAACATAGCCAAAGCCTCCGAGAAACATCCGTGTTGAGCATAACCTGATATCATAGCACTCCAAGACACAACATCTTTTTCAGCCATAGAATCAAATAATGTCTTAGCATCCTCAATTAAACCACACATCAAGTACCCAGAAATCATTGAGTTCCAAGAAATCAAATCCAACAAGACACCACGATGGAAAAGTTTCTCAGCATCCAATATCTCCCCACAACTTGAGTACAGATGTATCAATGCATTCTGAAGGCTAACATAATCTTGAATCCCAACTTTTGCAGCTAAACCATGAATCGATTTCCCCATCCGGACAACCAAAAGGCTAGTACAAGCAGAGATAGCACTAATCACAACCACCTCATCAACCATAACCCCATTGGCATTCATATCCACAAACAAAACCAATGCCTCCTCACACATCCCATTCTGATCATAACAAGAAATCATTGCACTCCACGAAACCATACCCTTTCCTTTAATCAAATCAAAAAGCCAACGCGCCTTCTCAACACAACCCTTCCTTCCAAACAACACAATCATGGAGTTAGAAGCAATGACATTCCTCTCTGGCATCATGCTATAAACACATTCAGCCTCAACAACATCACCCACATTAACATACCCAGCCAAAAGAGTATTCCAAGAAACCAAATCCAACACAGGACTTTCATCAAACACCTTACGTGCACTCACCATGTTCCCACAGACAGCATACAGATTAATCAGCGTGTTCCTAACATAAACATCTGAATCAAAACCAAACTTAACAACATGGTCATGAATTTCCTTTCCTTCAAATTCAGACAAACGGGCAGCACAGGATCGAAGGAGGATTGGGAATGTGTAGTTATCAGGTGAAACGTGTTGAAAAAGGAAGAGTTTGTAAAAGGTGAGAGTTTTATGGGGTGAAGTGTGAAATTCTAAGTGGGAACGCATGATTGTGTTCCAAATAAAGGTGTTGGGGTTGTGAAGGTGGTTGAATATTCGGAGGGTATAATGGAAAGGAATGAAATTGGAGTGAGTTGAGAAGTTGACAAGTCTGCTTGCGGCGTAGGTGTCTTTGATGAAGCCGGTGAGGATCATTTGAGATAGAATTTGTTTGAATTGTTTTGGCCATTGGCATCGCTGTAACTGTGTCGCTAAGATGCAAAGGTTTATGGTTGGTACTGTTACGGTTAGTTTTCTCATGTATTCCACCAACATCAGAAATACATTCTTGTAAAAGTAATCACAAGTTAGATGTAATGGCTTCTTTGGGTTATTCTCAAGAGCAAGATCTAGTCATTTACAATTGTGGCCCTGCATAAGTCAAGCTTTTGTTGTTAGCAGTAGCAGACTAGGACCCGGGGGTCAGGGGAATCAATTTTTTTTTAAAATCATGGATCATTGAAAATATAATAAAAATAAATTGTAAATATATTTAAATAAATAAATCACACACCTCAGTATTTCGTAGAAGACAATGTTTGGCGGCATGTAAATTTTTTTACTGTCTTAAAAGAATAGTTTGGATGCTAAAAATGCAGTAAGAACATAATACTAGGTATTGACAAGAGAGAATAATTGGCAATATTTATTTACCTTAGAGTATCTATTTACAAGCTAATCTTCGTCCTTCTAAATTTCAGATCCAAGTCTGAGCCATCTTCACCAACTCATCCATTGCAGCCAAATCAAGTTCTAGAAACATAGAACTTAAATCAATTTTAGCCAGCAGTATATTCAAGAATTCTAGTCTTAAATTCTTCCACATTTCGATAAAAATTGACTTGGAACCAAATTCAAAATGACATTTAACAATGTAGGGAATCACAAAAGAAGTATGCAGTCATACACAAATAAGAAAAAGCTTCAGATGTCTGACTCACATGCAAAATTGTCCCATGTTTGCACTTATTCAGCTAATGCGTATATAAAATGCAGCTTATAAGAAAATCTAACCAAAGTAAGAAATAATCTCCTATTTCTAGGGAACCTGTACTCAATACAAGATTGGATCTATAAAAGCTAAAGCTAGAGAGCCATATCCCAGAACCAGAAAGAAAGCAAAATGATAACATCAAATATACTCACATATATGGTTTATGAGTTACTGAAGACACGTTTGAACTTCAAAAGCAAAACTATTTCTTCACACCATCACAATTCACAATCAATCTCATAACATATTAAGTGCAGTGCAGGACACTCTTTTTCTTGAAAAACAGAAAAAGAACAGCAAAGTTTGTGTACTTGCAAGTTGCAAGTTGCAATACTACAATAGTAATCAAAGCAAAGGTGGGTCAAATTGGCCAGTAAGCACTATTTTCCTTTTGTTCCACTTCCACTATTACTCGTTTTGAAATAAACGATAACAACTGCAATCAATATTGAAATTTTGGGGGGTTGATCGAAGTCTTGTGTTAAATTTTCACTGTGATCACATCATCTTATTATGGTCATTGAAAAGAAAAGCAAAATTTCCCAACAATAATAAGATAGTTAGCAACATGGTTGGGATCATTCTAAATCCTAAAACCTTTTTAAATCAATTCCATCTATCCATGTTCAGATTAGAATAATGAAATTAGGGGGAAATTTTGATGGAAATCCGAATTAGGGTTTTAATTCAATGTGAGCAATTGATTTCTTACCAAGCAGTGGTTATCAGAGGAGATTGGAGGCGGAGGAAGTCGAGAACGAACAAGCAGAAGCAATGGTTTGCAAAGAAGACGGAGGAAGGAGAAGGAGTGAAGGGACGATTTGCAGAAGCAGGAAGGAGCAGAGAAACGAAAGGAGTGTAATGTAACTGCGGGTTTAAGTTTAAAATTAGGGTTTTTGGCGCAAAATTAAATGTTGGCTAAATTATAGTTTTGGTCCCCCTATTTTCAAAAATTCAGATATTTGGTCCCCTTATTTTAAAACTCAGACATTTGATCCCCCTCAAAGACATTTAGTCTCAAGAGAAATTTTCAGTTTTTATGGCTAATAATCAAAGACATTTGGTCCCTCAATTTTAAAAAATCAAAGACATTTGGCCCCTCAATTTTAAAAAATCAAAGACATTTGGTCCCTCTTTGGACTAAATGTATTTGATTTTTTAAAATTGGGGGACCAAATGTCTGAGTTTTAAAATAGGGGGACAAAATGTCTGAATTTTTGAAAATAGGGGGACCAAAACTATAATTTAGCCTTAAATGTTTAGGGCTCGTAAAATAGGTTTTTCCAGAGGGGATACGCATTTTAGAATCGTAAGTATTTTTTTTTCTGCTCAGATAAATTAGCAAATAAACACCACGCACACACACTCCCACCGGCTACACCCGGATTCAAATCCGGGAGTCGACGTTCACATGTCGCTGAAATTGCCAAGGCAACCAATAGTGAGGGACGTACCGTACGTATTTGATACTGCAAATGCAGTTTTGGTATAGACCAACAAATTAACTAAATTTTCATAACAAATAAATTTAATCAACAATTTTTGTTCTATGTAAACATAATAAATATTCCAATAACAATAAAAAGTGTCGTCTGATTACAATTTCGAATAGAAAATCAACAAAATATTTAATTAAACACTAGGAATTATTGTAGGCATCCGAATGAGTAATAGGAGAGTTGGAGTAGGATTAGCAGTTGGAGTGGGACATGGCTTTTTTTTTTCTAGTGGTCGTGGTGGTGGCTTCTTTGGTAGTGGCGGGGTAGGAGTGGAAATTGTAGTTTCAGCTGGTTATTCAAATAATATCTTATTAGATATTATTAGAATAATTGAAAATAAGATATTTTATCTTATCTAGATTTTAGGGGTAGTTTGTTAGAGTTTGTTAGATCTAGGTTAAGATCAAAGTAATCTTTTTATGGCTATATAAGCCTCTAGCTTCACTTTTGTAATCAATTCATTTTCCACAATCAATAAAGATTTTTCACTTTTCCTTTCCCTACTTGTTATTCAACATGGTATCTAAGCAGGTTCTAATCTTCTGACCTCGTCTTTGTGCTTCACCACCGCTACCGGCGGCATTTGCCGCCGGCAGCACCACCTTTTCAGTTTCCAGTTTATTTCTTTTTTACTGCTCCAATCACTTTTCTGGTTTCCATTAATCTGATTTTTCTCCTCTCTGAAAATCACATTTTTTCTCCCCCTCTTCAGAAACGCCATAATCATTTCTGGTTTCAACCTTCTACCTCGCAATCTTGATTTTGATTTGCGATCTTTCCCTAATTTTGATTCTCCTTCAAATCGTTGCTTTGAATTGTTGCTTCGATTCTCCTCTGGACCTGGATTGGGTTCCTTTTCTCAGAATCTTAATTAGGTTGATTTCTCTCTTCTCTTTGCGATTTTCTCTTTCTCTCAGAATCTTGATTCATTTTTTCCTCTTGCTTCGATCGAGTGGTTATAGCATTGTCGCTTCCTCTGATTGGTTATGGCATTGTCGCTTCCTCTGAATGGTTATAGCATTGTCGCTTTCTTCGAGTGGTTATAGCATTGTTGCTTCCTTCGAGTAGTTAAAGCATTTGCCTTATGGCTTTGATTTCTGCCGATGTATTTCCGGCATCTCCCATTGTAATTTTCTTTTGTTTTGATGTATCTTGTATTGTTCATGTCAAGCTAGAAGTGTTGTGAATACCTTCTAGCTTGCGAGGGACTATTAGATATTATTAGAATAATTGAAAATAAGATATTTTATCTTATCTAGATTTTAGGGTTAGTTTGTTAGAGTTTGTTAGATCTAGGTTAAGATCAAAGTAATCTTTTTATGGCTATATAAGCCTCTAGCTTCACTTTTGTAATCAATTCATTTTCCACAATCAATAAAGATTTTTAACTTTTCCTTTCTCTGTTCTTGTTATTCAACACTGGTTTCTTTGTTTGACATGGAAGATAGCAGATGTGCTATCTTTTTGTGAGTCAAAAATGCCATCTACATGTTTCCAGTAAGACTTCTTTCGCTTTGTTGAGAACTCATCTTTCATTTTCTTTCCCTTTTTAGGTGCTCCCTTTGTGACATCACTCTATCAGCATGATCAGAAGCATCAAACCTTCATTGTATAGCTTCAATATCCATCTTTAGATTCAACTCATCATTTGGGGTTCCTGAAATTAAGTCTCTTCCAATGATGATGAATTGTTTCCAATGGAAAGGGGTTGAGGTCCATCATGTACCTAGCAAATATGTATGATTTTTTTTAGAATGATAAATTTGACTGATGGATGAAAAACTAAAGGAGTCAGTTAAAAGATGTACCTAACAAACTCAGATGCACATTGTAGACTGTGTGTTGTTCAGATCGAGCATCCATATTTAGATTCATCAACTCCAATCATGTTATACCACTTCAATTCTTTGGCTATATAGTATAATATGTTGGAACCATGTATCACTGAGAGAAGATGAATCACTTGCCTGATCCTTCGTTACCCTAGAGCTCCATTGAAGAGGGCCACACCAATCCTCCACAATTTTAATAGAAATAGGAACCTTGTTGATATTTACGTTAATGGTTTGATTCAAACACTCTGTTGAATATGTGCGAATTAAAAAACAAGCAACATCATATGATCTCCTCTTTTCTGTATTATCATCCGCATACATATACGCCCCTACAGACTCAATGATCTTAGAGAAAAAATCAGGATAACAAGCATGCATCGGAACTCCAAAACATCTAACCCAAGAAACTCGTTCTTTATCCAAATCAGATGGTTTCAACGGCCCCACCTAAACCATTGATATAATTACCAGTATTTTGCTTCTTCGACAAAGCCCTTAAAGTCATCCTCGTCGCTCGCTCCTTCTAACAACACTAAATTAGCCCCCCATAGGGGTAGCTTTGATAGAAAAGACCCTACCTAGAATGAAATAAGATTTACCTAGAAATAGGACCTCTCCCATGAAAGCATCCGAACACTTCTTGAAAACTTCATCTTCTACATCAAAAGACAAGTTGTTTTCACCTGATCCCTCTCCCCTCAGGACAACATTCTTGTACGCACCATCTGTGTGATTCACTTCTTGAATTTGTTTCTTGACCCATACCTTTTGAGGAATCACATTGCCTGCGTGATGTGAATTATTGTTACTAATTCACTCAAAATAATGGATCGTTCCATAATCAAATAGATAACTAGACAATAAAAAGAAAAAAGACAAGAAAAGGGAAGAAAATCGAAAAGATGAAAAGACAAGGAATGAATCTATGTGGTGAAGAGAAGCCACATCTTTCATGGAAAGATGATAATCCTCATGTTTGGATTGCCACAAAAACCCAAAGCTCTTGATAAGATCCCAAAGATGGTTCAAGGAAGAACCCTTGAGAGAGCACTTATACTAGTTCACTACAACAGATTTAAGCATTGGGAGCGCTTTTTTTAGGCCATAGGGAGCGCTTTCGGGCGCTCCTAAAGCTAGCGCTCCTGTTGCAAATCACCCAAAGGTAGCGCTCGAAAAGCGCTCCCAAAAAACAGGCAAGAGGAGCGCTTTTTATTACAAGCGCTCCTTATTCTTAGGCGCGCTAAGACAATAAGGAGCACTTACCGTAAAAAGAGCTCCTCATGGTCTTAAGAAAAGGGAGCGCTTTTTATTATAAGCGCTCCTTATTCCTAGGCGCGCTAAGACAATAAGGAGCGCTTACCGTAAAAAGTGCTCCTCTTGGTCTTAAGAAAAGTGAGCGCTTTTTATTATAAGCGCTCCTTATTCCTAGGGAAAGATCCAACTCAAGAATCCATTGACCGGCTCCCTGTTTCTTCTATATTACCAATTCTCAGCTCCCTGCAATCAGAAACCAGCAACAACCAGAAACCAACAACCAGCAACAAAGTTCCAAATAAAATTCCAAATCAATAACCAATTTCAAATCAATTTCCAACTAATTATACATCCTCATGTACCAAACAACATATGTGCCAACAAAAATGTGCCAACATATAAATCTTCATGTACCAAAAGATCAACAAAAATTACATAAATCCTCATGTACCAAATGATCAACAAAAATTACAACATATCCAATATGAGGTACTACAAAAATAGGATATCCAAAAAAAAATTGCATCAAGTTCGATTTGCATTAATCAAACCGGCAACATGACGACACCACTCTCCTTTCAGCTGAGTAAGTTCCGCATCAGAAAATTGAGCTCCACACACATATTCAGGAAAATACTGAAAAAATAAAATAAAATGAACTTAGAATTATATCAATATCAATTAGACTTTGAATTACTTGTCAAAATACAAACTATCAAATTACATACATGGATTGGGATTTCCATTTGGTTGTGAGTGATGATGTCCTTCATAAACTTCATTACATAGTACCCACAATCATCGAAGTTTGGTTGTTTGGGACCCTATAAAACAAAAGATTACTTAGTTATTAAATATAATTAATTACATATGCATAAGAATATTGATTATAAACTTACCCTTATTGCTATCCATTTTGTAGAGGATGATGATTTTCTGTACGTAGTCCTGACATCACGCAATCCCCAATAAGTTGCCAAAGCACTGAAACAACATCATATATATTACTATATTAATCGAAATATACATAATTTATATTATGAAATATACGAGAGATCTAAATACACACCTATTAAATACTCTCACCAACTTTGGGTAGTTGTTGTAATGACCTAGCAGTGAATCCAAATAGAAAATCACATCTCTTTTGGGATCAATTGCCAACAATATCCAATGGGTCCTATAAAATTTTTGAATAATCAAATTAATTAAGCTTTAAGGTTTAAAAGACAGAGTAAATAATCATCAAGTATAATTTTTGAATACTCACCCTAAGTTGATGGGTGCCAAAAACAAAGTATCACAACTTAATTGATGTGCTAGTGCCAAACGCCGATCGATATTGTCTTTAACCTCTACCTTGCGTCTTTCCATTTGTTCCTTGCATTTTTCTATATGAACTTTTGACATTGTTTTATCCAGGGGGATATTCAGTAGAAAAGTACTTTCGGGGCATAAGAACACAAATCGTTGTGTTTGATCCATTGGGACCAATATCTCATGGTACAAATACCTTTAATTAAAATGTATACAAATTAAAATAATAATAATAATAATAATAATAATAATAATAATAATAATAATAATAATAATAATAACATCAACAAGTGAAATAATAAGATAGATATGTACCTGATATATGCTCTAATAGTAGTAGCACTTGCCCACTCGTGCTCATATATCACTGCGAGTTCCTCTTGATTCAAACCCAGTGTTTGCTCCTCTCCAAAAATTTCTTTATCCATCAATGACTCTATTATGGTTCCACTACCCATGTGGTTTGATGCATGGTGTAACGCCCAAATAATTTAATTATTTATTTAATTACATTATTTAGGTATTTTATTAGTATAGTTGTATTTAATAATTAATAAAATGATGTTTTACTCAAATTAGGGAGTGGTGCCTAGTAATTAGCTGATTAGTGGACGGGGGCCCGTGATCCGCGAGCCCAAGGCTTAGGCGCATGAAGGGGGGTGTTAGTTAGGGTTTTGGAGCATAGCGCATTTTGAGAAAAGAAAAGAAAGAAAATTGCGAAGAGGAGAAGAGAGAAAGGAAGAGGGACGGCGCGCACAAGGAGCAAGAGGAGAGAAGTCTTGTTGCGGTGGTTCTTTGGAGCTTACGTTCAAGGAGATCTCGCGTTCGACAAACCTAAGGTAAGGGTGGGTTCTATCCTTATAATAGGGTATATGATGGGGATTATGTGGGACATAGGACCTATGTTGTTCTTTTGATCTTTTTGGTGTTGATTTATTGATGTTAGCATGTATGCATGATGGTTGTAATTGGTTGATCATGGTGAAAAATTGGTGTTTGGTGAAATTTTGGCGTTGTCTTAGTTGCTGAAAAAGGCGCCATGTTGCTGGGCGCCATGTCTTGTGCTTGGCTGTGTTGCGTCTGGTCCCAGCTGGAGGCGCCCTGTTGCTGGGCGCCAAGCCAGTGTCGCCTCTGTTGAACCAAGGGTAAACACTCCTTTATTTTGTATGATAACAAATTACATCATATCTACTAATGTTTCAAGTTGAGCAAAGTGCAGGACTTAATTTAAAGAGAAGAAGACACAAAAGAAGATAAGCTTGAAGAAGAAGCAACATATGAAGTTCAAAACCCAAATTTGTGTCTAAGCCTTCTTTAGGACACCTTGTAAGGTCCTATCACCTAAAGTGTATGACACTTTAGTTATTGAGAGAGATGACTTTTCAAAACATGCATGATGCATAAAAATAGTTTTTGAAAAATATTTTAAAATTGCATGCATGCATATGGTGGAAACCTAAACCCTAAAAATAATTTTGTGGAAAGCTTGGAACCAATTCCTACCTTTTTTTAATAGCATAATCGATTACCATCCTATTCCCATTACATACCATAATCGATTATTGTCCTGTTTGAAAGCAAATAATCGATTACTTGCTCAATTCCACTACAAAGGATAATCGATTATGATGCATTCCTCACCTTCCATTTTTAGAACAATAATCGATTAGTGACTCAAATGAACTCCATACCATAATCGATTATTGTCCTGATTGAAGGCAAATAATTGATTACTTGCTCAATTCCACTACAAAGGATAATCGATTATGAGCCTATTCCTTACCTTCCATATTGAGCCATAATCGATTATCACCAATTTGCACTACATGAGACAATCGATTATCTCAAGCCATAAATGATTTTGCAAAAATCGAACCTCACCTATCACTATAAATATGAGCCTGATTTCACTTCTCAAAACCACCTCCAACATCTCTTCATCTCACAATTTCTCTCTATACGATTCTAGATCTATACTTGTGCTTCATAGTTTTATTTTGTTAAAAGCTTTTGATTTCGAAATTGTCATATCATTTCCAAAAGCTTTTATGTTTTTATAAATCTAGATCTAAGATCTTGAGCTTCATTGTTTTGATCTTGTTAAAAGTTTTTTTAATTTCGAAATTGATATATCATTTCTAAAAGCTTTTATACTTTTGCAAAGTCAGCTTCCATTGTCATATCTTCTTTAAGCTTTTTGCAAAAACAACATTTCATATTACATATCATTTTTAGAGCATCTAAAAATCCTAAGATCACTCATCTCTCTCAGTATCTAAACTGACATACTACAAGAAGTGATTGGATCATAGATCTCAAACGTTGTACTCTTTATTTCGTAAAGTTGTTATTTTGAAATCCTGGGAGGTTCTCTTGGGTCTCTCAATCGGGTGATTGAGTTGGTTGAAATCCTTAGCGGGTGCTTGGGTTTTCAGTTCAGGGGAATTGAGATTCACTAGTATTGAAGTCGACTGTTTGTATTAAACTCTCTTCAATATAGTGGTTGCTAAGTCCAAGGGTTGAAAAGCCTAAGGCCGAGGACGTAGGGGTTTTATCCCGAACCTCGCTAAATATCTGTGTCCCTCTATCCCTTCTCTCTTTATATTTTGCACTATTATTATTACCGTTTATTGTTAATATTACTGTGCTTAAATTATCAATACTCATCAATCATCTTCTACTCCTCTTCTCTAAGATATACTATATCTCTTATATCATCTTTATCTCACTAATAGATCTAATAAATTCAATATCCTGATTATCTATTATAATATCTTTATTGGCAATATTGAATACAATTTAAACAACTCCTGCTTGTTTTTACATCCAAAAGTTCAAATCACATTTTCCGCATCCGATTTGAAAAATAATATAATCATCATTTGCGAAAAGAATCCATATTTACTCAAACCTTATTCACCCCCCCCCCCCCTCTAAGGTTATATAATAAGTCTAACAAGTGGTATCAAGAGCTAGGAATTGCATATTAGAGCTTTACATCTCGCAATTCTAAATTTATCCTTTACATATCTGTAATTATGGGTTCTTTCATGAAAGAAGGAATGTCCTCTAATAGGTCTCCTCTATTTGATGGTACTAACTACGATTACTGGAGTAGTCGTATGAAATGTCATGTGCAGGCAATTGACTTCACTCTATGGAGAATCATAGTGGATGGTCCTCTAATCCCGATGAAGATCAAGATCACAAAACCAGGTAATACTGATGGTGACACTTCAAAAATTCAAGCCACCGGCAAAGCTGAAGAAGTACCGGTGGAAGACATCTACACCATCGACCTGAGTGAGTTAAGAAAATCTGAGCTTGACAAGATATCCCTAAATGCAAAGGCCATGAATATCCTTCATCTATCACTCTGTGAAGAAGAATATGGTAGAGTAAAAGGGTGTCAAAGTGCAAAGGAAATCTGGGACTGCCTACAAGCCACTCATGTCGGGACAAGCCAGGTAAAAGATACTAAAATTAGAATTCTCACCTCTGAATATGAAAGTTTTAAAATGAAAGAAGGTGAGTCTGTCGCAGCAATGCATCAGAGATTAAATTTAATTGTAAACAACTTGAGGGCCTTAGGAAAGAAATACACCAACAAGGATTTGAATGGAAAGATCCTTGAATCCTTAACTGGTGATTTCTTCCCTAAGACTTGTGCTATAACCGAAGCCAAAGACATTGGCACTTTACCTCAAGAAGACCTTATTGGATCATTGCTAGCATTTGAGGTAGTTCTGGCTGCCAAAAAGAACCAAGAAAAAGAAACTGTAAAAGAGAAGAAATCTTTTGCCCTTGCTGCTAAAACTTCTAAAGTAGCAAGGAAAGAGGTTGAATCTGAAGAAGAAACCGATGATGAAGACATGGCTATGCTTGCCAAAAATTTCAAAAAATTTATGAGATTCAAAAAGTTTGGAAAAGGTGACTTTTCAAAGAAGTCCGGATACAACAAAGAAGACAGGTATGAGAAAAAGGATGATCAACTAAAGTGTTTCGAATGCAACAAACCTGGTCACATCAAAGCAAACTGTCCAAAACTGAAATCCAAGTACAAGCAAAAGAAAGCAATGAAGGCAACATGGGACAACACTGATACTGAAAGTGAAACCGAAGAAGAAGAGGAAGTCGCAAATGCTGTCTGTCTCATGGCAAAGAACACAACTGAAGCAACATGGGATAATCTCAGCACTGATGGTGAATCAAATGAAGATGAGCAGACTGACAATGCTATCTGCAATATGGCAAGTGACGCATCTAAGGTAAGCCTTAACTCCTCTAGTCTTTCTGATTCTTCTACACATGATGATTCATTTGATGATGCGTGTAGTAGTCACAATTTGAGTGAAGCTTTTGAAGCTCTTTATTTTGAACATGAAACTCTTTTGTTAAAATCTAAGAAATTGACAAAGAGAAACAAAAGCATGCTCACTCAAATCGAGACACTTGAAAATGAGGTAGTTAAATTGAAGAATGAGCTACATAAAACAAAACCTTTCAACTTTGAATTTCTTGAGCTTAAACAAAATTTTGAAAAAGTCAAGGTTGAAAATGAATTTTTGAAAGAATCTTTGAAAAAGTTTGAGGTTGGTGAAAAGACCTTGACTCAGTTGCTTCACTCTCAACATCAATATGTTGATAGGAGAGGAATTGGGTACATAGGTAATTCCACCTCCTCTGTTTTGAACAAGAAAATAACTTTTGTAGCTGCTACTTCAAGTTATACACCTACTGTTTTCTCATGCACCTATTGTCAAAAAGGGAACCATAGCTCTCTTAGATGTCCTATTCGTAAATTATGTGAGCTAGGTACCCTTATACCTGCCTGTAAGAAACCAAGGTGGATTGTGAAAGCAAACCCCTTGATGACTAACCCCCAAGGACCCAACAAAATTTGGGTACCTCGTACTAGTTGTTAAATGTTCCTCTTGTAGGTTGGTCCTTCATCTAAAAAGAAAAACGTGTGGATGGTTGATAGTGGATGCTCAAGGCATATGACTGGTGATGCCTCACTATTTCTGAAATTGAGCAACAAAGCTAGTGGATCTGTAAAATTTGCCAACAATGAATCTGCTCAAGTAATAGGTAAAGGTTGTGTGGGTAAGGAAAACACAAAATTAAAAATGCTTTATTAGTTGATGGCGTTAAATTTAACTTACTAAGTGTTAGCCAATTATGCGATAATGATTTTGATGTGCACTTTTCTGTTGATAAATGTGTTATTACCCATATGACTTCTAAACTCTACATTACTGGATTTCGAGAAAACAATGTATACTATGTTGATTTTGATAATGTAAGTGATGATATAGTATGTATGCCTGCCTTGATTGATGATGTGGATTTGTGGCATAGACGCTTAGGATATGCTAGTGTAGAACATCTATCTAAGTTAAGTAAGAATGAGCATGTTAGAGGTCTACCTAAATTGAAATATGAAAAAGGCCAATTATGTGATGCATGTCAACTTGGTAAAATGAACAAAACCTCTTTTAAATCAAAACCGGTTATTTCCACCAAAAATGTGCTTGAACTGCTACATCTTGATTTGTTTGGTGAAATTGATGTCGTAAGTCTAGGAGGGTCTAAGTATGTCTTTGTTATTGTTGATGATTATTCTAGATATACCTGGGTTATCCTACTTGCAAATAAAAGTGATGCTTTTAACGAGTTTGCTAAGTTGTGCAGAAAGCTACAAAATGAGAACAACTTAGCCATCAAAGAAATTAGAAGCGATCATGGAGGAGAGTACGAAAATTCATCATTCAAGACTTGGTGTGAAAAGTATGGCATTCATCATAACTTTTCAGCTCCAAGAACTCCTCAACAAAATGGTGTGGTAGAAAGAAAGAACAGAACTATACAAGAGATGAGCAGGACAATGCTGAATGAGCACAACCTTCCCAAGTACTTCTGGGGTCATGCAGTAGATACAGCTTGTCACGTGCTAAATCGAGTATACTTAAGGCCATCTCTCAACAAAACGCCATACGAGCTGTGGAATGGTAGAGCTCCTAATATTTCATATTTCAAAGTGTTTGGAAGTAAGTGCTTCATTCTCAACACAAAGGACAAGTTGGGTAAGTTTGATGCTAAATCAACTGAAGGTATTTTTATGGGTTATTCAAATCATAGTAGAGCTTATATCGTTTACAATAAAATTGATAAAACTATGCAAGAATCTATTCATGTTTCTTTTGATGAAACTAACCCGTTTGTCAAGAAAGCTGATGATGAGGATGAAGTGATAGAAATGATCGAAAATAGATCACCTGAAACTAACAATGAAAGTGTAGAAGAAGCAAAGGTGGAAGTTGAAGCTCAAAATGAAGTTGAAATGGAACGAGAGCCCCAAGACATCGACGAACATATCCATGGAAGAACACATGATGATCTGCCCAAGTCATGGAAATCAGTTCGAGATCATCCCCTGGAGCAGATTATCGGTAGTTCTTCAAAGGGAGTAAAAACTCGTTCTTCCCTTAATCTTTTATGCTTTCACAGTGCTTACGTCTCTCAAATAGTCCCAAATAATATCAAGGAAGCTTTAATTGATCCAGAGTGGGTTTTGTCAATGCAAAAAGAACTTGAACAATTTGAAAGAAATAAAGTTTGGCACTTAGTTGAAAAACCGGTCGATCGGACCATCATAGGAACTAAATGGGTTTTTCGTAACAAACTTGACGAAAATGGAACAATTTTATTAAACAAAAGTCGTCTAGTAGTTCAAGGTTTTAATCAAATCGAAGGGGTGGATTTTGAAGAAACTTTTGCTCCTGTGGCTAGATTGGAGTCCATTAGGATAATTTTGGCATTTGCCTCCTACATGGATTTCAAACTACACCAAATGGATGTCAAAAGTGCCTTCCTAAATGGTTTCTTAGAAGAAGAAGTTTATGTAAAACAACCCCCTGGCTTTGAAGATTTTAAAAATCCCGATCACGTCTTTAAACTTGACAAAGCCCTCTATGGATTGAAACAAGCCCCTAGAGCTTGGTATGAGAGATTAAGCAAACATTTAACTGGCAATGGTTTCAAAAAGGGTAAGATTGATTCTACCTTATTCCTTAAAACCAAGGGCAAACATATCATAGTAGTTCAAATCTATGTTGATGATATTATCTTTGGATCTACTAATGATGATTTGTGCAAGGAATTTTCTGAGATGATGACTAGTGAATTTGAAATGAGTATGATGGGAGAACTTAACTTTTTCTTGGGACTTCAAGTGAAACAATCAAATGAAGGAATCTTCATATCCCAAACAAAGTTCTCAAAGGAATTGCTGAAGAAATATAACATGAATGACGCAAAAGAAATCAGCACTCCTATGGCAACAGCAACTAAACTAGATAAGGATGAGCAAGGTAAACCGGTAAATGAAACTATGTATCGAGGTATGATAGGTAGTCTCTTATACTTAACTGCATCTCGACCTGATATTATGTTTGCTGTATGCTTGTGTGCTCGATTTCAAGCATGCCCAAAAGAATCACATTTAAAAGCTGTAAAACGGATTCTTAGGTATGTTAAAGGGACCATAGACTTTGGTTTGTGGTACCCGAAATCGAGTACGTTTGATTTAGTTGGTTTTTCTGATGCTGATTTTGCAGGTTGCACTCTTGATAGAAAAAGTACTAGTGGAACTTGTCATTTTCTTGGTCCTTGTTTGACCTCCTGGTCTAGTAAGAAGCAGAACAGTGTTGCTTTGTCCACAGCTGAAGCTGAATATGTGGCTGTTGGAAACTGCGTCGCACAAGTTCTATGGATGAAACAAACTTTGGAAGACTTTGGTCTAATTTTTGAAAGTGTGCCTGTTTTGTGTGATAATACAAGTGCTATTAATATTGCTAAGAACCCTATACAACACTCTAGAACTAAACACATTGACATACGACATCACTTTATTAGAGATCATGTGTCTAGGGGGAGCATTGCACTAAAATTTGTAGGCACGGATGACCAACTAGCGGATATCTTCACTAAACCCCTAACCGAAGCTCCTTTTTGTAAAATCCGTAGAGAGCTAGGGATGCTTGATTATGCTAGTTTATAAAATGTTTTCTATTTGTTTTTTCACCCCCCCTCCTTTTTGATGAAAACAAAGGGGGAGAAAATATGCAAGTTACTATTATATGTGGGGAGAAAATAGGAGAAAATATATGCTTATGCTTAGGGGGAGCTTTTTTAAAAGAATTTTCATTATTATCAAACCCTATGCATAATGTAATTTGTTATCATCAAAAAGGGGGAGTTTGTTGAACCAATGGTAAACACTCCTTTATTTTGTATGATAACAAATTACATCATATCTACTAATGTTTCAAGTTGAGCAAAGTGCAGGACTTAATTTAAAGAGAAGAAGACACAAAAGAAGAGAAGCTTGAAGAAGAAGCAACATATGAAGTTCAAAACCCAAATTTGTGTCTAAGCCTTCTTTAGGACACATTGTAAGGTCCTATCACCTAAAGTGTATGACACTTTAGTTATTGAGAGAGATGACTTTTCAAAACATGCATGATGCATAAAAATAGTTTTTGAAAAATATTTTAAAATTGCATGCATGCATATGGTGGAAACCTAAACCCTAAAAATAATTTTGTGGAAAGCTTGGAACCAATTCCTACCTTTTTTGAATAGCATAATCGATTACCATCCTATTCCCATTACATACCATAATCGATTATTGTCCTGTTTGAAAGCAAATAATTGATTACTTGCTCAATTCCACTACAAAGGATAATCGATTATGATGCATTCCTCACCTTCCATTTTTAGAACAATAATCGATTAGTGACTCAAATGAACTCCATACCATAATCGATTATTGTCCTGATTGAAGGCAAATAATCGATTACTTGCTCAATTCCACTACAAAGGATAATCGATTATGAGCCTATTCCTTACCTTCTATATTGAGCCATAATCGATTATCACCAATTTGCACTACATGAGACAATCGATTATCTCAAGCCATAAATGATTTTGCAAAAATCGAACCTCACCTATCACTATAAATATGAGCCTGATTTCACTTCTCAAAACCACCTCCAACATCTCTTCATCTCACAATTTCTCTCTATACGATTCTAGATCTATACTTGTGCTTCATAGTTTTATTTTGTTAAAAGCTTTTGATTTCGAAATTGTCATATCATTTCCAAAAGCTTTTATGTTTTTTATAAATCTAGATCTAAGATCTTGAGCTTCATTGTTTTGATCTTGTTAAAAGTTTTTTTAATTTCGAAACTGATATATCATTTCTAAAAGCTTTTATACTTTTGCAAAGTCAGCTTCCATTGTCATATCTTCTTTAAGATTTTTGCAAAAACAAGATTTCATATTCCATATCATTTTTAGAGCATCTAAAAATCCTAAGATCACTCATCTCTCTCAGTATCTAAACTGACATACTACAAGAAGTGATTGGATCATAGATCTCAAACGTTGTACTCTTTATTTCGTAAAGTTGTTATTTTGAAATCCTGGGAGGTTCTCTTGGGTCTCTCAATCGGGTGATTGAGTTGGTTGAAATCCTTAGCGGGTGCTTGGGTTCTCAGTTCAGGGGAATTGGGATTCACTAGTATTGAAGTCGACTGTTTGTATTAAACTCTCTTCAATATAGTGGTTGCGAAGTCCAAGGGTTGAAAAGCCTAAGGCCGAGGACGTAGGGGTTTTATCCCGAACCTCGCTAAATATCTGTGTCCCTCTATCCCTTCTCTTTTTATATTTTGCACTATTATTATTACCGTTTATTGTTAATATTACTGTGCTTAAATTATCAATACTCATCAATCATCTTCTACTCCTCTTCTCTAAGATATACTATATCTCTTATATCATCTTTATCTCACTAATAGATCTAATAAATTCAATATCCTGATTATCTATTATAATATCTTTATTGGCAATATTGAATACAATTTAAACAACTCCTGCTTGTTTTTACATCCAAAAGTTAAAATCACATTTTCCGCATCCGATTTGAAAAAGAATATAATCATCATTTGCGAAAAGAATCCATATTTACTCATAACCTTATTCACCCCCCCCCCTCTAAGGTTATATAATAAGTCTAACAGCCTCTGTTGCTGATTTTGGCGCCCTGGGCGCCCAGTCATGTTGTCTGGTTGTTGATGTTGCTGGAAGTGGCGCCCTAGGAGCCCAGTGATGCTGTCTTGGTTGCTAGAGTTGACGCCCTAGGCGCCCAGTAGTTTCTCAGCGTTGTTCCTGTTGCTGAAACTGGCGCCCTAGGCGCCCAGTGTTGTTGCTGTCTCAGGCGCCCTGTTGCTGGACGCCAAGCCTGATGTTGTTGTTGCTGTCTCAGGCGCCATGTCTGGTTGTGTCACTGATGCTCTTGGCGCCCTGTTGCTGGGCGCCAGTTTCTGTTATTGTTGTTGCCTGCTAGGCGCCCTGCTGCTGGGCGCCAGTTCTTGTTGTGCTGCTGTCTCACTTGGCGCCCTGCTGCTGGGCGCCAGTTTTCTGTCTTGTTGCTGTTGCTGTTTTCTGAAAATAATGTTACTGTTTTTCTGAAAATAAGGTTGCTGTCACAATAAATTAATGTTGCTGTCACAGTAGCACAACTGTTGCTGTTTTTCTAAATTAATGTTGCTGTTACAGTGAGTAAAATGTTGCTGTTTTCCACAAACAACTGTTGCTGTTTTTCTAAATTAATGTTGCTGTTACAGTGAGTAAAATGTTGCCGTTTTCCACAAACAATTGTTGCTGTTTTTATAAATAAATGTTGTTGTCACCCTAGCACAATTGTTGCTGTTTTCCTAAATAAATGTTGCTGTCACCGTAGTACAATTGTTGCTGTTTTTCCAAACAAATGTTGTTGTTTTCCCTAAAAGAATTGATGTTGCTGTCACTGTTGTCATGTTGCTGTTTTTATGGAAAATCACTGTTGCTGTCACTGTTTTCATGTCGCTGTTTTGCCAAAAAGAATCACTGTTGCTGTCACTGTTTTTGAAGGCTGTTTTAAAAGCCATTGTCGCTGTTGCTGTAAATTGGTATTTGTTCCTGGTGTTGTCAATTGTCGATGTCTCGGTGTTGTAAAATTGTCGTTGTCATAGATGTTGCAAATCCATTGGTGTCCTTGGTGTCGGGGGTCGTTGGTCAAGTTGTTAGACTGTCCTATAGGCGTAGGTGTATTGGTGATGATTGGTGCTATTGGTGATGGTATAACAGGTGATGTGCTTATTTTATGGGCTAAGGTGAAACAGGTGATGGGTCTATGACCATTTATTAATATTGGTGTTGTTGTGGGTCACATAGATGACCATTGTTGTTAATTGACTGGTGCATTGTTCATGGCGTCGCATATATTGCATATGCATTATTTTGGTGATAAAGGCTACGGCCGTTGGAGCTATAGGTGATGATGGTGATGCTCATATAGGTGATGTTGCCCGTATTGGCAAATTTATTGGTGATGATTGGTACCACATGCATATACCCGTTGGTGTGGGTTGCATCTCATATACTTATTCATGATGTTGGTGTTGATTTTGGTGATTTGTAATTTGATGTTTGTTGTGAAGCGGTTGATATAGTGTTGTAACTCTAGCATATTGCCTATCATATATGCTATTATAATGTTAGATATCTCACCCCTTCTGTTTGAATGTTACCCCTATGTTGGTAACGTGCAGGTGATTGCGAGTGAAGGCATGTCTACCTTCGCTAGTTGAGTCAGGTGTCGTCGCTCTGATACGTAGCACTCGGGGGGATGAACGCTAGTTTTGTTAGATGTCTTTGATATTTAAATTCTGAAGTTTTATGGTGATGTTATAATTATTTAATTGAACTTTGATTTTTATTCCGCTGCTTGGTGATGTTATGACGTGCTAGGTGTTGCACTGTTTTAATGATGAAACTTTATTATTTGGCGTGTGATGTTTAACGGTGAAAATGTAGCATCCCTTGTGGGTGTAATGATTAATGTTTTGAAACTCTGATTTTGTCGAAAAATTTTCCGGGTAGAAAAGGGGTGTTACACATGGATTTTTAAATAGCTGATGAACTCCATGAGATTATTCCCACTAGCTATTTGCCGAGACACATTTGTCTTGCCAGCAATAGAAGGGGAAGGTTGGGATTCGCGAACATTCCCACTAACTTTGTCACCCTTGCCAGCAATAGACGGGGAAGGTTGGGATTCGCGAACATTCCCACTAACTTTGTCACCCTTGCTAGCAATAGAAGGGGAAGGTTGGGATTCGCGAACATTCCCACTAACTTTGTCACCCTTTCCAGCAGTAGAAGAGAAAGGTTGAGATCTTCCTTTGCCAACACTCCGACTAACTTTAGATTTTGCCCTTTGTGATACCTATATATTTAGAAAATAATTAGTTAGTAACAAATATAGTTGGAAAGATAATATATGACAATGATATAATAAATTACTAACAAATATAATGTCACTTACATTGATAAGGTTTACTGGCCATGCCTCAAAGGTACCAATTGCATCATCCACAGTCATGATCTCTATACTGTTTACTGGTACAGGCAAGTTTACATCCCCTACAATTGCAACGTCAACTCTGACCCGCATATGATTTTCGGGTATGGGTAGATTATGCAGCAAAACATCGTAATGCTTAAAAAATGTAAGAAAAAGAAGAAGAGCAAGAAAAAAACTAACCCACGGGGAGTACGTACCAATAACCAACAGGGAGGACGGGGTGGAAGTTGAATGGAAGGACGGCGTGGTCGCAGCAAACGCGGAAGGACGGCGGAGGGTGGAGAGCGTATGCGGCGGAGGGAGGAGAGGCGAGGGTGGAGGCGTGGTCGAAGGAGAGACGGCGTGGTCGAAGGAGAGCGTGGTCTAAGGCGGCGGCGCAGGGTGGAGGAGGCGAGGGTCGTGGAGCATTTCTGTGTTTGGAACGTTTTGCGAAGAAGGAGGGCACTGTGTACTGGAAGGAGGGCTTTTGGACGGCGTGGTCGAAGGAGAGCGTGGTCTAAGGCGGCGGCGCAGGGTGGAGGAGGCGAGGGTCGTGGAGCTTTTCTGTGTTTGGAACGTTTTGCGAAGAAGGAGGGTACTGTGTACTGGAAGGAGGGCTTTTGGGTTTCTGCAACGGGAGGAGATATAACGCGCGAGGAAATAATATTTTAGAAAATTAAGCATAGGTAGCGCTTTCTAAAAAGCGCTCCTGATGGGTATGCGAGATTTAGAATGAGGAGCGCTTTTTAGAAAGCGCTCCTGATGGGGTATGCGAGATCAAGAATAAGGAGCGCTTTCTTAGAAAGCGCTCCTTAAGAAAGCGCTCCTTATGGGGTATGCGAGATTTTTGAATGAGGAGCGCTTTTTTCGAAAGCGCTACTGATGTTTTAGCCTGATCAAGAATAAGGAGCGCTTTCCATAAAAGCGCTACTGATGTTGCTAAATAAGGAGCGCTTTTTTAAAAGCGCTATTAAAGGGTGCGCTCTTTTTTTTAGCTTTTGGCGTAGTGGTTCCTCTCAAATTAAAAATATGACCAAAAGATTCTTACAACTTGCAAAACCACACCTATGTATAGAGAATAGGTTGTGGGCTCACTAAAAAGACAAACATAACAACTAAAAGCCCAAATTCAAGCCCAAACTAGGCCTTACACAACTAGGCTTCTAAGAAAGGGAAATAACATGCCTAAAAATGTTTGACTTATTACAATTATAAATTCCTAAGAAATATCAACTACAAGAGCATTTAAAAGACAAGAAACAACTTTAGAGCATTTGCTATCATTAAGCAAATTAATCATTTGAGCTTTCAATTGTTCTTTAATCTTCTTTGCCCTTCCTCTTGTTAATGGTCCAAGTGCCAACTCTGGAATCTCTATGCTTTTTGTGTCCATAACATTACCTCCCTCTTGAAAAGAATTCGACCCCGAATTTGAATCTTCAATATCTTCAAGCTTCTCATGTGTACCTACATCAAATAGAGAAAGGTCACTAACATTAAAAGTGGTACTCACATTCTACTCACTGGGGAAGTCTATCTTGTATGCATTATCATTGTAGCGCTCCAATACTTGAAAGGGTCCATCACCCCTAGGTTGGAGCTTGGATTTTCTTTGGGAAGGAAACCCTTCCTTCCTAAAGTGAACCCAAACCCAATCACCGGGTTCAAAAACCATTTTTCTCCTTCCTTTGTTGGCACTCCTACCATAGTTCTCAACCTTTTTCTCAATATTTTCCTTTACCCTGGCATGTAGCTCTTGCACAAATTTGGCTTTATTTTCGGTATCCTTGTGTAGCACATCATCACTTATGGGCAAAGGAATCAAATCAAGAGGGGTTAGTGGATTAAAATCACATGCTACCTGAAATGGAGAGTAAGATGTAGTGCTATGGGGCACTCTATTATAAGCAAACTCAATAAAAGGTAGGCATTCCTCCCATTCCCTTAAATTAGAGTGTAAAATGGTCTAAGCATGGTACCTAAGGTCCTATTGACTACTTCGGTTTGGCCATCTGTTTGGGGGTGGCAAGTAGTAGAGAATAGAAGCTTAGTACCAAGCTTAGCCCATAAGGTTTTCCAAAAGTGGCTTAAAAATTTCGAGTCCCTATCCGATACAATGGATTTGGGAACCCCATGCCACTTGACCACTTCCTTGAAAAATAAATTAGCAATGTTACAAGCATCATCAACTTTATGGCAAGCAATAAAGTGGACCATTTTGGAAAAACGGTCAACCACTACAAATATAGGATCATGCCCATGCTTGTTCTTAGGCAAACCCAATACAAAATCCATACACAAATCAACCCAAGGGGAGGATGGTATTGGGAGGGGAATACATGAGGCATACTTTTGGATTTAGCCTTTTTTCAAACAACGCATCTAGAACATATCAAATGCACATCATGCCTCATTTTAGGCAAAAAGAAATGCTCATGCAACATCTCTAAAGTCTTATACTCCCCAAAATGTCCCATTAATCCCCCTTCATGAACTTCCCTAGCAAGTAACTCACGCAAAGAACACTTAGGGATGCACAATTGATTTCCTTTAAACAAATACCCATCATGTCTATAATAGGAATCATGAGACATAAGTTCACAAGCATTAAAAAGAGAGGCAAAATCATCATCCAAGGCATACAATTCTTTCAAATGGTCAAAACCCAATAACCTTGTTTGAAGGGTGGTGATTAATGCATATCTCCTAGAAAGAGCATCCGCCACTACATTTGCTTCCCCCTTTTTATGTTTAATGACATAAGGGAATTGTTCAAGGAATTCTACCCATTTGGCATGTCGCTTGTTAAGCATTCCTTGGTTCTTTAGATACTTCAAGGATTCATGGTCACTATGGATCACAAACTCTTTGGGAAGTAAATAATGTTGCCAAGTGTGCAATGCCCTCACTAAAGCATATAACTCTTTGTCATAGGTGGAGTAGTTTAAACTAGCTCCATGCAACTTTTCATTAAAGTAGGCAATAGGATGGCCTTCTTGAAGTAGCACGTCTCCTTTGCCTATATTGGAGGCATCACATTCAAGTTCAAAAGTCTTTGCAAAATTGGGTAAAGCTAAAATTGGGGCATTCATCAATTTATCTTTGAGAGCATTGAAGGCCTCTTCTTGCTCTCTTCCCCATCTAAAAGACACATTATTTTTAACAATTTTATTCAAAGGAGCGGCAAATGTGCTAAAGTTAGGCACAAAGCGCCTATAAAAACTAGCTAAGCCATGGAAGCTCCTCACTTCACTTAAACACTTTGGTGTAGGCCAATCCTTGATGGCCTTGATTTTAGCTTCATCAACCTTAACACCTTGTGCACTCACAACAAATCCCAAAAAGGTAAGTTCATCTTTGCAAAAACTACATTTTTCAATATTATCATACAATTTCTGACTTCTCAAAACATTCAAGGCACTTCTCAAATGGTCAATGTGATCATGCATATTAAGACTATATATGAGAATGTCATCAAAGTACACAACAACAAATTTTCCAATGACATTTCTTAAGACATGGTTCATCAAATGCATAAAAGTGCTAGGCGCATTAGTCAAGCCAAAAGGCAAGACCAACCACTCATAAAGCCCAGATTTGGTCTTAAAAGCGGTTTTCCATTCATCTCCCTTTGATCCTTATTTGGTTGTACCCACTCTTTAAGTCAATTTTGGAAAAAATGCAAGCACCAGGTAACTCATCAAGCATGTCATCAAGTCTAGGTATTGGGTGCCTATATTTAATTGTGATGTTATTAATGGCCCTACAATCGGCGCACATACGCCAAAATCCATCCTTTTTTGGGACTAAGATGACCGGCATGGCACAAGGGCTTAGGCTTTCCCTAATCCAACCAATTTTCACAAGCTTTTGGACTTGTCTTGCTATTTCTTTTGTTTGCTCCGGATTACTCCTATAAGGAGGCCTATTGGGCAAAGAAGCACTTGGAAGCAAATTAATTTGGTGCTCAATGCCTCTTAAAGGGGGTAGGCCTTGAGGTATATCCTTTGGGAACACATCATTAAAAACATGCAATAAACAATCCAAAGCATTAGAGGAAACCTCTTGAGAAGAAGACAAACACAAGTTATTACAATAAAGCAAATATAAAGGTTGTCTTGCCAATAAGGTTTTCCTAACCACATGCTCTCTAAGAAACAAACTCTCCACTTTTGGGGTGGAATCCGCGGCACAAGATGGATTGATATTCAAGATGGTTTTTCCTTTAGCATTATTTTTCTCTTGTTCCCTTTTTTGTTTCAAAATGATTTGATCATGACAAACTTATTTGGGACTAAGAGGAAAAAAAGGCACTTTGTGTTTGTTATGCACAAAGGTGAAAGTGTTAGATTTACCATCATGAACTACCATTCTATCAAATTTCCAACGCCTACCCAAAATGATATGGCCGGCTTCCACAGGAACAACATCACATAACATTTCATCATTATACCTGCCTATGCTAAAAGAAACTAAAACTTGTTTGTCCACCAAAATTTCCTCATTTTCAACAAGCCATTGAAGTTTATATGGCCTAGGATGACTAGTTGTTTTCAAAGAAAGTTTATTGACTAATCTAGAGCTAGCCACATTTGTACAACTACCACCATCAATTATTAAAGAGCAAACATTTCCCTCCACCAAACATCTTGTGTGGAAAATGTTTTCCCTTTGTGATTGATCATTTTCCTTCGCATTGACTCCTAGGAGTCTCCTAACCATTAGAAGGTCTCCTTGCATGGGAGCCAACTCACAACCATTTTCATTTCCACTAGCGGAAGATGGTGCGGTGGAGTAATATGATGAGGAATTGGAATTATATGCATTTTTCTTTTAGAAATCATTACTCTTTTGTTTGGACAATTAGGTGCAATGTGCCCTATTCCTAAGCATTTAAAACAATTTGATGAATGAGAAGAAGTGGTAGAAGTAAAAGAAGTTTTTTCTTTAGAAGGGTTAGAAGACTTACCTTCCTTAAGCCTCGTGGCCTCTTTGCTTGATTCACCTTCCCTCTTGTACTTATCCTTCCAAGTTGAGGAGTCTTTATGCTTCCATGATGAGGAATCCTTGGATGAGGAGTACTTTTTGTAGTTGCTTCTTCTCTTGATTTGTTGCTCCGCCTTTGAGGCTTGGTGGACCACCTCTTCTATGTCCATGAAATGTTGTAGTTCAACTACATCCCTTATGTCATAGCTTAGGCCATTGAGGAACCTAGCTATAAGGGCTTCTTCATCCTTCGTTGTGTTGGCTCTTATCCTCAAAGTTTCAAATTCTTTGTGTAACATCCCCAAAATAATTATCGAAATTATTTTGAAGCCGAGTGAATTAATCATTCCTAATTAATGGGTAATTGAGGTTTTAGGGAATTTAATTAAGTTGAGGAGAAATTATGGTGTTGGATAGGAGTTATAAGGAATAAAAAGGTTGAAGAAAGGGTAGTTTTGGAAACTTACCAAAATATTATTAATAATAATATATATGTATATATGAAAGGAAGAAGAGAAAGAGAATTAAGAAAGGAAGAGAGGAACCGAAAGAGAGAAAGGAAAGAAACAGAGAAGGGAAGAAAAGAGAAGAAAAGAAGAGAAAAGGAAAAGAAGAAGAGGAGAGAAGAAGAAGAGGTTTGAATCCAAACCCCAAGTTCATCATAATCATCATCTCCCTTTCATTTTTTTTGCTTCCCATGAGCTAGGTAAGCTTCTCACCCTCTTTTTCCCCTTTTGTGGATTTCGAAATTGAGGGTGTTAAGAGATGATTTCGAGTTTGATGATGATCTTAATGGTTTAAATGTGATTAGGAGCAAACCCAAGGTGGATTACGCGAGTATTGAGGTCCGATTTGAGGTTTTTGAAGAATCAAGAGGTTATGGTTCAAATCGGGAATTTATGGATGAATAGTAATTGGAGCTTGAAGATGATGAATAATGCTTTTGGTGGTGAGCTTGAAGTCCTAGGAGCAAACTGTTGGTGCCTTGGATCAAAATTGAGATTTCTCGCAAGTCGGACGTTCGAGAGGCGGAAAGTCTTGGTGTTTCGTGATTTTCATCACGATAGGTGAGTTTTACTCACGTTTAGGTTATTGATGATGAGTTGGTACGTCGAATTTGCGTTTTGAAAACCGTTATTTCGAAACTTTACGTATTTTGACATAAACAATGATTTTCCAGATTTATGTTTTGATTGATGATTTGATGATGATCATTGTTGTTTGAACGTGTTTTTGGAATGTTTTTATGTTGGGATTGGACTGGAACAGGTATCGAAATTGATCAGAAAGACAAAAAATGCAAAAACGGGAAAGAACCATAGTGCTGTCAGAGACGCACGACCCGGGCGCCCCAGGCGCACGAACCGTGTGCCTCCCGGTTTGTTGTCTTCAAAAAAAAATGTTTTGAGGGCGCACGACCCCTGCGTATGGGCGCACGGACCGTGCGCATGGTTCTGTCACCATTTTGAAAACTTGCCCGAAACGCTTCCGTTCGATTCTGATCCCCTTCTAATCTTTTCCTAACCATTTTCCAATTATATTAGGCTTATAATGCCATGATTTTGGGTATGTTTCGAAAGGGTTATATAAAATGCTCTTGAAGTTGAAATTGTTTCGAAAAATCGAACAATAGAACCTGTGTGAGGTCATATACCTTTGAAAATAAAACGAACTATATGTTCAACTTAACATTGTATAAATGACGCGGGATGATTATTACTTATTCATCTAAACCGGTCTCTGATTCACGATATATAAATTATATCGAGTATAGGAGCCGGCCCAATGCGGGTGGATATATAAATTATATCGAGTGTGGGTGACTAGGGGTGTTCAGTGGTTCGGGCAAATCCAAACCAACCCACGATCCAATCCAAACCGATATGTTTGGTTCGGATATTTTTCGTGTTCGGGTCAAAATCGAACAAATCCAAACCAACCCGTAGTTGTTTGGATCGGGCAACGGATTTTAAAAATCAAATCCGCGAACCCGAACCAACCCATATTACGTCATAACAATTTTGTAATTTTAGATGCACACGATTTTATTTGCTTAGAATTTTTACCTTAATAATTTATGATTAAGTTGTAAAATTTTAATACTATGAATGGGAAGACTATTAGTGGATTTGAGTTTGATTTCGTGTGATTTTCAATTTTTTTAGCTATTTAAAGTGTTGGAATATCATAAAAAATGTTTTTTTTTTATATTTTAGAAAATTAATATTTTAGTGAATGACCCGTGAGCCCAATCCAAACCAACTCGTCCAATAATGGTTCGGTTTGGTTTGGATTTCGGAGGAAAAAATGTAAAATCCGAACCAACCCAAACCGAATAATTATCATTGGTTCGGGCAACAGATTTGGTCAAATCCGATCCAAACCGACCCACGAACACCCCTATGGGTGACGACTCACGAGGTTAACATGCTAGGCGGGGAAGTCATGATTGTAACGCCCAAATAATTTAATTATTTTTTTAATTAAATTATTTAGGTAATTTATTAGTATAGTTATATTAAAATAATTATACGGTGTTTTATGTAAATCAGGGAGTGGTGTTTAGTAATTAAGCTGAGTAGGAGTCGGGGGCCCGTGATCCAATAACCCAAGGGCCTATGCGCATGAAGGAGAGTATTGGCTAGGGTTTTGGTCATTAGCGCATTTTTGAGAAAGAAAGAAAGAAAGTTGCGAAGAGAGGAGAGAAAGGGGACGGCGCGCACCAAGGAGGAAGAAGAGAGGAGCTTTGTTGCGGTGGTTCTTCGGAGTTTCGTGCAAGGAGATATCGTGTTCGGCAAAATCCAAGGTAAGGGTGGGTTCTATCCTTATAATAGGGTATATGATGGGGATTATGTGGGAGATAGGACCATGTTGCCTCTTTGATCTTGTTGATGTTGTTTTAGTGATGTTTGAATATATTATGATGATTTCGATTTGATGTTTGGGTGAATGATCATGGTGAAAATTGGTGTTTGGTGTTTGGTGCATTTTTGGTGTTGTCTTAGTTGCTGAAAAAGGCGCCCTGTTGCTGGGCGCCATGTCCTGTGCGTGTCTATAGGTGGTTGCTGTCTTGATATTGCTGGAATTGGCGCCCTGCTGCTGGGCGCCATGCCCAGTCATGGTTCTGTTTTTGTTGTTGCAGGAAGTGATGCCCTAGGCGCCCAAGGTGTATTCTGGTTGCTGAAAGTGGCGCCCTAGGCGCCCAGTGTTGCTGTCTTGGTTGCTGGAGTTGGTGTTGTGTTCCTGTGATGTAGAAAGTGGCGCCCTAGGCGCCCAGTGTAACACCCCTTTTCTACCCCTTAGTTTACACGTCATTATCAGAGTAAAATAAAATTGTTTCAAAATATTAATTCAACGGATAGAAAGGAAATGTCACATCGTCATAAAAAAACTCATCGTTTGCACTCAAACACACCGTACATCGTCAACAAAATCGTTAAACAGTTAATTAATAAATTAACGCATTCCAACCACGCCCCCTAGGTGCTACAGTATCAGAGAGCGACTCGACAGACATCCCATAGCTAATAAGGAAGGCATCAGGACCTTCACTCGCGGTTACCTGCAGCGTTGCCACAATAGAGCAACATTCCAAGCAGAAGGGTGAGCTCAATTCAATCCATATAATAAATCACATGATAAGCAATAAGTCAAATCACAGCATTAAAGCAACCACATCGCAAATCATCAAGCACGTCGTTACAATAATTCATCACAATGTCATGCTACTATATGAGATGCAACCCCCACCAGGGCATATGCATGATGGTACCATAATCGTCACTGCCACTATGGGCGAACATCGTCACTGCCACTATGGGCGAACATCGTCACTGCCACTATGGGCGAAATGCACATGCTATGAGACACTATGGACACATGTGCAACCACAAATCATCATAATCACAACATCATCAAAATATTGGCCACTAAGGGCAAAACGTCATTCAACTAGCCACTAAGGACATTCTCGTCATAATCATCACAATCACATCATCATCAAAATAATGGCCACTAAGGGCAGAAACGTCATTTAATTAGCCACTAAGGCATCATCGTCATACTCATCACAATCACATCATCATTAAATAATATTGGCCACTAAGGGCAAAAACGTCATTTAACTAGCCACTAAGGGCATCATCGTCATACTCATCATTTTTGACATTAAAGCGTTGAAACTGTTGGTTGTGCGCAAAAGAGGATTTTTAAAGAACTCAACACGGCTTTACAACGTCCTGGGAGGACCACCGGGGACAGCCTCTTGGGCGCCCAGAAAACACCAGCAAATAATAAGTTTTTATTTTTAAAAATATGACACACAGGTAGACGACCGAAAAAGCTTCCCAACGCTTTTTGAAACGTTTAAAACGGATGCCCGAGTCAAAAGATATAGCGAAAACAGTTTTATTAAAAATTGGGAACACACACGGGCGCCATGCGCCCAGGATAGCAACACAGGCAACACACACGGGCGCCATGCGCCCAGGACAGCAACACGCGCACTGGCGCGCCACACACAGGGAACCCGGCGCCCATGCACAGGGCGCCAAGAACAGAACGCACACAGTTTGATTTCCAGACATCTGACCCAACTTTGGAGACTCATAACTTGAGCTACACAACTCCAAATCGAACGAAACCAGTGCCAAAACGACCGGCTTTAAGTCTATTTTCAAAAACAATCAGCCACATAATTTTTGGATCAACAAAACAATACCAGTTTTAGAAAAACCGAACAGTGTCCAGAATGCACACATATGGCGCCCAAGGCGCCTAGGGGTTACAAAATCTTATTTCTCATCAATTAAATTACTAATTCAACACCAAAATTCAATTACCAATATGAACATCAAATTACCAGGGTCATCTCCAATTATCATCAATCAAAATACTATCACAACATTAATCAAACACTTGGCATACAAATCACAAATCTTCAACAACAAGACATCATATGGCAAGGGCTTATTCCAATCATCATAAGACGACATCAATTTCAGATTTATGGCACTATAATTCCTACTCCCACATAACCCCCTTCATATAAACCCATTAGATAAAGGAACCCCACCCTTACAACCTATCATGAATATCTATTATATAGAAAGATAGAACTCCCCTTACCTTAATTTACCGAAGACAAAACCCTCTTGACTGGAACCACCAAGAACCACCGCAACAAGCTAGATCCCTCCCTTTCCCCTCTGGAACTTGCGCAATCCTTCTTGTCTTCTCTCATGGGTGCGGCGCTCATAGCTTAAGCCCTCACGGCTCTCTTCCTTGTTTTTCACCAAAATGAGCTAAAAACCCAAAAACTTGGTTTATATATGCGCTTATGTTTGTTGGGTCATGGGTCATGGGCTTTCTCTCCACTTAAGCCCTAATTTAATTAGTTGGTGCCACCAATTTCCTAATACCACACCTCCACTTAATTAATTAATATAATTTCTCAATAATCTAATTATATCAACTAAATAAATTAAATACCTAAATACTTAATTAAATAAATTAATTAAATATTTAGGGTGTTACAACTCTCCCCCACTTAGAACAATTTCGTCCTCGAAATTTCTCTGCCCATGCTAACACTCCTCCATTAACCGACTACGGCACCTAGGCAACTAGTGCTATCTATCATGCTGATCATTATCGCTTTGATCACCGGCGGTAAGTGATTGGGCGGCCGTCCCTCCTACTTGTTCAGCCAGGTAACTCAAGTAATAACAATCAGGCTCACTCTCTAGTGATCCCGCAAGGATCCCGCTGCGCTACTCTGATAAACTAACTTACATTCCAACTCACTCATCTACCCTTCCGGACAGCAAAACATATCAAAGCACACTAATAATCACAACAAGTTCACAGAGTGCGTAACGATTGCAAAACAAGCCACATAATCAACATATCACAACAACACATATTCATCAACACAGTCAGACTCCGGGACCAAATATCCCTTTTAAAACAATGGCCATAGGCCCACAACATTAATCAAACAATTCGGGCCATCCAGCGGTACCCTCAACAAGACAATGTGGGCCATTCGGCGATACCCACAACAATAACAACATAATAACTTGGGCCATTCGGCGGTACCCAAGGCAACAACAAAACAACAACATAACTTGGGCCATTCGGCGGTACCCAAGACAACAACCAACAATGACAACATAACTTGGGCCATTCGGCGGTACCCAAGACAACATCAATAACCACACCAACATCAACATCATTCATATCAATACAATCGTCAACAACATCATCAAGAACATCAACATCAACATTATTAACAACAACAGCACAGGACCACAGCATGATCACAACAATGGGCGCTAAGGCGCCAACAGCCAATGACAGCGAAATAGGCATGGCACCCACGGTTAGGGCGCCTCCAACAACACTAACAAAATGGCACATGGCGCCTATGGGCAGGGCGCCTTCACCACTAGACTACAGCAACAACAAATCAGCAATGGCCAATGGCCTAAGACAACAAATCAACAATAGCACACAACATGTCTCACCTTAACGAATCAACATTCAACAACTTAACACCATAAGCAATTATCACCGAAACAATCAAGGAGTCAAGGCAGCCTCCACAACTAGTTTTTAAGACATGTAGCAAAATTGTCTAACAGGGCATCATAGCATACATATGGTAATTATCACAACCCTAGATCACACCACACGATTTCAATAGTACAAACATTCACGTACAAAACATTTCGTTTAGATTTTTCAACACGAGAATTAAAACATGTCCTAGAAATTGATTTTTCCACCACCAGACTAAACGTCAGGTTAAACAGTTCGAATAAAATATTCTTAAGAACACATGCCAATAAAAGCTAACTCAAAGAAGCTCACAATAGTGCCCTTTTATAGAAAAAATAATTTTCAATGCTACTATCAGTATACAACCACAGAATTGTTTATGAGTTGTTCAAAAGCGATTTTCAAAATCTCTTAACATTTTTAGACCACAAACCACCAAATAGGATCACTCATAAAAATAGGGACGGTCAGCAATCAAAACAGGCACAACCCAGAAATAGTAGTAGCGTACAAAAGTAGGAACAGTGACAGTTATTTTTGGAAACAGCAACAACAACTTTCAACAGACTGCAACAATAATTTTCTGAAAACGACGACAACAATTTTTCTGAAAACAGTAACAATTTTTTTTTCTCTGAAAACAACAACAATGGCAATTCAAAACAGCAATAACATTACCATTTAAAACAGCCACAACAATAACACTTTAAAACAGCAATAACTCAAAATAATCCACGAAGCAAGATCACTAAGTACATAAGAATACAGTTAACATTTAAAACCTTATTACCACTGGTCAGCTCAAAACGGACAGTTACACTAACATTTAACACTAACATTTTATTCAACATAGTGCACATTTTAAATTTCAAGGTTCCCAAACTATTTAGCACAACTTATAAAGAGTGCAACAGCAAACAAAATCAAGGGAAACCCAGTGTTGGAAATTACAAGTCATACTTATTATTTTACCAAAGAAACTTTCCACACAGTTATGAAAACAGAAATAAGGTTATTACATTCGTACCGGTTATAATCCGAATTAACTTGATAAAAATAAATTTTTGACCCTTCCCGGTGTACTACATGTTATGCCATACTAGGATGGTCCACCCAAATGCACCAAAATAGCAATTAAGAAAGATTGGGACAGAATACGTGGGATAATAATAATCATAACTATAACTCGTTTTAAAATCTTTTCACGTGGCTTGAAAAAGAGGGCAACACAATAGTTAGGGTGTTCAAACCAAAAATTTTATCACTTGCAGCAGTCAAGGTAGCGAAACATCGTAACGTAATTGGCAAGACCAATTCACAAGGCACTTAGCATGTAGCATCATTGTGCAATCAAAAGCACACCGTAGTAAAAACAAGACCAGTGTCCATTTATTAAAATAATTTTAATACCATCACGAGTATCCAACTATAAAATTTCTTTAATAGATGGTCAAAAGCAATTTTCAGAAATCCCTTTACTTTCCAGATTACAAAACCACACAGTGTAAATCAAGAGGCAATAACCAAAAAGATTTTGTTTAAAAATTCAAGCGCTCAACGTCGACTTCACGAAGCATGGGAATTAGAAAATATTTCATGAGGACTCTAAACTCACAATCACTGCATGTTATCAACGTAGTAACAACTTAAATAATAAGCAAAACCATTTTACAAAACAATCAACCTTAACATCAAGACATACCACAATGAGTTTCACGTAAGGCTTAGTGTTGATTAATTAAAATAGTTTAAGCAAATCAAACACACGTGAGTATCAACAACAATCACATCATTGGAAGCACACAAGCACATCAATTACACATTCAAAACTTGGGTCGCCAAATCACGGTGTAAATCATTGGGAACCACACTAATGAAGTCAAGATTCACACAACCAGAAAGTTAACAATGAGAACCAAAAACAGAAGAAACAGGGTCCACACACAGAATCACGTCAAACACACAATACCAGCACATGACGCTAGTAGGGACATCTCCCCCCACTAGTACTCTTACCATTAGCAATTTTTGTTTTACCTTCACCTGCAGAAACGTTAGTACAACACAAACAACTGTTAGATTCAAAAGACAACAGTTGGTCGTACACCGACACAACGACTCGGCCGGACGGACCAACTGCTCTGATACCACTATTGTAACACCCCTTTTCTACCCCTTAGTTTACACGTCATTATCAGAGTAAAATAAAATTGTTTCAAAATATTAATTCAACGGATAGAAAGGAAATGTCACATCGTCATAAAAAAACTCATCGTTTGCACTCAAACACACCGTACATCGTCAACAAAATCGTTAAACAGTTAATTAATAAATTAACGCATTCCAACCACGCCCCCTAGGTGCTACAGTATCAGAGAGCGACTCGACAGACATCCCATAGCTAATAAGGAAGGCATCAGGACCTTCACTCGCGGTTACCTGCAGCGTTGCCACAATAGAGCAACATTCCAAGCAGAAGGGTGAGCTCAATTCAATCCATATAATAAATCACATGATAAGCAATAAGTCAAATCACAGCATTAAAGCAACCACATCGCAAATCATCAATCACGTCGTTACAATAATTCATCACAATGTCATGCTACTATATGAGATGCAACCCCCACCAGGGCATATGCATGATGGTACCATAATCGTCACTGCCACTATGGGCGAACATCGTCACTGCCACTATGGGCGAACATCGTCACTGCCACTATGGGCGAAATGCACATGCTATGAGACACTATGGACACATGTGCAACCACAAATCATCATAATCACAACATCATCAAAATATTGGCCACTAAGGGCAAAACGTCATTCAACTAGCCACTAAGGACATTCTCGTCATAATCATCACAATCACATCATCATCAAAATAATGGCCACTAAGGGCAGAAACGTCATTTAATTAGCCACTAAGGCATCATCGTCATACTCATCACAATCACATCATCATTAAATAATATTGGCCACTAAGGGCAAAAACGTCATTTAACTAGCCACTAAGGGCATCATCGTCATACTCATCATTTTTGACATTAAAGCGTTGAAACTGTTGGTTGTGCGCAAAAGAGGATTTTTAAAGAACTCAACACGGCTTTACAACGTCCTGGGAGGACCACCGGGGACAGCCTCTTGGGCGCCCAGAAAACACCAGCAAATAATAAGTTTTTATTTTTAAAAATATGACACACAGGTAGACGACCGAAAAAGCTTCCCAACGCTTTTTGAAACGTTTAAAACGGATGCCCGAGTCAAAAGATATAGCGAAAACAGTTTTATTAAAAATTGGGAACACACACGGGCGCCATGCGCCCAGGATAGCAACACAGGCAACACACACGGGCGCCATGCGCCCAGGACAGCAACACGCGCACTGGCGCGCCACACACAGGGAACCCGGCGCCCATGCACAGGGCGCCAAGAACAGAACGCACACAGTTTGATTTCCAGACATCTGACCCAACTTTGGAGACTCATAACTTGAGCTACACAACTCCAAATCGAACGAAACCAGTGCCAAAACGACCGGCTTTAAGTCTATTTTCAAAAACAATCAGCCACATAATTTTTGGATCAACAAAACAATACCAGTTTTAGAAAAACCGAACAGTGTCCAGAATGCACACATATGGCGCCCAAGGCGCCTAGGGGTTACAAAATCTTATTTCTCATCAATTAAATTACTAATTCAACACCAAAATTCAATTACCAATATGAACATCAAATTACCAGGGTCATCTCCAATTATCATCAATCAAAATACTATCACAACATTAATCAAACACTTGGCATACAAATCACAAATCTTCAACAACAAGACATCATATGGCAAGGGCTTATTCCAATCATCATAAGACGACATCAATTTCAGATTTATGGCACTATAATTCCTACTCCCACATAACCCCCTTCATATAAACCCATTAGATAAAGGAACCCCACCCTTACAACCTATCATGAATATCTATTATATAGAAAGATAGAACTCCCCTTACCTTAATTTACCGAAGACAAAACCCTCTTGACTGGAACCACCAAGAACCACCGCAACAAGCTAGATCCCTCCCTTTCCCCTCTGGAACTTGCGCAATCCTTCTTGTCTTCTCTCATGGGTGCGGCGCTCATAGCTTAAGCCCTCACGGCTCTCTTCCTTGTTTTTCACCAAAATGAGCTAAAAACCCAAAAACTTGGTTTATATATGCGCTTATGTTTGTTGGGTCATGGGTCATGGGCTTTCTCTCCACTTAAGCCCTAATTTAATTAGTTGGTGCCACCAATTTCCTAATACCACACCTCCACTTAATTAATTAATATAATTTCTCAATAATCTAATTATATCAACTAAATAAATTAAATACCTAAATACTTAATTAAATAAATTAATTAAATATTTAGGGTGTTACACCCAGTGGTGGTTGGTGCGGATTCTGTGTTGCTGTGAAGGGCACCCTAGGCGCTCAGTGTCTTCTTGTGTTGCTGTGAGAGGTACCCTAGGCGCCCAGTGTTGTTTTGGTGTTGTTGGGGAAGGCGCCCTAGGCGCCCAGTAATGTTCCCATGTTCTGCTGTTGCTGGTTGCCTGTCTGTGTTGCTAGGCGCCCTGTCCCTGGGCGCCAAGACTGTTGTTGCTGATGTTGTACCAGGCGCCCTTCTCCTGGGCACCAAGTCTGTTGTTGTCACTGTCGTGCTAGGCGCCCTGCTCCTGGGCGCCAAATCTGTCTCTGTTGCTGTTGTGCTAGGCGCCCTGCTCCTGGGCGCCAAGTCTGATGTTGTTGCTGTCGTCCAAGGCGCCCTGTTGCTGGGCGCCAGTTTCCGTTTTTGTTGTTGCTGTCTAAGGCGCCCTGTTGCTGGGCGCCAGATCCTGTGTTGCTGGTGTTTTCTGTGGCGTCCTGTTGCTGGGCGCCAGTTTCAGTGCTGTTGCTGTTGTTTGTGGGTCCCTGTTGCTGGGCGCCAGATTCTGTGTCACTGTTGCCTGCTGTTGGCGCCCTGTTGCTGGGCGCCAGACTCTGTGTTGCTGTTGTCGCCTGTGGCGCCCTGCTGCTGGGCGCCAGTTTCTGCGATGTTGTTGCCTGCTGTTGCGCCCTGTTGCTGGGCGCCAATTTCTGTGGTGGATGTTTCTGTTGTTGGCGCCCTGCTGCTGGGCGCCAGTTCCTGTCATGTTGCTGTTATGTAAATTGGTGTCTTTGGTGTCAGTGGATGTTATTGTTATAGGTGTTGGTGTCATTGGTGATGATTGGTGATTATTGGTGATGATATAACAGGTGATGATATAACAGGTGATGTGCCTATTTTTATTGGCTAAGGTGACAGGTGATGGGTCTATGACCATTTATTAATATTGGTGTTGTTGTGTGTCACATAGATGACCTTTGTTGTTGATTGTTTTGATGTGTTGTGCATGGTGTCGCATGCATTCCATATGCATTATTTTGGTGATGACGGCTTCGGCCTTGGAGCTATAGGTGATGATGGTGATGCTCATACAGGTGATGATGCCCTTAGTGGCAAATTTATTGGTGATGATTGGTACCACATGCATATGCCTGTTGGTGTGGGTTGCATCTCATATACTTACTCATGATGTCAATGATGATTCTTGGTGATTTATTAATTGGTGTTGTAGTGAAGCGGTAGATATGGTTGTCGTAATTCTAGCATATTGCCTATCATAGATGCTATTATAATGTTAGATATCTCACCCCTTCTGTTTGAATGTTACCCCTATGTTGGTAACGTGCAGGTGATTGCGAGTGAAGGCATGTCTACCTTCGCTAGTTGAGTCGGTGTCGTCACTCTGATACGTAGCACTCGGGGGGATGAACGCTAGTTTCATTAGATGTCTTTGATATTTAATTTCTGAAGTTTTATGGTGATGTTATAATTATTTAATTGAACCTTGATTTTATTCCGCTGCTTGGTAATGTTATGACGTGCTAGGTGTCGCACTGTTTTTAATGGTGAAACTTTATTATTGGTGTGTGATGTTTAACGGTGTAAATGTGGCATACCTTGTGGGTGTAATGAATAATGTTTTGAAACTCTGATTTTTGTCGAAATTTTCCGGGTAGAAAAGGGGTGTTACATTAGTGGTATCAGAGCAGTTTCGGTCTGTCCGGCCAAGTTGTCAAGTTACTGTGTCATTGACGATCAAGTATTGTCAATTCGTTCTAACTGTTGTCTATGATTGTAGTGATTAGTTGAGATGGCTGGAAGGAACGATGCTGCTATTGCTGCTGCGTTGGCTGCTATGGCTCAGGCCGTGGAGGGTCAACAGAATGCTGGTGAGAATGCTGGGTCTCGGAGTTTGGCTACCTTTCAGAGAGAGAATCCGCCTACCTTCAAGGGCAAGTATGATCCCGATGAGGCTTTAGCTTGGTTGAAAGAGATGGAGAGGATCTTTCGTGTGATGGACTGCACTCCGGCACAAAAGGTCCGTTATGGTACGCATATGCTGGCAGAGGAGGCCGATGACTGGTGGTTAGAGGCTAGGCAGAGATTAGAGACTGCAAACGAAGAGATCACTTGAGCTGTGTTCCGCAGGGAGTTTATGAGAAAGTATTATCCGGAGGATGTTCGAGGTAAGAAAGAGATTGAGTTCCTGGAGTTGAAACAAGGGAATATGTCTGTGACTGAGTATGCTGCTAAGTTTGTGGAATTAGCAAAGTTTTATCCGCACTACAGTGAGGCTACTGCTGAGTTTTCCAAGTGCGTTAAGTTTGAGAATGGGCTGCGTCCTGAGATTAAGAAGGCGATTGGTTATCAGAAGATCCGTGTTTTTGCTGATTTGATTGACAGCTGCAGAATTTATGAGGAAGACAACAATGCTCACTACAAGATGATGAATGAGAAGAGGAGCAAATTTCAAAGTCGTAGTAAGCCGTATGATGTTCCTGCTGGTAAGGGTAAACAGAAAGCTGCTACAGGCAAGAGGGCTAGTGAGGGAGATGCTCCTGCTAGCATCGTATGTTACAAATGTGGCAAAGCTGGTCACAAGAGTAATGTGTGCAAGGCTGAAGTGAAGAAGTGTTACCGTTGTGGCAAAGAGGGTCATGTCGTGGCTGATGCTTTGAGCCGGAAGACTTTGCATATGTCGGCAATGATGGTTAAGGAGTTAGAGCTGATTGAGGAGTTCAGGGATATGAGTCTGGTTTGTGAAGTGACACCTCAGAGTGTTAAGTTAGGGATGTTAAAGATTGATAATGATTTTCTGAACAGCATCAGAGAAGCCCAGAAATCAGATGTTAAGATGGTAGACTTGATGGTTGAGAGTGATCAATCAAAGAATGAGGATTTCAGATTGGATTCCCAAGATGTGTTGAGGTTCCGCGGTAGGATTTGTATTCCTGATGATGCAGACATGAAGAGAGCCATTCTTGAAGAGAGTCACAGAAGTAAGTTAAGTATTCATCCGGGAGCTACAAAGATGTATCAAGACCTGAAGAAGTTGTTTTGGTGGCCTGGTATGAAGCGAGATGTGGCGCAGTTCGTTTATGCATGTTTGACTTGCTAGAAGTCAAAGGTTGAGCATCAGAAGCATGTTGGATTGATGCAACCGTTAGAAATTCCAGAGTGGAAATGGGATAGCATTTCGATGGACTTTGTGACGGGGTTGCCTAATACTGCGAAAGGGTATGATGCAATTTGGGTGATTGTTGACAGGTTAACAAAATCGTCTCATTTTGTTCCTATCAGCATCACGTATCCTGTTGGTGTGGTTTATTATATGCAAGTATACATATAGTCACACAAGTAATAAAGTGATAAGAAAGGTCGAACCCACAGGGATTATGTATTGTAAATTTTTGTAGTTCAAAGTGTACACTTAGTGTGTCTACACTATTCAGTATTTTTGGTTTGGAGTTTTCAAAGTAAGTAAAATAATAATAAGCAATAAAATGTGTGAGAAATCAGTTGGAAAAAGTAGTTGAGATGTTTTCACCAAATACTTTACTTCTAAGTGTCTTAATGGAGTATGTAGTGTGGAAACACTGGATGTGGGTGCATCAGTTTGTGCCTGTCAGCACTTCTCTTCAGAGTTTCATTACAAGCTCTTATGATCTTTGTTTTTTACAATAAAGAAAGGTTTGTCAATTCCTCCCTTGCCTCCTAACAATGATCCAAGTTGCTAAATAGGTTCACTCTTGTAATTTTATTATCCTAAGGACTATGCTATCCTATGTCTAGGTGTTAGCATGTATTTAACAAAGTTTCCTTTATTAAATACTTGTCCCTATTAACTCTTGAGTTCATAAATGTAGCCCATGTCTGCTGCTACAAGTTTTACCTATTCTAAAGTGATCAATTCCAGAATAAGTTGAAAGAAGTATTATGCAAGAGTTTAAAGTGTTTACACTACATAAACCATAATACATTTAGAAGTTCATTACAAGGTTAGAACATCTCAACTTAAGGGAATTTAGCTCATGTTACTCATGTTATAAAGCAAAGAATATGCTAAGAACATAAGTAAATGAATAATAAAGCAAAAGAACTTGAAAGAGTAGAGATTACTTGAATAGAAGATCGTTTGCATTAAGTTCCCAAGTTGAAGTACAATAAAGATTTCTTACACGAATTTCTTCAAAGTAGAAGTGAAGGGAATGGTTGTCAAGCACTTCCTCACCTTCCTCTCCTTAGAAACTGGAAATGAAAATAAACTATACCTAAACTAAACTAAAAGATGAAAGATTTAAAGATGTGAAAGATGATATATATATTGATTATGGATAAGTGAAGATATGGCTTCTATTTATAGGCTTGAAAGCTTTCCTCTTGCAAGGGGTTTCCTTTGGCGCGAAAGATCAGCTGAGGGGACCAAACATGGTTAGTTGTAGACAACCAATCAAGCAAGCTGCATTGGAGAAGTGCCACATGTCTTTTAGATAAGTTGAGTCTTGCAACTTGATTTTTATGTGTATCGCCGACTTCAGCAAGTGGCTCAGCTCCAGGTGACTAGGCATGACGTCACAAATCAAGTGTGGAAGCATTGAAATGGTCTTTGAATGTTTGGGTATAAACTGCAGAATTTAGCAGGTGTTGGCAGTGTTTCCACTCCTAGTGTTTCCACTCCTGGTGTTGGCAGTGTTTCTACTCCTGCAGTAGCTGCACTGAACAAAAACATCAAACCTAACAAGATTTGTGTATTTTGCCTAGATCATTGCCCTTTATCCAATTTGAATACTTAGAATGTTGTTCCTTGATAAATAAGCTATAAATATATATAAATGTTCTTGAAAATAAGCAATAACTCAAGCTTGATTGTATGAATAACTCTATATAAAATAGAGTTATCACCTGTGCCGAAGTTGGCGGAGATTTATATCCGGGAGATTGTGAAGCTTCATGGGGTTCCTATGAGTATTGTTTCGGATAGAGATCCGAGGTTCACTTCAGATTTCTGGAAGAGTTTGCAAAAGAAGTTGGGGTCTAAGTTGAGGTTGAGTTCGGCATATCATCCTCAGACAGATGGTCAGTCAGAGAGGACAATTCAGTCGTTAGAAGATTTGTTGAGGGCTTGTGTTTTGGAACAAGGAGGTTCGTGGGATTCCTACCTTCCACTGATAGAGTTCACGTATAACAATAGCTACCATTCTAGTATTGGGATGACACCTTTTGAAGCATTATATGGTCGGAAGTGTAGAACCCAGCTGTGTTTGTATGAGTCTGGAGAGAGTGTGGTGCTTGGACCAGAGATTATTCGAGAGACAACTGAAAAAGTGAAGTTGATCCGTGAGAAGATGAAGGCTTCGCAGAGTCGACAGGAGAGTTATCACGACAAGCGGAGGAAAGATTTGGAGTTTCAAGCGGGTGAGCATGTATTTTTGAGAGTCACTCCGGTGACCGGTGTTGGACGTGCTTTGAAGTCGAAGAAGCTCACTCCCCGTTTCATTGGTCCTTATCAGATTTCAGAGAGAGTCGGGAATGTTGCATATAGAGTGGCTTTACCGCCTAACCTTTCGAATTTACATGACGTGTTTCATGTGTCGCAACTTCGGAAGTATATTTCAGACCCATCTCATGTAATCCGCATGGATGAGGTGGAAGTACGGGATAATCTCACAGTGGAAACGATGCCTGTACGGATCGAAGGTCATGAGGTGAAAGTTTTAAGGGGCAAGGAGATTGCGTTGGTGAAAGTAGTCTGGCTAGGAGCTGCTGGAGAGAGCATGACGTGGGAGCTGGAGAGCAAGATGCGGGAATCCTATCCCGAGCTGTTTGAATCAGGTAAATTTCGAGGACAAAATATTCTAAGTGGGGGAGAGTTGTCACGCCCAAATAATTTAATTATTTATTTAATTAAATTATTTAGGTAATTTACTAGTATAGTTATATTAAAATAATTATACGGTGTTTTATGTAAATCAGGGAGTGGTGTTTAGTAATTAAGCTGAGTAGGAGTCAGGGGCCCGTGATCCAATAGCCCAAGGGCCTATGCGCATGAAGGAGAGTATTGGCTAGGGTTTTGGTCATTAGCGCATTTTTGAGAAAGAAAGAAAGAAAGTTGCGAAGAGAGGAGAGAAAGGGGACGACGTGCACCAAGGAGGAAGAAGAGAGGAGCTTTGTTGCGGTGGTTTTTCGGAGTTTCGTGCAAGGAGATATCGTGTTCGGAAAAATCCAAGGTAAGGGTGGGTTCTATCCTTATAATAGGGTATATGATGGGGATTATGTGGGAGATAGGACCATGTTGCCTCTTTGATCTTGTTGATGTTGTTTTAGTGATGTTTGAATATATTATGATGATTTCGATTTGATGTTTGGGTAAATGATCATGGTGAAAATTGGTGTTTGGTGTTTGGTGCAATTTTGGTGTTGTCTTAGTTGCTGAAAAAGGCGCCCTGTTGCTGGGCGCCATGTCCTGTGCGTGTCTATAGGTGGTTGCTGTCTTGATGTTGCTGGAATTGGCGCCCTGCTGCTGGGCGCCATGCCCAGTCATGGTTCTGTTTTTGTTGTTGCAGGAAGTGATGCCCTAGGCGCCCAAGGTGTATTCTGGTTGCTGAAAGTGGCGCCCTAGGCGCCCAGTGTTGCTGTCTTGGTTGCCGGAGTTGGCTCCCTAGGCGCCCAGTGTGTTCCTGTGATGTAGAAAGTGGCGCCCTAGGCGCCCAGTGGTGGTTGGTGCGGATTCTGTGTTGCTGTGAAGGGCGCCCTAGGCGCCCAGTGTCTTCTTGTGTTGCTGTGAGAGGCGCCCTAGGCGCCCAGTGTTGTTTTGGTGTTGTTGGGGAAGGCGCCCTAGGCGCCCAGTGATGTTCCCATGTTCTGTTGTTGCTGGTTGCCTGTCTGTGTTGCTAGGCGCCCTGTCCCTGGGCGCCAAGACTGTTGTTGCTGATGTTCTACCAGGCGCCCTTCTCCTGGGCGCCAAGTCTGTTGTTGTCACTGTCGTGCTAGGCGCCCTGCTCCTGGGCGCCAAATCTGTCTCTGTTACTGTTGTGCTAGGCGCCCTGCTCCTGGGCACCAAGTCTGATGTTGTTGCTGTCGTCCAAGGCGCCCTGTTGCTGGGCGCCAGTTTCCGTTTTTGTTGTTGCTGTCTAAGGCGCCCTGTTGCTGGGCGCCAGATCCTGTGTTGCTGGTGTTGTCTGTGGCGCCCTGTTGCTGGGCGCCAGTTTCAGTGCTGTTGCTGTTGTCTGTGGCGCCCTGTTGCTGGGCGCCAGATTCTGTGTCGCTGTTGCCTGCTGTTGGCGCCCTGTTGCTGGGCGCCAGACTCTGTGTTGCTGTTGTTGCCTGTGGCGCCCTGCTGCTGGGCGCCAGTTTCTGCGATGTTGTTGCCTGCTGTGGCGCCCTTGGTTGTCTTTGTATCACGACATTATGACTTTAACTAATGTAAAAGTTATGTTATTGTTTCCGCACTTTCTTGTAATGGTATTGAACACTGTATCAGGATGATGTTGATTGACAGGGAACCGTTGTTGCGCCCGAAAAAGTCCCTGAGGGGATCTTTCTTCGTTTACAACTTTTTAAAACAATGAAGTCGCCACCAATATTTTTTATAAGGAAAATATTGAAGAAAAACCTTTTTGGAAAGCGAATGGCCTTTTGGAAACCGGAAAATTTGGGTTCGGGGGTCGGTTAGGCATGGGGAAGGTATTAGCACCCCACACCTCCTTTCTACCGAAAGGGAACCTTTAATTAAACGTGTGGTTTTAAGTGTTGATTTGGAAAATACTTAAATTTGCTTCTTTATTGAAAAGGGAATGAGAAGACTTAATGAAAATTTTTATTTTTGGCGCTTGACGAGAGTTAGCCTCTAGCTCCTACGTATCTCCCGGTGCGATGGAGAATTCAAAGCTACGTAGTTCTTGGTTTGTCTTTCTTTTGAAAAGGTTTTTGTCTTTTATCTTTTTAGTGAGTTTTCGAAATAGGACGAGCATTTAGTGAATGATTAAACTAACCAAAGTTATGGGTAATCACCGCTAAGTGTTCTTGAAAATGAGAGTCACCACCGCCAGTCAGACGAACAAGGGTTCTGATTGACTATTAGTAGCAACTCGTTTTTTATTTGCTCTTTTGAAAATGGTTTTCGAAAGAGATTGATTAGCACGGATGATCAAACTAACAAAGGTTATGAGTGATCATCGCTTGTTGTTCTTTTGGGAAAAAGACATTGCTACCAATGGCTAGACGAACAAAGGTTCTGATTAGCCACTAGCGACAATGGATTTGAAAATGATTCTTGAAAGGAGAATGTTTTCGTTCTAAAAATGATCTTGGTTTGCAAAAGTGATTCTTTTTTGTGTTATGAAAATAACTCTTTTCTTTTTGTTATGCAAATGCTAATTTTTATGGTTGCTAAAATGACTTTTATTTGCTGCGCTTGACTAGAAGGAGACTCGCTCCTACGTATCCCAAATGGGAATCAAAGCGACGTAGTTCTAATTTAAAAATGAAAATGCTTTTGAAAGGGTTTGGAAAAAGGAAAAGCTTTCATAATGACCAAGCAAGCAAAGGCTTTGAGTGATCATTACTAATAACTCTTGATAGCGTTCATGACAATCAAACAAGCAAAGGCTTTGGGTGATAGTCACTAATAACTTGCATTGGTTAGAAAAGAGTTTGAGAGGTTTTTGGGAAAGAGTGAAGTTATTATCAAAGATTGGTTATAAAGTTCAAGCACATTCGTTAATCGAGCAATCACACATTTGTTGAACGTCAACTAAGACTAAACATGCCAATACAATCAAAGATTCAAATGTCAAGGATGCAAAGTAAGGTTCTCAAGACAAATGTGTGTGTGTGTGAGAAAGAGTGTATTTACCCTAATGACTCTATGCTACAACAAGCAAGTAGGCTTACGTCTTCATTAGGAGGTCATACAAGTGGAGAGGATGGCACACAATTAAATCAAGACATTTAAGTTGCATCAAGAGCAATTAAACAATTGATCACATGCATAGAATGATCTTAGTTAAGCTAGTGATCATGTGAGCAATGATTTCTCAATAACATGAACAAAAGGAATTGCATCAAGACTAGGGTAAGCCTATCCTTTGAAATCAATAATATGAACAAGTGCCCAAAGGCTAATAACACCATCAAAGAGGAGGGAGCATCAAGGTTTTGGGTAACCTATCCCTTGCAATACCCCACGAACCCTAAACCATAAACCTAACTATCTCATCTTTTATTCATTAAGAAATTAAAAGGGGAAGGTTGAATCATCTAAAACCATCTTCACCACTTAGAACATGATGCACTAGGCATAAGTGGGAGTCATGTGATTTATCATCAATCCATAAACAATGATCAAACTAGAGTATAAGAACAAGTAAATGAACATTAAAACCAAGTTGAATCACATAGAGCAATCTTCTCACTTGAATCAAAGTGCCCTAGGCACAAATGAGAATCAACTTGCCTATCATCAACCGCTAACAATAAGCAAATTAAAATACAAAGATTAAATAAACACACAACTAAATTGAATCACATAGAGCAATCCTCTCACTTTGAGAAAAGTGCACTAGGCACTAGTGAGAATCAACTTGCCTATCATCAACCACTAACAATAAGCAAATTAAAATACAAAGATTAAATGAACACACAAATAAGTTGAATCACATAGAGCAATCCTCTCACTTTGAGAAAAGTGCACTAGACACTAGTGAGAATCAACTTGCCTATCATCAACCACTAACAATAAGCAAATTAAAATACAAAGATTAAATAAACACACAACTAAGTTGAATCACATAAAGCAATCCTCTCACTTTGAGAAAAGTGCACTAGGCACTAGTGAGAATCAACTTGCCTATCATCAACCACTAACAATAAGCAAATTAAAATACAAAGATTAAATAAACACACAACTAAGTTGAATCACATAGAGCAATCCTCTCACTTTGAGAAAAGTGCACTAGGCACTAGTGAGAATCAACTTGCCTATCATCAACCACTAACAATAAGCAAATTAAAATACAAAGATTAAATAAACACACAACTAAGTTGAATCACATAGAGCAATCCTCTCACTTTGAGAAAAGTGCACTAGGCACTAGTGAGAATCAACTTGCCTATCATCAACCACTAACAGTAAGCAAATTAAAATACAAAGATTAAATAAACACACAACTAAGTTGAATCACATAGAGCAATCCTCTCACTTTGAGAAAAGTGCACTAGGCACTAGTGAGAATCAACTTGCCTATCATCAACCACTAACAATAAGCAAATTAAAATACAAAGATTAAATGAACACACAACTAAGTTGAATCACATAGAGCAATCCTCTCACTTTGAGAAAAGTGCACTAGGCACTAGTGAGAATCAACTTGTCTATCATCAACCACTAACAATAAGCAAATTAAAATACAAAGATTAAATGAACACACAACTAAGTTGAATCACATAGAGCAATCCTCTCACTTTGAGAAAAGTGCACTAGGCACTAGTGAGAATCAACTTGCCTATCATCAACCACTAACAATAAGCAAATTAAAATACAAAGATTAAATAAACACACAACTAAGTTGAATCACATAGAGCAATCCTCTCACTTTGAGAAAAGTGCACTAGGAACTAGTGAGAATCAACTTGCCTATCATCAACCACTAACAATAAGCAAATTAAAATACAAAGATTAAATAAACACACAACTAAGTTGAATCACATAGAGCAATCCTCTCACTTTGAGAAAAGTGCACTAGGCACTAGTGAGAATCAACTTGCCTATCATCAAAAATTTACAATAAGCAAACTAAGACACAAGGATAAGTGAACACATAAACTAAATTGAGTCCTTTCTAGCAATCTTCACCACTTAGATCAAGGTGCACTAGGCACTAGTGGGAATCATATTGCTAGATCATCAACCAACAACAAAAATAACCTTTAACACTAAAATGAAATACTAACAACAAGATTAAACATCATCAAGCAAAGAACAACAACAAAATCAGCTTGAAAATACTTTTAATCATAAGTATGCGAACCAAAGGAAACATAGGTCCACATTTTATTTAATAAAAAGAACACAAAAATTGACACAAAGCAACATAGATCCATTTTTGCAAGGATTCACATGATTAAGCAAGGAAGTGCAACAAAATCATATAAACCCTAATTTCTCCCAACATGCGAAATGAAAATAGCCATAAGCAACAATTTTATTCATGAACATGCAAGCAAACAAGAAATATGCACAAGCACACCATTTATTCCAAGTGAGAGATGCATTTCAAACACCCAAACCTCCCTAAGTGTTTGTTAAAATGCTTGAAAAAACACACCTCTCATTCAACAACAACAATCAATTCAACTTTAAACAATAAAAGGCAAAGATGATGATGATTATGCGAAATTAACCTATGATCTACATTTTGGATGCTAAAATTTTGAAGATGATGCAAGGGTTTTAGGAATTTACTTCAACTCCAAGCTAGGAAGTAAGATTGAAGAAAGAAACTAGAGCAAATCAACAAATCTTCAAGGAACCCAAGAAGAACCTCACGCAAATTTGATGATCCAAACCACTAGATGATGATGCTTGAATTTTGGGTGAGAAATTGGAGGAAGTATGTGAAGGAGGAATGGATTTTTGGTGAAATGGTAGTGTTTGGGTGAAGGAAAACAAAAAGATGGAGGGAGGAGGAGGAGAGGGGGTGTTCGGCCAAGGAGAGGGAAGGAGAGGAGAGAGTTGTGTGCTAGGTTTAGTGTAGGAGAGAATGAGCAAAAAAAGAAGATAGGAATGAGTGAATATGAGAGGTATTTATAGAATGGGATTGGGTCTAGGGGTAATTTGGTCTTTGTGCTTTTAATGTGCTCTAGGATTGGACTTTAAATTTGAATCAAAGGCTAGGATTAATCTTCACATGGATTGAGGGCATTGAGAAAACACAAAAATGAGTGTGAGGGAGAATAGGGTGTGGGCGAAAATGAGGAGAGAGGAAGGGATAATTTGTGTGAAAAAACTTGTCTTATTTTGGCAATGAAGGCTCATACATGATAGGGTTAAGGGCATAATTGAGATGGAATATTACCAAAGAGGAAATTTTGTATTTTCTTGTGAAGAGGTGAGTGTAAGTGGGTGGGGTAATTTACAAAAGAGGGCATGAATCTATGTGAGAGTGAGTGAGAATTAGGGATATGCATGAAATGGGTAAGATTAAAGATAGTACAAGAATATTCTTAAGGAATAATTGTACAATAGAAGAGTGTGGAAGAATTTGGGGAGAGAGAGAGAGTGGGGCGAAAATGAGAGGATAAGAAGAGAGAAAAAACTTGTTTTTAGTCTTTTGTCTTATTTGAGGACACTTTGCACTTTCTTTTTTGAATTTTGAATTTTGAATTTTTGGGCATGCAAATGATAGTGCACCTATTGAAAATGTGTCACATTTTTTGGGCACCATAAAATATCCTTCTAATCACTCATGACAATAAAAATTGTCATTTAATAATTGAAGAATATTTAATGGTCTTTTTTCATTTTTCTATGCACTAAAAATGGAGAAAATGCATTTTTAATTATTTTGGACTAGAACTTTCTTTCCAAAAATTATACAAAAATTACCCTTGGTAGAGTAACATGTATGCCACGTCCTTGACTTGGTCTTGGTCCAAAATAATTAATTTGCTTTTATTTAAATGCCTAAAAATGCAAAAATATGCACTATAATTTATTTTCTAAAATTCCTAAAAATTAAGAAAAATATTTTTGACTTGGACGGACAAAATTGGGGTATGACAACTGTTGTGGTTTTAATTATGATTAAAACCGTTTTGTCGTTGTTCAGCGAAAAATTTATAGTGGTGTTCAATATCTAAACAGGAACTTATATCTCTAATGTATTATAGTTTGTACACTTAGGTATTTTTACTTGTTAGGAATATCGGGGTGTTACACTTTGTGATAGTCTTCCACACTTTTGTTTCCTTGCTTCAATCTTTGGAGCTTTTGTTGGAGCTCCCTAGTATAATGTGAAGGTACATATCTTTTTCTCAATATGGTTTTCAACTCCTCCCAATCTTCAAGTTGTCTAGCACCACATCTTCTCCTATCTTTCACAAGTTGATCCCACCACAACAAAGACTAATCTTTAAATTCCAAAGTTGCAGGTTTCACCCTACTTGCTTCTTCAATTTCATGGGCCTCAAATAGTTGATCAACTTTGAGTTCCCAATCTAAGTATGCATCGGCATCGTTCTTGCCATGAAAGGATGGGAACTTGATTTTCCCTCCCTCATACCTTTGCCTTGGCCTTCTATTATCATCTCCATTGTTTCTATGATGCCTACCATGACCCCTATGCCTTCTTTCTCTATCGGTTTCATCATCAAACTCATCATCATGAGAATGTCTCCCATGATTAGACCTTGTATCTCTTTGGTGCAAAAATTCCTCCCCCAGTTCATTGACTTGAATATTTAATGCAATGGTTTGAGCATCCATCATTCTAGTCAAATGACCAATAAGGGAAGCCGTCCTTGGGGAATGAGGTATAGAATCACTCATATTCAAGTATCCAAGATCACAAAAATAATAGAACAAAAAAAAAATTAATAGTAAAAAAAAGGACCTCTCCACACACCTTAGTGTTTACACTCAATAATGGTCATCGTGTTTGTAACTCAATTGGCTTTTTTTTAATGAGATACTCTCTTGCCTTTTACCACTCCCTAAAAGTGCCGCTTTTAGGCTCTTAAAAGAACTAAACAAATCGCTTATCATGCTTGTGGTAAACTTATAGAAATTGTGACAAAACAAACAACAAAAATTAACATCCAAGAGGCCAAAAAGGACAATTTGAAACTCTAAGACAAAACTTAAGAAAGTTTAAAGACCAACAAGAATAAATAACAAAGAAAGCACACTCAAAAGAATGCCAAAGAGACAAAGACCGACTCACAAGGTGAAGACATAAGACAAATAGTGTATTATTTGCGTGTTTAGAGAAAAACACCTCAAATGAACTCCAAAAATTCCAAAATAAATTCAGAAGATCAGAAATGAGTTGAGAAATTTTTTACACTTTTTTCAAATTTTTCTGGATCGTTTTGGATAGTTTTGCCCTTAGTAGCATCTTTTTACTAATACACTTTTTTTGTGCCACATGCTCTATTCGCACCCTAGGCAGTTTTTTTTAATGTATTTTTTTGTCACTTTTTTTTTTGCTACTGGCCTTTTGAACTTCCAGAAAATAATTTGAAACAAATTTTGTAACATCAAAGCAATTCTCAACTCTTCTTTTTGTATCAAAATGAAGAACAAAGATGAATAACAATTATTTTTTGGCAACTATAGAGTTCACAATAGACAAACCAAAACAGAATTGGACTTGACAACACAAATAGTCACTATCATATAACACCAGTAATGAACAAAGTGATGAATTAATAGAAAATTCACCTAGCTAGGTTTAGTGAGACTCACGGTTGAAATAGGAGCAACAATATAGAGCCTCTCCACGTGAGGACCAAGACTGAAACGACAACACCAGTAACCAATATTAGGACAAACGAGAATGTTAGAATAACAGTATAATAGCAAGACCTAATATTGAGAACCAATGACAATTAAATATTGGAAATAACAATAACAAAAAACATGAGATATGATTTTGATACGATTCCTCTTTGCAAACATCTGTAATTTATTTTCTTACGAGAGGAATGAATCGAATCCGATTTTGTTGTTTTTAGAAATTTTGGAACAAAATTTTTGATTATGGAGGAGGCTCAATGATACCACTTGATGTGAATTATTATTACTAATTCACTCAAAATAACGGATTGTTCCATAAGCAAATAGATAACTAGACAATAAAAAGACAAAAGACAAGAAAGGGGAAGAAAATCGTAAAGATGAAAAGACAAAGAATGAATGGTGAAGAGAAGCCACTTCTTTCATGGAAAGATGACAATCCTCATGTTTGGATTGCCACAAAAACCCTAAAGCTCTTGATAAGATCCCAAAGATGGTTCAAGGAAGAACCCTAGAGAGAGCACTTATGCTAATTCCTATCAAATTAAAAATATGACCAAAAGGTTCTAACAACTTGCAAAACCACACCTATTTATAGAGAATATATAGGTTGTGGGCTCACTAAAAAGACAAACATAACAACTAAAATCCCAAATTCAAGCCCAAACTAGGCCTTACACAACTAGGCTTCTAAGAAAGGGAAATAACATGCCTAAAAATGTTTGGCTTATTACAATTATAAATTCCTAAGAAATATCAACTACAAGAGCATTTAAAAGACAAGGAACAACTTTAGAGCATTTGCTATCATTAAACAAATTAATCATTTGAGCTTCCAATTGTTCTTTAATCTTCTTTACTCTTCCTCTTGCTATTGGTCCAAGTGCCAACTCTTGAATCTCTATGCTCTTTGTGTCCATAACACTGCATGTCTTTTGAACTCCCCTGTTGACGATGAGCCTCTACCTTGAACTTGGGTCCCTGAAGGATATCACATTTGAATGTAGGGAGATTAGCGTGGATCTTCACACCTTCCACATAAATATTATCTAATTTGGTTGCCATCCTCTCCGGTTCAATCACATATTGAAACCTCACAAACCCAAATCTTCTTCTTCTATCATCCTTTCCTCACCGGAATCACAACCTCTAACACCCTCCCAGCTCCGAAAAAACATCGAACATATCTTTGCCCTATATCTTTCAGGGAAGTTTGAGAAGAAAAATGACTCAATGTTCATGTTTACCATCGAGACTTTATTAGGACTGGATGCAATATCCACATCGTGTGCTTTACTTGTATTGCGGTATCTCCTTGAACGCCTATATGGCACCCTTTGCCAACCATCATGTTCTTCAAACCATTGATCGTCATTCCTTTCCTCTTCTCTTCCTGCATCATCCCTGTAACCACCTCTCCAACCCTCGTGTCGTTCCTCATAACGTTCACCATAACCTCTGTGTCATTGTACCAGAAGGCGCCCCTATCTCTCCCTTTCTCTCTCATAGTTCCTCTCTCATTTGTCGCGAGACTTGAACTCACACACTTGCGAGATATAAGTCAATTCCTTACCAACTAAGCACACCTTCATCAGAAAAATTTTAAAAATCAATTCTATGAAAGTTAAATAGAAACGGATCCTCTTTTAAAATCTGCATATACATTTTATTATTATTTTTTTCAAAAGTTTGAATAAAACACCAATTGTAAAAAAAACACTGTTAAAAATAATTTCCATTCTTGTTTTTTTTACCAAAAAAATTTCATTCTTATCCAAAAGAAGTCATGAGCACAATTTCCTTTTGAATAAAGGCCACCAGTTGAATGTCTATACATATACTTATGATCCAAGGGTTTCGTATCGAGGGATTGTTTGATGAAGCATGACCTTGCTGTCAAAAATGGAAGAAAATGGTTGCATTCCGGATGCTAAAACTTATGAAATAATTATTCTTTCTCTCTTTGGAAAAGATGAAAATGATAAAGCAGAGAAACTTCTTCGTGAAATGATTCTTCGTGAAATGATTGCAAGAGGTTTGCTGTAAAACTAAAACTAGGTAAGATGGTTTTCTAGGTCCACACTGTTATTTTGTAATTATATTTCAAATTATGGCATCATTTAATCATGAAGCCGACCAGTGGCGGACCTGGCATGTATCCAGGGAGTTCATTTGAACCCCTGGAATTTTTTTTTTGCACTAAACACCCTATATAAATAGCCTAAATCTCTTGAAATTTTAATTTTGACACCCTTGAAAATTTGAAATTGTACTAGTAGACCAAGTTTTACACCCATTTGACACCGGCCTCAAAAAATTTGACACCCCTGACCCCGGGGTCCTGGGTCCGCCACTGAAGCCGACTCTCTTCCTTTATGTTTATTATGAGATAAACACCACAAAATCTTCATTTTGTTATGGATTGGTGCGTATGAGAAAGTGGTGGGCATCTCTATTTTGTGATCTCCCTCTTATGTAGGTGTAGTGTAGGTGAAGTCATTTGTACTGGTCTTCAATTTGTTTGGTATCTAGAAACTCAACCTAGAATTTAGAACTTGAATGCTTTTAGGAAGCATGATTCTATATTCTGCAAAATTTCTGATTTTCAGTTTTGGATGATAAAATTGTTCATAAAACCTGTACAAACATGATTATAAAGATTTGTAAGATTTGATGATGTATTGATTCATAGAAAATCTAGGCAATGGTATTAGTAATGCTGGCTACAATACTATCTGTTCGGTACTGTGCTTTCGATCTTGGAGATCGGTATTATGCAGTTAGTAGGTGTTTTGTCCTTGATTCTGTTTTACTGTTCAGGTCTTGAGATGTTCGATGTTCGATCTTGAAATGTTCGATGTTGTTCGATCTTGAGATGCTCGATGTTGTTCGGTCTTGAGGTGTCCGATGTTGTTCCTGCAATAACACTCCGACGCTCAAGTCAGTATTTGAGTTAATGAATATTGTGTTGGAAAAGTGCTTTTCTTTTAATGAGCATTGAATGCTGTATTTATAGATTTTGAGTGGTGTTTGCTTTGGTCGATTTGGGTCGTCCGATCTTGTAGAGTGATCTTGGCCATTGATGAATGGACCCTGTTTTTATGTAATGGGCCTCTGAGTATTTGGGCCTTACAGGAGGTGTGAATAGCAGAACTTCTATTTACCATAACAGTGGCCCCCCAAGTCTGGTCGCTTTGAGGAGCGATCTTGACTTGATAAAATGGCGAAGGCCTGTGTTTTTGGCTTTTTGAGTAGAAATTTCCTTGCTTTGAGCTAATATCGAGCTTGAATTTTTGGTCGATGTTTGAACAACCGTCGAGTTTCTAAACGAGGTAGAAAGTTTTTTGAATCAAACGAGCTTCCGTGTGAGGGAGACAGTCTCTTGGAATCAGTGCTGCTTGGGAATCAGTGCCATTTTACTATTTCTGACCAGGCGTGATTTCACAGTGGCGGCGCATGATTGTGACATTTTATTTTTAGTGTGCGAACCTAATGGACCTTGATTGGACGTGACGTTTCGACTTCTCGGCCCAAGCCCACTAATTCTGTCTCACTATAAATTAAGGGTCTCACCCTTTCATTTGCTGCTTGGCGTTTATTTGTTTTGGATTATCGACCTTCAAGAGCTCCCGAGCTTCTTTTTCGAGGAAAAAACGAGTTTAGAGAGTTTTTTGAAGTACTTTTAAGGTCGATTTCTGCAGACCAGCAACTGCATTCTTTCCTGACAAGGTCAATTTCGCAGCTCCGTTTCGAGGTTAGCTTCTTCTTTTTCAATTTCTTTCCTATTCTTTTTGTTGTGCCTGGACCTCCCCCAGTCCTCTACGATCTCAGAATGGGGGTCGTCAGGTCGGGTTCCGATTTGTTTTGCGAACCCCGTTTCGATCTTAATCCTGACATTTCGTCCCCCATCTCTGCAGATTCGTCCTGGCGAGGACAAAACAAACCCGGAGAGACGTTACTCAGTATTGTAAGGATTTTACGAACGTGATGGCTTCTGGTGGTGAAATTCCTGAAGTTCGTACCGATCCTCTTGAAGTCGCCGTTCCTAATGTACAGGAACATTCTGCTTCTGCCCGTATGAGTGATAAGGCGGAAGGCAATTTTGAGGGTGAAAGCTCTTCTCCTGTGAGCGATGCTAATGAGCCAAACGAGAGTGCTCCTGAGGATATGGAGGAGGATCGTTTGGTGGATGTGATGACCATTACCTCCGAGCCTGATGAGGAAATTCATTTGGAGGAAACAGAGGGTTCCGAGGTCGATCTCGGGACAAGTTCCGAGCCTGCTGATGGGAGATCGAAGCGAGTTTGGAGGATTGAGGGTATGAAGAAGGGAGAGCATGTGGCTTTGTGGCCGGGGGAGCTTAAGTTCACCTTATACCATATGCTAATCAACGAAATGAATATCCGGCCTCCTTTAACCTGGTTCGAGCAGACGGTTTTGGCGAGGTTGGACGTTGCGCCATCCCAATTGCATCCAAATGCGTGGGCTTTCGTTCGGGCTTACGAATTAATGTGCATTCACCTGGATAGACCGGTCTCACCGTTGCTATTTTTCCATTTGTTTGAGATTAATCAGAATAGTAGCGAGAATAAGTCTGGTCGTGAGCATGTTAGTCTTCGCTCGAGGCGAGGGGCCAAGGTTTTTAAGGCCTATGCAGACTCGCTGGGGGGGAACTGGAAGGAGTTGTATTATTGGGTCGAGCCGGTGACCGATGAAGCGATTCAGATGGTAGGAAAGCTTAGCGAGGATGGTCGGACTTTGGTGTCCACAAAATTTCCTATTGGGTGGAGTCAAGGCCATTTTGAATGATCTACCCATTCTTTTTCTGTGGGTGAGGATCGACTAACCGCTGACGATCTTCTTACCAAGAGGATCCTGATATTTATTTCTGAGAACATTCTGTTTTCGAAACATAAGTATCGGGGTATCCCTGCGGCCAAGATCGTCTAGGCTGGAAAACGGAGAAGAGTGCAGCTCGTTTTAGGTAGTTTGTCTTTCTGGGGTCGAATTTTGTGTATTTTGATTGTGAGTTGTATAACCCGTTTTCTTTGTTTTTCAGATACCATGGCCCCAAGGAAGCTTGAAACGATGAAAGCATTGGCGATGAAGAGCGTCGAAATGCCTGTGGATGTTGAAGAAGAGGCTGCTCCGGTTCCGATGTCTCCTGAACCTGTGATCGCCGCTGAGACGGCTATTCCTGCTTCTCCGATCAATACTGTTACGCAGGAGGATCTTGCCCATGATCGGATCGATCTTACCTCCGGTTCTCCTCCTCCAGCTGCTCACGACGCTGTTGCAGGGGCTTCAGCGAAGAGGGTGCGTACCGATGACGTCAGTGAGCCAAGACCGGAGAAAAGGAGCAAAACTTCGAGGAGGCCAAAACACAAGAACAAGGTCGTTCCTTTGGAGGAGGGTTTTCTGGAGCAAAACTATGCTCAGTGGCGGGAGGATCCTGTAGGAGCGTCGGTTCAGATTTTGGTAAACCTGGGCGAGGTTCATAAGATCGAGAAGGAGAAATACGAGAAACGGGCTAAAGGTATGTGTTTTAATGTTTGTTTCTTTTTTGTTCTCATGGCCTTTCCCTCAGCTTGATTTTTCTTTATTCCGTGCTTGCAGTTTTGTTGGATCTTGAGAAGTCGAAAAGGTCGAAGCTTGTGGAAGACATGTCTTTGACATCAAAAGAGTTGGCTCGAACCAAGCTAGAGCTTCAAACTTTGAGAGAGGGGCAAGGGGAAATCATACGTCGGGCCGAGTTTGCAGAGGCTCGCGTGAAGGAGCTCGAAGAGAAAGAGGCTCGTGTGAGGGATCTTGAAGAAAAGGAGAGGGAGCTGGAGGAGCAGGTGGCCGAGGCTAATTAGAAAATTAGAAGCTTGGAGCATCGAGTCGTCGTTTTAGAAGACGACCTGAGAAAGGCCTCTGAGGCGGGGGTCGGCACCAGCATCGATCCTGAAGCTCGAATTGTAGAGCTCCAAGCAGCCCTTGAACAGAGTAGAAAAAATGCCAAGGAGGCTGCGAAAATTGCTAATGAAGCTAGGAAGGAAGCTCGTGAAGCCGCAAACTCTGCAATCGAGCTGTACAAGGAAGGTTTTGAGTGCGCCCTCGAGCAAGTTGCTTTGGACAGTCCTTCTACTCATCTGGATCGGGCAATTATTGATGCTAACCATGAGGTCGAAGGGGGTAAGATTATTAAGGTCGATGCTCAAACAGAAGAGAAGACCGCCATCTTTCCGACCTCTACCGTTTGATGGTTTTAAGTGTGTTCTTTTTTGCAGAAGTTCTGGGTATATGCTTATATCCGTGTAGGTTTTGTATAGATTCAAAACTTTTGGTATGTGAGACAGGATCGTTTTTTGAGGGCTCGGTCATATCCAAGATATTTGTAATTCTGGAACATGTTTCATCCGATTTTTGTTTTTTCAAACCCCGTTACGAGCTTAATGAAATGCTTTTTAAATTCTGCATGTCATGTATGTCGTTTCCGTAGAGTTTATTTTTGGAATTTGTCTGAGTCTTTATGAATGCTTTTTTAATTCTGCATGTCATGTATGATGTAAGAACGTTGGTAAATGAGGAACTCGATTTACCGGGTTCGAGCCTATAAGACAGTTTACCAGGACTCGGCCCAGATTTAACTCGCCCTATAGGGGTATCGGCAGCTGTGGCCGATGGTCGTTCTTAGGACGTTTCGATCCTTGAAGACCTGGTCTCTTTGATATAGTTTATTGAGACTCGACTCGGATTTAACTGTTTTCTCAAAGAGTTTGCGACCTTGGGTGATCGCTCGGGGAGATCATTTAAGATCGGTCCCAGTTGATCCCTTGTAGAGGGATTTTTGGCCCGTACATTCTGTTTGATGAAACCAAGAATGTGTGGGAACTTGGTGGAAATATCGACGAGTTCGACCTTGGGTGGTCGATGAGTTTTGTTGAAAAATACTTTGAAAGGTTACCTTCTTCTTTATAAATAGCTCGCTTTGTATTTACATAAAGTTGGAGTACATGATTTCTTTCTAAAGATAATAACTTTTCAGTTTTGTAGCGTTCCAAGTTCTCTCAATCTTTTTTCTTTGGAGGGTCTCCAATTTAAAAGCTCCCGTACCTGTTTTAAACAAAATTCGGTAGGGGCCTTCCCAATTCGGGGCGAGCTTTCCTTGGGAAGCGTTTTTCTGACCGACGTCGGCTCTTCTGAGTACCAGATCACCTGGATTGAAATCTCTGTGAACAAACTTGGCGTTGTACCTGGTTGCTACTCTTTGTTTGATGATAGCTTCTCGGAGTGAAGCTCGACCTCGGATTTCATCGATGAGGTCGAGTTCTTCTCTTAAAGCTTGGTCGTTATTGTCTTGAGTTTTAGGATTTGCCGTTCTCCAGCTAAGTTCGCCAATCTCGGCGGGAATGACCGCCTCGCTGCCGTAGGAGAGCCTGAAAGGCGTTTCTCTAGTGGAGCTTTGGGGGGTGGTCCTATATCCCCAGAGGACGTAAGGTAATTCTTCCACCCAGTTTCCTTTAGCATCGTCCAGACGTCGCTTTAGCCCGTTCAAAATTACCTTGTTTGCCGCCTCTGCTTGTCCGTTGGTTTGAGGGTGTTCTACTGAAGTAAAATGGTGTTTGATTTTTAGCTCGAGCATTGGCTTTCGAAACCCTGTATTTGTGAATTGAGTCCCGTTATCAGTTACTACTACCTCGGGAATCCCGAATCTGCTCATAATATTTTTCTTGAAGAATTTTATGCAGTTTTTTGCAGTGATGGTAGCCAAGGGTTCCGCTTCTATCCATTTGCTGAAGTAGTCTATGGCGACGATCAAGAATTTGACTTGTCCTGGTGCTTTTGAGAACGGTCCGAGCAGGTCCATTCCCCACCATGCGAAAGGCCATGTGGAGGATAAACTCGTGAGATCTGTGGGGGGAGCTATGTGAACGTTGGCGTGGATTTGGCATTTTTTGCATCTCTTCACATGATCACTAGCATCGCCTATCATGGTCGGCCAGTAATATCCGGCTCGAAGAGCTTTTCGAGCTAAAGATCGAGCTCCCATGTGTTGGCCGCAGATTCCTTCATGAATTTCTTTTAGGACATAGGCTGCTTCCTCTCCCTCGACGCATTTTATCAATGGGGAAGAGAGGCTTCTTCTGTAAAGCGTTTCATTGACGACTGAGAAAGTCGAGGCCCTTCTCCTGATGTATTTAGCGTCGTTCTTGTCTAGGGGTTCAGCTCCCGTGATGATGTATTCTAAAATTGGAGTGATCCAGCTGTCAGTTTCTTCGAGCATGCAGATGGTCGAGTTGAGCAGAGGCTCTAGAGATACACTGGGTTTGTGGAGTGTTTCTTGGATGGTCGTCATTTGGTTCCCTGGGGTTTTCGTGCTTGCGAGTTTGGCGAGGATGTCAGCTCGTTGATTTTCCGTTCTTGGCACGTGAATCACCTCGCTCGCTTCAAATTTAGCCAATAGCGACCGTACTCGAAGTAAATATTTTTGTAAGGTCGATTCTTTTGTCTCGTATTGGTTTCTGATCTGGGAGACCACCAAGAGAGAGTCGGTGTGTAATTTTATTTGCCGAATTTGGAGGTCAATTGCCAGGCGCAGTCCGGCGATGCAAGCCTCGTACTCTGCTTGGTTGTTCGATGTTGGGAAACCGAAAGTTAGGGAAACTTCAATGATGATCCCTGTTGGGCTTTCTAGTATGATCCCAGTGCCACTTCCTTTTGGGTTTGAGGATCCATCGACATATAGGATCCATACATCGGGATCGATGTTAGCGGGGGTCATCTCGGCCATGAAGTCCACCAGAACTTGTGCTTTCAGTGCCGTTCGAGCTTCATATTTGATTCCGAACTCTGAGAGTTCTACAGCCCATTTGATCATTCTCCCAGCAAGATCGGGTCTATGGAGTATTTGTCTGATGGGGTAGTTAGTTCGGACGACCACCTGGTGAGCGACAAAATAGGCTCGGAAGCGTCGAGCTGCGACGATGAGATCCAAAGCGACCTTTTCGACCTTCTGATAACGACTCTCAGCTCTGTGTAGAGCCTTGCTTGCGAAGTAGACCGGGCTTTGTCCGGTTCCTAGCTCGCGCACTAGAACGACAGCTAGAGCTTCCTCCGAGACCGCCAGATATAGATATAGGGTTTCCCCCTCGTTTGGTCGAGTTAAAATTGGAGGCTCGGAAAAGGGATTTCTTGAGTTGTTTTAAAGCTTCATCTTGTTCGGGTGTCCATTCGAAATCTCTTTCTTCTTTTTTGAGGATTTTGAAAAGTGGAAGGGATTTGAATGCTGCATTAGATATGAAACGAGATAGAGCAGCTATCATTCCATTAAGTTTTTGTACTTCTTTCTTAGATGTCGGCGTTCGCATTTCTGTGACGGATCGACATTTATCAGGGTTTGCCTCGATTCCTCTTTCTGTTAAGAAAAAACCCAGGAATTTCCCTGCTCGAACTCCGAATGTACATTTCTCCGGGTTCAACCTCATTCTATTTTTTTCGTACCTCATAAAAAATTGTTTTTAGATCGTTTATATGCTCGTCATCACTTCTGCTTTTGGCGATCATGTCGTCGAGGTAAACTTCTACGCTCTTACCGATCTGGTTTTGGAACACTTTGTTCATCATTCTTTGATAAGTTGCTCCAGCGTTTTTCAACCCAAACGGCATGACACGGTACGCGAAGTTACCTCGGTCGGTGATGAAGGCAGTTTTTTCTTGATCTGGCGGAAACATGGCGATCTGGTTGTATCCGGAGTATGCATCCATAAAGGATAATAACCGGAAACCGGAAGCGTTGTCGACCAACCGATCGATGCTGGGGACAGGAAAAGCATCATTTGGATAAGCTTTATTGAGATCGGTGTAGTCGACACACATACGCCATTTTCCGTTACTTTTCTTTACCAGGACTGGGTTTGATAACCAAGTCGTGTATTTGACCTCGGAGATGAAGTTTGCCTTTACGAGATCGTCTACTGCTTTGGCAGCAACAATGGCTTTTTCTTTGCTTTGAGCCCGCTTTCTTTGGGCGATCCATTTTGCTTCTGGGTTAATTGCGAGCCGATGGCAAGCGACCTCTGGCGGGATCCCAGACATGTCTTCTGCCGACCAAGCGAAGATGTCTTTCAAGTCTTTAAGACATTGGGTTAAATTGATCTTGACCTCTTTTGGAAGGTCGATGCCTATTTTGACAGTTTGGGAAGGGTTCGATCCGAGCTGTATTTCGACGAACTTCCCATCAGGCTCTGGTCTTTTAATTTTTCGTTTGAGCTCTTTGGTTAGCTCGTCAATGTCTTTTTCATTTTTGTCTTTCGGATCGCAGCCGGTTTCCATGTCGATGGTGGCGTTAACTTCTGTCGATCTATCTTTAGCTTGTTTGGGAGTCGATAGCTCTTCTGAAGGGGGAACCCCTTCTTGTTTTGAAGCCTTTCGTTCTTTTTTCGTCCATAGGAAGAAACACCTGGAAGCAGACTCTAAGTCGGAGTTCAGAGTGATAACTCTGTTGCAGAGAGAGTGGAACTTCATCTTTAGGTGCGTGGTGGATGTAACCGCCCCGAGCCTGCCGAGGGTCGGTCTTCCTATAATACCGTTGTATATGGACTCACAAGGTAAGACGAGGAATTTGGTCTTGACGGTTCGAACCATTGGTTTGGTTCCGTAAGTAACCATCAGCTCTAGATGCTCAAGGGGTTTTGTTCGAGATCCGTTAAAACCGGACAAAGCCGTTCCTCTATAAGGGGTGAGTTCCTCTTTGTCGATCCCCATTTTATTTAGAAGGTCGATAAAGAGGATGTCTGACGAGCTCCCTTGGTCGACCAAGATCCTGCGTACCTCCTTATTGGCTATGACTGCTGAGATTAAGAGAGGTACGTGTTTGTTAGCTTTTCCGTCAATAAGGTCGTCATCGTTAAAAGATAGTGGAGGTCGATTTGTTTTGATCGGGGTCGTCGATGTTGAAGCTACGCTTAACAGTTCCTTCCATTTTCTTTTCATTGATTTTCCTGACCCTTCATGATCGAATCCTCCAGTTATCATCATTATAATCGAGCGTCCTTTTGATCTTTTAGTTAATTCATCTCGGTCTGGGTCGATCACTTCTTTTCCTTTTGCTCTAGGATCTTTATTTCTTTCTCTTCTGACATCGTCAGATCGTCCTTCCTCCCTTTTGACATAGGAAGATAGTTTTCCTCGCTTTATCAAATCTTCAATGTCATCCGTCAGAGCATTGCAGTGGTTTGTGTCGTGGCCATTGCTTCTGTGGTATCGGCAGTATTTGTTGGCCTTCTGTCCAGGTCGGATAGGTAGGGACCTGGGAGGTTTGACGCCCCTGAACTCGACGTTCCAGCATTCCCCTAGCAATTGGGCGTTGGAGACGTTGAGTTCAGTATATGCCTGGTGACGATTTTTCTTACCGACGTTCCACGAAGTTTTGCGAGGATCAATCTCGATGTGGCGTTTTGTCGGTTCCGCATGTGACGATGCTTTGTCGATTTTGGAATTTTCTTCTTCATTGATAAAGCACTGGGATAGCTCAAGGAATTCTTGAAGGGTGTTAGGTTCCCAGGTGTTAATGTGCTTTCGGAACGAGCTTCCAGGAAGCAGACCTTGGGCCATGAAGAAAATTCGAAAAGCGTCGTCTAGTTGTCGAACCTGGAGAGCTTCGTTGTTGAATCGCTCTATGTATTCTCTCAGGGGCTCGTTTCCCCGCTGGACGATAGATGCTAAAACATTTTTCTTTTTGGGTTTGCTCTTGGAATGGGCAAAGTGCACTGAGAAATGTTTCGCTAATTGGTCCCATGAGTAAATGGTGTTTGACCTTAATGTCCGAAACCATTCGGAAGCCATTTTGTCCAGGGTTAATGGGAATATTCGACATTTCATTTCCATCGGTACGTTTCGGTACTGCATGGTCGTGTCAAACTGGTCGAGATGCCTGTCGGGGTCGCCCGTTCCGTCCTAAGTCTTCAGTCCTCCAGGTGGTTTTTCGAGATATCGTGGGACTCGGAAATTATCGATTGCTTTTGTGAACGGACCTTTTCGCCCAGGTTGATTCGCCCGAGATTGTGGTTGGTGTCCGTAATGAGGATCGGGATGTCCGTATCGTCGCGGTTGATTGTTCAGAATGTAGTCATGGCTTCTTGAACGTCGTCTTGGCGAGGTCGAGTCCCTGTGTGGACGATGTTGAGGGGGGTTGTTCGAGCCTTCAAGATCGTCAAAACGTCGAGCCGGAGGAGAACGGGAACCATTCCCTCGGTGACGGCGTGGAGGAGAATGAGGATCATCAAGATCGTCATATTGTCGAGCTGATGGAGAACGGGAACCATTCCCTTGGAGATGGCACGGGGAAGTATGAGGATCGTCGAAATCATTATATTGTCGAGCCGGGGGAGAACGGGAACCATTCCCTCGATGACGGCGCGGGGGAGAACGATGATTGAGCTTTCTCCTAGGGGGAGATCGACGAAAGAGTCTTCTTCGAGTTGGGTTTCTTTCCTCGAGGGAGTGCAGCCCGGACGATTGTTGGTCCGGAACGTTCCGACCTTGGAGCCTTGCTACTTCGGCTTCGAGGTTGGCGAAACGGTTGTTTCTTTCTTCGTTTACGGCTTCTTGTCGAGCCAGTAGCTGGACGAGCTGTTGAACCGCGTCGGTCAAAGCTGGAAGTAATTGAGGAGGAGGTGGTAAGCTCACTTCATCTGTGCTCGAATGTACTCGGGGCGGTCCTGTGTTGGGATAATGGTTCAGAGCTTGTGATTAGTTTGTGAGTTCCTGGACGTGGCCTTCAGGGGTTCGTTGAGGACCGACCTCGGGTTTGGTGCCATTTTTAAGATCAAGGAGATGGTGAGAAAATAGGGTATTGATTCTCCCACTGTGGTCGCCAATGTTCGGTACTGTGCTTTCGATCTTGGAGATCGGTATTATGCAGTTAGTAGGTGTTTTGTCCTTGATTCTGTTTTACTGTTCAGGTCTTGAGATGTTCGATGTTCGATCTTGAAATGTTCGATGTTGTTCGATCTTGAGATGTTCGATGTTGTTCGGTCTTGAGGTGTCCGATGTTGTTCCTGCAATAACACTCCGACGCTCAAGTCATTATTTGAGTTAACGAATATTGTGTTGGAAAAGTGTTTTTCTTTTAATGAGCATTGAATGCTGTATTTATAGATTTTGAGTGGTGTTTGCTTTGGTCGATTTGGGTCGTCCGATCTTGTAGAGTGATCTTGGCCATTGATGAATGGACCCTGTTTTTATGTAATGGGCCTCTGAGTATTTGGGCCTTGCAGGAGGTGTGAATAGCAGAACTTCTATTTACCATAACACTATCTTTCATGCTCTTGATTGGTTGAAGAATTAGTAAGGTTTCAAAAACTAGTATTCGGCTTCATTTGATTCCAAAATTCATCCTTATGGTGGAATGAAAGCTTTTGTTAGACCTTAAGTTGGCTATGACTAAAAACTATCATGTGGATTGTAGAAATAGTTTGAACCATGAAGTGAGTAATGAGTATTCCATGTCTTCTTTGTCTTGAATTTGTATCCACCTTGTTTCTTTCTTTTTCGTTAGACTTATTAATGGACATCTGTGCTCAGGAAAAACATTTTAATTTAAAAAATGAGTGTTTATGGGATAGTCATCTAAGAGTATAGTTTTGGTTCAAATATTTGGATGTATCCATACTTGACTTTTCAGGAGGGAGCAACATCTTGGTCACTAGCTTGAGAATAACTGACTACCATGATTTTGTCTTAGTAAATTTCACTGTCATGATTTTGAATTGTCTGCCGCATTATTCTATGATTGTGCTGCGAACCTGTGTTAATTCCTCAGTTGCACTTCTTGTGCTAGATTCATCAATAAAATCTCTTTTGCTTAGCAAACACAACAATTGCAAATACACCTAATATGAGCAAAAAAACCTTAAAATGAACCATTTAAGTTTCAGTGAATAAGGTTCTTTGTAGTGTACACCAATTTTGGGTTGGTTTAATTCTTCTCTAATTGGAAACCTAAATCTACTGATCAATTACTTAAATATCACTGTTAGTGCGTATTCTCATGTGCTTGTTGTTTGTTTGGAGTGTATGTTGCTTACGCTCTGTTGAATTAGCTTTAGTCCTTATCCGAAGACATCTTTTGTTACAACATAGTATATAGATTCATTGTTGGAAATGAATTGATAGAGCATCTCTCACTTGCAAACTTAATTTGAAGATTCACTTTATTGTTAGACTTATTAGTGCCGCTATGTTGTTAGAATATGAGAAAATATCTTGCAACATCTTGATATTATGTTAGAGTATCATAGTAGGATTGGATTCTAATTTCTAATCTTAGTGTGCTTGGATGAGGTATTTTTTTCCTCATGCATCATAAATTTCTGTTTGGTTTATAAATGGTTTATCAGGCCATTAGCTACTAATATTCTTATTCCATCATGAATGTTATGTTCTTCAACCTTTGCATAGAGTGAGATCTACATGTAAGTGTGCATTATCGTAGACACCGGTTCTAGTTTGAAAAATGCAAGTAATTGAAGTGCCAATGTCCGACACAACATAGACACTAGGCACGTCTTCAATCTGAAGTGCTGGTGCTACGGATACGGATGAAGTGTAACATGCTCAATGAATTAAACCAAATCAGGGTTGATCAGGATTGATCTTCAGTGCTATATGTACAATTTTGCTGCCAAAAATCCATGCAGGAACAAGATCCATACTTAAAGTGTTGAAACCGGTGACGATCACGTACTACAATTTCACGATCAAATACTTTGGAGATTAGCTTTATGACGACATGGCAATCATTACATATGTGCAAATTCTTCATTATTTTGATTGGAGCTGGCGGGGCAATAGTGGCAAGTCCAAAAGCAACTGCAAGCTTCTCACTATGACTGAAAAGGGCAGTTTGCTTCTCTTCTTCATCTATCTCTAGTGAAACCTCACTTGTAGTTGGTACATAACCTTATATCCTTAATTAGCAGCCACTCTAGCATATGCTCAATATCATTTATCTGAGGGTGTGTCTCACCTCCTGCTAGGAATTCATGTACCATTTGCTTCAATCATGCTACAACCAGGTGTTTTCACCACCCCATGGTGTGTCATAATTCCTCTAATTTCAAGAACATCATCCCAATTTCCTTTTGAACCATATATATTTGACAATAATACATGAAAACCATCATGGCCAGGATGAAGCTGAATAAGTTTCCTTCCTAATCTCTCTCCCATTTCATTGTTATGGTGTTTTCTACATGCTCCAAGCAAAGCACACCATGTAGCAACATCAGGTGCCATTGGCATACTCTCAATCAGTTCCTCTGCTTCTTTAAGGAAGCTTGCGCAGCCTAGAAGATCAACCATGCTTCCGTAATGCTTAAAATTTGGTTCTATATTGTATTCTTGGATCATTGAAGTAAAGTAACGCCGCCCTTCATCAACTAGTCCCGTATGTTGACATGTCCCAAAAACCCCCATAAATGTTACCTCATTAGGTAGTATCTTGGTTTTTTCATATCTGCAAACAGGTTAAGTGACTTATCTACCAAACCATTCATTGCCAACCCAAGAATGAGAGCATTCCAGGTAGAAACCCCAGTTTCCTCCATTGCATAGAAAACCTCTAATGCATTTTCCACACATCCGCATTTCATATACATATCTATTAGTGTGGTGCCGAGAATGACATTAACCCGTAATTTAGTTTTACTTATATATGCATGAATCCATTTGCCTAAGTCCAAAGCTGGGTGCATGCTGATATGACACTCACTAAAGCAGTCTCAACTGGCCTAACTCGATGAACCTTCATATCCACAAACAAAACCAATGCCTCCTCACACATCCCATTATGTTCATAACAAGAAATCATTGCACTCCACGAAACCATATCCTTTCCTTTATTCAAATCAAAAAGCCGACGCGCCTTCTCAACACAATTCTTCCTTCCAAACAACGCAATCATGGAGTTAGAAACAATGACATTCCTCTCCGGCATTATGCTATAAACACATTCAGCCTCAACAACATCACCCACATTAACATACCCAGTCAAAAGGGTATTCCAAGAAACCAAATCCAACACAGGACTTTCATCAAACACCTTACGTGCACTCACCATGTTCCCACAAACAGTATACACATTAATCAGCGTGTTCCTAACATAAACATTTGAATCAAAACCAAACTTAACAACATGGTCATGAATTTCCTTTCCTTCAAATTCAGACAAACGGGCAGCACAGGATCGAAGGAGAATTGGTAATGTGTAGTTATCAGGTGAAACGTGTTGAAAAAGGAAGAGTTTGTAAAAGGTGAGAGCTTTATCGGGTGAAGTGTGAAATTCTAAGTCGGAACGCATGATTGTGTTCCAAATAAAGGTGTTGGGGTTGTGAAGGTGGTTGAATATTTGGAGGGTATAATGGAAAGGAATGAAATTGGAGTGAGTTGAGAAGTCTCGATGAGTCGGCTTGCGGGATAGGTATCCCAAGTAGGTAGTTCAGTTGGCGAGCTAAGGGATATCGAAGGAGTGCACCAAATGAGTGCGAGAAGGAGGTCTTGGGTTCAACTCCCGGAAACTAGCATTCCCCCACCCCCAATAACATTGCTTATCGAAAAAAGAATTTGTGTGAATTGTTTTGGCCATTGGCATCTGATGAGAATCTCGAAACAGAGGAAGTAAAACAGAAGTAATTCCTTGTATTTCAACAGTAAAATGGCAACAGACAAGGTGAAGTTCAGGAAAATTTTCCGTCATCCTGATCACTGATTCCCACGAGTTCTCACACTCAGGAAGGTTCTTCCACTTCACTAGCACTTGTGTCATGCTCCTTCTGGCCTTTGACAGCTAAAATCTCCTCTGGTTGACTTTGCAACTCTAATTCTTCTGTCACAAATGGTGGCAAGGGTTGCACAGTCACGCCAACAGTTACTGTTGGTTTTAGCAAAGATACATGAAAAACAGGATGTACTCTGCTATCATCAGGTAGTTTCAACTTGTAGGCTACCTCTCGGATCTTCTCAAGAATTTCATAAGGCCCATAGTATCTTGGACTCAACTTTTGGTTAATCCTTTTGGCTAACTTCTTGAGCTTATAAGGCTGAATTTTCAGATATACCTTATCACCTACCTGATACTTGACTTCTCTCCTATGCACATCAGCTTGTTGTTTCATTCGATTTTGAGCTTGCACTAGATGATCCTTCAGGATTCCCAGAACTTCATTTCTGTCTTGAGTCATGGTTGAGACTTCCTCCATGTTGGTCAGCTTCACATCTCCTCTAATGACAGGTGGTGGATCCCTGCCATATAATGCCTTGAAAGGAGTCATCTTGGTGGCTGCATGGTAGTTAGTATTGTACCAAAACTCTGTCCAACTCAGCCATTTATGCCATTGTTTAGGTTTGGATCCCGTCATGCATCTCAAATATGTCTCCAAGCATCGATTCACCACTTCAGTTTGCCCATCGGTTTGAGGATGGTATGCAGAACTGAACTTCAATTTGGTCCCTGCCATTTTGAACAATTCTGTCCAAAAGGAGCTGATGAACACTCTGTCTCTGTCAGAGACTATGGATTCTGGAAATCCATGGAGTTTCACTATCTCTCTCAAAAACAATTCAGCCACATCTTTAGCATTGTAGGGATGAGCTAGAGCAATAAAGTGAGCATATTTAGTGAGTCTATCTACCACCACAAGTATAGTATCCATACCTCCTGACTTTGGCAATCCCCCAATAAAATCCATGGTAATATCAGTCCAAATTTCCTTAGGAATAGGCAAGGGTTGTAGTAAACCTGCTGGACTAAGAGCCTGGTACTTGTTCCTCTGGCACACTTCACACCTCTGTACATAATCCTGTATAGTCTTCCTCATCCCTTCCCAAAAGAATAACTTAGCTATCCTTTTGTATGTTCTAAAATAACCTGAATGACCACCCACTGCAGAGTCATGGAATTCCTTCAAGATTAACTCAATCTTAGAAGAGTTTCTAGGAATCACCAACCTGTCCAGATAATATAATCTGCCCTTACTCAACTTATACCCCTTATGCTCCCCTCCCTTCACCATTAAGTCTTGAATAATCCCCTTCAACTTCTCATCACTGTCCATCTCAGTCTCTAAATCCTCCCACTCAAAGAATTGCACTGTGGATAGTGCTGAATATTGCAATTGTCTTGAGAGTGCATCTGCTGCTTTGTTTTCAATCCCTGGCTTGTACTTTATCTCAAAGTCAAACCCCAACAACTTAGAAATCCACTTGTGTTGTTCCTCTCCCATCAATCTCTGATCTGCTAGAAACTTTAAGCTTTTCTGATCAGTGTGAATTATGAAGTGTCTTCCCAACAAGTAGTGCCTCCATTTCTGGACAGCAAACACTACTGCCATAAATTCTTTCTCATAAACAGACTTATTTAGAGCCCTCTCAGAGAGAGTTTGACTCATGTATGCCACTGGTTGTCCTGCTTGCATCAACACAGCTCCTAAACCCTTCCCTGATGCATCAGTTTCTACCACAAAAGTTTTCTCAAAATCTGGGATTGCTAATACTTGAACTGTGGTCATAGCTAATTTCAATTGTTCAAAAGCATTCTGTGCAGACTCATCCCACTGAAACATATCTTTCTTCAACGGTTGAGTTAAAGGCCAAGCAATCTTTCCGTATCCTTCCACAAACTTTTGATAATATCCAGTGAGCCCTAGGAACCCTCTTAGTCCTTTCACATTCTTAGGAGTGGGCCAATTAATCATAGCTTGAACTTTAGTTGGATCAGCAGACACCCCTTGCTCAGAGATAATATGCCCTAGGTACTCCAAACTACCCTTCCCAAAAGAACATTTCTTCTTATTCACCATTAAGTCGTGCTTATTTAAAGCTTGTAAAACAACCTTCAAATGTTCTTGATGGCATTCCATATTCTTACTATAAACTAAGATGTCATCAAAAAATACCAAGGCAAATTTCCTCAAGTATGGATTTAATACCTGATTCATGAGAGCTTGGAAAGTAGATGGTGCATTTGTGAGGCCAAAGGGCATGACCAGAAACTCATAATGACTTTCATGAGTCCTAAAAGCAGTCTTAGGCACATCTTCTTCCCTCATACGTATTTGATGATAGCCTGATTTTAGATCTAGCTTTGAAAAGACTTTGGCTCCTCCCAATTCATCAAACAACTCATCAATGACGGGGATGGGAAATTTATCTAGAACTGTTAGCTTGTTTAGAGCACGATAATCCACACAAAACCTCCACCCTCCATCCTTCTTCTTCACCAAAATGACTGGGCTACTGTAGGGACTGTTGCTAGGCTTGATAATGCCTGCTGACAGCATCTCTTTCACAAATCTTTCAATCTCATTCTTTTGGTAGTACGGGTATCTATAGGGCCTAATGTTAGGGATATTAGAGCCCTCTTTAAGAATGATAGCATGATCACATCCTCTCCTAGGTGGCAAGTCAGTTGGTTCTCTGAATAGAGCTTCAAATTCCCTCAAAACTACCTCCAATGGTGAATCTGTCAGCTCACTGCTCACACTGCCCTGTTCAGTCTCTGTTTGATAAGACAAAACATAGCCTTCCCCTTCATCTTGAATGGCCTACATCAAAGCTTTCCATGAAGCTTGTGTCTTACATAAAGATGGATCGCCCTTCATCACTTTTTTATCCCCCTTTTTCCCCAACTCAGAATTAAATTTCTGAAGTTAGCCTTCATGTCTCCTAAACTAGCCAACCAATCCATTCCCAACACTACATCTGTCCCTCCTAGCTCCATGAGGAAAAAATGTTGAACAATGGACACTCCTTGAATTTCCACCTTCAAATGCTGACACATCCCTACATTCTTCACCTTCTCACCATTCCCCACCTCAACTACAAACTCAGGTGCTTTATGCACTTTCAATTGCAATTTATCCACTAACTTCTTAGAGATGAAGTTACTAGAGGCCCCACAATCCACCAAAACTAGTACCTCTGCTTCTCCAATCTTTCCCAATGTCTTGAAAGATCTGTTTGAAGTCAAACCCTCCTTGCTTTTCAATGATAGCTGCATCACCTTGGCTGCCAGCACTTCCTCAGATTCCACTTCTTCTTCACTCTCCTCTGTTGCCTCTTCATCAGATTTCTCCATGAGTACAAATTGATAGTGCTTCAATTTGCATACATGGTTTTTTCCCCAAGTCTCTCCACACTTGAAACACAACCCTTTACGGCTTCTTTCTCTCAATTCAGCTTGAGAGAGCTTTCCTTCTTCTACTGTTTTTTTTCCAGCAGATTCTCCTTCACCAGTCTTGCTACTGGATCCTTCTTTATTCCCACCCTTTTCCCACCTCGTGAAGCCCTTGGAATTCTTCACATAAGGTTTATCATTCTCACGCCCTCCTTTCTTCTCAGAGTTCATTAATCCCCCTTTCTCAAAGCATTGTTCTTCTCCTCCAACAACAAAGCTCTATCCATCAGTTCATCCAACGTTCCAGAGGCATGGAGCTTCAACTCTGCTTGAATTTCATCTTTCAAGCCATTGATGAAAATTCCTTTGAGCATGACTCTTTCTTCTTTCTTCAACGGAGCCGATTCTCTCTCAAATCGCTCCCTGTATTTCATAATTGTGCTAGATTGCTTGATACTCAACAGAGGACCAAACGGATTCTGGACTAATGCTGGTTGGAAACGCCTAATCACAGCAGCTTTGAAGTTTTCCCAGTTGAGCTCAGAATTTTGTTCTTCCCACCATTGATACCAGTTCAGAGCCTTATCTTCCAAAGCGATAACCACCGCGTCCAACTTGTCCTCCTCTTCTACCATGTTCAACTTAAAATATCGTTCAGCACGAACGATCCAACCGTAGGCGTCATCGCCTCTGAAAATGGGGATCTTAAGCTTGCGTCCTCCAAAATCACGTGAAGAATCGCGACTACTACTTCGTGTAGGAGAGCGCGAATTTTCGCCAGCCACAGTGCTACCTTCATCTTCGCCATCTGGTTTTCGTTGTCGTGGTCGTCACCGGTGTGATCGACCCCGGCGAGATTGACTGCGAGCGACAAGGAGGTTCTTGATCTCAGCCATCTGTTGTTCAAGACCATCAATGCGTTTCTCCATTGTCAATCGTGTGAAGACCATGCACTATGATTCTAGTGCTTTGATACCACTTGATGAGAATCTCGAAACAGAGGAAGTAAAACAGAAGTAATTTCTTGTATTTCAACAGTAAAATGACAACAGACAAGTGCCAAGTCCCAAGCCCAATTCCAATCCCAATCCAAGTCTGCCTTCTCTACTCATCTCCAACTCTATTTATTCTATACCCTGACCCCTCTTCAGCTTCCAGCATTCATATCCCCCCATTATTACATAATTATTACATAGACCAATCTTATTCCCCCACTACTACTTATTAATTATTAAAAAGACTATTTTTATTCCCTCCACTACTACTTAATTCTGTGGTCCCCAATTGATTGGTTTCCACCTCCCTCTCTCATACACCTTGGTGACTTTACCTTGCTGCCCTTCATTATTGTTCGCATCAGCATCGCTGTAACTGTCTCTCTAAGATGCACCGGTTTATGGTTGGTACTCTTAAGGTTAGTTTTCTCATGAGTCAGGAACGAACATTCTCATATTTGTTACAAGTTTGAAAGAAATCAGTCTTAGGTATGAGGATTATTAGGAGTAAGAATGACTTCCAATAACCTCCAAGCATTCCCATGAAAAAGGTTGAGAATAAGGATTCCCATGAGCATGAGGATTATGTGAAAAATTAATTTAATTTCTTTTTTTGTTGGGGAGCAAATCAAATCCCTCATCGGCGAATCACTAAAATTGACCTTAAGATATTGTATAAAACGCTATGAGTGGTTAAAATTGAATCAACCAGTATTGAATCTTAACCATGATGAATTTTTATACTACATACTATGAGTGGTTATGCAATTCTGAAACTCTAAAACAAAACTTGTGCCATTCTTAAACAATCATCAATAAACTCATACTGAAAATGATTATTTCAAACATGGAAGTATTTGGTTATGCAATTCTAAAACAAAACTTCTGCCACGAAATCTAGAAACGTTATGATAGTAACTTCTCATCTTAATTTAATCATTTTAGCACTCCACCCAAGTCATTTATAATTTGGTTCTATTGATTCTAAATCCCTGTGACAGATTGCAATATTGGCCTAAGGTCTTGTGTTCTTTTTAAGTCCCTTTGTTTAACTCCTCCACTTGGTCTTGGCCTAAGGTCTTTTGATATTTCTAAAACCCTTCAACCATTCTGGTAGGTAAAACTGTCATTTCGATGCTATGTCGACAATCATAGATATATAGTCCTGTTCACCAAAAAACAGATATATGGTCCAAGAAATTAATAAATTATTTCTGTCAAAGGTGGGAGCAGCATTTAACATAATCTTGTACATTCTATGTTTAATTTTGGGCCACTCTGCTGTGTCGACTGTGAAGACAACTAAAGGCACACATCATTTGAGACAGGGATTAAGGAGGTATATACATAATACCTAGTTTAATTATTGGTTTGCTTTAAATAAGTATCAATTTATCTGGTATTTCTGGTTCATCTTTAGTGCATGCATTGCATATTTGCATGTTCCATCTCCCTTTGGATATTCATCAAGTTGCATCTATTCTAATAATTTCACCTCAGGATGATAAAGATTTGCATCTGCATGTGGAAAGGGTTAGTCAACTTCTGTTTGGTCCTAACAATGTGAAGGCAGTGAAGGAAGAAATGACAGATGAAGACTTTGCATTATATCAGGAAGTGGTTCCTACAATATTGTTTAGCATTGGATTCAGAAATGAGAAAGTGGGATCTATTCACTACCCTTGTTTCCTTCTTGGTGAGTCAGGATTTCAAATAGGGGCTACAAATGCATAAGATGAAAGTCTCTACATATCTCCTTACAAAATGGCTTACTAGTTCTAATGAAAGTTATACTCACAACACAAATTGTTTTGGAAACACTATGACCCACTGCCATGTGAAAGTTCATTGCATTGATATCAACTTAACATTTATTGAATCTATTGCCCCCCCTTAAGTCCACTTCAATCCCTAGATACATCAATGTGGGACTTTCTTCAAAAGTAGACCATATTGAACGTACACTATGTTAAGAAAGGTCTTGTTTCTTCTTTCCCTTTATGATAACATGTGTGTGTTTGATTTTATCAATTTGTGTAAACCGGTCATCTTTTACGCGCAACTGCAGAAATTAATCCCTCGAGTTGGGTAGGACCACAATGGGAAGCAAAACTCTTCCTCAAGAGTTTTAGCACTGCTGCATTCTCAAGGCTGGATTCGAACCCAAGAGCTTGATTAAGTTGGAAGAGACTTGAACCATGTCATCCAAGCACTCTTGGGTGGCAAAAATTGATTATGGTTAATAGTATATGCATGTAAAAGTATGTTGAATGTAAAGTAGGTTAAGCTATGATACAATTAGGTAAAAGCGAGTTGAACAATAAATTTGAGGTTAAAATTGTTTTCTCTTCATGGAAGCTCCGCATCTTACCTTCAAGTTAGAATCCCTTTTTGGGTTAGAATTGATTTCTCTTGTGAAAGCAAGACTAAATTGTGTTCAAATCAATTTTATGTTTCTAAAATCACTTTTAGCTTTCACAAAAATGAATCCAAGCACACACATAGTATATTCTTTATTGAGGAGTGCTACATCCTATTTCTCCTAATGTGTTTTCGTAATTTATCTAAAATTTTATTTTTACTGTCTAGTATTTGATTTTTTTTAGTTTAAACCTAATCAACTCATTGAAGCTAAAACATATATCGAACTCACATTAATACAATTTTAGGTTCCTTCACTGATGAAACATTGAAACATACCTTAGTATCTTGAGTGACTATATCAGATTTCCTTGGGTCTGCAGTGAATGCAATGTGAAAAATTTACAAATAAGCGGCTAACTCTCAATAATGCTTTTCATGTTCCATTAGATTCTTCAATAATGTTTCTTATATTTCTTATGTAATATGTTGTCACTCTTTAACATCCAATAATACATTGCTCAATGATTTGTACCTTACCTCCATTTTTTGGTCATTAAGGGTATGTTTGGGAGGGGGATTTGGGAGGGTTTTGAAGGGGAGGGCTTTGGAGGGCTTGGTCTATATTTTAATATCTAATTGAGATTTTAAAAATTTGAAAGAATAGCATGATAGATAATGATAAAATATTGTTAGTCACATTTCATTTTTGCTTAGAAATATTTTATAGCTTCCTCAATTTGGAATTGAAAATCAAGTCTTCCCCTCCCCTCCCCTCCTAAACCCTCCATCCAAACATACCCTAAGATTTCTGTCATGTAATCATACATAAATAGGAGATCTTTGCTTCAAAATCAATTCAAAATGCATATGCTAAAGTTTAAAGAAAAATAAAGAAGTAAGAATAGAAGAAAGAAAGAAAGCTCTTTTGAGAGAATCAGCAGACCAACTGTATACTTAGTGGGGTCAACAGCTATAGACTCTATAGCACCGACACCCCAGGTTGAAGGTGTGTTTGTTGTCCAATATGTGTCACTGACACATTTTTTATGTTCTCAATATATTTTAATATGATGAAAGGCTTTGAACACTTGCTTCATGATGTATAATACTATTTGTAATCTATATTGAGGTTGAGACACATAACTGTAATTAAGAATGTATCAATCATATTCGATCGGAATTCTCTGTAATTCAAGAATCACAACGCAATTCTCTTGTATATCTGAATTCGGTGTAACTAGTTTTTTGCCTCATTTTTCTTGGGGTACTCTTTTTCATCTTTGGGTCTTTTTCCCATAGGGTTTTAATGAGTCCCCTTGTATATGTAAGGGGTTGGGTGCCTCTTGTACCCTCTTTAATATAATTTTTTGCTTACCCACTGCGGGAATCGACCCGAGAGTACCGGGTAGACCCCATGTCCAAGTGTAGATTAAACCACTGAACCAACAGTGTTGATTAAGCCATCGCGGGAATCAAATTTTTTGTAGAATTTGTTGATGAAAAACTGATGGCTGAAATTCCATGAGGTCCCCAATTATCCCTTGAACTGGACCCTACCTTTAAACTTTTATTAATCATTCATTCTGCTTAATTCATTTTACTTGAAAAAATACAGAGTGGACACATGGAATTCTAACAACCTTAATAAGCATAAGCTATAAAGCAAATGATTCTGTTAAGCAAATGACAAGACTCCAAGTGTACCAAAATCATATCATAAAGTTATAATGCAAAAATGAACTACTGATAGATACATATATATTGAGTGGTTGATTATAACCACTTTATTGATCAAGCTAAGCAACCATACAGATTTTTCTTGACCGGCCATGCTAACAATAGAAGTGACCAATCCTTGATTAAGATCCTTTAATCATCCTTCTTTCAAATGTTTAGATACCTACTCACATGATCAGAATTTATTTTTGTCCTTTTAGATTACATCAAAGGGAGATTGATTAGTAATCATAAAGTGGACATTTTAAATATACTTGCTTTTAGTATCATGTAGATTAAGGTTTCAATTTGTAATTAGGCTTGTTGTTATGGCCAAGTAGATATATTACAGAAAATTCTAATTCACACACAAATTCGACTAATATATAGATTTTAAATCAAAATCCTCGATATTGCATAAAATTGCAGTCAAATGCAGTTAATGAGACCTTAATCGCAGTCACATTGTAGTCGCGATGATATCAAAAATCATGAGGTCACAGCTCAGAAAGTGGTCGCGGACCTGTTTTCAATATCGATATCCTCGATATTGCATAAAATCACAGCCACATACAGCTGATGAGGCCTTAATCGCAGTCACATTGTAGTCGTGATGATATCAAAAACATAGAGGTCACCACTCAAATAGTGGTCGCGGACCTGTTTTTCAATATCTATATCCTCGATATTGCATAAAATCGTAGCCAAATACACCTGATGAGGCCTTAATCATAATCACATAGTAGTCACCAATATCAAAAACGATAAGGTCAATATCAAAAACGATAAGGTCACTGCTCAAATGGTGGTCATGGACCTATTTTTCAATAACAATATCTTCGATATTGCATTAAATGACAGTCAAATACAGTTGATGAGGCCTCACATTGTAGTCGCACGACGCTATCAAAAACCATGAGGTCACGGCTGAAATAGCTATTAAAACGTTACAACTACAACTACAGTGGCAATATAGTAGCAGAGACATCAATTTAAAACTTTTAAATCATTTAGTCACTTGGTTGGTGAAATTTATTAATCTTGAAGATTTATATGGTTGAGATTTCTCACCATATTTAAGCATAGGGAAAAAAGGTTCCTTCATATAGTGCCCAATAATGAGCCATCTCCACATGTAACTACATATACCTAGTAAGTTGGAACTCTTCTTTTTTCATTCTTTCAAAAGGAAGCAATAATCAAATTGAAAAGCTTTTTTCCATTAAGCTGTTAAGAACATCCCAGTTTAGAAAAGATTGGTTTTCAGGTTTCCTCATAAAGACCATATCATTGAAGATAAGCTTCACCAATCCAATTTGGTAAAGACATAACATTTAATGTTAAATGGAAAGTTTGCCCCATCACTTTTTAGTCTATAGTATTTAGTCACTACATTTAATAGAGGAAGAATATGGATTAATTGGTAAAACCAGAAAATAAAAACATTGCCTTTCATAATCCATTTTTCAGTGGTCTTTGACCCGTTCTGATGTCCCTGAGAACCAAGCCCCGACTAATTCAGAGTTTAGAGTTATTTTATAATTCAAATTGTTATCAGTGGATGGAAATGAAAAAGATAGATAACAGATAAAAGAAGCTTTGTCATTGAAACTATAAAGACCAATAACATCCCACGTGGAAATCAACTTTCTTGGTTTTGTTTTTTACACGCAAATGTAATGAGATTTCTCTGATCCCCATCTTTCGTCCATCCCAATCATATGTCATCAAAATGATAAATACATAGCTTAAACTCTAACTTATGTAAAAGACTAGCTAATTTCATTTTAAGAAACTGTTACTACTTTCATGACATCTGGCTTATTTGATTGGTACCTAATTTTTCATCAATTCATTAATCTTATTCTATGGTCTAATTTATGCATAACTAACTCGAGGGAAAGTATCTAAAATCATTTTTTATGTTGATTACAATGTATCTGTAATTTCTCTTGCTTCTTGTCTAATCATTTGACTGGCCATATTTTTTTATGGCTAAAGTGCTCCTGGGGTCCCTTATCTTTATTTAAAGTAACGATTTGGTCCTTTATCTTTTTTTTGTCCCAAATCAGTCCTTTATGTTTTAAATTTTTGACACATAAATCCTTTTCTGTCCCAAATCAGTCCTTTATGTTTCAAATTTTTAACACATAAATCCTTTTTTTTGACACATAAATCAGCATTGTTAACGGAAAAGGATTTATATGTCAAAAATTTGAAAGATAAAGGACTTATTTGGGACAAAAAAAACATAAAGGACTAATTCGTTACTTTAAATAAAGATAAGGGACCCCGGGAGCACTTTAGCCTTTTTTTATTATTCCATCAGTTTTGCTGATGACTATTTCAACCTGACTAGCTACGTGTACCAGACTTTGCCGGTCCGCGTTGTTTTCTTCTTCTAATAGAGTTTTTGCCACAATTAAGACTCGAACTTAAGACCTTGAAATGGATCCGAATTCAGTTAACGTTCGGACTAGCCCTTATTGGTAGACAAAAACAATTAGTATATGAACAATTTGTGTGCACTTACTCTTACATTTTGCATTTGATTGCTATGTAATCCATTTTTAATCTATAAAATAAATGCTTAGTCTAATCTTTAACAAATCTTAATGGCACTTCTTTCAAGAGAGGTATCTTAATTTGAACTTAATTAGATGAAAAGAAGAAATTGATATTACAAGCAAGCTTTATACATACCTGAAATTTGATGGGGGAAGAATGATTAGTCAGCAAGGAAAAGGAACATGTTTTTTAAATATTTTTTAGAAAAAAAAAAGGATCAGCTAATAGTTTAAAATGGCTGCAGTTATGCTGTTAGCATGTAAAAGATTCTGAATATAATTTAATTACTCAAAAAGCATTCTTTAAAGAAAATAAATTAATTATCTTCTTGGACTGATGCTAAATCCCTACCCCAATCTCATGCCACCCCCTTGTTAACTGCAGCATATACCTGAACCAACTTCCAATTTTAAGATTAATATATTAAACTTTCAACAATTTATAATACAAAAATTAGACAGGAAGAATCTTAGTACAATATGGTTAATAATTATAGGTTAGGTGCTGCATTTTCCTTTGCTCGGTAACATAGTAATTCTTCTGTTATTACACTTTTACAAAGAATAAAAAAGGCCAAGAGTAAAATTTGTAACATATCATTTTGAAGACGTATCTGGTGTCTGACACACGACACTAACACTTCAGTTACTTTTATTTTTAAATTGAAATCAATATCTATATGTCTGTGTCAGTATTGTATCAGGTGACCGTGTCTGTGTCGGTGCTTGTGCTAAAACTATATAGTCACACACATCTAGGTAGCTGTCCAGGTTGTCCTATTGAGGTCCAATGCTGACACATATGCCATTACATGTCTGACAGAATGACACTTCACCACCTAGTCATGTTGTTATGAAAAATATATCAGTCGGTGGTTAATGGAAGTATTATGATAATATTTTCAAAAAAATTTTCTCTATTTCTCTTTCTCTCTCTACCCCACTTGTTCTTTACTATTAATCCCTTTTGTCCTATAAAGCTGCTAAACCTTACTTCACTGCTTCACCCCCTTCAACTCTTTTTCAGCCTTGAAAAGATATCCAAAAAGAAATATATTAAACTAAGAGGGTTTCTTTTTGCAGTTAGTGGCATTGCATGTGATCTGGAATCACTTGGTTTAACTTTATAAGCTAATCACATACCAGCCATACTCCTCTACCCCTTTATAATATCACTTAGTTTTCTCTATTTTTTGTATGTCTAATTAAGCACTTCTCCTTTTCCAAAATCAGAATTGTACTTTGATTATTTTTCATTCTCCAATCATATAGCAAATGGGTGAGGAAGCAAAACAGGTAACATACATAACTTTCTGTTGCCATTATGCTCTCTTATTGTTATAACCAAACTAGATGAGATTCATATGTTTTAATGTTATAAGCATTAGTAGCGCTATACCGGTACATACATACTAGTAACGTCGTGTTCTTTGTATGAATAGATTCAGACAACATTCAATTAGTACTTATTAGATTAATGGTTTGTTTTTTTTTGTTGAGTAGGAACAGCCAAAGGCTGAGGCCAAGCCAGAGGAGAAGAAAGAAGAAAAGCAAGAGGAAAAGCCAGCAGAGGAAAAGAAGGAAGAAAGCAAAGAGGAAAAGCCAGCAGAAGAAGAGAAGAAGGAAGAGCCTAAACCACCATTACCATGTGTGTTGTTTGTGGACTTGCATTGTGTGGGCTGTGCCAAGAAAATTGAAAGATCTATTATGAAAATGAGAGGTAATTCACATCATTTACATTTCTCTTTTCCTTTTGTTTTCCAAATGACATGCATGCTTGTGTCCGTATTCACCTCTGTATCTTTCAAATTAAAACTGATGTCTGCGTGTCTGTGTCTGTGTCCAAGTGTCGGTGTTTCATAGGTACTCCTTTTCTTTGTTTATCTTGTAACAGGAGTTGAGGGTGTAGTAATTAACATGGCTAAAAATGAAGTGACCATAAAGGGTATAATAGAGCCTCAAGCAATTTGCAACATAATTACAAAGAAAACAAAGAGAAGAGCAAATGTTATATCTCCATTGCCTGCAGCAGAAGGAGAACCTATACCAGAAGTTGTCAATTCTCAGGTATCACAAATTTTTCACTCTTTTCTAATTAAGACCATAATGAAAGCTGCTGATTTTGTATAAAGAGTTAATTAACAATTGGATATTGTTGTTGTTACAGGTTAGTGGACCATCTACTGTGGAACTTAATGTGAACATGCATTGTGAGGCTTGTGCTGAGCAACTCAAAAGAAAAATACTCCAAATGAGAGGTACCATTTTTTATTTTCTTGATTTCATTATGATGGCTACATTGTTTGAGAAAGGACAAATTGAAGAATAAAAAAAAGGAAGAAATAGACAGATACACTTTTGTAATGATTAAATTGTGTGGTGCCAATTTCAGTTATATGATTGTGACAAAATTAACTTCATGAAAAAAATAAACAATAAAATTAAAAAGGGATCTTATAAAGGATGAATCATCACTCCTGATTTTGGGTATGTCCATATACTTTAATACATTGAATATATCAGATTGCCAAGTCAGCAATTGATAATGGACCCCATATATGGTTGGTGATTATGTAACCTGGGCCCCATGGTCCATGTTCTCTGCATGAGATTGTGCCTCAAAAAAAGTGAAAGAAATAGTAGGGGGAGTTAAGAAATTTCCATAAACATGTTCTTTTGATGGCCTAATTTTGTCAGCTAATAGTGATTAAACAACCTTAAACTCTTGCATAAATACAATTAAAAAGGAAACAGATTTAAGAATCATTCATGTGATTTCACCTAACAAATTTTCTTTATAACACTTTCTTGATTTAAAATAAGTATTTAGGACCTGTTTGGTTTGACTTATTTGAACTTATCTACCGGTGCAAACACTTCTGAGACTGTTTAAGAGAGTTCATAAGTTATTTGGAATAGCTTATAAAAACAACTTATAGCTTATATGATTGAAAACAGTTTAACTTACTTTAACTCTTACTAAAGAAATGTTTTATACATGAGCACTTTATAGTGAACTGATATTTCATTAATGCCATACTTAAATTGCAATTAATGTGATAACTTTTGTTCATGAATGTTTGTAGGAGTACAAACAGCAGTGACAGAATTTAGCACAGGGAAGGTAATAGTAACAGGAACAATGGATGGAAACAAGCTAGTAGATTATGTCTATAGAAGAACCAAAAAGCAAGCCAAAATAGTTCCTCAACCAGAACCAGAACCACCAAAGGAAGAAGAAAAGAAAGAAGAGACTAAAGAAGGTGAAAAACCTCAAGAAGAAGCTAAACCTGAAGAGAAGAAAGAAGAAGAGAAACCATCAGAAGAATCCAAGAAAGAAGAGGGTAGTAATGATGGTGACAATAAGAATGAGAACAAAGAAGAAAAGGGTAATAGTGGTGAAGAAGGAAAAGAAGAAGAAGCAAAGAAAGACGAAAATGGAATGGTTAATAATATTGATGATGAAGGAATGAAGAGAATGATGTATTATTATCAGTATCCTCCACTTTATGTTATGGAACGTACGCCACCTCCTCAACTCTTCAGTGATGAAAATCCTAATGCATGCACTATTTCATAAACTCATGATCATATATCAATAATAAGGATAATTTTTTGGATTGAGTTTATGGAATGGAAAACTGTGTTTAAATGGAATCATATGATCATCATATGATAATAACTAAGTTGAATAATAATAATATATCGTTCTGTCTTTTTTTCATGTATGTACGATATATTATTAGTTTATTATAATAGTCATACATTAATATTGTACAAATGCTTGTGAATATGAGTATCCTAGAGTACTTTTTTTCATTGCTTTACTTTTATTTTCTGTTTGGTTTATTAATTTGAAGATACTAGATGACATGGGATGGCTGACAAAACCCATGAATGAATAGGAAATGCTACCAGCTGCCATGTCCATTCAAGAGCCCCACATCTTTTTGGCAAAACCCACATTAATACCAACGTCATCTCTGAAATAAATTGGGGATATAAATTATCACAGATTGTACAAGTTCAGTGACACAGGGAGGTTAGCTTCCAAGTTCGAACTCGGGTGTGTTTATGTGATAGTAAGTGTAGTGTTTATTTGTCATTTCGTCTAAGCTAAGTAAGTAACACGAAAATTGAAGAAAATTAATATGGGTGGGGGAGAAAGAAAACACAAGGGAATTCACGGTGTTCACGAATTCGGTTCCACCCGTTTAACCCGATGGTTCAGCCTAAACTTAGTTGGTCTGGGTTTTCTCGTAGTTAGGTCGAACTCGAACTAGTTCGTCCAATCCAACATTATTTGGTTTGGGTAACGAGTTTTTTATTCTAAACTCTTGAACCCGTCTACCTAATCCATTGAGATTGAATTTTAACTTCAACATTTCCCCTATCCTAGCCACCACACACTAGTTCGTCAACTATATACCAACGTCAATTCGCTCACAGCATACATCGCGCCAACTGTCGACCATGGGTGGTCCAACACACAATAGATGGTTCAGTAGTAGCAAAGTGTCATGTCACATCGTCGTAACTCGTCCACCACACAACAAACCCCTTAGTGATACACAATTTTTGCACCACCCTATGAGCCAGGATAGCACCACCCAATATTTTACTCCAAGACACTATGTTTAACGATCTCGATTTTTACAATATTGTGTTTCCAAAGATATCTGATAAATCCTCATCACATGCTTGTTTTTAATATAAAAAAAGTATGTTTTGCATGCAACTTGTCATGAATAGAAGTTAATTCTAAGAAGAAATTGTTAATTTGTGAATCTGGTTTTTGTGCAATGTGTTTGTTGGTTTTCTTTGTGTTTATGTGCATAGGAAGAAATTGTTACTTTGTGTGTTCAATCTCTATTCTTAATGCTTTTCATGATTTGATCACCATAGAATGGTTTATGGTTCATCTGGAAGTTATATTTGAATGCCTTCAACTTCTAACTTAGGAATAACCTTTGAGTTGTTGTATCTTGCAAACCCTCGATTCTAATGCTTGTTGTCAACTATATTTACCTAAGGAATCAGGGTTTAATTTTCGTTGTTCACAAAGGATTAACTTAGTTAAAGAGAGGGTTATTTTCCATATTAAACTAGTTTGTAATGGTGTGGAATCAATAGGAGTTTGTCCCTAGCTAACTAATTCTTTTATCATCTCATAAACTTCGCGTTCTTCGCTTCTTTATCAAAAGTACAAAAACCTTTTACTACTTTTACTTTCAAATTCTTGGTACTTTATTAATTATATCAACCAAACATCGGTTCATTTGTGTTTGTTTAGTTGTTGTTAACGTTTATTAGTATTTACATTTGATCCTTGAGTTTGATGAAGAGCTCACTGTTGCTGATCGTAGTGAATCATTAGTAATTAGGAGAACCCTACACACAATGTAAGCAAAGGGAGAACCTAGGTTGGAGCATGGATTTTCTTTGGGAAGGAAACCTTTCCTTCCTAAAGTGAACCCAAACCCAATCACCAGGTTCAAAAACCATTTTTCTCCTTCCTTTGTTGGCACTCCTAGCATAGTTCTCAACCTTTTTCTCAATATTTTCCTTGACCTTGGCATGTAGCTCTTGCACAAATTTGGCTTTATCTTTGGCATCCTTGTGTAGCACATCATCACTTATGGGCAAAGGAATCAAATCAAGAGGGGTTAGTGGATTAAAACCATATGCTACCTGAAATGGAGAGTAAAATGTAGTGCTATGGGGCACTCTGTTATAAGCAAACTCAATAAAAAGTAGGCATTTCTCCCATGCCCTTAAATTAGAGTGTAAAATGGTTCTAAACATGGTACCTAAGGTCCTATTGACTACTTCGGTTTGGCCATCCATTTGGGGGTGGCAAGTAGTAGAGAATAGAAGCTTAGTACCAAGCTTAGCCCATAAGGTTTTCCAAAAGTGGCTTAAAACTTTCGAGTACCTATCCGATACAATGGATTTGGGAACCCCATGCAACTTGACCACTTCCTTGAAAAATAAATTAGCAATGTTACAAGCATCATCAACTTTATGGCAAGCAATAAAGTGGCCATTTTGGAAAAACGGTCAACCACTACAAATATAGAATCATGCCCATGCTTGTTCTTAGGCAAACCCAATACAAAATCCATAGACAAATCAACCCAAGGGGGGGATGGTATAGGGAGGTGAGTGTACAAACCATGAGGCATACTTTTGGACTTAGCCTTTTTATAAACAATGCATCTAGAACATATCAAATGCACATCATGCCTCATTTTAGGCCAAAAGAAATGCTCATGCAACATATCTAAAGTCTTATGCTCCCCAAAATGTCCCATTAATCCCCCTTCATGCACTTCCCTTGCAAGTAACTCACGCAAAGAACACTTAGGGATGCACAATTGATTTCCTTTAAACAAATACCCATCATGTCTATAATAGGAATCATGAGACATAAGTTCACAAGCATTAAAAAGAGAGGCAAAATCATCATCCTAGGCATACAATTCTTTCAAATGGTCAAAACCCAATAACCTTGTTTGAAGGGTCGTGATTAATGCATATCTCCTAGAAAGAGCATCCGCCACTACATTTGCTTTCCCCTTTTCATGTTTAATGACATAAGGGAATTGTTCAAGGAATTCTACCCATTTGGCATGTCGCTTGTTAAGCTTTCCTTGGCTCTTTAGATACTTCAAAGATTCATGGTCACCATGGATCACAAACTCTTTGGGAAGTAAATAATGTTGCCAAGTGTGCAATGCCCTCACTTAAGCATATATCTCTTTGTCATAGGTGGAGAAGTTTAAACTAGCTCCATTCAATTTTTCACTAAAGTAGGCAATAGGATGGCCTTCTTGAAATAGCACGGCTCCTATGCCTATATTGGAGGCATCACATTCAAGTTCAAAAGTCTTTGCAAAATTGGGTAAAACTAAAATTGGGGCATTCATCAATTTATCTTTGAGAGCATTGAAGGCCTCTTCGTGCTCTCTTCCCCATCTAAAATACACATTCTTTTTAATAATTTCATTCAAAGGAGCGGCAAATGTGCTAAAGTTAGGCACAAAATGCCTATAAAAACTAGCTAAGCCATCCTCACTTCACTTAAACACTTTGGTGTAGGCCAATCCTTGATGGCCTTGATTTTAGCTTCTTCAACCTTAACACCTTGTGCACTCACAACAAATCCCAAAAAGGTAAGTTCATCTTTGCAAAAACTACATTTTTCAAGATTAGCATACAACTTCTGACTTCTCAAAACATTCAAGACACTTCTCAAATGGTCAATGTGATCATGCATATTAAGACTACATATGAGAATGTCATCAAAGTACACAACAACAAATTTTCCAATGACATTTCTTAAGACATGGTTCATCAAACGCATAAAAGTGCTAGGGGCATTAGTCAAGCCAGAAGGCATAATTAACCAACCACTCATAAAGCCCAAATCTTATATATAATAGCAAGAGTGTATTTGCATACGGTTTTCGCATGTATATGAATACATGCTATCCATCTTTTATCCTTTTGTGTTATTTAGGCCAACCACCTTGACTTTAATGTGATTGACAGTGGTAATAAATAAATAATAAAATAATAAAGTACTCCATTTGTGATGCAATTGTGATGCATATGTGATGCATATGTGATGCATGTCAAACAGTGAGTGCACTAAAGTCATACACCAAACAGTGAAAACAATTTAATTTAATAATTGATAATTGATACAATTGTGATGCATGTCAAATGCATAATGTATTATAAAAGGGGAACCAATGGCCAGGGAGAGGGAAAAGAAATTTGAGAGAAGAGTGAGGAAGAGAAAAAAAATGAACAGATCCAAAAAAAAGAGAGAGAAGCGAAACTGAAAGGGCCACCTCCACCGGCTCCGGCGACCACCAAACCAACACCTTCTGAATCTATTACTCAATTCAGTTTCTGTTAACCAACACCTTTTGAATCTGTTACTCAATTCAGTTTCTGTTACTGAGTTTGATACAACAACAAACTGAATCTGTTAAACTCCTAACAGATAATTACTAGTTCTACAAATTGTATATATACACATCCTGTACAGAATTAAACACACAGTTGAATGAAATAGAAATTTTACATTATAGTTCTGCAACTTTACATTTCTCTTTACAGTTTTCAATTTTCTTTTATGTTGTAATGCTAAGCTTATTTTCTTCATCTTCAACAAGTGGTTGTACCTTGCAAAGAAGAGGAAAACAAGGTTAGTGCTTTCCTCAAGAGTGAGAAAGAATAGAGCAGTAACGACATGAGAGGAAATTTCCTTTCTGTAGGCAAGTTTGTGTTGCTGTATTGCTGGTCCTCACCTTCAAATCAACACAAACAGAAAGTCAGAAATATATATATAAAGTTTGAGTGGAAAGAAAAAAGAAATTGAGAGAACAAAAGAGTTTAGAGGAGTATTACCTTTATTGAAGTTTCTGGTAGTGTCTTCACAAGTGGTGAAGTCTCTCAACGGGTTCAAGGCTCATTCGATTGCGTGTAAACAGATTGAGATTCGCAAAGTTAGGGTTCTCATCGAAATACACTAACGAAAGTACAATCAAAGAGATAAAATGTGATTTCACTAGTGGAAAATTGACTTTAAAAAGCATTATTTAGCATCGGTTGTTTAAACACCCGATGCTAAATGTAGACGCGGTGGCAATTTTGCAATTAAATGGAAGATTTCAATTTTCACGCCTACTTTTAGCATCGGGTGTTTAAACACCCGATGCTAAATGTATCTGCGTTAGACATTTAGCATCGGGTGTTTAAAACAACCGATGCTAAATGTCTAACGCACATACATTTAGCATCGGGTGTTTAAACACCCGATGCTAAAGGTCCATTTTATTTTCTAGTTTTCCATCACACATCTTTATCTCTCACGATCTCTTCTTCTCTCACTCTCTGAACCTTCTCTATCTCTTCTCTCACTCTCTAAACATCTTCCTCTCTTCCTCTCCTCATTCGTTCTCTTCCTCTCTCCTCTCGCTCTCTTCCTCTTTTGCTCTCTTCCTCCCACTCGCTACCTAAAAACCCTCGCACCCTCGCTGAACAGAACGAAAGGTCCTTCTTCGCGAACCCTAAACACTCGGCGCATTCTTTGAAAGATAGGAGAAGGACGTCGCCCTGAAACTCGTTAGCGCCGGTTGCATTTTCGTCTGTTTGACCCGTTGGTACGCCGTGAATAGATACGGAAGGTTTTTCTGCTGCGATCCTCACCCTCACTCTTCTCACCTTCGATCCTCCTCCCACACTCTCAATCACTGGCCACCGCCTCACCTCTACCCAAACTCACCACAGTCGTGCTCGCCTCCTTCTTTCGCTACGCCCTCGCTCTCCTCAACTACAGCGAAACCCTAACCTCACATTTCCCCAAACCCATCTCCGACCTTCAACCTCAGTCTCACAACCACCGCGTACCACCAACTACTTATATATCCAGCCACTGAAAGGTTAATACTCTCTCCACTCGTTTCAGTTCCAGAACTGTTTTCTCTTTCATTTTCACCATTTTCGTCTTTTTAATTTTTCTCTATTCTTGATGTATGAACTAGAGAAGTGGAAGTCTTCAAATCAAAAGGGAAGGAAGAGATTCAGGTTTGTTTAATTTTTATATTAGGTAATACATCTCATTTTCTCACTTATTTAATTTTTTGATTTTGCCGAAACTTTTTTGGTTGATTTTACTGTTAGTTTGTGTGATTTTTGGGTTTGAATGCATCAATAACTATTTATTTATGTTAATTTTTTTTATTATTGATGCCCTTTAATCACAAATTCAACAAAGATGAATTTTAAGCTCGCTGCATATGATACTCTAGGGTGTTATTTGTTTTTGTTTAAATTAAGTGCAAACTGCATATATTTTTGTTACATTTTTTGCTTGACTCCCTCAGCCTGACTTCTGTAACCTGCTGTGTGTTAATGTTGCTCTAATTGTGTAGTTGTATTTGTTTTATCAGGTTCGATGCAATTGTGTCTACAGATGCTTTGAGAATTTGAAACCTGCTCCTGATATTTTCTTTGCTGCATCCAGAATATTGAGTGTTCCCCCCAGTGAGGTATATGATACTAGCTAGATTGAGCTTGTCATTAGAGGCCTAATTTGTAATTTTTTGGTGGCTGACTTTGTAGAGTGGTGGTGTTTTATTGTTGTTGGTTATTAGTATAACGGAAATATGTAGATAATAATTGACAATCACAGACTTAGAAGGATAGTATTAGATGAGAAGTTTGTTGAATGATTGTTAGTGCTACTATGCAGAATGCAGAAAGTTGACTTGAATTTCTTCCATATTAACTTAACACCATTTATGCAATTCTAACTAGCACCATAATGGTTGCATTTCCTTTTAAATGTCAAAAAGTAATCTCCTTGTATGTTTTCCTAGTGTATTGTTATAGAAGATGCGCTAGCTGGAGTGCAAGCTGCCAAAGCTGCACAAATGAGGTAAGCATTGATCTCTATGCTCCTGGTGTTAAAAAAAGAGCAATAATGGCTGCTTTAACTTACCAACGCTGACTAATTTTTAGACTCAAAAGTCATGTGTTTATGCACTTTCGAAAATAGAAAACAAAATACCGATGTTGTCAATTCATTGTTTGCAGATGCATAGCTGTAAGGACCACTTTATCAGATGAAGCTTTGGAGTCATTCTTGGATCAACAGTAAGCCACTCTTTAGTCCTAAAAACTTGTTAGTCTAATTTGGTGAAATCTCAGTTATAAATATGTATTTCTTGCTTGTTATAGAACTCTGAGGATTGGTCGGTTATACATGCCGTGTTTCCTGAAGAAGAACTCACTGGCTTGATTTCTGAGCAATGGAAAGACATAGGCTGACAAGGGAAGGATCCATCAACAGATTTTAGGTAGATATTATTCTGGTTGATTTCATCCATATGCCATATGTTGTCATCATTTTAACTTCTTGTCACTAATTATTTCTATTTGTACAAATCATTGGTAGGGGCGGTGGTTACAATTATTTCTTCTTGTCACTAATTACTTCTTGTCACTCTTTTGGGTGTTGTAATCAATACCCCTTTGCATTATGATCTGTTCTTTTGGGGAAAGTGTCATGTGGGGGCCTGAATGTGTAGAAGGTATATGCAATGATTTTAGGTTACTGTGATATATTTTTCTTTGAATCATGATCTGTTCTTAGCCTATCTGATATGACAATATTCTCATGTGTGCAGGGGCCAAAATTTGGCTTAAATGGTATGAATGGTGCAGTGAAGGAAGATGACTCCACTGAAACCACCATTGGCTCCCTAGGGTCTTATAGCATGTAAATTGGTATACAAATATCTCAACTATCATTATCGTCATAGGTTCTTAACTATCATTACATCAATGGTACTTTTCTAACTTCTTCATCTTCAATTAATTTCATTCCTTAAACTCTAGATTTTGATTGGTTCGTGATTTTTTGTTTCTAGGATAAGAATTACCGTGCGCCAATTGATATTTGGAAATCGCGTTATTCTAAGTATTACTATGGATGCAGTGACAGAGGCCACAATTTTGCTCGTGAGTTTCTATTACTCTCACTCACTATTCACAGGCATTTTATGCATGGTTGGCATTGTGCTCATATTAGAGATATTTAATTCTCCCACATTAATTGTGAAACTGTACTGAGAAAATTTGGGTTAGGTTATAGGATATTTTGATTTCTTTGTGCACAAATTATATCCTTATGATTGGGATGACAAGTATACTAACTTTGCCATTTCTCACTTTGTTTCTTATTTTCGTTACCGGATAATATGTAGCTGCTGTGCGTGAGCAGATGTCAAATGGATATTTGCTTATTGCAACTAGTGGAGGATTGAATCAACAAAGAACTGGGGTAAGTAGGACATGATCTGCCATCTTAGTTGCTCCCTCCCATACATATTAAAAGGAAAAGATAAGAGTTTTATTTTATGCTATAGTCTCGTATATAATCAACTCTGATTCAGTTGTTTATGTGAATATGGGGTTGCCAAGGTTCTCTTGCCTAGTCTTGCAGATAATTTAAGTTTTTTAAAACAAAAATGAATAAGTTCTTTTGGTGGAAAAGACATTTATGTTCCTTCATCCAAATAACAGATGCTGTTGTCGTTGCACGAATTCTTAATGCTACGTTAGTTGTACCTGAGTTAGATCATCATTCTTTTTGGAAAGATGATAGGTAACCTGCAGATTCTATCATGCATTTCATATAAGAATCAATTTTAATAGTTCATTTAACGAAAGACACTTTTGTTTGAATACAGTGACTTTACAGTTTTCTGAAAATTGAAAGTCACCATGATTCACAATTGTGTGACCAAATTCAAAATGTTGTATAAGAAATATTTGTTTACTTCTACTTTGGGCTGTTAATTACTGAGTTGTTTTCATGATTTTAGACAATAAGCTACATGGCTGAGCGTGTTGTTGGACATGGATATTTTGATATGAGTGTGCCTGCTGAGATGTTGGTGAAGCTGATTCTGCCTCATGCAAGAAAGCAGTGTATCTATTTAATTTCTGCCTATAAAAGTGTAGTTCACATTATGTACTTTCTGCCTATAAAAGTGTATCTATTTAATTTTAAGTGGTTAATTAATAGGTTATTTTTTTTTCTGTTGAACCAGTAGGAAATGCTTCAGGTTGATATGAGAAATGTTAACTTTAAAGTAAATGTTACTAGACACTTACTTTATAGGCAGAATCTTTTTACTAGTTTCTTTTGAAGGAATTACTAATAATATGAGAAATGTTACTGCTAGTTTCTTTTTTCTGTTGAACCAGTAGGAAATGTTACTAGTTTCAAAATGATAACATTTAATATGAGAAATGTTAACTTTAAAGTCTTAATTAGCAAACACACACATATCAAAATGATAAAGAAAATATAAAAAGAAACTAGACATTTAGCATCGTTTGTTTCAAACAAGCGATGCTAAATGTCTTTTTTTTATCAAGAAAATGACATTTAGCATCGGTTGTTTCAAACAACCGATGCTAAATGTATCAATAAATGACATTTAGCATCGGTTGTTTGAAACAACCGATGCTAAATGTCATTTTTTTTTATCAAAAATGACTTTTAGCATCGGTTATTTGGAACAACCGATGCTAAATGTCACTTTCAGGACATTTAGCATCGGTTGTTTGGAATAACCGATACTAAATGTCACTTTCAGGACATTTAGCATCGGTTGTTTCAAACACCCGATGCTAAATGTCATTTTCAGACAGCAAAAACAGTGATGAAATGGACATTTAGCATCGGTTATCTAAACACCCGACGCTAAATGTGACATTTAGCGTCGGTTAAATAACTGATGCTAAATGTATGACATTTAGCATCGGGAGATTTAGCGTCGGGCGATAACCGACGCTAAATGTCCAATTTAACCGACGCTAAATATCTTTTTTCCACTAGTGTTTTTACCTTTCGTAAGTTGCTGTCCACAGTTTCGTTTGAGAGTTCATTGAACATTCCTCATCAGTTTCGTTCATACATGTCAGAAAAACAAAAGATCAGATTCGCAGCTTCACAAAATCAGAAATTAAAGAATCAAAACAAAGGAGTTTTTATTAATACCTGTTTGGTGTTTCAATTGTAGCTCCATTGCTGCAGTTTCAGCTTTGATTTTTGCAAAATCAAAGCATCAGTTGAAAACCTAGCAGAAAATAGAAGAAAATTTGATTACAAATTATAGTTTTCTGTATTCACTTGACTTATGCCATTTAAGTATTCACATGAATTTATTGGCTTAGCAATCCAAGATTTGTCCATAGTTAGCGGTCTTCTTAATCATCCCAATTTCATTTAACATAGATGAACATATATGAATTCTAAATGCAAAAAATTACTTATAAGTAGTAATACTATTACCATGTTTTGACTGAATCTCATTCATAACTAATTTGAAGCATTATTCAAACAAATTGGCCATGTAACTAAGTAGAAACATATAAAACAATGAAAAATCTTAAGCAAGAAACATCAAGGTAGTAGAACTTTCAAGGTATAACATGCTAACTGTTCAAAAGGATAACTTATTAGCTATAATTGAAGTTCAAGAAAGTAGCAAATAGAAAAAATTGCAAGACCTGTAGAGTTCCTTAACATGTAATTAAGAGACTAACATGCTAACTATTCTAAACAAGTAAACACCATCTTCAAAATTTGAATTGAAGTAAAGCTAAGTTACACAAGTTACGAAACAGAACCGATAAAGACTAAATCTGTCTTAGTAATTACTGATGCCATACATCTAGATACAAAGTGTGTATCAATTAAACATACTTGAGGTTATGTTTCAAGAACTCTTTTATTACTTTGAGGTAAAAGCTTAAACTAGACAAACTGTAATAAACTTCAATTTGCATATTGATGAAAGAGGCTGCGAGTTTCGCGTGTTTTGTTAATTTCCGCGTGTAACGGCCAGGATCGGAGGATGTGGAATCGTCGCCGCACCAAACATAACAACATCTCCCACGACCAACCCCTTGAAATGACGGAAATGGTCCCATCCACCAGTTACCCGATATTGTCTTGCATCTCCCATGTCTACTTTAATCTCGCAATTCCACTTTCTTCCGCCTTCGTCAACCAGTTTGAAATCGGTTCTCCCCAGTGTCAAAGCGCGCCTACAAAAGTATGAAGGCAGTAGCTGCAATGTTTAGAGGGCATTCGTTATTTTTACCTGTTGTTCTTATTATAAAGGGAATTTGAATATCTTACAGCGACCAGGTTTAACAGTTATAAGTTATTGTTAGTACACCAAATTTCAGGATCATTACCTCAATTATGAATTATATTGTTTGCATCATTGATGATAGTTGAGGCAAAATTTTAGGATGCATGTGAGTAATGTTTTCGTTTTCAAAGCCTACGGGCATTACACAAGTATCAAGCCTAGATAAGTTGCAAAAGAGATACAAAAGATGCTGAAAATAAACTTCATAGACAAAAGATTTCACTTTCACTCTTTGGCGTTGTCATCAGCCTTACATTCTTCGATGGCATCTTCTTTCTCTTCCTCAGTAGGGGAAGGCATTTCTAGTAACTTTCCATCAGAAATCTCCTTAAGGGCCCCAATCTGCAACAAGTCCAAATCAGGGTATAAGAACTCAACCTGTTTTTTTGCCTTGGCCGTTACATCAGGTTCTCTATTTCTGCAAGTGTGCTCCAATGCGATATATTACATGTTGAATCTTCATTAATAACTATTGGAATAGTGACCTATACATGCCATCATGACATTCGATGAGTTACCACAATTCTAATGAAAATTTATAATTTCATGTTAATTTCCTATATTGTTTTTTGGTCGTCTAGAACTCCAAAGCAAGTGTGCACAAAACGCAACAAGTGTACTCGACCTTGTGATTCACCCGATCGGATGAGCATTCCACAGCCGGAACCATAAGTAAATCGAGGTGAATGACCTCCGTAAGGAAGAATGAGAGGTAGATCACCCCGGCAGTTACTGAGTAACCCGGCTATAAATAGGTCAAGTTAGGGAAAGAATAGAATGTTTTACAAACCCCTTTTTCCATTACTCAACTACTCTCTATTTAAATAGTACAAACCTGCTCATTACTCAACTATCTAACTATCTAACCTTCCACAATGACTTCTATAAAAAAATTACTCTTATATATTATCAATTTGTATATTATATATTTATTTCTTAATATTTGTGTCATCCATCTATTTAAATAAACTCTTATACATTACAATTTACAAATTTATTATTATAATGCAAAAAAAATAACTCTATGTGGTAGAATTTCTATTAGATGCTCTCTCATCATCGTCTTCTGGTAGCTCATCTACGGATTGCCTTTCTATTTATTATATACCAATCTTCATTATCTTTGATCCTTTTTGGTAATAATTCTTAGTTATCTTTGAGTTGTAATGTGTTGTCGTCGCTCCATGTTTTAAATCATATTACTTATATTGTTCTTATGGTCCATTTTAGTTGTTACTTTAGTACAGTCTAATCCTTTTTTTAAAGAAACCACCCGGTGTGGAGCACGGGCACCCGTCTAGTTTGGTCTTAAAAGCAGTTTTCCATTCATCTCCCTCTTTGATCCTTATTTGATTGTACCCACTCTTTAATTCAATTTTGGAAAAAATGCAAGCACCATGTAACTCATCAAACATGTCATCAAGTCTAGGTATTGGGTGCCTATATTTAACTGTGATGTTATTAATGGCCCTATAATCGGTGAACATATGCCAAGATCCATATAAATCGGTGCACATACGCCATGAACTACCATTCTATCAAATTGCTAAGGCTTACCCAAAAGGATGTGGCCGGCTTCTATAGGCATAACATCACATAATATTTTATCATTATACTTGCCTATACTAAAAGAAACCCATGTAACTCATCAAGCATGTCATCAAGTCTAGGTATTGGGTGCCTATATTTAACTGTGATGTTATTAATGGCCCTATAATTGGTGAACATATGCCAAGATCCATATAAATCGGTGCACATACGCCATGAACTACCATTCTATCAAATTGCTAAGGCTTACCCAAAAGGATGTGGCCGGCTTCTATAGGCACAACATCATATAATATTTTATCATTATACTTGCCTATACTAAAAGAAACCAAAACTTGCTTGTCCACCAAAATTTCCTCATTTTCAACAAGCCATAGAAGTTTATATGGCCTAGGATGATTAGTTGTTTTCAAAGAAAGTTTATTGACTAATCTAGAGCTAGCCACATTTGTACAACTATCACCATCAATTATTAAAGAGCAAACATTTCCCTCCACCGAGCATCTTGTGTGGAAAATATTTTTTCTTTGTGATTGATCATTTTCCTTCACATTGACTCCTAGGAGTCTCCTAATCATTAGAAGGTCTCTTTGCACGGGAGCCAACTCACAACCACTTTCATTTACACTCAATAATGGTCACTCGTGTTTGTCACTCAATTGACTTTTTTTTTAATGAGATACTCTCTTGCCTTTTACCACTCCCTAAAAGTGCCGCTCTTAGGCTCTTAAAAGAACCAAACAAATCACTTATCAAGCTTGTGGTAAACTTAGAGAAGTTGTGACAAAACAAACAAAAATTAACATCCAAGAGGCCAAAAAGGACAATTTGAAACTCTAAGACAAAACTTAAGGAAGTTTAAAGACAAACAAGAAAAAATAACAAAGAAAGCACACTCAAAAGAATGCCAAAGAGACAAAGACCGACTCACAAGATACATAAGACAAAATAGTGTATTATTTGCGTGTTTAGAGAAAAACACCTCAAATGAACTCCAAAAATTCCAAAATAAATTCAGAAGATTAGAAATGAGTTGAGAAATTTTTGTAGACTTTTTTCAAACTTTTCTGGATCGTTTTGGACAGTTTTGCCCTTAGTAGCGTATTTTTACTAATACACGTTTTTTGTACCACGTGCTTTATTCGCACCCTAGACATTTTTTTTTGCTTCTTTTTTTGGATTTTTTTTTCACTTTTTTTATTTGCTACTTGGGTTTTGAATTTCTAGAAAATAATTTAAAACAAATTTTATAACCTCAACACAAATTCTCAATGTTTGGACTTCACCACACACAAATAATCACTTGGAATTATAACATACAAACATAAAATAACAAAGTGCTGAATTAATTGGAAATACACCTAGGTTTAGTGAGACTCGGGTAATTAGGAACAGCATCTAACCTCTCCACGTGAGGAACAGGGGCACCTAATCAATATTAGGACAATGAAATTGTTAGATATCACGCCAGGAAGGTAGCTCAGTTGGCGAGCTAAGGGATATGAAGGAGTTGCAAAGTTGCAAGAAGGAGGTCCAGGGTTCAAACCCTTGAAACTAACATTCCCCCATCTCCACTAACATTTGCTTATAAAAAAAAACAATAAGGGAAAGAAATAAATATCAAGATCTGATGGAGAAAAAAAAACAAGGATCCAATCAGAATGTGAGAAAGAATTAATTGAAATCAATTTGAATACAAAATCGATTCACCTCAAGATATGGATATAAAATCGTTTGCATATGATCAATCCAATTTTTTTTTTTGTCATGAAATTGTGGGAAAAAAATGATTACGGAGATGGCTCAATGATACAAATATGTGAATTATTGTTACTAATTCACTCAAAATCACTAGTGGAAAAAATGGATTCTGCATCGGCAATTAATATCGGTTCAAAAACTAACTGATGTTAAAAATAAGGCGGTGGCATTTTTGAAATTATCATGAAACTTTTCGCATCGGTTGAGGCTCTAACCGATGTAGAATTGCACACCTAAGGCAAGATTACACATTTAATATCAGGTCCAATGGCAACCGATGCGGAAAATCGAAAATTAGCATCATCTCTCTAATTGCAACTGATGCGAAAAATCCCCAATTTTTTTGAGCTCTCGCAACATTTCATTTAGCGCTTCGTTCTCACATTCTGCGTTCTCACAGGAAACCCTCTCACACGTCGTTCTCTCCCTCTCACTCTGCGTCGTTCTCTCTCACCCTCTCACCGTTCTCCACGCTGTTCTCTCTGCGTCGTCCACGCCGTTCTCTCTGCGGCGTCCACGCCGTTCTCTCTGCGTCGTCCACGCCGCTCTCTCTGCGCTGTCCACGCCGCTGCTTCGTCCAGGTCGTTGCTAGTTGCGCCGACGCTGTCTCTTGAAACCCACATCGTCGCTGTCTCGATCTCTTGAATCACCGCCTCTTCATGTAAGTTCCATTCTGTTTTTCTCTTCTGGACTTTCCTATTTCTGTTTTCATTCTCTAACAAGTACCCCCACATGGTAACCCCTTCATCTCTTCCACTCTCTAGGGTTTATGATTATTATTATTGCTGTTTGTTGAAGAAATTGTATGATGTTGTGTGATTAACCAGGGAAATGTGGGATATGCAGACTGCTGGAGAGATATGTGAAGAATAAAAACAACTCACATCACACGTGGTGGTGGTGGTGGTTTTCATTAATCAAGAGTTATTTTATGATAAAATAAGTATCAGTGAGTCATGTTTAGGGAAAACCTTACTGCACATTTATAAGACTTGTGATAATGATATTTGAGAGTTGAGAGACTGGTTTTATTGCTAGGTTTAAAAATCTGTACACTTTCTAATATTTCCGTGTCATGTAGAAGCAATGTTTTCTTTCTTTAGAATTGTGTTTTTTTCTTACCGATGTTCTTTATATGAATGGAATAAATGTTTGTACAAACTGGCATTGTTTATCAATCTGTTGATACACTTCTTCTCCATGGTTTATCTGCCCTTGTTCAGAGATATCTTGGAGCTGACTGAGGCCGTTAAAGTTAAAGATGCCGAGTCAGAGTCATATATATCTGAAATTGAGGTTTCCTAATGCCTTAACTTTTCTTCATTCGCAGACTAGATGAACAGCAGTTAGTGAGGGGTATGCTCTAACTTTCTTTTCTCATGATATAATTAATTGCTTTCCTGCAGACTATTGGTCAAGCATATGAAGATATGCAGACACAGAACCAACATCTGTTGCAGCAGGTGACTGAGAGGGATGACTATAATATTAAGGTATGTCTCGTTATCTCTAGTAAATACTGCCTTGCTGTGATCTTATTGAGAGAGAAAGAGAGGTTAAGAGAAACAAAATTTCCTGAATATGGGAGTCTCCCGTAGTGCTTGTACTATCATCTGGGCTTTTGCTAACCTGGTTGGTGAGAAAGTAATGATTCATCTTTGTAACTTAACAAAAAAAATCTTTGTAACTAATATCTTAACTTTTGCATTGTTCTCTACATAAATAATTCCACTTGTTTGTATTAATCATATGGCAAACTTTATGCAGCTTGTATCAGAAAGTGTGAAGACAAAACAGGCACATAGCACTTTACTGTCTGAGAAGCAAGCGTTAGCAAAGCAACTTCAACAGATCAATTCTTGTATAGATAATGCAAAGACTAGGATTTTACACAGTGAGGAGCAGGTCCTACTTCGCCTGCTGTCTTCTCCTCAACTTATATAATTTACTCTGATATTTTGCTGAACAACATTGATGCTGAGTGCTGACCACTGTTGTAACTTGTAAACATTTATTTGAATCCAACAGATGAAAACTATGCTATCTGAAGCTGTTAAATGTACTCAAGAGGAAAAACACCTTGCAGTCACCTTAGAATTTGCCAAATGGGAATTGGCTGATGCTGAGAAGGAGTTCAAGTTGCTCAAGTCAGCTGCTTCATCTTCAGAGAAAGAATATGACCAAGTTCAGAAAGATGTAGAAGCTATTGGAATGGAATTGGATAGTGAAAGGTATTTTTTTGTCTAAGTAGTTCCTCAATCAATTTTTGATCTGGGAAAGATTTCTAAACAAAAGCTCTTAGATTGGGATTCAAACTATCCTCCACTTCTTGAGCTTTTAATGGATGTTTATTTTGTGGGTGAGGGGAGAAACTTGCGGATGCAGTTTTAATTATAATGATGATCCTAGAGCCTCCAGAAGTTTGTGAAACCGATGAACTAGTGATATTGTTGAGGGGTTGAGTGAACAGGGGATCAAAAAGTAGTCTCAAGCCTCCAGAGTTGAATCATTTGACACTAAATTAGTGATCGGATATTTCTATGTTTCTTATTCATTGGTTTTGTTCAATGCAGGACCCGAGTAAGTTTGCTGTGGCTGCAGTTGCTGCACCTGCTGCTGCTTCTGGTGGTGCCCCAGCTGCTGCTGCTGCTAAGGAGGAGGAGAAGAAGGATGAGCCAGCTGAACAAGTTTGGTGTTTGCTTAGGTTATGTTTAAGTAATTTTTTGGTTATGTTTTGTATTATGTTATATGCCTAGTACAAACATTGTATAGTTCTTTCTATTTTCTCATCTTTTTTGTTGTTGTTGAGTTTAATGGATTGATATAACCAATCTTGCTTTTGCAAATGAATTCAATGATTATTGGTTTATTGAAACCAGGAGGATATTGTGACTGATATTTGCATTGTGATTCTCATTTTTCTTATGTTATCCTCTGTTTGTAGACATAATTGTAGCATGAGTTAGTAAATATATATATATATATATATTCTGTTTATGGTATTTAACAAAGCAAAACTGGTGAGTAATTTATAAATAAATGAATATACGCACAAATTGTGAAATTTTTTTTTTAAAAAAAGTTAGTTTTAACATCGGTTCCCATCAGGACCTGATGCGAAAAGTACTTTTCGCATCAGGTGGTTCTGAAAATCCGATGCCAAAAAGGTGCTAAAATCTAATTAAAAAGGACTTTTGGCATCGGGTGGTAATACAACTGATGCGAAAAATACTTTTCGCATCAGGTCCGTACCTGATGCAAAATGTGCGTACTTTTAACATCACCTGAATCTATAACGGACACGGAACTGATGCGAAAAGTCATTTTTAACCGATGCGAAAAGCCTAAATTGTAGTAGTGAATAATGGATCGTTCCATAATCAAAGAGATAACTAGACAATAAAAAGACAAAAGACAAGAAAATGGAAGAAAATCGAAAACACACTACAAGAAAATTGACATATAGTGACGGCAAAAATCCGTGGGTAAAGGGTTAAAAACCGTGGGTATAGCACCAAAAACCTATACCGACGGACAATTTTTTCGTGGTCTTTATTTGGCTATACCCACGGAAAAATGGCGTTGCTATAGCCTATAGTGACAGTTTTTTTTACCGTTGGACAAAACCTTAGAGCTATACCCACAGTTACTTTTCTGTTGGTATAGGTTTTAACAATTCTCTTAATTTTGCTATACCCACGCCTGAATCTCCATCGGTATAGGTTTTATTGACACCTCCTAATTTGCTATATCCACTGTTTCATTTTGTTGGTAAATTTAGAACTTATTAACAACATTTGTAGGTTTTAGTGACACCTCTTGTCATTAAACCAGTTAAAAGCTAAATATAATATATATATATATATATATATATATATATATATATATATATATATATATGAAACAATAAAATAAAATAAAATAAAACTCTAATCATATTAAAAATTAATCTCAAGTCTTACAAGCATGCCAACATATTGTAAATTATCATCAAGTCTTACTATAATCTCAATTTACAAAAAAAATCAAATACATTCTTGTGTTATCTAATCTTCATTGGCGCCATTATCTTCATTAGTTTCTTGAGAAGGAGAAAAGAAACAACTCGTCATCATTCTTGTGTTATCTGTAAGCCATGATAACACAAGCTTCCTTTAAGCCATGAGTTGCGGCAATAATAGTCAGCTCTGCACACTTTTCCGATGACACCCGCCTCTGTTGAGCAGAAGATTTAAAGTCCAAATAAAAAATTAGATCATATGAAAGGTAGTCCAATAGGTAGAGAGAGATAAAAAAAACTAGAGAGCATAATATTAAGAAGGATTTAAATGGTTTGTATATGGATGTGAGTAGAAATTATTGAAGATACTTGTACTATGTACATGGAGGAAAGAAAGTAACGTGAAACCAGACAGACTCAACTTGTGTCTTTCTTTACTCTGACAATGGATGATAAGTTAGCAACGGTACATACCTCAGATGAAACCTTCGCTCCAGAATTATTTGATGTTTCTATTGGACCGGGACAGACAACAATTACTTGGATTCCCTTCTGACAGAGCTGCCACCATAAAATGATTAAACTTAGTGGTGTATAAACTAATATGTACTGTATGATAATCAGGAAAAAAACAAGAAAAGGGAATACAAGTTCTCATGAACAATAATCAACAAACCATACAATGCACTTGAAATTGAAGAACAATAGAGCAATATTATAATGAACAAAAAGAGATGAAGACTACATAGGAATTACCTTGCCTCATAAAAATAAATAGTTGAATATTTAGAAAAATAAAGTGATAACAGAATGGATTTCCAAAATGATGTAAACAATTAAGCAGCCACCTTGATGGTGAAAACATTTATCAATCCAATCATTAAACAGGAAGAAACCAAATTTCATTTTGATAAGCCAACTGACAATGAAAACATTCCCAGATAGCATCAGTTATATAATCAAATCAACCAATAACAGTGCCGATCGTCCCACATACATGGAGACCGAATTAGATCAACAGCAGATCAACCAATAACAGTTATATATTGGCAAATGATGTTAATCGAGAAACTAAATTAGAGTTATAATAAACCTGTTTGATAGACCGAATTAGATCAACAGCAGATCGTCCCACATACATGGAGACGATGGTATTGAAAAGTGTGAACGCAGTTGATCCAGTATGATCAATGACATGCAGTTGGAGCTTGAACCTAGAAAATGGTGATATTTTAGTTTTGAAGTTACAACAGAACATAGTGATCACCGAAAACGAAATGACTAAATAGTTAAAAGTTTAATATGCAACTGCCTTATACATGTACCTAGGGGTAGCAGCAACCATGGTGTCACAGTTCTCACAAGCATGCATGGTTGCTGCTACCCCTGCCTTATACAATATAAATGTAATTAACATGCTGCATATATGGTTTGCTGATACTGATTTTCACAAAATTTTCTTTAAGACCGAAATTTGGTATGAAGCCAATATAGTTACATCTGAGGCCTCCAATAAATCAGCTATTATTGTCATTCGTGGGGTCTGTAGGAACTCCTCAGCAATGGTGATTGGTGAGTGCACTTGGTATCGCCATTTGAGTAATGGCCTGGCTTATAGACGAATTGTACCCTTCCATGCTGAATGAAACAAATGTTGTTTGTCAAACTTTATCCTATATATAATAATGTTTGTATTGTACACAAATTTCAAGAAATATAGTACCGTGATTTGTAATCTTTAATTTCTGGCAAGGTTTCATCATCAAGTATGATCTTAGTCCCAAAGAAAGCAGAGGATACAGCCATAACACCTTCAGCGCCGAAAGTTTGGAGACAATTAGTTAAACATTTGAATATTTCGTTCGCAACAAATAAATGTAACTGTTAATTATTATTTTGGGATCTCACCCTTGTATTTGTTTAGCCTGACCAGCTGAAGTATCGCAATGACTGGACCAGTATTACCAGCAGTGGCAAGATATGTGTTAATCCTTTCAGCATGTTCACTCCACAATGTGCATGTAATTCTGTTTTGCCTTTGATCAAAACAGAATCGATTTAAAATCAAGTGCTGTCTATACTATTGTGAATGGTATGATTGCCAAAAAAACACATTATTTAAGTCCATCATTTATTACGGTTATTGCCAAGACATCTGGTTTCATTTCAGTTTGGATTTTTCCAAAATCCATAAAGTGGCATGGAAATGATTCATTGGAATCTCTTCAGCTGATAAACATTGACATAGTTAGGCTAGTGAGATAAAACACATTTACAGTGCAGGAGAAAAACATTGACCAAAACACAAAGCATAACAACAAACGTCAGTGAGTAAAGACATTCAGCAGTAGTCCAAATCTAACCTGATCAATCCATGGAAAGAATCCTTCCTTCAGCTCATCAGCATAGCAACAAAGCATGTTACATGCTGTAGCTTTTTCCTCTAGAACACTAGTCTTGATTCCAATTCTTGATTCCAAATGATAGTAAGGTGGTTTAAGAAGTAAATATATAAAAACAAACAACCCATTAATGAATCAGAAAGTTGCAACATAATCAATCTCAAAGGAGTTCAGCAGAAATACATAAAGAATAGTGACCTACCTGCTTTGCATCAGCCCTAAACTTCTCCTTTCCAACAGCCATTCCAACCAAACTTATACACTCCATAGACTTGGCACCAAGCATGCGATTAGACTTATCAGTTGCATTGACCAATATAGCCTTCAGGTATGGCATGACTTGCAAGATGTTTAGCTAGAATCTCACCTTCATATCCATCATTGAAGAGTTAAAGAAACAATAAAAGTAATCAGTCAACAAACAAAATACAAATAAGTAAAGATTCAAGGCTTCAGGCTATAAAGGACAATCATTCTATATTGCAGAGAAGAATTTGAATACAAAAAAAAACCTGAAACAAAATAAAATAGCATAAAATAAACAGAAGATTTTAAAACTGTTATTGGATGGCATAGAGGGCAGGCTATCAAAAACTGAATGCATCAACTTCCTCAATCAAATTCATCCAAAGCTAATTAGTTTAATTCATTCTCTTATCAAAGTCATTACATTATAATACATTATGCAAAAGACCTGGGAGGAAAGGAAATGAAATATATTAAGACAAGAGCATAATTGATAAGAAAACAAGTGTAGAGTGTTGTGTGGTTTAATAAAAGAATAGTATGTATGAGATTGAGAGGAATACTTGTAATCCTAATGAATGTCAGAGGCGGCGATGGCAGAGGCGAAAATGAAGGTTTCAGAGGCGGCGATGAAGGTTTCAGAGGCGGATGCGAGGGTTTCAGAGCGCTCTTTCCTTCTTTCCTTCTATCCCTCTCTGTGGCGTTTCTGAGAATTAGGGCATTCATCGTACGACTTCCATCTTTAACAATTCGGCTTACCCATGCATAGGCGCGAAACATAGCATCACTTCCACGACCGCTACTGCATACCCAGATGGGGAGGCCGCTCCTTCCCCTTCTACCGATGTGGTTTGCCCTGTTTCTCGCTCTCTCTCTCTCTCTCTCTCTCTCTCTCTCTCTCTCTCTCTCTCTCTCTCTCTCTCCCTCTCTCTCTCTTGACCATCTGTTGTATGCGACTTGTGCTGTGAACAATCCACTTTCTAGGGAGTGAACCTTCGTTCAATGGCCTCTCATGAGTGGGTGATTAGAATATGATGGAGGATGAAAAAGTGTAGGGTTTTGATTTGGGGAAAACTGAACAAAGGAAAAAGAAAGAAGAAGGCGTAAAATTGAAATGAAAGGGCGTGAAAATTTTGATGTAAAATGAAAGAGCGGGCAAATTAAAACGCTACATGAAATTTTTTGTTACAAAAATGCTATATGAAATGAAAAACGAAAAATTGAAAAAATGCCTATACCCATGATACCTATACCCACGGTCCATTGCATTTGTGTAGGTATATGATACCTATACCCACAGTTTTAATAACTGTCACTATAAGCCTCCGTAGGTATATGGCAAAATTCTTGTAGTGACATGTAAAGACAAGGAATGAATTTATGTGATGAAGAGAAGCCACATCTTTCATGGAAAGATGATAATCCTCATGTTTGGATCGCCACAAAAACCCTAAGCTTATCTCCAAGATGGTTCAAGGAAGAACCCTAGAGAGAGCATTTATGCTAATTCCTCTCAAATTAAAAATATGACCAAATGTTTTTTACAACTTGCAAAACCACACCTATTTATAGGGGAATAGGTTGTGGACTCACTAACGTATGTAGCTCAGTTGGCGAGCTAAGGGATACGAATGAGTGCACCAAAGGAGTGCAAGAAGGAGGTCCCGGGTTCAAATCCCGGAAACTAACATTTCCCCCACCCCCACTAAGCTTGCTTATCAAAAAAAAAAAAAACATAAACCTAAAAGGCCAAATTCAAGCCCAAACTAGGCCTTACACAACTAGGCTTCTAAGAAAGGGAAATAACGTGCCTAAAAATGTTTGGCTTATTACAATTATAAATTTATCATTAAGCAAATTAATCATTTGAGCTTCCAATTGTTCTTTAATCTTCTTTGCTCTTCCTTAATCCAGTGCCAACTCTTGAATCTCTGTGCTCTTTGTGTCCATACACTAACAGAGGAGATAGAAAACGCTAACGCACTAAAATGAAGCTTTTGCTTTATGTCAAATCAGCGAAAATCAAGTGGACAACTTAGCTGTTTCTGCCACCAACCAAGTTGCTTTATAGCGACACTTGTCCACTTTCAAGTGGGATATGAAAATAGTTGGTGGCTTGTCACATCACACATTTTTGGAAAGCTTTTGGATAAATATCAACATTCTTCTCCATCTTAAGCTCCATTCTTGCTGGTTCAAATAGAGAGACACATAGAAATTTTTTTTTTTTCCATTTTCGTTCTAGCTACTATTCATCAATGAAGTAGAAATTCTGCGTTGCAATGCTGTGAGCGATGTTGCAGCATCGCGGGAACTGTCATCATTTGGAGCATTTTCCTTCTCTTTGTGATTTCAGTTTTATGGTTTTAGATATCACATTTATGCTTTATTTCTTGTTTTTGTTTCTCATTATGAGCCGACTCTCTTATAGTTGGGATGTTCTAACAATGTAATGAAGTTTTAATGGTTTTAATGTGATGTTTGATGTTTAGTACTATTTTATCCTTTGCGTAATACTTCTTCCAATGCTTATTTTAAAAGTGATCGGCTAAATATAAGTACCATTTATAGATTCAGACATTGTTTATAAATTGATCTCAAATGTTACTATGGATGAGTGGTTATTAAATGACACTTTAACAACCCGTTCTTAAACCTAGACATAGGAGAGTATAGTCCATAGGGTGAATACTGTGGGTACTTAATATAAAGGGGTGAACCTATTTGGAGCTTAGACATAAGTCCTATAGTAGGGTACGATCCTTACTTTTCACTATATTACTTGTTGTGATTGTGTACACTTTCACATTACCTTTCTAGCCTTATGACGGTTATGCTAACATGTACTCCTTTGTCAAAGATAGAGTAAAATTCAAGTTAACTTCATTACCACCGAGTGAACTTGATAAAAGCAAGAAGGAATCCAAATTGTTGGCGTCTTTAGTCACACATGCTCAATTGAAAGAAGCTGTAGATGAAATCCAAACTATTTGTTTTTTTCTATTGTTTGAGTCAAAGAAACTTCCGTATTGTCGAAATTAAACAGATGCTTACTGACTTTCTAGATGTTGTACTGAAAGAAGTTCCACGTGGACTACCGCCCATGCAAGATATACAACATGTTATCGATTTTTTTCTTGAAGCAGTCATTCCCAATATAGATCACCTTATAGAACGAGTCCACGAGAGCGTACCGAAGTTCAACGCCAAGTTGAGGAACTGTTGAAGAAAGGATTAATTTAGGAAAGTGTTGGCTCTTGTGTTGCCCCTGCAACTTTAGTACCCAAGAAGGATGGAAGATGGAGAATGTGTGTTAATCTAGACCACCCAATTCTTGACTCTTAGCCACTATGTTTGACAATCTCCATTTTTACAAGATTGTTTTTCCATTGATATCATTAATTACTATTTCTATTTCAAGTGTAATTTGGCCTCTAGAATTAGTATAAATAAGATCAATCCTTCCATGTATTTGCATCAAAATTTTAATAGAAATTGAGTGTCTCTTTGAGATATTGAGTGTGGATTCACTTTAGGCTTCTAAGTCACTTAGTTACACCGTATAATAAATCTGAAAGATTATAAATTTAAGAGAGGAAATTTTATCCCTTGTAACTGTGAAAAGAGGGAGGGTATTTGATTATATTTAAAGAGTGGACGCTAATCCAACCCTTGTGGCTAGAAATGTAATTCATTCTCGACTTGAACATAAGTGCGCGAGAATATTGGAAAGTGGTCAGTGGCAGTGATGTTGTGAGAGGTTCCGTCTCTGATACTTCAATGGTGTCGTCTCTAGGGAGGATGTTGGAAAAAGAAAAAAACAAATGAAAGATTTGGAAACAAAATTAATATAGGTAATAGCACTAACCAAGTAAACCATGAGATAGTGGGGGATAACCAAGTAAACCGTGAGATAGTGGGGGATAACCAAGTAAACCGTGAGATAGTGGGGGAGAGGTAGCGCTCAATCTCAAACAGCAAGTTGGCCCAGACAACAGGCGGTTAAGGGCGGTTTCGGGCCCAAAACACTCATCCGAACAAAACCGCGGTTGTCAAACACTACAGAAAAAACATGTATTTTCGGCAGATTTTTTTCGGCGAATTTTTTCCGTCGGTACATTTCCGGCGGATTTTTGGTATTTCTGGCTGATTTTTTCCGTCGGAAAATTTCCGGCGGAAAAAATAGTCTTTCCGACGGATTTTTTTCCGTCCATACATTTCCGGTGGATTTTAAAAAAAAAAAATTTTTTTTTTTTTAAAATCCGCCGTAAATTTTAAAAATCCGCCGGAAATGTGACCACCATTTTTTCCAGCGGATTTTTAACATTTCCGGCGGATTTTTAAATTTTTTTAATTTTAAAAAATCCGAAGGAAATGTGACCACTTGATTTTCCGGCGGATTTTTAACATTTCCGGCGGATTTTTATAATTTTTTTTTAAAAATCTGTCGGAAATTTTAAAAATCCGCCGGAAATGTGACCACTAGATTTTCTAGCGGATTTTTTAAAAAAAAAATAGATTTTTTGTTCAAAAATCCGCCGGAAAAATTCGGAGAGAAAAAATCTGCCCAGAAATAAAGATTTGTCCTACAGTCCTCTCATTCTCTCATTTCACTCTTTATTTCCTTCTCATTCTCTTCTACATTTTCTCTATCTTATCTTTCTTCTTCTTTCTCATACTCTCATGTCCATAAATTTCTTTACATATCTCTCTTCTATATTTCTCATTTCTTCTTCATTCTCACTCCTTCATTCTTATTTCTTCTTACTTCTTTATTCACATTCTCTCCTATATTATTATTTCTCATACTCTACTTCATTCTTATTCCTTCTTACTCATTCATTTTTCTTTATTCTTCATTCTCATTCATTATCATTCCTTCATTCTTATTTCTTCTTACTCTTTCATTCTTATTCCTTCCTACTTCTACATTCTCATTCATTTATTTCTTTTCATTCTCTTCTATATAATTTTTCTCATATTCTAATCCATTTTCATTTTTTCTTACTTTTTATTGAAAAAACATTAAACTTTAAAATACATATTCTAACGTGCATTTCCGGCGGATTTTTCAAAAAAATAATTTTTTAAAAAAAATATTAATTTTTTTTTAAGAAAAATCCGCCGGTAATGTGCACTTCCCTCGGATATTTCAAAAAAAATTTAAAAATTTGTCGGAAATTACTGGCGGAAAAATCTGCCGAAAATGTGGTTTCCAGCAAATCCGCCGGTAATGTGTTTCCAGCGGATTTTTTTTTTGAAAAAAATCCGTCGGAAATTTGAAAAATCCCCCGGAAATTACCGGCGGATTGTCCGCCGGTAACCATTACCTGCGAACGATTTTCCGGCGGAAAAAATCCGCGGAAAAAATCCGCTGGAAAAAATCCGCGATTTTCTTGTAAACTCAGGCCCAAATCCGCCCAAATTTTCTGTCGGTTCTTTCGGGTTCGGTTCTGCGAGTTGGCGGGTTACTCGGTTGGGTAGCATCGGGTTTAATCAACAACCAGAGAGAAAAATTTGCAGAACAGATAAAAGAGAGACCTTTTTTCTGAAGACATCTCAGATCTAAACATAAAATGTAAACTTTTTTACAAGTTATACATGCAATCATATGAAAGGAACCAACAACAAAAATGAAAGCTTTCAGTTTACACAACTTATAAAATACCCATTTAAGAACAAGAAATTCAAAAACTATACATAAAAATTTAATCTTTTTACAAGTTACACAAACAATTATACAAAAAGGAAAGATTTTGCATAAGTAATCCCGGACACATTTACAATAGAAGAAGACATTGTAGGAGAAGAAGAAGGCAGCAACATTGTTGTGTTCTGTCACAATGGTAACATGCAGACTCGAAGCTGCTTGAGCAGACTCGCCGTTGATGCCGTCGTTGGTGTGGATTTGTTGTCGTCGCTTTGAATGAAGGGTTGTTGCCGTCACTTTGAATGAAAGGGTGAAATAACACTACCACTAATTATCTGGTAACTGAAACATTTTCAGAGAGAGAGAGAGAGAGAAATGTTGAGAGTTTGAAAGAAAATTTAAATTGAACATGAGAGAGAGAGATGGACTTGAAAGAAAAATTAAATTGAACATAAAAGAGAGAGAGAGAGAGAGAGAGAGAGAGAGAGAGAGAGAGAGAGAGAGAGAGAGAGAGAGAGAGAGAGAGAGAGAGAGAGAGAGAGAGAGAGAGAAATGGACTTCAAAGAAAAATTGATCACATAAAGTGAAAAAGTAAATGCAAGTGGTGTGTTGTGTCATCTGTCATGTGGGTATGTGTGCAGAGTGTAGACTAGCATTGCAATAGCCAGATAGGTTTTAACCATTTTTATTATCTAGCAAAACAAACACAAACGCATTGCTTATATTTTCGGGCGGTATCGGGTAGCGATGGGTGTGAGTTGCCACATCGAGCCCGCCCATGCAAAACCACTTCAACCCGTTTTTTCTCACCCGCAACCCGTGAACCAAACTGACCCAATCCGTGTGCTGTCATTTTCTATCGGTCAACTCGGTTTTCGGGCGGGCCCGGTTTCGTTGTCCAGCCCTAACAGCAAGGTTGTGAAAGTGCCATAGTTTTTTACTACTTTATTTTTTTTTTAAAGATAGAAGGGCCCCCCTTGAGTATTTTTTACATCAAAACTAATTTTTTTTAGAAAATTTGGGGGTGCCAATGGCCCCACCAGGTCCCTCCTCCCTCCGCCTCTGCAACCACCCTACAATGGAATCCCAGATTTGGTATAGTAGCTCTGTTGGCAGTGGCCTAGGGTTTGCTTGCAGAGGTAGCCCTGGGGAACTATGTGGTACAAACTCACGTGGACGATGAGGAGGGTGCAATTGGATGTAGGCACACTAGCGGACCTCTCTATTAAAATTGATAAGGCTTGACTATATCTATTGATGGATAATTTACTTTTGTGTGGCATTACATGTTGGACAACTTTGACAGGCACAACGTGCTTTCTTTGATAGAAATCGTTTTTATGTTTATTAAGCTTTTTTTTTTGACAAAGATGTTTATTATGTTAGCAACACATGTGTTCTTATGGTTTATATGTTTCTAGGTTTTACCATGGGATCAAATGAAACGACAATTTCATGTGCATGGCATTAGCATCGATGATTATATAGTAGTGCGTAAAGTGTCCTATATATTTAGCATAATAAAATCTTCGAGAAGGTACAATGATCGTGTTCTAATGCAATTTTAATTTGTTCAAGTTCCAAACACTTGAAATTTCAATTACTATCTTCTTTCTTAAGGAAAACAACTCACATGGGGACCAATCTCCAAAACTTTCCAATTCCCAATTGAATAAACAAAATTAAAGGAGAATACGATGTACTACCCACTTTTGTTTAGCCAGAAGCTGAATTGCTGACACAGCTTAGCACTCATCCACGTCACACCACGCATTCCTCATTCAAAGTTTGACTTCAATTTCCTTAATAATCAAAAGGCTATATTTTTCAATGTCTTTTTATATGATTTTTTATTTCAAATCGGACATGAAAACTTGAACAATTTTTCATGGATAATTTAGTTAAAAAAATATGGTTAATGAGGTGTTGAGTTTGTTTAATAGATATATCAAGATGTCATAACACTTGAATATTATTTTCAGGTGTTCAAATATACAGTAATCTATAACACTTCGTCAAAGAAATTTACTACCCTATATCTGAACGGTTGAAAATAGTGTTTAATGAAGTTCAGTTGATGATAATTAATTTGACTTTTATATATCCATTAACTAAACAAAACGCTTCATCACTACTAAAAAAGTATAATGAGAAAGGAAAAATTAATGGTAGAAAATGTGAATTTCGTCTCTAATTTTATCACTAAATTTTGTGATTTTTTTACCAACGTGATGTGGTACAAGTGGTAGATACTTGTGCTCCTTAACCATTTGGTTACGATTAGTCTCCTCCACAATCGTCGTGGATGATACATTTGGTTTACCAACAAAAATTATGTAATTTTTTTTGTCACTGTCTCATTGGTGCGCAATATCCACCGGCTTTACCGATGACTAATCTATGCTAAGGAACCTGACTAGCCACACTAAGTTTTTTGATTTTAGAAGTACCGATGAATTTTAAATTTGCCGTCGCTAATTTTAGTCAATAATTAATATAGGTTTTTCTTTTTTTTTTTTGAACAAAAATTTAGGTTTTTCTAGTAGTACCTTAACCATATTTTTAAACTATATATTAACCATAAAAATTGTCGCCGAATTTTGATGTCTAAGGAATATTTCTCTTAATTGAATTGTGACATGGTAACAACATATATAATGAAGAAAAACAAAAGTTAAAGAAGAGAAAGAAAAAGGAGAATACTAGGAAAGGCTTTCTTTTCAAAAGAAAGAGAATCTAATGGATTAACCGGCCATGATCCATATCATGAACAAGAAAACGTTATATATAAAGGCTTGAAGTACATCCATAAGGACCTCACTCTCCCTAAAACATTTGATTGGTAATTTAATGTTGTGATTGTGAGTTGAGGCAAGTTAGAATAATGGCCAACATGCAAATTGTCCCAGCTTACAAAAATAATGTGGAGGCTCAGTATGTTGAAATGATGGTACCCTTGTATTCTTATGGCTGTGGCAAGAAAATAAAGAAAAGCTTATCTGGTCTCAAAGGTAAATTTAATAGGATTTAGTTTATATACATTGTCATCGTACAAGATTTTATACAACATTGTCAATTACGAAATGATATGTTTTTACCTCTAACTCTTTTTTTGCAAATTGTTTCTCAACTTACTCTTGATAAACACACGATAGTAGTTTTTGCAAATTGTTAATTCGTCTCCAATTTTTGTGACTTTGCGTGCCAAGTTTTTCTTACTAGTGGTTGTGGCTAAATTATGGTTGTGGCCGGTTGTTTTGTAGGCAACAGTACAATTTGGTGGAGATAATTTAGGATTAAGTATAAATTACTTCACGTGTATGAGTTTGTGGATTGTGTTTGTCACTCTATTTGCACACCAAAAAAGAAAAAAGCTTAAAAGCATTTTGGAAAAAGGGGGGGTGCATTTAGAAATACAGGGGTGTAAATAGTAATCCCAGTTTTGGGTCTACTCTACTTAATAGCTGGTGGGCTGTGGGTAGTGACTTGTGATCCGTTGTCTCTCCTTCAAATTAAATTTCTACTAAAAATTGGTAGAAAATTAATTTGACCATAGAGAGAGATCACTTAATGCTGCTAAGGGATATTGAAGGAGTGCACCAAAAAGAGTGCAAGAAGGAGGAGGTCTCGGGTTCAAACCCCGAAAACTAACATTCCCCCACCACCACTAACATTGCTTATAAAAAAAACACTTAATGCTGCTAAATTTTGATCAAATCAATGTCGTAAGAATTGGACGGTTCAACAGGTTGGACCTAGAACTGGATGGATAGTCTGGTGGTTTGGTTCAACCCCTTTCGACCGGATTGAAACGCAGTTCAACCGCTTTACGCCGTAAATTGACTCGGATTGAACCACCCGAAATGTATTTTCTTTTTTACTTTCTTCCAAAATTTAATATTTTTTATTTTATTATTAATTATTACTCATTCGGTTCAACCATGATTGAACCGAGTGAACCAATTGAAACATAACCCGGAAGGTCTCCCCAATTCAATCCCCATCCGTTTTAAAAACATTGGATCAAATTAGTCCCTGAATCTTAAGAAACAAATAACAGCATTAAGCAATGTTATGAACTATGGCTTGCAAAGTCAAACTCATTATCTAATGGAATATTTTTAGGTACAAGAAACTCAATTTCAGACTTTTAGGATTATTTTTCCACTATTATTATTTGAATTACATTTAGTTCTTCTTTCAATTTATTCAGCTACTAGGAATTTCTAAAGTCAAAACAATGGTGCTTGTCTAAACAGTCCCTTCAATAAAACAGAACATTGAATTTAAACTTCAAATGTTGTGTTCATATAATTTTCGGTGACACACCATATTACTACGCATAAATATAGTGAAGTTCCCTTTCTATTGAAAACTCTCCTAGACTCAACTAAATTAATAAATTATCATACCATCTTATTTTTATTTTAATATATATGTGGAAACTTATTGACAATTGATGTCAGGTATATACTCAGTAAATGTGGATTATTGTCAACAAAAGGTGACAGTATGGGGAATTTGCAACAAATATGATGTGTTGCAAACTGTAAAAAGCAAGAGAAAAGATGCACGTTTTTGGAACCAAGAAGACAATGTTGTATTAGAGAATTCACAATCACAGCCACCATCACCAATTCCATTACCAACTTTTCCTTACAAGGATTTCAAACCTTCTTTATCTTTAACTAAGGTTCGGTCTCTAAGTTTAAAAGCATGGAAGAAGGTATTTGCTAGATCATATTCTTTCTAGAAACAAGTGATCAGTGGAAGATATATATATATATACACCGATTGTGTAAAGATTTTTTACATTGTCAGCCAATCACGAAATGACATGTCATAAAAATGATTGACTTCATCTCAATTACCTAAAAATTCACCCATGCTATGTTTTTTGGTTGGTTGACGATGTAAAAAGTCTTACACTAGCGGTGTATACTAATTAAACCCTAATTAAAAATGTATGGTTTGGTATGAGTTTGTGTTGTATATATATTTCATTGTTGTAGCATTTGGGTTGTTGCATTATCCTTGTACTGTTCACTTTTACATGTAATGATGCAATTTGGTTTTGTTAGTTGAATATGGTATCATAAGATGATGATGGAGCCTCTACAGAAAACAACTAGCCTTTGCTATAATAAATAATCACTCATTATGCTACATTTGGTTTCTTCCTGTTTGAGGCAAGTTGTGTTCTCTTGTAGGAACATATTGCTCATGCTGCTTTTTACTAATACTATTTGTTGTGGGCCTAACCTATCTAGAGATCTATCTCCAACACCATTCATACCAATTAGAACTTTTTCTTGGGTTAACAACATTTATTTGCTAGACAATTAACTATGGTCATCAACTAGAGCTGTCAAAGACTCGGCCCCGCATACTAGGCCAAAACGTAAAAGCAAGTTTGGTGAGCCTAATTGTCTATTGGCCTATGTTTTTGTAGCCCAGTCCAGCTTTTTGACACATGAAACCAAAAAAGTGTTTTAAGAAACATTAAAAAAACAGGCTCAATCATGTCCATGGACTAACTAGGCTTTTTCAAGCATCTATTTAGCGAGTCCAACGCAAAAGGGTCATCAGACCAGCCCATTGAGCTAGACCAAAATTAACACCTCTACTTTCAACTATGTTCATTAAGTTTGGATCCTTTCCAACCTATCTCTCTCCATTTCCTACTGCATCCTCCCTTTCTCTCTTATAACTTAGGAAACACATTTGGTACAATCGAGAAAAAAAAATAAAGTTACTGTAGTCAACCAATCTTATCTGTTGGATCTTGATCAAACGATTCTCATTGTGAGATGACTTTTGAAGCGCTTTAAAAAAGCAGAAACGTCCGATTAATATGAGACTACCACGAATGATAGAGCGCATCAACTTCAGCATGTTGTAACCGCAGTCAATTGTGATCCCATAAATGCGGACCGCGATCACATGTAGTCATATATGACTCCTCGGTCCTACATTTCGGCCAATTTTTTTTGACAATATTGAAATGTTCAACAGAAAAAAGAATTCGAGAGAAAATATAAGATTGTAGTGAATCCTGTTCCCATAAATTCACACTCTATCTTGTTTATCTCTCTCTTGCTGATATTTTTTCCCTCTTTCTCTCTCTACTACCGCATGATGAGAGTATCCAAAGTGATGATGATTATGTTCACATTACATTCCTTATCTGCAATAGCAATCTTTTAGATCCATGAATTTCTACCACCATATAAATGAGACAAATCAATAGAGAAGAAACATTCACTTCTGCCAAACCCATGTGTATGAGCTCACCAGATCAAAAAAAGTTAGCCAAATCCCCACAGGCCATGATAATCCAAACCATACATACATGTACCAAACTTCATGTCCAAAACTTCCAACCTACTCCAAATTTAATTCTCCAATATATTTTTTACAATAAAATAAAACCAAATCAGCTCCTCAAAAGCTATGATTAGACCACCCAATTAAATTCTCTATTTCAATGATGAGTATCATTTCAATTTTCATCCACCCAAATAAACAGTGTTTGAATGTGGATGTGAATCTTTGTCTTTTGATATAATCAAATTAAAATTATACATTATCAAAAAATATATATAAAGTCAAATTATTGCATCTTATTATCTAATCATTGTGATAATTATGACATAAAAATATGTTAATTATTATGTGTCTAAAATTCACTGTACCAACATGGTATGGGCTCCTTAACCATTTAGTCGAGGGTTTGATCCCTGGCTGGTGCTTATGAAAAAATAGCTGGTGGGAGAGGTCAATCCCTTAAATGGATCTCAGTATTCGTAGAAAATACATTGGTTTAAAAAAAATCACTGTGCATACCCAAGAAAGTGCCAGAATTCTATTCCTTTTTGCCAACCTCTTCTTATGTGGGGTCATAACTTTATTCCATTTCAACCCCACAATTTAAATCCTATTGGCACAAACCACACGTTAGAACTACCAAACTCAGATACAAAAGAGCTTATTTATATATAGGACCCTTTTCTCTCTAACAAGTTCTAATCCTTCAAAACAAAAAGAAGAAAAAGAAGGTAGAAAGAAAAGATGATAAGGGTTGTGGATATGACAGAGATGATAGGAGAGTACACTGCAGTGCTTACAAGAGTTACAGAGCTCCTCCGTGGCATGAGTTTTGGTGGTCTTAGAAGGAACCTTCGTTTTGCTTCCACAACAACCTCTTCTTCAGATTCAGCTTCTTTTCTTGTTTATTTTTGATCATATATTGGTCAGAAAATGAAACTGAGCTTAGTTCTTTTTTCATGTTTTAGGATGTTTATTTATTGCATAATAAATTGATTCTGTGATGAATATTGAATAGGCCTTGTTAGACTTTTGCATTTGATGTGTAATTATGACAGATTTTGTTATAGAGAATCAGTTCTTGTAGTTTTTGTTATTATCTGACATTCATTCAATTTTCCCTTACTTTGAAGTATTCTTCAGCTGCAGAAGCTTGAAATATGCCCAAAAAAAAAATTTAGAAAATTTTCTATATTACAAAAAATAATATACTCTGAGCCTTGGAGTTAGTGAGCCAAAAAGTTCTTGGTATATGGTATATGGATAATGTACTCTGAACCTGTATATATAATGAAACAAATTATATGACTTCCAATTATATAAAATTGCATATATAACATTAACAACAACAACTACAATGATAATAGATAATAATGAAAACTGAAAATTCAATAATAGGGTGTTGAGAGAAAGACATTTCTCATCCACTGCATTATTTATCAACATGTTAATTTTCTTTTAGATCTTATCTTATTCTATTGGCATTGTCTCTCTACAAGAATTATTATTGGAAATGGAAAGGACATTGCAGAAAAGTGAAGCATAGAATACCAATTATGCAATGTGGTGGACATTGCTACACCAAGGCCATATGAAAACTGAGAGTCGCATAAAAAGGTTCAATGATTAACTAGTGTCTGTATCCATGACTTTAATGTTTATCTGTCATGTGAAAATCTTTTCAAGTTATTTTCAGTAACAGTATTTTGTTATCGAGCAAATCAAACTTTCATCATGTTAATTTGGAACCACTAGTTACTCTGTTAACCACTAAATCGATTAAGACATTTTTTAAAGCTCCTTTTACATTAAGCTCCCCCCCTCTCAAGAATATACACAAAGTCTTTACAAAATATTCAACAATCTCTCTCTTCTAACAATCCAATTCCAACAAAAAAATTTCTCACTTAAAGACCAATTTCAATCGACCTTCGCATGTCAATCATGCTGAGTAAAGTAAGTAATAGAAATCATTGTTATCGAACCCGATCCGACCCAGCCGGTTGGACAAGTTCGAGCGCGAATAGGATCTGTGGCCGATTCGGTCATCATGTTGGATAGTGCCACAATCGTTTTTATGATAAACATTTGCTTATTCCAATTTCGCACGGAAGTGTTGTGATTTTTGTCCAAAATTCACGCAGGTTTATTTTTTGTTTTGCTGAATAGATTCATGCACGTTTATTTATGAATAAGTATGTGCTTTCTTTTATATATATTTTTATTTTTATTCAATACATTTTTAAAATTTATGCTAGTCACATAATTAATTATATATCCTAAAAAATTTAGGTAATTGGGTAAAGGAAAAAATTGGTAATTTAGGTAAAAAAAAAATTGGCACCGGACCGGACGACTATCCTCAAGATTGGATTTCAGAGGTGGATCTCCACCACAAAGCATGGCAGAGGCCGCCTTCAAGGAAAAAGAAAGGTCGACGGCGTATTAATCCACTAAAAATAGGTGTAATGATCACATGATTGAGGGAAACCAAAGAGGAGAGCCCAAAGATGAACGTCAAAGACGATGATGGAACGGAGAGTGTACTAGTTGTAGGAGGCAAGGAGTACATTATGGCTACCAAATCCTAGCACATTATAAGGGATGAGGGAGCGCCACTAGATCGAAACCCTAATACACTAGGGAATAGGAGTAGGAATAGGAGTGTCGGTAGAAAGAAAACCTAGCACATTATGTAAAAAAAACTTTATTTTTGGTCAACTAATAAAAGGACTTCAAAAATAAATAACAAATAATTTGCGGGTCTCTTCCTATGTGTGCACCCTATTTTACTTATACAACCTCTTATTTCTACTTTTTGCACCCCTCGTATTTTCTAATTAATCTGCCTCCCCCTCAAAACAGGGGACCGCAATTCACTGAAGTTATTTTTTACTACAGTCACAGCAGTCATCACACACATATACCATTGGATCCTCCAACATTTAATCCTGTCCTTTAATTTTCTTTAATAAAAAAGTAAATAAAAAACAATGGAGAGGAGAGAGAGGGAGATAGCTGACTGCAGCTAATCCCAATCCCAAAACAGGGCTCTAAATTATGGGCCTTTCCCATGTGTGCACCCTCTTTTAGTTACACAACTCTATGTTTTTACTTTTCGCACCCCCACATATTTTCTAATATAGATCTCCTCTCTAAATCCCTTTTTTTCCACCTCTTCTTCCCCATAAGTTTTTGCTTTGCAGCATTGTTTGTTTTCACCTAGGGCACTTATAGCGTGAAGTACTTTGAGTGTAGTAGTCCACTGGTGCACCTTTTTTTTTAGATAAGCAAGCAATATATTAAGGGGGGCACTAGGGGTGCACCCAACCCTTACATAGTTATGGGAAGGGGAGAGGCCTCATTAAAACCTCCCTGAGCCAAAACCCTTTGGGAAAAAGACCCAAGGAGGAAAAAAGAGTACCTCAAATAGAATGGGATGCTTATAGCGCCTCTAAGCACCCCACAGGGCAAGTACACCAATCTGAAAACGTGGCCCCGCTATTTCTCCCCTTCCGAGCTACAAACCAGCTCCAAGATACATATTTAATAGAGTATACAATTGAGTTTACATTTGCAACAACCCCCTGAAAAATAGTTCTATTCCTCGCCATCCATATTTGCCACATTGTTGCAATCCAAAAAATATGTTGGAGCCTACGAACCTTCTTCCCCTTAGCAAGCTTGCAGACATTTTGAAATGTCTGGAGCACATCATTACCCACACCACCATCCAAGTTTAGCCATATGGATATGCCATGCCACACTGACCGCGTAACCATACACCTGCAAAAAACATGACCAGCAGATTCCACTTCACGGAAGCAAAACACGCAAGACATCTCATAGGGCGAGGACAAAATTCCGCGAACGTGTAGATTTTCCCTTGTGGGGATTTTGTTCAACAATAGCCTCCAGCTAAACACCAAGACCTTCGATGGCAAGTCGCTCTTCCACAATGAACAACATGCTTCTATCACGGGTTCAACATGTAACAATGCATTACCACGACTTCTATTACTCACCCACTCGTAGCATGACTTAACTGTGAAACCACGGATAGGATCCGGCAGCCAAACCCACCTGTCCGGCACTCCCACAATCAGCTGGACTCCTCGCAGAAAATCTGTCAGTTCCGTGACAGCAACAGGGCCTGCAGCAGCTGCTGCCGAGACCCAAGCACCATCCCAGGACCAACCCGAATCGCACCACAGTCCCATATCAGCCACTGCACTTTCCTTAGTTCCGCTAGCCTCCATAACCGAAGGGAATAGAGATGCAAGAGGCTCAGTTCCTAACCATATATCAGTCCAAAATTTCAGTTTTGTACCGTTTCCCAGCTTCAATTTAGTCACTCCACTGAACCAGCTGCTGTCCAAGTGCAAACCGCCCCCTAATAGTACCAAATCGCGCCACCAAATCGAAGTTTTTCTTGCTAGAGTAACCGGAGGTAACACACCAGGCCAAGAGGAATTTTTCCCATATCTATTAATCAACAATTGCTTCCATAATGGTGAATCATCATCCAATAATAACCTCCATCTCCACTTTGCCAATAGAGCTATATTGAACACTTCAAGATCTTTTACACCCAATCCACCCAAATGTTTTGGTTTACATACCAATTCCCATTTAACCCAAGCCATTTTCTTCTTATCATCATCACCTCCCCACAAGAATCTTCTTTGTAGCTTTTGGATATCAATGATAACCTTCTTGGGTGCCTTGTACATAGAGAACAAGTACAAAGGTAGGGAAGAAAGCACGGAATTAATTAATGTTACTCTCCCACCAATAGATAGTCTTGAGCTTCGCCATAAAGACAACCTAGCCTTAATAGAATCTATTACCGGTTGCCAAGTCGATGCTCTTCTCGGATTTGCCCCAACCGGAACCCCCAAGAACTTAAACGGAACCGTACCCACTTTGCACGCCAAAAAGGATGAGATACCATTCACTGCTCTTTCCTCCATATTCAATCCTACTATGTTACTTTTTGCAAAATTGACCTTGAGCCCCGATACCATTTCAAAACTTCGTAGCACCGCCTTCAAACCCCATACACTCCTATCACTTCCATCACAAAGGAAAATCGTGTCATCGGCAAATTGCAACATTGACACGGACAAGTTCTCACTAACTTTGAACCCATTAATGCAATCGGCCTCCTCCCCATTCCTCACCAACCCGGCAAGACCTTCCGCCGCAATTAGAAAGAGAAAAGGCGCCAAAGGATCACCTTGTTTAATTCCTTTTTGTGCCGAGAACTCCTCCGTAGGACTACCATTAACAAGCACCGAGATAGAGTTCGAAGTAAAGCACTCTAGCATCCACCTTCTCCATAGAGTATTAAAGCCCATTCTCATCATCATATAGTCCAAGTACTTCCAATTCACTGTGTCATATGCCTTTTGGAAATCAACCTTTAAAATTAGACATTTCTTCCTTAGCCTTTTTGCCATATCGATCACTTCATTCACTACTACAACGCCATCAAGGATATTCCTTCCACCGATGAATGCATTTTGGTTCTCGGATATAATCTTTGACATAACTCTTTTCAACCTACCGGCTAACACTTTAGCCAACAACTTGTACATACAACCGATGAGGGAGATGGGTCTATATTCCTCAAGCCTTTGGGGATTCTTATTTTTGGGCACCAAGGTCATAAAAGAAGCACCCATAGCCTTAGGTAATCTAGCAAATGAATGGAATTCACTAAAAAAATTAATTACCTCCGGGCTAATAGTGTCCCAACAATTCTTTATAAAATTGAAATTGAAGCCATCCGGTCCCGGGCACTTATTACCGTCACAATCCCAAGCGGCTTCTTTGATTTCCTCCAACGAAAACGGCCTAGTCAACATATCATTCCCCTCCAAGCTCACTTGTTTGAAATGTACCCCATCAAGAGTAGGACGAGGGAAAACCTCTTCCTTGAAGCTTTCCTCAAAGTGGTTCTTGATGGCTCTTTTTACTCCATCTACGTCCTCAATCCAAGTGTCCCCCACCTGTAATTTAACAATCTGTAGTCTTCGCCTGTTGCTATTAATACAAGCATGGAAAAATTTGCTATTTGCATCCCCCTCAGCCAACCACTTGACTCTAGACTTTTGTGCCAGTAGGTTTTCTTTGATTTGCAATTCCTTCCAAAATTCTACACTCAACAGTCTACGCTGATCAACTCTTGGGGAACCCCCCTCAGCTGCCAACTTTTCTGCCTCCTTCAGATCTTTGACTATATTTTCAATGCCGAGATCCCTGAATCCGAACACTTCCTTATTCCATTTTCTCAACCGGTCTTTCAGCAGCTTCAGCTTTTCCTTCAAAATATAATAGTGCCTACCCTGACAGGGAACCGAGGACCAGCATTCATTCACCACCTTCTCGAAATCACTATGCTCAAGCCAGCAGTTGTTGAACCTGAATGGTTTTGGCCCCCAGTTTGTGATGGAGCTAATCAACCAAATGGGGCAGTGATCTGATACATCTCTATCCCCCACCCACTGTGCCGAGATATGCCATCTAGCCATAAAACCTTCGGACACCAGAAACCTATCTATCCTGCTCATCGTAACACCGTCAGGGGCAAAATAAGTGAATTTTTTACCTAGGGCGGGTATATCAATGAGCTCCATGTCTTCCACAAATGAATTGAATTCCATCAATTCGGCGTTGTGATTATTGGCCGAGGCACCTCTTCTTTCATTCCTATTTAACACCGCATTGAAATCCCCCGCAAGGCACCAATGTCCTTCCCCTAACTCATCCTTCAATATACACAACTCATCCCACATGCGTCTTTTACCAGATAGACTACAAGCTGAGTAAATATTTACTAGATAACACATGGAGTCGTGGAGCTTTGCAGCTACACAAGAGAAATGCTCCCCGGTAAAAGATGATTGAACATCGAATAGGCCACGGACCCAAACACACAATAGTCCTCCAGATTGACCTTCTGCATCTTTACTCAAAAAATCAAACTCCCCTCTCCCCCATACTGAGGATACCATCCTTCTAGTGAGGCCGCTTCGCTTAGTCTCTTGAAACATACATACATCAAAGTTACCGGAGGAGATAACATGCTTTATACGTCTTCTTTTTTCCGCTCCTCCCCACCCACGCATATTCAATGAATATACCTTCATTTAGACTTTTTTGTGTTTTTCCCCTTCCTTCCTTGGTCAACATGGTCCCTTGCTTCCATTTCTATAATCCTCTCAATGTAAACCTCTTCCACATCTTCGCCTGTAACCCCCAAGTCTTTTGTTGCAATCTTCCACAATTTACCGGCAATCATACTCTCATGGTCCTCTTCAAATCTAGCATTACCCATCCTTATACCTGAGTCCCCCACTGAGTTATTATTAAGATAAGACCCATCCCCAGAGAGATTACCAGATTCACACGAACCAGCACGTGGGGGGTTGCGCTCCACACCATGTAAACACTGCAAAGATGAGGACTGCAAAGAAATCCCAGTTGCGGCCTGCCTGCCTGATCCAGGGGGGTTAATAAAACCGGTCTCTGCCTGGCCCAGATCCGCACAGCTGGGCTCAATCCCTAAGATGTCACTTGAGTGGGCCTGTCTCTTCTTTCTTTTTTTGTTTCTCTTCCTCTTTTTGTTTTTTGATGGACTAACTTTTGACATACACCCCCCTACCTTACTAGTACCACCTTTTTCAAAAATTCCCCCAAATATTCCTCTTTTAATATTATTATTATCACAATGGTCTCCATTCCAACCAATACACTCCTCAGAACGATTGCAACTTTCAACGTTAAGAAAAGTAGCCGGCACCATATTAACTTGACAGTTAATATCATTATTACTATTCAATATCCTGGAAGGCGTGGGGGGCCGCTTGCTTTCCACGCAATTATCACCTAGATTCATATCACAGCGCCGCAAGCTATTGGGAATGTCAACCGACTCCTTAACAACGGACCCCACTACGTCATCGCCGTCGTCGCAGCACTCAGGGGACGCTGCACCTTCCTCCTCCGTATCGGAAAACCCGAAACCACCACCAACCGCAGTGAACAGCGCTGGTTCTTCTTCTGATTCATCAGAGTAAACTGAGGCTTGATCACTCTTTGAAGCTTCATCACCACTGACTGAGCCACTAGAGGGACTGTTCCATTGATGCGGTCCAATCCATTCTTCTATCATCTTAATATGAAACAGGGACTCATTGATATTGGCTACCACCACCATATTAAATACATCAAAACTCCTAGTTCTGATTCTAATTCTAGCAACATCCAGAGAAGTTTTCGTCCTTGTGGCCTCATCAACCCCCAGGAAATCACCATACTTACGTGCCAAGGAAGCAAAGAACTCCTCATTCCAAGCATGAACAGGAACACCGTGGCATCTCAACCAGACGACTCTTTCATTATCTGCTTCCCCCTGACTCCATCTGCGGACATCATCAAACATCTCACCAAGCCAATCACCAGAATCTGCTATCATTGCTTGGATCATTCCTTCCTCCGCTTCTTCTAGCAATACTTTATTTGCCCCCATTGGTGTAGCCTTGATCGAGAAGACACCATTGATACTAAGCCAATCCTGAACTGAGTACGTGCTGCCTGGTGTTTTAACCACTCCGACATACATTTGGTTAAAACTCTTCATCTTTTCTTCCTCCACCCAAAAACAGACCTCAGAAAGATCAATCTTCCTGTGGTAAACAATCTTTGGAGGCAAAGGGTTATGGTGGAGATGAGGTTGCATCACCTTTCTCTGATGGACCTGATACACTTCTCTTGGCGCACTTTTGGTTTCCTCCTTTTTCTTCCATACGTAATGTGCCTTCCTTACTGCTGCGTCCTTCTTCTGAATCGGAAGACGAGGCCTGGGATTCCTCGCGTTCCAAACCCTCTTGAATCGTGGTATGTTTACGTGGATCTTGTCTGAACCGAACAGAATATTATCCAGTTTGATCGCAAGCACCCTGGAGTCACCAACATCACGAAAACGAACAAAACCAAATCTCTTTCCGTTCTTGTCTCTCTTTGGTGGAATCACCACTTCAACGGCATCCTCGTAATATGAAAAAGCTTTTAACATATCCTTGGCTCCATGAGACTCAGGGAATGCTGAGAAATAGAATGAAGTGGTATCGGATTGGTCACTCCATTTCCCTTTGCTAGCAATGTCAATCTTCCCTGGTCGCTGCTTCAGTCTCCTTGTCTTCTTGGTTGTAACTTCCTTCCATTCTCCATCGTGCCCTAGCTGAGTTTCTCTCTCAACCCTCTTTTCTCTCTCTTCCATGTTGTCTCATGTTGGTGCACCTTTAATTTGACTGGTTATACTCAATAACAGCTGGTGACAAAAAAAAATTGCAAAATGGCCTATTCTCTCATGGTAAACTAGATTTCGTACTAGTGAAGGTTCGCGATAATATGCATAGGTAACATTCTTGTTAACACAAATATTTTGTTGAAATTAAGTTAACACACAATTTTGTGTAGGAATTAAAAATAATTTTCAATTTCTTTTTGAAATAATTATATAACTAATTATGGAATAGAAAAATAAAAAACTAGTCCCAAAAGAGAATAGACTGGCGAGCCCAGTAGCTCAAAAATATAACCTAATGCACCATCAATGAAATGCCAAAATTATGAATTATGAATTAGTACACACATAAAAGAATTAAGTGACACATGAACTTAATTACCACCTAATTATAATTAGGAAATCATTACAAACAATTTGGTAAATTTGGTTTGGGACATCTCCCACCCAGGTCCTAGATCTCCATGCATGTACTTGCATTACCCCATAATTCTTCCACGGATTGTTTCTGGTTGGAAGAATATTGTTAGCTAATCTCCATAAGAAATTTCTGATACAATTAGGAGCGGAGACTCTATATTTTTTTTCTTTCTAGAGTCCTTTGTATTAGATAAGATAAGATATGCCTCATGCATATTGAATTCCAACATGCACATCAGATCGTGATTGATTCCAATCCTTGTAATTACTAGGTGCTGGTCAATAGGGATTATCTCCTAAAATACCTCTAGAATATTCTCTTCATTATTAGTTACCAAATATATTGCCAAAACTATCTTTAATTATGTTGTATATATTCTCTCCTCTTGTAGATGGAAAGCAACGATTACATATCATCTCATATTTCTCTTTTATATTTCTCTTTTATATGGTATCAGCAGCTTTTGCTCAATGAGCAAATTGATCCAAAGCTGTCACTATTAAGAATAAAGTTAGCACTAATACCCTAGGAAAAAATGTTTTAGCACACCTTAAAAAATATTTTTTGCACCTAAGTCTCGAGTTTTGCACCAAAGTCTCTAGTTTTGTACCACGTACTGTAGTGCATCAGACTCACACTCACTTACACTTTCACATTTTTTATTCTAAAAAAAGTTTTTCTTCCTCCTTGAATCAGTTTTTGTTCTTATTTTTCTAATTTTGATTCTGTTAATGCTATTTAATTGGTACTTTGTGTTAGTGCTAATTAATTAAATTGTACTTTGTGTTAGTGCTATTTAATTTATTATGGTTTTGTTAGTCTATTTAATTTGAATCTATACTGTATTTTGTGGATGTCCATCACTGTTGGTTGCCTGGCAATTTCAGTGACCCAAAGACTAAAAAAAATGGTTAAATAAAGTATAACGTTCAATAGGTATGATGATTCTTAAAGACAAAAAAAAAACGTTGAAAAATATTATAACTCTCAAAAATCATATTATTGTCCCTCTTTATACCAATCTATAGCGATATAAATAGCACATGTTTTCCTCTCCCATAAGCCACTATCCACCAAGAAATTTTGCCATATTTATAGTTTCACATATTCCTCCCCTGAAAAACAAATATGGCCAATCCATCTATTGCCATGAAAGCAATCGTACACAACCATATTATTGTGATACCACAACGTTCTATATGTATATTTTGTTGTAACTACTTTGTTGGTGTGTCAGCAGAATTTGCTTCCAAGGTTTGATGCTTGCGAATCTGAAAACACAAATGTGGTCACTGCTCCTGATGTGATTGATCTTTCCAATGACACAGATGATAGACCTCCATTGACTGAAGCCTCCCCATTTCCTTCACTAAAAAACAATATTCCCTATCTCCTCCAGAAGTAGATCAAGATCAAGAAGGAATAACATGAATATCCCATTGTTTTATCTCTGTTTGTTTTGAATACTCCATTTTTCTTTAAATAATTAATGCTTTCTGATTGAAGTACTATGAGTTGTAAAATAATGTATGGGGATCACCTCATACATTTACTACATTTTTCTCTATGCATTATGATTAACATTTCCATTTCAGTTGGTAATACAAATGATTTCTTATACCCCATTTCATTATATATATATATATATATATATATATATATATATATATATATATATATATATATATATATATGGTTGTTTCTATCACAGTTTTACAACTTTTTATGGGATCCATAATACCATCTTCTCGCCCTACAACATTATTCTTGACTCCTACACGATCTTTAATCATACTAATTATGCAATTCACAAATATCAATCCATCTACGAGGAAACTAATAATTTACAATAATTTCAGTAACCAGTACATCAACTATTTATGTATGGCATATAATATTAGCAGTGATGATAATCATGATAATATTTTAAACCAGTAAGATGTATATTAATCTAATCTTTCATTTATTCCATTTACTTTGAGTCGATCCTCACTCTTAGAAGGTTTACCAATTCGTTGGGTCCAATCACCGTATAGGATGCAACAAGTAATCATCTGGCAGATATTACAAACGTGTTTCACACTTGTATTACATAAATACCTTATGCACAATACATATCTTCATCTTATTTTTCTACATTATATCAAGTTTATGTGAGTAATATCTAAGTGCAATAATTTGTTACCAATTTGTTATGGTACCAATCTATGGTATTAATGTTTTTGTTCAAATGAAAATTGTGCATTTACAAAATAATGTTTTAATTCAGCGATAGTTTGTACCAAATATCAGATTTAAATTACAGTATGTTCATCAACTTGGAAGCAAACAATTGCCAAATTCAATATTTCAATTAGACAATATCAATCACGCATTCGTAAAATATCAATAATGTAATATCACGACAAAAATATAAGTGTCATGGTTAACTTATTGGAAATACGTGTTTGTGGATTTTTTGTATTTGTATACACAATTTCAAATAGAGAGTTAATTAATTTCTTCATTGTTGTCCCATAAAAATGTCTCATAATAATACAGTTCTATATCAAACTATAGAAGTTTCTATTACAAAAATGAAATAATCTATATCTATATCTATATATCATACAAATGAAAATGATTTCATTTAATCTCTTCACAGATGTCATCCTCTCATTCTTCTAGCAATTAATATTGTACACATTGATGAAAAGAGGAAAAAAACGTCTAAATAAAACCGATGCAATAATGATGATTAATGGCAACTGTTAAATAATAATGATTAATGACAACGGTTACACATTGTTACAAAAAAAAGTCTAACTAATACAGAATAATGAAAACGATTACATATTGATTACAATGGTTACACCTTCAAAATCGTTTGATAAAAAAAAATTGATATATTTACTCTTATGAAGTTATTGCAATCAACCATATGAAATTATTGCAATAAGACAGTTTTTTTAACCAACACAACAATAATACCAATTTCCTGCCCTTAATGTTCTCCCCTAACTGTAAATAAGACTACCATACAAGCAATATACCATCACCAACATTCATCCACTACTTGATCAGAACTAAACGAATGTGGTTTTAGCAGGTTTGGATCATTTCTTGTGGTATGAACAAGTTTGTATAGGAAGACATTGCAGAAAATTCAAATATTTGATTTGGTTTAGCAACAATGTGGGCAATTTGGTTGGAAAGGAATTGTAGAGTTTTTAGACATGCATTCTGGGTTTAATTTGTAACAAAAAATCTTAGTTGAAGGACTTACAATGATTAATCATTACTTTACAATATTTTCTTTTATATCTTTAACTAACCATATGTTTTTCATTTTGTTACTATCTTATTTATGTTATGACACCATTCATATTTGTTCTTTGTATGTATTCTACGACGGCTGTTCAATTTTCTACCAATTATTTGCATTCGGTGCTTCAAACCCTTCCTCTATTTTTTCGTTCTCATATTTTTTATTTAGTAAAATGAATCTAATTTCTCTCTCATGCGCAGTCTTATTTTTACTAAGCAACATGTTCAACACGAGCCTATAAATGATAGAATTCTATTCTTTTAATGGATGCAAAGTTGTTTAAAATTAATTTGGGTGTGAAATTTGAAACGTATAATTTCATTATTAATGCCTATATGAATGAATTTGCAGTTCTGTAGTTAACGTATATAAGTTTTTGAAGGTTTCTTATATCAGTTTTTGTAAGGTTTAATTGTGTGTTATAAGAGAGGAATATAAGGAATTAATATTTGGCATATGCTATTGTGAGTTTTGTAACGTAATTTTGTATTAGTTATATCACAAACGGAATTCGACCCACACCTCACTCATGTATCATTATATATCAGTTTTCTTTTTAACATTTATCAATGTCGTTTTATTGTCCTATAAGAAACCAACCCCATTTAACGGTTCAGGCTAATGTGAAAGTTAATTCCTAATACTTTACCTATACACCACCCCCTTATTTAAATGTGTCTTTCTTTTAATCTACAAATGTCAATTAGGGTTCAACATGGGTAGACACCATTGCATTTTTCATATATAAAGGTGGTAGCATAAGTCTTTTTCTGCTTTGACATGACACCATGGGTGAATGGTTGAATATATCAGTTTTTTATAGTTTTAATTGTGCGTTATGGGAGAGGAAAAAAAGGGATATGTATATGCAATATTGTTTTGTGAGTTATGTAAACTTTAGTGGTTTAAAGCTTTGCTAATATATCAAGCTTACTCCATCCGATGAATGCATGACCAGAATTTTTTAATGCAACCGTTACCGATATTATAATTAAAAAAATGTGTTCTTAGTATTATGCGTGGAATGTAACGTATATAGTGGTGACCTGATCAGTTACATCACAATATATCAGTTACATATTTCGGTCACCATTATTCTCTAACGTAAATAAGCTTTTGAATGTTTTAATATATCAGTTAATAAATTGTATAATTGTGTTAAAAGAGAGGAAAATAAGGAATTAATATTTGGCATATGCTATTGAAAGGTTTGTAAGGTAATTTTGTTTCAAAGTATGCTAATATTTGGCATATGCTATTGTGATTCTTTGCTCTATAAAGATAAGATTTATTTTTTCTTCTTATTTTCCTTCTTCGATTATTTCTTTCCCCATTTCTTCTTCATTTCTATTTCTCTGATTCTCTTTTCTTGACGTATATATAGATAATATTTGAATGTTTTTTCTCAAAAAATTTTAAATAGGTGTCATCTTCTCCTTCAAACTCTTCTTCGGCGTCCTCTTTTGGAGTTTCTATTTTCGAACGGATTCCAATAAATGAATAAGGAATTTTAAATCCTCCTACATGGGCGTACGTTTTTTTTGTTCGACCCACTATGACACTCCCCACCCATGATTATTAAAAACTCTTGGTTCTTAAAATCTTTTAATACCCCTTCCTCTTCCCTGTTAAAGGCATGTTGACGGTGCACACTATTCGGAAAAATAAAAATATTGTGTTAGTGTAAGCATATGGAATAAATATGAAATAGTTTGGGATGCACTTTACAAAGAAAAAATATTTTCTTTGATTCCTTTTTTTGTTCCAAACGATACTTTTATCCTATTAAAAGTCCTCAAGCATTTTACCTGAGATCTATTGTGTTGTACTTAATAGGGATGTGTTTCTTTTCACTCATGATTGATTAAGGAGAAGGTTGTACAAGATCATTTCCATTTGAAATATATTCATAATTCACAATACAATTCTTCAATATTAGTTCAAGGATTATGATGTTGTGATTAGTACTTTTTGAATTTATTATGAAACTGTTTCTCTATAACGAGACGACTAATTTATCGCATTACTGATTTCTGTGAGCACGTGTCCTCTTTTCAAAATTTATTGCAAATTAAAAACAAAGGCCAAACCTAAATTTATAACATTAAATTAAATTAATCAGAATTCCACCTCATGTGCAGTCTTCTTCATACTCTCATGCAAATGATCATTAAGTAAATCATGATCTTAACACGACTTTTTTTATTTTTCAAGGGTCACTTAATCACTAAAATCAAGTATTTAACACCATGCTCTTAGGCATAATTTTGCATGGAATAACAATACTATTTACCTTACTATAGAAAAATGTTCTAATATAATTTCATATCAATATAATTTTTAACATTTATATTTTTTACTATACACCATGCTACATGGGCCTACATATTATGGAGTTTTTTTTCTTCTCAATTCTCATTCATATTTCTTAATAGGAGTTTTTCATATAGAAAATTATTTAAAAACTATTTACCATACTAAAAATTAATTCATATAACTATTTTATCATTTCTATTTTGTTATTATGTAGCATTACGTCCTATGTATTAAGAATTTGTTTTAAATATTATTCATGCAATGATATTAATTTTCTATATGTGTTTACCAGGAGGATATTTTTATAAATCTTTTATTAACTTACTATACACCGTGCGTAGCACGACCCTACATGTGTGGATATAGCAAATATATGACAAATAAATTCATTTTCACATAAATGGATTTACACCTAAATGTAGCAAAAAAAGAGAAAAGAGTTAATACATGCTGAATGTTAAATGAGATTTTAATATGAATTCTCAATATGAAATATGTCTCTTATAAATCTAATTACTATAAAAACTTAGTCAAAAAATGAATATATATATATATATATATATATATATATATATATATATCATAAACTAAAATTTATAATTCACTCTTACCAAAATCCATATATATATGATAAACTAAAATCCATATATGATAAAAATTAAGACAAGTATGTGGAGGTTTTGTGTTGGGTTAGAGGCATCTTTGTCTTCACAGGGTTACAAGCAACTAATGAGAAAATTAGTAATTATAGTTAAATAAATGAGTTTCATAGAAATACAATATACTTAAATTCCATACAAAATGTAACACCTCGGTATTTTTATCGACTAAAAATGCCCGAGTGCACATTAGTAACACATCAGAGATATACAAGTCCTGCATAATTACTGAACACTGCAACATAGTTTTTCACTGAATAACAATCAAGCAGTCTTATTACACATAAGACCATAAAAAGGTTCTCAGACCATAATATTCAGCAACTATTGTATTCAGTATCATACAAGAAAGCGGAAATCTAAAAACATCACACTAAAGCCGTAGTGTTGTGATACATAGACAACAGAAGGAAAATAAACTTAAACATAAAGCTAAGTCATCATCCATTTCCCGGGGCCACCAACTCGTGCCTCTGTGGTTTCTTCTGTCCCTGTTTCTCTGTAAAACAACAACATATAAACAATGAGATACAATCTCAGTGAGTTCTATCGAGACCCCTACTAACACTCTCGGTCAAATTATAACTTATGATTAATTTAACAGGTCACCGACTGCAACTTTGCTATATCCCCGGTGAACCTATTATGACACCGTACGACACCGACTGCAACTTTGCTATATCCCCGGTATCGCACAACAACTTTTTAACATAACACCGACTGCAACTTTGCTATATCCCCGGTGTATCACACAACAAACAAAGTACGACACCGACTGCAACTTTGCTATATCCCCGGTGTATCGCACAACAAACAAAGTACGGCACCGACTGCAACTTTGCTATATCCCCGGTGTATCGCTTAACAACTTTTAACATAACACCGACTGCAACTTTGCTATTTCCCCGGTGAACCCCCTTACCAATGGTGTTTCCCAATTGGCACGGAGCCTAAGGTAAGTGCATGACTACCCCGCCTTAGTATGTTAACATGGGTCGTCACCCAACTTGATATAATAAATATATCTACAGACACATGAACTCAGGGTTTATTACCTCAGACAATCAATTGAACATTTAATTCACATTACAATTTAAATCCACATTCACTCTCGCATACTAATTCATCACCTTTCAACACATTTTACTTCTCCAAAAACAGTTCATTTTTTGCCTTAAAAATAGAATATTCAGTTAGGCCTCTGAATAAGCTTTCAAACGCATCTTAGAACACCTCAATCGGGTTCCCGAATCAAAAGTTATCGCGAAAACAAAATCAGTGATTTTTTGTGGCGGTTTCGCTCAATTCCGATTCTCGTTCCGATTGAAAACAGATTTGACAACCATAAAAACAGTCCCAATCAAAGTCACACAATCAATCAAATCAATCAAAAACTCATTGTAAACGAATTGTATCAAAACGCGACATATTTTCAAATAACGGTTTTTATCTCAAAATCTCTCGAAATCAATCAACGTAAAAATTTTCGAAACACAAAAATATCCTAAGCGTGAGTAAAACTCACCCTTGAAGCGAGAGCCGACACCGAGCCAAAATCACCGAGACTTCAAAATCTCCACATAACCACACGAACAATCCCCGCATAAACTTCCACGCTCCGACAACGCCCAAATCCGCTTCCAATCTTTCCGCTCGATCCCAAGACATCTCTTTGACCGAAATACCGAATTCCTCGAAATCCCCCATTCAAACCCTAATCACCAACCAACTTCCAATTCGCGAAATTGAACTTCGTTCCACACTAAATACGCTTCGGGTTCGCTCCTAATCATCCTTGAATCATCAAACACAATTTATCATCTTCAACCTTCAGATCACTATTCACACATAACCCCAAATATTGATTTTTCAACCCAAACTCACCTCACTAGCTTCCAATCTTCCAATCGAACTTCAATCATCCTTGGGTCCGCTCCTAAACACCTTCCTCAGCCTTCCTTTAAGCTTGAACCACAAAAACCTCCATTTTCTTCAAACTCGAAAATGGCTAAGTGAGAGAGAGTGAGTTGATCGCCATGAAATTTGTACCAAATTGAAGAGGAAGTAACGCTGAACATTTTTTGTGTTAGAAGGAAGTCGTTTTGATGAGCCTTTGAACTTCCTTTTTCCTATTCTTCTCCTTCACCCATTCTTTTCTCTTCTTTTTCCTTTTCTCTCTTTTCTCTCTGTTTCTCTTCTCTCTCGCGTACGCTTCCTTTTCGCGTACGCTTCCTTTTCTTTTCTTTCTATTCTTTTAATTCTTTTCTTTCTTTAACTCACACACACACATATATATTTATTTAATATATAAGTGGTAACGTGGTCCAAATACCTTATTGTCCTTAATCTCTTATTTCGTTCCGAATTGTCCTTAGTCCGTATTATCCGGTTAACGATTCTATGACAACCTAATAATTAATTTTAGCACTCAATAATTTTACTAATTAAGTACTAAATCAATTCTATTAGGTTAACATCCAAATAATTCTTTTAATTATTTTGAGGACGTTACACAAAATGTTACCAATTGACATATTATATATAGATAACAAAATTAAAGCTTCATCAATAACTATTATTTAAGTAATAGTTGCATTCAAATTAAGTTTTCGGGTCGATAGAAGTTCTATTCAAAAAATTCTATTATAGATATAATATATTTACTCACAAATTTATATAATACTTAATTCAAAAATTGAATTTATCAAACATAGAATATTACCTATGCATCGCACGGGCAGGCATACTAGTATTTTTTTTGGTACATAGGCATACTAGTATTCTATAGTTTAGTCAAAAAAATATTCTTTATTTTAATTGTTAGAAGATAAGGTTTTCGTCACTTGGGCCAATGCCACATAGAAATATTGAAAGAATCCTCGATAGTTAATACAAAAAAAGAGAAAAATTAATGATCCTGCAAAATTACGCACGTTAGAAAAATCCTATTAATAATTAGCGTATAGAATAAGTCAAATCAAATCAAACCATATAAAAATTATCACAAGATCATCCTATATACATAGGCCAACTATACTGAATGTAATTCATTATTAGCCTACTTACTGATTAAGGTTTTTGGAGTAAAATATTAAGAATTACTTTCCCCAAAGTTTTCGACATATTTACCCATAAAAAAACGGAAAAAAGTGAAAAGTTAATGATTTTTTATTGTGTGGAACACTACAAGAAAACTGCTAATTACCGACGGCCAAATCCGCCGGTAATGGCCAAAAACCCATCGGTAATAGCAGTTTTTTAGCGTATTTCTGGATGGGTTGTGCTCGTGCCATGATTACTAACGGCCTAATCCATCGGTAATTAACCATTGGATTAATTTTTTTATTTTTTCAACCTGTTTATATATTTTTATATTTATATCTATTTATAGGTAATGAAATCTATATATTTCCATCTTGTGATAGTATATTGTCATCATCCATGTTAGCCCTCCCACCAAATTTGGCTCCAATTCTCCCATAGTATATTGTCATCATCCATGTTAGCCCTCCCACCAAATTTGGCTCCAATTCTCCCCCTCCATATCCCTTTTGGCGCCAATTATCTCTCCCTCTCTCTTTTTTTGTTTCCTTCCCCAAAACCCCCCCTCCCCTCCTTTTTCCCCCTTTTCATTCCCTTTTTTTCCTTCATATTTTTATAATTTAGGGGTACTCTACGATCTAGTAAAAATTTTAATCGTTTAAATAGATGAAGTTTGTTCCTCCATAATTTATATTTTTATATTTCAGGGGTACTTTACTGTCTAGTAAAAAATTTAATTGTTCAAATAGTCGAAGTTTGTTCATCCATAACCAATTTTGTTAAAAAAAATTAATTTTGTAACAAATATGTAAAGTGTGACCCTAAATAGTGTGTTTTAGGGTGCCTTATGATTAAAAAAAATAGATGTACAAATACACGGACTTCGATTCTCAGTAATTGGTTTAGTCAAACAAAAAATTAATTTCGTGGCAAAATATGTAAAGTGTGGCGTTAAGCAGTGTGTTTTGGGGTGTCTTAGGATTCAAAAAAGAATTTAGATTGTACAAATACACGAAGTTTGTTTCTCAATAATTTGTTTGGTCAAACCAAAAAATAATTTCGTGCCAAAATGCCTAAAGTATGATGCTAGGCAGTGTGCTTTGGGTTACTTTAGCAATCGAGAAAATTTTTAACTGTTCAAATATTGAAAAGTTTGTTTCTCAATAGTTGGTGTTAAAAAATTAGTTTCATACAAAATACGTATAGTGTGGTGCTAAGCAATGTGTTTTAGAGTACTTTAACGTTCAGAAAAACATTTAACTGTTCAAATACTCAAAGTTCTTTAGACTTTTTGTTCTTATTATCTATAGATGCTCAATTTCAATGTCTTTGTTAATTAAAAATGATATTTTTAACTATAGTTTACATTGTTAGATACTTCTACAAGATATACATACTTTTATCTTCACTCATAAAATGCTACACTATTTATGTGAAACTGCTGCTATAATAGAGTTTTTGCTCCTACGAGGTTCAACACTTTTTGAGATCAGATATCTCTCTCAGGGTCCCTTCAAAATCCATGTTACTTTCGGAGATATTTTTGATTGCCTTCGTCGTCGTGTGATGCGTAATCAACTACTACCCATTCAAGTGGAATTTCCTCGCCAACATGCACATCAAGGAAACCCTAATCATCCTATTTTCATTAACTTAGATAATTAGGAGAAGCATGATGTTTGTTCCGGATCGGCCCAAGAGGCCCAATCCACGACTATAATGGGCCAGTTCTTTATAAAGTTCAGACCAGCAAGACATCCCACCCCTGGCATTCACATCTACAGTCCAGGTCGAAGCATCTCAATCCAGCGGTCAGGATCACGCGCTACCTGCAAACCACTAGTGCTCCGCGTCTATAAATACGGGTCATACCCGCATATCCAGGTACATTATTCACCCTCTTGCACCTCACTGACTTCTGTTTGCTGACTTAAGCATTGGAGTGTCTGCAGGTACCCGACCCCGCCGAGTCCAGCCTCGGACGAACGCGGCCCCAACGACTACTGTAACACCCCGGTATTTTTATCGAGTAAAAATACCCAAGTGCACCATCCCTAAAACATCAGAGATATAAAATTCTTGCATAGATACTGAACACTGCAATATATTTCTCGTTGAATAACAACAAAACAGTCTTAAATACAAATATGACCAAAAAGGTTCCCTGACCATAACCTTCAGCAAACTATAGTGCTCAATATCATACAAGAAAGCGGAATAAAGTCATAACACTAAGACATAGAGTTGTAGTACATAGACAACAAAATGAAATATAAACTTAAGCATAAAAGCTAAGTCATCAGCAGTCGCCCGAGCTCAACCTACTCGTGCCTCTTGGATTTCCGCTGTCCCTGTTTCTCTGTAAAACAACATGTAAACAATGAGATACAATCTCAGTGAGTTCTACCGAGACCCCTACTAACACTCTCGGTCCAATTATGAATCCTGGTTTTAACTTAACACGGCACCGACTGCGCGAACGCTACAAACCCGATGAACCGCATTATATAACTTTTAACAGATTACCGACTGCGCGAACGCTACAAACCCGGCAAACCTGTTATAACTCAGCACGACACCGACTGCGCGAACGCTACAAACCCGGTGAATCGCACAACAAACAATTTAACATAACACAGACTGCGGGAACGCTACAAACCCGGCGAACCCTCTTACCAATAGTACTCTCCCTAATGGCACAGGGCCTAGGGTAAGGGTGCATGACTACCCCGCCTAGTATGTTAGTCCCATGGGTCGTCACCCAAACTCGATATAATATATATATATATATATATATATATACTTTCACATGAACATTTAGTTCATTTACATTAGACCGATAGTTGAACATTTAGTTCGTATCATAAACACAATATATGTTTGCTCCCGCATACTAATTCGCCGCTTTTAAAACCATTTATAACTTCAAAAACAGTTCATTTTTCCTTTTCAATTGTATATTCATTTAGGCCTCTGAATAAGCTTTCAAACGCATCTTAGAACACCTCAATCGGGTTCCCGGATCAAAAGTTATTGCGAAAACAAAACCAGGGTACAGTTGCTGAAAAACTGCAAAGCGTCGCGACGCGAACTGCTTCCGTCGCGACGCGAAAAACATCAGAAACATTTTGTTGCAAATTTTTAAGGAGGTTCGCGACGCGATGGCTGTTGAGAAATGCAGATTTTTGCGGTTTCTCGCGAAATCTGCTATTCCGCTCAATTCTGATTCATGTTCCGATTGAAGACAGTTCAAACAACCATTCATCATCTTCAACCTTCAATCCCAATTTTTGGATTTCTCAAACCCTAACTCATCCCACTAGCTTCCAATCTCCCAATCGAACTTCAATCCGCTTTCAATCGGCGTTGGGTTACCTTCTAATCATTCCTAAACCATCACAATCATCATCAAACACAAAATCACCTCTCAAATATGATAAACTCTAATTTAGTGCATTTTTAGGGATACTTTTGGATTACTTTTTAGAGCAATTATTATCAATTATATAAATTGTTTTTTAACGCAACAAAATACCCTCAAAATCGCAAGTCAAAGGGTGAAGGAAAAATGAACAATAGCTCACCTAACTTGAGGGATGGAAGGAGAAGCTAAGATGATGATGAAATTTCAAGCTTGGGTGCCTTCCTCTTCTTCTTCTCCCTTTCTTCTTTTCTTCTTTTTCTTCTTTCTTTCTTCTCTTCTCCTCCTCTGTTTCTCTCCTTCGAATCCTTCTTTCTTTTCTTTCCTTTCTTTCTTTATATATATTAAGTGGTAATGTGGTCAAATGACCACATTGCCCTTAATCTCTAATTTCATTTCTAAATCGTTCTTGACCCGTATTAACCGGTTAGCGATCCTGAGACAACCAATAATTAACTTTAGCACTCGATAATTTTACCAATTAAGTACTAAATTAATTCAATTGGGTTAACATCCAAATAATTTGATTAGTTATTTTGAGGATGTTACAGTCTCCCCAACTTGAAAGAATTTTGTCCTCAAAATTGAACAAAACATACCTCAAGAGAATAGATACAGATATCGAGTCTGCATATCGTCCTCCAATTCCCACGTAGCTTCCTCGACGGAAAAACCATCCCAAACCACCTTAACAATTAGAATTGTTTTCGTCCGAAGCGTTCTCTCGTCCCGCTCCATGATGTAATTGGGACGAGGTTGGAAAGACAAGTCCGGTCGAAGATCAATCGTTTCTAAATCTAACGGTTGACTTGGATCGGGAAGGTACTTCCGGAATTGAGATACATGGAATACATCATGAAGACTGCACAATGGTGGAGGCAAAGCAATACGGTATGCTAGTGGCCAAACTCGCTCGATAATTTGGAAAGGTCCAATATACCGAGGACTAAGTTTCTTCACTCGTAATGCCCTGCCTCTGCCAATTGTCGGTGACAGTCTTAAAAATACATGATCACCCGACTCAAACTCTAGCGGCCTTCTTCTTTTATCGGCATAGCTCTTTTTCCTACTCTGCGCAGCTTTCATTCTTTCTCCGATTTGCCGGATCTTCTCAGTAGTTTCATGAATCATCTCAGGCCCTAACAATCGGTTCTCGCCGACTTCCCACCAACACAATGGAGCTCTACATTTCCTCCCATACAAAGCTTCAAATGGTGCCATTCCTATGCTGGAATGATAACTGTTGTTGTAAGCGAATTCCACTAATCGAAGATGATCCTCCCACTTCTTTCCATTATCGAGCACGGAAGCCCGAAGCATATCTTCTAAAGTTTGGATAGTTCTCTCGGTCTGACCACCTGTCTGCGGGTGATAAGCGGTACTAGCAAATAACTTAGTTCCCAAGGCTTCGTTCAAAGCTTTCCAAAATCGAGAAGTGAACTTCGGATCTCGATCCGACACAATACTGGTAGGAACCCCATGTAACATTACTACGTTCCTCAGATATTCCTCAGCTAACTTGGATACTTTGCTATTCGAACGAACTGGAATAAAGTGAGCTGACTTAGTTAACCGATCCACAACTACCCAAATGGAGTCGTTACCGGCTTGGGACCTTGACAACGCCATGACAAAATCCATAGAAATGTCTTCCCATTTCCACACGGGCACTTCAAGTGGTCGCAATAGACCAGTAGGCTTCTGGTGTTCTATCTTAACCTTTTGACAAGTCAAGTGTAACACCCCGGTATTTTTATCGAGTAAAAATACCCAAGTGCACCATCCCTAACACATCAGAGATATAAAATTCCTGCATAGATACTGGACACTGCAATATAGTTCTCGCTGGATAACAACAAAACAGTCTTGAATACAAATAAGACCAAAAAGGTTCCCTGACCATAACCTTCAGCAAACTATAGTGCTCAATATCATACAAGAAAGCGGAATAAAGTCATAATACTAAGACATAGAGTTGTAGTACATAGACAACAAAATGAAATATAAACTTAAGCATAAAAGCTAAGTCATCAGCAGTCGCCTGAGCTCAACCTACTCGTGCCTCTTGGATTTCCGCTCTCCCCGTTTCTCTGTAAAACAACAACATATAAACAATGAGATACAATCTCAGTGAGTTCTACCGAGACCCCTACTAACAGTCTCAGTCCAATTATGAATCCTGGTTTTAACTTAACACGGCACTGACTGCGCGAACGCTACAAACCCGATGAACCGCATTATATAACTTTTAACAGATTACCGACAGCGCGAACGCTACAAACCCGGCAAACCTGTTATAACTCAGCACGACACCGACTGCGCGAACGCTACAAACCCGGTGAATCGCACAACAAACAATTTAACATAACACCGACTGCGCGAACGCTACAAACCCAGCGAACCCTCTTACCAATAGTACTTTCCCTAATGGCACAGGGCCTAGGGTAAGGGTGCATGACTACCCCGCCTAGTATGTTAGTCCCATAGGTCGTCACCCAAACTCGATATAATATATATATATATATATATATATATATATATATATATATATCTACTTTCACATGAACATTTAGTTCATTTACATTAGACCGATAGTTGAACATTTAGTTCGTATCATAAACAAAATCTATGTTTGCTCTCGCATACTAATTCGCCGCTTTTAAAACAATTTATAACTTTAAAAACAGTTCATTTTTCCTTTTAAATTGTGTATTCAGTTAGGCCTCTGAATAAGCTTTCAAACGCATCTTAGAACACCTGAATCGGGTTCCCGTATCCAAAGTTATCGTGAAAACAAAACCAGTGTACAGTTGCTAAAAAAACTGCAAAGCGTCGCGACGCGAACTCTTTCCGTCACGACGCGAACTGCTTCCGTGGCGACGCGAAAAGTATCAGAAATATTTCATTGCAAAATTTTATGAACGGTCGCGACGCGACGGTCTGCTGTGAAATGCATATTTTGCGTTTTCTCGCGAAATCCGCTATTCCGCTCAATTCCGATTCTTGTTCCAATTGAAAACAGTTCAAACAACCATAAAAACAGATCCAATCCACATCACACAATCAATCAAATCAATTAAAAACTCAACATAAACGAATTTTGTCAAAATACGATATATTTCAAAATAACGGTTTTCGACTCAAAATCTTTCGAAATCAATCAACCAAAAATTCATTGTAAAACGAAATAATCCTAAATGTGAGTAAAACTCACTGAATGTGATGAAAATCACAAATAGCCGAGACTTTCCACGAAATTGCTTTTCCATCATAACCACACGAACGCTCCCCGAATCAACTCCACGTTCCGGCGACATCCGTATCCGCTCCCAAAGCTTTCCACTCGATCACGAGACATCTTTTTGACCGAAATACCGAATTCCTCGAAATCCCGCCCTTCGATCCCTAATCACCAACCAACTTCCAATTCGCGAAATTGAACTTCGTTCCGCACTCAATACGCTTCGAGTTTGTTCCTAATCATCCTTGAATCATCAAACACTATTCATCATCTTCAACCTTCAATCACTATTTACACATAAACCCCAATTTTTGACAATCAAACCCTAACTCTCCAATCTTTGATTCCTTCATTCCAAACTAGTACCCAACCTCTTGTTTGTTTTTCCCAAGCTTCCTAACTTCCCAATGGAAGGAGAAAGCTCTCAAAACTTCTCTTTTACACTTAAATTCGAAAATGGTAGAATTGTGGAGGGTGAGTTGTTGTTGATGATCTTGGTATCATATGGAAGAGGATGAGGAGAGGAATATTTTTATGCAAGAAAAATGAAGCTCACCATGAGAGTTTTGTTCCCTCTCTTCTCTTCTTCCCTACACCCCTTCTTCTCTCTTTCTTCTCCATTTTCTTCTCTTTTCCTTCTTTCCTTTCTTTCTCACCTCCACGGCTCTCTCCCTCTTTCTCTTATCTCTTATTTCTTTCATTTCTTTTATTTCTTTTATTTAAAAGATCTCAAGTGGGAAAAGACACAAATATCCATACTATGTTTCCAAATTCTAAACAAACCCCATTTAATTCATTATTTGATTTTAACACCCAAAACCAACTTCTTAAATTTACAAATATATACCAACCAATTAACAATTTGGTACCCAATTAATAAAATTATTAATTAAGCACCATAATAATAGATTGATTGGGTTTAACTTCAAAATAATTATCTCAATTATTTTGGGGATGTTACATCAAGCATTGAGATACGAATTCAGCAATTTCTAACTTCATTCCCTGCCACCAGTACATCTGTTTTAAATCTCTATACATCTTGGTGGACCCAGGATGTACAGAAAATAAACTTCGGTGTGCTTCCTCTAGCACTTGCCTTTTAATATCTTCATCATCGGGCACACAGATCCTACCGTTGAAACAAATAACTCCATCACTATCTTTGGTAAACTCTGGCAACACTTTTTGAGATTGTTGCTTCACGTCAACTTCCTGTGCTAAGCTAATAGAATTTCTTAAGGAACTAGAGATCCTCATATGGCTCAACACTAACCGGTTTCTCCTTGGCTTTGTATTCAGACTTAAGTCTCTAAAAGACTCCAACAATTCCATTTCATGCATCATTAACCCTGCTATGTGAATGGATTTCCTACTTAGTGCATCGGCTACAACATTAGCCTTTCCCGGATGATACTTTAATTCGAAGTCATAATCCTTCAGAAATTCCACCCATCTTCTCTGCCTGTTATTTAACTCCTTCTGATCAAACAGATATTTCAAACTTTTATGATCACTAAAGACTTCAAAACGAGACCCATGCAGGTAATGTCTCCAAATCTTGAGTGCAAACACAATAGCTGCCAACTCCAAATCATGAGTTGGATAATTCTCCTCATGAATCTTCAACTGTCTGGACGCATAAGCTACCGCTTGTTGGTTCTGCATGAGAACACATCCCAAACCCTTTCCAGAAGCATCGCTGTAAATTTGGAATTCCAAAGACGTATCCGGAAGGATCAGGATTGGAGCAGAAGTCAACCTAGCTTTCAATTCTTGAAAACATTCCTCGCAATCAGCATCCCATGTAAACGGTTGACCCTTACGAGTTAGCCGAGTAAGTGGAAGAACTAATTGTGAGAATCCTTGGATAAACCTCCTGTAGTAACCGGCTAAACCCAAGAAACTTCTGATTTCAGTGACTGATGTTGGTCGTTCCCAGTTCAACACCGCTTCCACCTTACTGGGATCTACCGCAACTCCCGTTTGGGAAATCACATGTCCCAAAAACTTTACCTCAGGCATCCAGAAATCAAACTTTGAGGGTTTCGCGTACAACTTCTTTTCTCGAAGTACGTTCAGAACAATGCGGAGATGTTGAACATGCTCCTCAATGGTCTTTGAAAACACCAAGATATCATCAATGAAAACGACTACAAATTGATCCAAGTACGTGTGGAAAACTCGGTTCATGTAATCCATGAATACCGCCAGAGCATTAGTCAAACTGAAGGGCATCACTACGAACTCGTAATGTCCATACTTCTCATAGGCAAGCAAATAAATTTTACAACAAAATTTCTGTCCCCTATGACGAGTACACAATTTTCACACAATGATTGGGTCTGTACACGGCTCGGATAGCTCAGATAACGCTAGTCCCAACGATCCACACTTGATTGAGTTACAAAACAATGGGTTGCACCTGAATCATCTAATATATTGACGGAGTTCTTGAAAAGTGATCCCATATCCCTCAGTAAATTGTCTGCAGGTGTGACGGTCTGGGCATCCAAAGTGTTGATTTGCCAGCGTGTTGGAGCAGCTTGAGCTTCTTTGAAACTCTTCCTTGATGGGCACTCTTTACCATAGTGACCCTCTACATTACTATAATAGCACCGATTAGATCTTTGCTTACAATCACCACTGTGATGCTTTCCACAGTTAGAACATCTTCTGACCTTTGAAGAATCGAAGAATTACACCTGCTTTTCCTTTGATGAAGTTATCTTAGGACTTTGCATTCGGAGTTGATAATTCAACTTCCTTCTTTCCTTTCCAGTACTCTCTTTGAGATCATCCTCGACGACATAGGCTGGTTGCACTAACGCAGCATAATTGGTGAGAGTATAAGAACTGAGACCCTGAGTCATATATAAACGAAGGCCCGTCTTATACATCTACATCCTCCATTCCTCATTCGGAGCATACTTTACCACTTGGAGAAACTGAAACAACTTCTCAAACTTAGCGATGTATTCTTCCACTGTCATGTCACCTTACCTGAGGATGCACCGATTGGAGATCCCGGTCTTGGTTGCGGATTGCATCTTGATCATCCTGCCATAATTCCGCTTATGATGCACTAAGTATTGGGTTGATCAGGCTCAATGTCTCTTAGCATCACAAGTATAATTACAACAAGGACTAACAAGGAATCGACTCAACCCTAAACTAAGTCCGACTAGGTCAAACTGCTCTGATACCAACTGTAACACCCCGGTATTTTTATCGAGTAAAAATACCCAAGTGCACCATCCGTAAAACATCAGAGATATAAAATTCCTGGATAGATACTGAACACTGCAATATAGTTCTCACTGAATAACAACAAGACAGTCTTAAATACAAATAAGACCAAAAAGGTTCCCTGACCATAACCTTCAGCAAACTATAGTGCTCAATATCGTACAAGAAAGCGGAATAAAGTCATAACACTAAGACATAGAGTTGTAGTACATAGAGAACAAAAGGAAATATAAACTTAAGCATAAAAGCTAAGTCATCAGCAGTCGCTCGAGCTCAACCAACTCGTGCCTCTTAGATTTTCGCTGTCCCTGTTTCTCTGTAAAACAACAACATATAAACAATGAGATACAATCTCAGTGAGTTCTACCGAGACCCCTACTAACACACTCGGTCCAATTATGAATCCTGGTTTTAACTTAACACGGCACCGACTGCGCGAACGCTACAAACCCGATGAACCGCATTATATAACTTTTAACAGATTACCGACTGCGCGAACGCTACAAACCCGGTGAATCGCACAACAAACAATTTAACATAACATCGACTGCGCGAACACTACAAACCCGACGAACATTCTTACCAATAATACTTTCCCTAATGGCACAGCGCCTAGGGTAAGGGTGCATGTCTACCCCGCCTAGTATGTTAGTCCCATGGGTCGTCACCCAAACTCGATATTATATATATATATATATATATATATATATATATATATATATATATATATATCTGCTTTCACATGAACATTTAGTTCATTTACATTAGACCGATAGTTGAACATTAAGTTCGTATCATAAACACAATCTATGTTTGCTCTCGCATACTAATTCGCCGCATTTTAAAACCATTTATAACTTCAAAAAAAGTTCATTTTTCCTTTTAAATTGTATATTCAGTTAGGCCTATGAATAATCTTTCAAACGCGTCTTAGAACACCTCAATCGGGTTCCCGGATCAAAAGTTATCGCGAAAACAAAACCAGTGTACAGTTGCTGAAACACTGCAAAGCGTCGCGACGCGAACTGCTTCTCTCGCGACGCGAAAAACATCAGAAACTTTCCGTTGCAAATTTTTAAGGAGGGCCGTGACGCGATGGATGCGTCTCGCGATGCGACGACTGCTGAGAAATGCAGATTTTTGCTGTTTCTCGCGAAACCTGCTATTCCGCTCAATTCCGATTCTTGTTCCGATTGAAAACAGTTCAAACATCTAGAAAAATAGATTCAATCAATATCAGACAATCAATCAAATCAATCAAAAACTCAATCTAAACGAATTTTATCAAAATACGACATATTTCCAAATAACGGTTTTTGAGTCAAAATCTTTCGAAACCAATCAATACAAAATTCATTTTCAAAGCGAAACAATCCTAAACGTGAGTAAAACTCAGCGATTGTGATGAAAATCACAAACAGCCGAGACTTTCCGCGAAATTGCTTTTCCGTCATAACCACACGAACGCTCCCCGAATCAACTCCACGTTCCGGCGACATCCGTATCCGCTCCCAAAGCTTTCCACTCGATCACGAGACATCTTTTTGACCGAAATACCGAATTCCTCGAAATCCCGCCATTCGTACCCTAATCACCAACCAACTTCCAATTCGCGAAATTGAACTTCGTTCCGCACTCAATACGCTTCGGGTTCGTCCCTAATCATCCTTGAATCATCAAACACTATTCATCATCTTCAACCTTCAATCACTATTCACACATAAACCCCAATTTTTGGATTTCTCAAACCCTAACTCATCCCACTAGCTTCCAATCTCCCAATCGAACTTCAATCCGCTTTCAATCGACGTTGGGTTACCTTCTAATCATTACTAAACCATGACAATCGTCATCAAACACAAAATCTCCTCTCAAATACCCTCAAAATCGCAAGTCAAAGGGTGAAGGAAAAATGAACAATAGCTCACCTAACTTGAGGGATGGAAGGAGAAGCAAAGATGATGATGAAATTTCAAGCTTGGGTGCCTTCCTCTTCTTCTTCTCCCTTTCTTCTTTTCTTCTTTTTCTTCTTCCTTTCTTCTCTTCTCCTCCTCTGTTTCTCTCCTTCGAATCCTTCTTTCTTTTCTTTCCTTTCTTTTGATACTTTCTTTCTTTATATATATTAAGTGGTAATGTGGTCAAATGACCATATTGCCATTAATCTCTAATTTCATTTCTAAATCGTCTTTGACCCGTATTAACCGGTTAGAGATCCTGAGACAACCAATAATTAACTTTAGCACTCAATAATTTTACCAATTAAGTACTAAATTAATTCAGTTGGGTTAACATCCAAATAATTTGATTAATTATTTTGAGGATGTTACAACTACTATCTCAAATTCAGGCGACTCAACGATTATCAACCTCGGAACACTGACTTCTGTTTGCTGACTTAAGCATTGGAGTGTCTGCAGGTACCCGATCCCGCCGAGTCCAACCTCGGAAGAAGACGACTTGACGAACATCAACCTTGGAAGATTCCGACCACCGAAATACTCTGCCGACTCTGAGCCAAGGAAAGACAATCGTGACACTTCAGATACCTGCTCCAGCCTCCGGATCCGAGAATCCGAGTCTAGGTATGTAACATTGGCGACTACAGTGGGAGTTTGCTGTTAAAATTTCATCGACTCAATCATTTCTTATGGCTCCACGAGGATGGCCCCCGACTAGAACTCAACCTCGTACGCGGAGCGTGGTTGAGGTCGTCCCCCGACCTGATCAAACCCCTGAAGGACATGTCCAGGAAGTTCCAGCCGAGGAAGCCCGCTCCGCACCGTTACTCTCACCTCAACCAGTGCCCGACGCTGTTCTGATTCTTGTTCAGGCGGTGAACTAGATACTTGACCTCCTAGATCGCCGAAGCCGCGACATTTCCCAACAAGAACAACGCTTGACCCAAATGGAAGAAAAGGTTGCAGCTGTCCGGGCCAATACGCCTGCCATCTCGGCTCCGCCAGCAGACGAATCTCCAGTTCGACGCACCGTCCCAGAAGGGAAGGTCGACACAGAGGCTCTCACACCCCTTCGACTCCGCCAAGCTCCAGCCACGGTCGGAGTTCCTCTCATAACTCTTCGTCATCTCGAAGTCTTTCCCCTCACCGTTGAAACTGATCCCCACGTAGAAGGGACCATTCCCAGTCTCGTGGCCGGTCTAGGCGGCCCCGGCAAAGCCCCTTCATCAGAGAAATAGCAGAGTGTAAGATACCAAGATCCCTGGAGAAACCCCCTCAACTGAACATGTATGATGGAACTGGTGATCCAGACGAGCACAGGGATACCTTCGATCTAATGATGCAGTACAGAAACGCCACTGACGCATACAATGTAAGATCTTCCCTCTCTCGTTAAGCAAAGCGGCGCTCTCCTGGTTCCGAGACCTTAAACCCTGCTCCATCCACTCCTGGGAGAAGCTTGTCAGGATATTTTCGGTACGTTTCACCGCGTCAAGGCTAAAGCCCAAGTGGGTAGACGTCCTCAAAGCCGTGAAACAAGGGGCGAACGAGACTCTGCGTGACTACATCGAGCGGTTCAACAAAGAGGCGAATAACGTAAGGCATCTAGAAGACAAGATCAAACTCCTATTCATGAGACACGGGCTCCGCAAGAAGAGCCTCTTTCAGATCGACGTCGGCGTACACCAACCCCACACTCTGGAAGAATTTCTAAGACGGGCGCAGAGGTTCGTTGACTACGAAGAGGATGACATGGCCGACGAGGTCGGTGCAACCTTAGTCCCTACAAAGGCGAATGACAAAGGAAAGAATCCGAAGAAAGACTCTAAAGAAAGCCGTCCCCGGTTCTTCGAGTTTACTAAGCTCAACGAATCAGAGTCAAAAACTTGCAGAATGTGCTAATACCGAGTTCAAGGACCGGAAATGGCCGGCTCCACTCGCACCGCGAGAAAACATTGACAAAAAGAAGTACTGTCGCTATCACCGGAGCCACGGGCACGACACCAACCAATGCCGAAGTCTCCGAGATGAAATAGAGCACCTGATCCAAAAAGGTAAATTGAGCAAGTATGTGAAGAAAGATGGAGACGAAGAAAAGTGGCAATCCCGCTCGCCTCGAAAAGGAAAATCAGGAGCGAATGAAGTGGCCAAACAAGCAAAGGCTGACTTTGACGATTCAGATGATGACGACGAGCCCGAGCAGCAGCGCTCACGAACAGTGACTGTCGTAATTATAGGTAGATATTCAGTGGACTCGGGCGAAACAAAAAGAACAATGAAGCGAAAGTGGAAAGAGATTCTGAGCATTGCTAGCAACCCAAAAACTGTCAACCTGTCCGACCGACCCCTGCTAGCTTTCTCCGACCAAGACCTCCCTGATGGCAAGCCAAATAAATACATCCCACTCATTATCTCTGCCATCATGGTTGAAAACCAGGTCCTGAGAATCCTAGTGGACCAGGGAAGCTCGTCGGATATCTTTTTCCAGGATCTGCTCCCCAAGCTTAACATTTCCGAGACCGAGCTCACTACTTATGGAGGTTCAGAGTTGACGGGATTCAACGGAGCAAAAACTGCTCCACTTGGATACCTCAAGCTCATGGTCACTTACAGGGATAAGCTTTCGAGAACGCCCAAGACACAATTCCCGCATTATAGGAAGACCGACCTTAGGCCGGCTCGGAGCCGTGGCATCAACAGTTCATCTGAAAATGAGATTTTACTCCATCAAAGACGAAGTCATTACAATTGAAGCCGACACTATCTCTCGATGAAAATGGATAGTGAATCCGACAAGAACGAGAGGGGCCACAGCGGCAAAAAAGTCGTATCCGAGATCAATTAATTTGAGGTCCAGAGGCAGGACGACCCCGAGACCTAGGATATGAACCCAATGTTCCAACTCAAGTAAATCAAAGATACCTCACCCCCGACCCCGCCCAAAAAAAAACCTTCGACCTCAGGCCTCAAGAACTACTCGTTCCACTACTTCCACAGAATGTTGTGTTTCTACTCAAGAACTACCCCTTTTAAAGATTTTTACATAACTCTGGACCCCTGAGTCCACCTTTGTAAATTGGACCTCCGAGTCCATCTTTGTAAATTGGACCTCCGAGTCCACCTTTGTAAATTGGACTTCAGAGTTCATCTTTGTAACAGACTTTCAGGAATGCATTTTACGCTCGGCGAAGGACGCTGGTCTCGGTCAAGGCTCAGCCCTTCCGCACGACCTCGCCCAAATTTCTTCACTCCAATCCATTCCAAGCCCCGCACTTGATGGGTTGGACCGAATGAAGTCTCACATACTCCCCTTGCCTCGGAGGGACACCCGACACTACAAGAAAAATTGGACTTTTCGGCGGGAAAAATCCGCCGGGAAAGCCAAAAATCCGCCGAAAATGTGGACTTTCCGACGGACTTTTGGTGCCAGTAGCCAGCTCGCAGCAAACGGTTTCCGGCGGATTATCCGCCGAAAAGTCCAAAAAAAAATTCGCATGAGTTTATCTGCAGGAAAGTCCACAAATCCGCCGGAAAGTCCACATATCCACCGGAAAAAGCGTTTTTCTTAAAAAAATTAATTATTTTTAAAAAATTAATATTATTTTTTTAAAAAATCGTTTTATTTAAAAAATTAATATTATTTTATTAAAAACTTTAATTAATTATTTAATTAAAAACTTTAATTATTGATAAAAAAATAAAATTTAATAATTAATTAATTTACTATTTAAAAAAATAAAAATTAGGAATGGAAATTAATAATTAATTTAAATAAATATCCATACACCAAAAAAAATATCCATACAATCAAAAAAATATTCATACAAAAAATAAAATAATCCAAAGCTACTGGGGTGGCTGCTGGTCTGTGTCATCACCATGATAATAGGTATCATCAGATGAAAGAAAAGCACTAATCGCATCGATATTAAGATCGATGTGGGGCTGCTGGGGTGACCGCCGCTGGGGGTGCTGGTTTGACTGGTGGGGGGACTGCTGCTGGGGCTGCTGGTATGGCTGGTATGGCTGAGGTGCATACTGCTGAGAATACTGGGGTGCATACTGATGCTGAGGCCACTGCTGAAATGCACCGCCGTAATGCTCCTGCGGCTGCTGCGGCAGGTAGGATGGCATATGTGATGAGGATGGCCTCGAGTGCTGAGATATCAGCTGATCGTGCAAAAACTTAAAGCGCTCCTCATTTTGCCTAGCCTGCTCCGCAGCTAATCTAGCCTGCTCCGCAGCTACCCTAGCCTGCTCCTCCATGCGCTCCTCAGCTATCCTGGCTTTCTCCCGAAGTGTAACATCCCCAATTTAGCTAATTGCATTAAATCAAAATTAGCAAGAGGTCATGAAATAATTTGTTAGCTAAATTATATAAGTTAGCAAAATTGATTTTTTATGAGATGATTGTCTTGGTTGATTAGGAATGAAGTTAAGTGGGATGGAAATGTGTGTTGACAATTGAGGGGTAAAACAGTCTTTTCCTTGGCTTTAGTGAACCCTCAGCTCACCTACACCAAACATAAACACATTTTTTAGAAATTGCCGAGTTTTAGGAAGAGAAACATAGATAGTAAGGAGAGGGTGAAGATGGAGACCAAAACCAGAAATCTCCATGCATGTGAAGTCTAAGACCACCATTAGATCCCATTTCTTCTCCTCTTTCCATTAATATCATTTTTACTCAGTGAATCAAACCCAACCATCACACTTCATCACTTCTCTAGCTTCGAGTTTGAGGGAGAGGGAGAGTCCTTGAAATCTTCCATGTTCTTTTGGCTATTTGGAGCTTGGTGAAAAGTTCTAAAGTCTTCAACCAGCCACATTACGAATTAATCAGTCCAAGAAAGGGTTTCAGTAGCTGGTTTGGTATTGGGCCTAGCTTAGAAATGATTTTGAGTTCGTGGGAACGTTAGAAGCATTCGGGGACAGTTTGTGTGAGTTCGATAGTTCGTGAAATTCGTAAAGTCTCGGTGTTTTGTGATTTTCATCACAAACGGTGAGTTCTATACTCGCTTAGGGTTTTCAATTTTATTGTGTGAACCTTGCATATGACTGAGAGTGTGGTTCGTGTTCTTCGTTTCGTTCGATTTCGTTGTTTTGCGAAAACCGTAATTGTGAAAATGTATTTTGTTACGAATGTTTGAATGATTGAGATTGGATGATTTGATGATATGTATGATGATTGTTGTTGCTGAACGATGTGTTGTTATGATTGGGTATCGATCGGAATAAGTTTCGGAATCGACCGGAGTGGGAACTTCCCACGAAAACAGGATTTTTATAAATGCTGATAAGTCAGCATGACCCGTGCTGATTTTGGCACGACCCGTGCTGATCTTTCTGTCCCAGATTTTAAATGCTGATAAGTCAGCACGACCCATGCTGATTTTGGCACGACCCGTGCTGATCTTTCTGTCCCAGATTTTAAAATGTGTCCAAAGCCTTCCTAATTGTTTCCAAACCTATTCTAATCCTTTCCCCAACCCTATGTGTTGATGTTGAATGTGATTATGTTATGTTTTATTGATGTGATGCGAAGGTTCTATGTGAATGACCAGGAAGTTGAGGTAATGTCATGTTATGTTTAAATGTGATTATGTTATGTCATGATAAATGGACTATATGTCCCATGAGGTTGAGGTAAGTTTCATGCTATGATATTGATTGTAATTGAAATGATTATGTTGATTGTGATTGAGGTAATTATGATTGGATTGAATTGTAAATCTTCTAATATATGTTAATGAATGTTAGTAACCATGAGTGAGGTAATGTCACGAAATAATAAAATGAACTATATGTTCCTTGAGGTTGAGGTTGAGGTTATGTTAAGTCTAGGTCAAGTAAAAGAGACGGCCCAATGCAGTTGCAATTATATATAAATTATATAATCGAGGTCTAGGGTGAAGACCCTATTGAGGTTAGCGTACTAGGGGAGGGGAAGTCATGAGCCCCATGAACCTAGGCCCCATGAGGGATCCCTGATAGAAAATGGTCAGTGGAATGGGTTCACCGGGATTTCATTAATGAACGGTGATATGCTAAGTATTATAAAAGAGGCAAAGAGGTTTCACGTAGTCGCTTATTAGGGCTACGAGTTAAAAAGTGGCATAATGAACCGAGAGAATTAGTAAGGGGTCTCGATAGGACTCACGGAGATAATGTTTATCTCACCCTTCATGTTTTGTGGTTTTTACAGAGAACGGGTAAAGGCGACGAGGCACGGCTACGGTGCAACCTAAAGAAGATGTGAAGCTTTAGTTTAGGGTTTATGTTAATTCCCTAGTTGTCATTGTATTTTCGATGTTATGACTTGTATTGATAATAGAAGTTATAAATCGTTTCCGCTATTTCTGTATTGGATATTGAATACTAGGATGATGGGAGGTTTATTTATTGCTTTGAGGGATCGCTTGATGAGTTTTATCAAGTTTTTAGTTTGTGTTCAATATCTAAAGACAGGAAGTTTTCTCTGATGTATGCTTATGCTGTATATCTTGGTATTTTCTATGTAAGAAAAACCGGGGTGTTACATTATGGTATTAGAGCAGTTCGACCTAGTCGGGCTTAGTGACCTTACGGTCAAGGGGTTACTAGATCAAGTCAGTTAGGGACTTAGACAAATAAATGTCAGAACCTTTCAGTATATTATGTGAAGTATTGAGTCAGGATCCGCTCAATGTTTCATGTGAGTTACTGAGAATGATGAATATTAGTTGCCTTAGCCCCGAAAATGTCTGAACCCCTAAACCATAGGATTTCTAGCCTTCTCGTTCCATCAGAGCGTGCAGCAGAAGCAGACGACTACAGATGACGCTCTGGAACAACAGATGGGCATCCGTGCTGGTTCGAGTAAAATGTGGGGGACCGTCTAGTTTTAGAAACCGATTCAACTATAGAATCACCTTGAGAGTATAAGTTACATTAAGTATGGATGGGAACTTGATTGCACTAAAGAGCAAAAACACTTTTATTTTCGTAAACTCTTTGATGCGATCCTGATTTCCTTCGATCGTTAATATGCGGAGATAGAATTGACTATGGTCAATCCAAGTTGGGGTGAATCCCTTTAAGTGTCTAAGAAGAGAAGTTAGGGTTTAACTTCTGAAAAGGAATGAAGATAGATGAAGCTTCAGGATAGTAGCCCTTGAGTAACTTGAACGATTTTGACGACAAAATCTTTCAAGTTGGAGTGATTGTAACATCCCCAATTTAGCTAATTTCATTAAATCGAAATTAGCAAGAGGTCATGAAATAATTTATTAGCTAAATTATATAAGTTAGCAAAATTGAATATTTATAAGATGATTGTCTTAGTTGATTAGGAATGAAGTTAAGTGGGATGGAAATGTGTGTTGACAACTGAGGGGTAAAACAGTCTTTTCCTTGGCTTTAGTGAACCCTCAGCTCACCTACACCAAACACAACACCAAACATAAACACATTTTTCTGAAATTGTTGAGTTTTAGGAAGAGAAACATAGATAGAAAGGAGAGGGAGAGAGAGAGACCGTAGGGAGAGGGAGAAGATGGAGACCAAAACCAGAAATCTCCATGCATGTGAAGTCTAAGACCACCATTAGATCCCATTTCTTCTCCTCTTTCCATTAATATCATTTTTACTCAGTGAATCAAACAGTAGTTTTTGGTTAAAGACGACAGTAATGGTTTTGTCTAAAAGGTTTTGAAAGAATATGAGTTGAGTATAATTTTTTATAAATACATACGAAAGAGAGAAATATGGTGAGAAAAAAAAAAGAAGATACTTCTCAATTTGGAGAAAAGAATAAGAAGTTCCTGAGCAATAAAATAAAGAGAAAGGGGTGTGAGTTTGGTGGTTTTCCTAGGTGCAGGGAAGACCATATATATTTTCTGAGAAGGTTGTTTTTTCCTGGGGACGACGAGGCTAGGAGAGACTGGTTGCACACCTTGGGCAGAGCCACGAAATGTCCTAAAGAGAGCGACCTAGTCCGCGACTCAACCTATTTTGTTCGTGTTCGTGAGTGTGCTCGTAATTGTTCCAACACTTACTAAGAAAGTCGCTTTCTAACCGATGGATTTGGCTGCCGCTAACTACAACAGTCATAAAATTTTCATACTGACGGTCAGATCCGTCGGAAAATCCTGCGATATTGATTTCATTATTCCTTCTCTTATTTCCAAATTTCCTCGCTCATTACGGACGACCAGATCTGTCGGTAAATGGATTTTACTAATGGGGTCGTGGTCCATCGGTAATAGGTCGTTGTTAGTTAAACAATTTCTTGTAGTGCAAGGTTACAAATTCCAGAAAAAACTATTAATAGTCAGCTCATATAAACCAAATCAAACCATATAAAAATTATTATAAAATCATCCTATTAATAATTTATTGTTATTATTATTACTAATATTAGATTATTTTATAGTGTTAGTAGGAGGAGTGTTGCGTTAAAAACACACTTAGAGCAAGTGTACTCTACCGCAGAAGTAGTATAAAAGATTATCGTGTCCACTAGGATTAATTAGCAAGTATCAAACTAATCGAGATTATTTATTATTTAGACGAACAAATATTTGAATTGTAATGGAACAAATAAAAAAGAAATAAATAACAATAATTAAAATACTAGACTTAATAAATGAGGAGAGGCCTAGGATCACGGTTTCACTTGCAAGCTTCGATTCCCCCTATGTCTAATCCTACCTGAATTCCCTTATTTTATTTAATTACCAATCCCTTCACTAAAACTATTAATCCGTTTGGTCATTCACGATTAATATTCTTTTTCCTAAATTAACCCTCGTTTGGTCATGCAAGAATTTAAATTCAGGAAAAGCATAAAGAGCAAAAAGGTTGAATGATTGGAAGACTAAATTATGGTTTGGTCATGCCCTAATTATAGCCCCAATTATCCTATAGGTCCACCAACTAATTGCAGTACGGTCGCTGATCAACTAATTGATTATAAACATGCAAAGGGTAGCTAATCCTAATCATGTGATAAAAACAATAGGACAATATTAATTAAAATAAAAACAGGAATTCAAACCAGAAATTAGAACATAAAAAGGTCTCTAAACATGCAAGATCCACCTAAGACCCTAGAAGATAATTTAGCTATCCATAGTGTTCGAGAACAATAAAATAAAATTAGGAGTCATAAATTACAGAGATAAAAATAACCCGGAATAGAGAAATTTCTGATCCTGAAAATTTAGTCTCCTTTTTCTGCTCCAGAGCTCTCTCACAGTGTCAAAAACGGGTACCAAAACTCCCTCCTCTCCTTGCCGTGTGTACTGTTGCGTCTTTTTTTTCTTTTCTTGCGCGGCACTTTCCTCCCTTTCTGTGTGCGGCTCCTGTGTTAATTCTCCTCTGTAATTCACGTTGCACTCCCTTTTTATTCCCCTTGTTTCACGCGGCTCTGTTTCTTTATAATTGAAGCATAGGTAGGTTCCCTTAGTTCATCAATTTGTTGGGCTTGTTAATTTTCCTTCCTTTCCAAGTAAAGGCCTCATGGGCCTATTTTATTCTTTGAAAACACTGACAGCCCATATATATAAATAACTCCTCTAAATTGCTCCAAATTGTATTTTTATTCTTTTTTCTTAGTTTTTCCTTTTCTGCAAAATAAAAAGCAATTTAAATTAATAATTTATATAATTGATAATAATTGCTCTAAAAATAATCCAAAAGTATCTATAAAAATACACTAAATTGGAGTTTATCAACTCCCCCACACTTAACTTTTGCTTGTCCTCAAGCAATTTCCCGGCTCAATAAATTTTTCCAAATAAATAATAGAGACAGTCAAATGAGAGACCCAAAATTAGAAGCACAATGACACACAATAGACAACATAGCGCATATTATGTGTCAAAAGGTTTCCCAATTAGAGGCTCATGTCCCTGAGGAATACATTTTCCCTGAGGAATACATTTTTGTGAACAGAGGCAGTCGCTCACAATCTCTCTAAGTGTTTAGGGACTAGGGAAATATACACTCAAGTTTCCGCAAAATTCACATTACCATAAGCTTGTAATTTGACCAAATCTCCACTAAATAGTTCACATGCATGCAAAAGATGGGCTTTCATGGGTTGTAATGGGGCCAGGGTGAATTCATGCAGGGTAGGAAATAAGAAGGAACGGATAATCAAAGGGCTAAAAAAAACAAGAAATAAATAGTAACGTTTGAAACCAAATATGGAGCTCCTATCTATTTTATAATTTTTGTCCAAACTCCAAATTAATTTCACTTCCATTCTTCACTCTTCTTTTTCCTATTGAGTCGACTCTTTTTTATTTGCTTTTTGCTCTTGAGTAGACTCTTTTTTTTATATGCCCTTTGGCTCTTTGATTCTTCTGATGTGCCTTTTCCTCCTTCTTGCTTTCCTTTTTTTTTTTTCAAATTTTCTTCTTTTTTTTTTCATTTTTTTTTGGAGCAAAAGGTAAGTACATGAAAACTCATATTTTGTTTCATTTGTAGGAGAATATTCTTGTAAGCACGTGATTCACTCTTTTTTTTTCTCCTGACAAGATAGACAACTAAAGTATAGGACAAAATTTCAGTCCTAAGAATATAGACAACTAAAAATATAGGACGAAATTGTAATTTTCAATAGTTGCTCCACATTTAATTGCAAATGGTTAAAAAAAACAAAACAAAAAAAAGAAAATTATATCTGGGTACCAAAGAAAAAAATATAACAATTAAGCTCAAAGGGGGCAACTAAGGGATAAATTCAACAAACAACTCTGAGGCCGAAAAATACCTAAATTCCCCAAATCTTTTTACATGATGCAAATCAATTTTCGCCTTGAAATGGTCAAAAGACAAATTCTAGAATGTAGCAATTTGGGAAACACACTCATAGAAAGAAAAGGGGTAAAAATTTATGATTTAGTATCAATCCCCTTATGAAGGCTCAAATCTCACATTTAGAAGCTAGTTCACAAAAAGTACTCAACAGGGACAAATGCTAATTATCAGCTTCCTAAGGACATCCTCACAGTTTCAATTAAGCACAAGTCTGTCAAGTAAATTAGTTATGGGATCCCCTAAAGGCAAAATCTCTATTTTTTTTTCAGTTTTATATCCAAAACTAGCCAGAAAAAATGCTATCAACACATGTAGTGGGTATATGCATTAATAGAGATGAATTGACAAAGTTAAACTCTCCTCCCCCACACTAGCCTAAAGCATGGTCCTCAATGCAAAATATCAAATTGGCACAAAAAGAAATAAATGAGAGAGAGAGAGAGTAATAGTGACTTCCCTGAGAGAGCTTGTAGTCCGAGCTTATTCCTAAAAACAAAATGAAACAAATTAAAAGTAAAAATAACTGAAAATAAAACACAGGTTGCCTCCTGCGAAGCGCTTGTTTCACGTCATGAGCCTGACGACAGTTGATGCTTAATCAGGTGGCTCTCCAAGAGCAAATTTTACATCTAACGCAGTACACCTTCTTAACTTTCTAACCATGTGGTTCACATTGTTCTTCCTTTTTCCACATGGTGGATGAACTTCAAAGGATGGTGAAATTTTTATTTTATCTCCATCCACCATTATGCTAGATCCTGCAAAATAAAACTTTTTTCCAAAAGGTCCTGCATCTTTAATTCACTAAATATGTTAGTTTCAACCACATCATAAAAATAAGGAGAAGTTAAAGAAGAGAAAATTTCATTGTAACTTAAAGCTTTAATAACATCATCTTCTTTACCACTCCTTAAAGTTACCTTTCCCCGGTGAACCTCAATCACAGCATCACCAATGGTTAAAACAATTTGCCCAAAAATGGGCGTTTTCTCCTCTTTCTCCAAACCTAGAACCATGGGATCTTTCTCACTGTCCTCAGAAATGCTCCCTTTAGTAGGATCTTTTGTTTCAATATGACTCCCTTCAGTAGGAGCTACTATTTTGATTTGACTCCCTTCAGTAGGAGTCTCCTCATCTTTCTTGAGAGCTTCTTCCTCCAGATTATATTCCATGGAGACACCTTCATCTCTCGTTGGAATACTTTCTTTGTATTGCTCACATTCTTCATTTTGGGTAGACTTAGTTTGTGAAGGAGTTTCTTGGGCCTCTTGATATAACAAAGCAATGAGACTTGAGATTTGACCCTTCAGGATTCCAAAGTTTTCATTTGTTTGCTGCATAAACTTTGCCAAGACCTCATTGACATCCGACTTTTCCTCCTCTTGCCCTTCCACTTGTAGTGACTCATAATTATCCAAGTGGGAGGAATAAGGGGGTGGCTCATAGTCATCCCAATAGTCTGAATAAGGTTCATAAGGAGGAGGAGGAATTTGAATCTGGCATTGAGACATATACCAAGACGACTTCTCCAAATTCCTTTGTGCCTCTGCCTCTCTAATATAATCTCCAATTGTCTTAACCATGATTTAAACTTTTATCTGTAAAAAAAAGGTGAACTGCAGCGGTCTCTTGGGAAAGTATTAGCAGCTTTTTTTTGTATTTTTTTTTCAATAAGATAAATAAAAAAAATAAAACTAGTGCATAAAAAAATGTCTAAAGCAATAAAAATCTTTTTCGTTTAATATTGCTAAATTAATCCCCGGCAACGGCGCCAAAAACTTGTTGCGTTAAAAACACACTTAGAGCAAGTGTACTCTACCGCAGAAGTAGTATAAAAGATTATCGTGTCCACAAGAATTAATTAGCAAGTATCAAACTAATCGAGATTATTTATTATTTAGACGAACAAATATTTGAATTGTAATGGAACAAATAAAAAAGAAATAAATAACAATAATTAAAATACTAGACTTAATAAATGAGGAGAGGCCTAGGATCACGGTTTCACTTACAAGCTTCGATTCCCCCTATGTCTAATCCTACCTGAATTCCCTTATTTTACTTAATTACCAATCCCTTTACTAAAACTATTAATCCGTTTGGTCATTCGCGATTAATATTCTTTTTCCTAAATTAACCCTCGTTTGGTCATGCAAGAATTTAAATTCAGGAAAAGCATAAAGAGCAAAAAGGTTGAATGATTGGAAGACTAAATTATGGTTTGGTCATGCCCTAATTATAGCCCCAATTATCCTATAGGTCCACCAACTAATTGCAGTACGGTCGCTGATCAACTAATTGATTATAAACATGCAAAGGGTAGCTAATCCTAATCATGTGATAAAAACAATAGGACAATATTAATTAAAATAAAAACAGGAATTCAAACCAGAAATTAGAACATAAAAAGGTCTCTAAACATGCAAGATCCACCTAAGACCCTAGAAGAGAATTTAGCTATCCATAGTGTTCGAGAACAATAAAATAAAATTAGGAGTCATAAATTACAGAGATAAAAATAACCCGGAATAGAGAAATTTCTGATCCTGAAAATTTAGTCTCCTTTTTCTGCTCCAGAGCTCTCTCATAGTGTCAAAAACGGGTACCAAAACTCCCTCCTCTCCTTGCCGTGTGTACTGTTTCGTCTTTTTTTTCTTTTCTTGCGCGGCACTTTCCTCCCTTTCTGTGTGCGGCTCCTGTGTTAAATCTCCTCTATAATTCACGTTGCACTCCCTTTTTATTCCCCTTGTTTCACACGGCTCTGTTTCTTTATAATTGAAGCATAGGTAGGTTCCCTTAGTTCATCAATTTGTTGGGCTTGTTAATTTTCCTTCCTTTCCAAGTAAAGGCCTCATGGGCCTATTTTATTCTTTCAAAACACTGACAGCCCATATATATAAATAACTCCTCTAAATTGCTCCAAATTGTATTTTTATTCTTTTTTCTTAGTTTTTCCTTTTCTGCAAAATAAAGAGCAATTTAAATTAATAATTTATATAATTGATAACAATTGCTCTAAAAATAATCCAAAAGTATCTATAAAAATACACTAAATTGGAGTTTATCAACTCCCCCACACTTAACTTTTGCTTGTCCTCAAGCAATTTCCTGGCTCAAAATTTTTTCCAAATAAATAATAGAGACAGTCAAATGAGAGACCCAAAATTAGAAGCATAATGACAGACAATAGACAACATAGCACATATGATGTGTCAAAAGGTTGCTCAATTAGAGGCTCATGTCCCTGAGGAATACATTTTTGTGAACAGAGGCAGTCGCTCACAATCTCTCTAAGTGTTTAGGGACTAGGGAAATATACACTCAAGTTTCCGCAAAATGCACATTACCATAAGCTTGTAATTTGACCAAATCTCCACTAAATAGTTCACATGCATGCAAAAGATGGGCTTTCATGGGTTGTAATGGGGCTAGGGTGAATTCATGTAGGGTAGGAAATAAGAAGGAACGGATAATCAAAGGGCTAAAAAAAAACAAGAAATAAATAGTAACCTTTGAAACCAAATATGGAGCTCCTATCTATTTTACAATTTTTGTCCAAACTACAAATTAATTTCACTTCCATTCTTCACTCTTCTTTTTCCTATTGAGTCGACTCTTTTTTATTTGCTTTTTGCTCTTGAGTAGACTCTTTTTTTATATGCCCTTTGGCTCTTTGATTCTTCTGATGTGCCTTTTCCTCCTTCTTGCTTTCCTTTTTTTTCAAATTTTCTTCCTTTTTTTTTCATTTTTTTTGAAGGAAAAGGTAAGTACATGAAAACTCATATTTTGTTTCCTTTGTAGGAGATATTCTTGTAAGCACGTGATTCACTCTTTTTTTTTTCTCCTGACAAGATAGACAACTAAAGTATAGGACAAAATTTCAGTCCTAACAATATAGACAACTAAAAATATAGGACGAAATTGTAATTGTCATTAGTTGCTCCACATTTAATTCCAAATGGTTACCAAAAACAAAACAAAAAAAAAGAAAATTATATCTGGGTACCAAAGAAAAAAATATAACAATTAAGCTCAAAGGGGGCAACTAAGGGATAAATTCAACAAACAACTCTGAGGCCAGAAAAATACCTAAATTCCCCAAATCTTTCTACATGATGCAAATCAATTTTCGCCTTGAAATGGTCAAAAGACAAATTCTAGAATGTAGCAATTTGGGAAACACACCCATAGAAAGAAAAGGGGTAAAAATTTATGATTTAGTATCAATCCCCTTATGAAGGCTCAAATCTCACATTTAGAAGCTAGTTCACAAAAAGTACTCAACAGGGACAAATGCTAATTATCAGCTTCCTAAGGACATCCTCACAGTTTCAATTAAGCACAAGTCTGTCAAGTAAATTAGTTATGGGATCCCCTAAAGGCAAAATCTCTATTTTTTTTTCAGTTTTATATCCAAAACTAGCCAGAAAAAATGCTATCAACACATGTAGTGGGTATATGCATTAATAGAGATGAATTGACAAAGTTAAACTCTCCTCCCCCACACTAGCCTAAAGCATGGTCCTCAATGCAAAATATCAAATTGGCACAAAAAGAAATAAATGAGAGAGAGAGAGAGTAATAGTGACTTCCCTGAGAGAGCTTGTAGTCCGAGCTTATTCCTAAAAACAAAATGAAACAAATTAAAAGTAAAAATAACTGAAAATAAAACACAGGTTGCCTCCTGCGAAGCGTTTGTTTCACGTCATGAGCCTGACGACAGTTGATGCTTAATCAGGTGGCTCTCCAAGAGCAAATTTTACATCTAACGCAGTACACATTCTTAACTTTCTAACCATGTGGTTCACATTGTTCTTCCTTTTTCCACGTGGTGGATGAACTTCAAAGGATGGTGAAATTTTTATTTTATCTCCATCCATCATTATGCTAGGATCCTGCAAAATAAGATTTTTTCCAAAAGGTCCTGCATCTTTAATTCACTAAATATGTTAGTTTCAACCACATCATAAAAATAAGGAGAAGTTAAAGAAGAGAAAATTTCATTGTAACTTAAAGCTTTAATAACATCATCTTCTTTACCACTCCTTAAAGTTACCTTTCCCCGGTGAACCTCAATCACAGCATCACCAATGGTTAAAACAATTTGCCCAAAAATGGGCGCTTTCTCCTCTTTCTCCAAACCTAGAACCATGGGATCTTTCTCACTGTCCTCAAAAATGCTCCCTTTAGTAGGATCTTTTGTTTCAATATGACTCCCTTCAGTAGGAGCTACTATTTTGATTTGACTCCCTTCAGTAGGAGTCTCCTCATCTTTCTTGAGAGCTTCTTCCTCCAGATTATATTCCATGGAGACACCTTCATCTCTCGTTGGAATACTTTCTTTGTATTGCTCACATTCTTCATTTTGGGTAGACTTAGTTTGTGAAGGAGTTTCTTGGGCCTCTTGATATAACAAAGCAATGAGACTTGAGATTTGACCCTTCAGGATTCCAAAGTTTTCATTTGTTTGCTGCATAAACTTTGCCAAGACCTCATTGACATCCGACTTTTCCTCCTCTTGCCCTTGCACTTGTAGTGACTCATAATTATCCAAGTGGGAGGAATAAGGGGGTGGCTCATAGTCATCCCAATAGTCTGAATAAGGTTCATAAGGAGGAGGAGGAATTTGAAGCTGGCATTGAGACATATACCAAGACGACTTCTCCAAATTCCTTTGTGCCTCTGCCTCTCTAATATAATCTCCAATTGTCTTAACCATGATTTAAACTTTTATCTGCAAAAAAAAGGTGAACTGCAGCGGTCTCTTGGGAAAGTATTAGCAGCTTTTTTTTGTATTTTTTTTTTCAATAAGATAAATAAAAAAAATAAAACTAGTGCATAAAAAAATGTCTAAAGCAATAAAAATCTTTTTCGTTTAATATTGCTAAATTAATCCCCGGCAACGGCGCCAAAAACTTGTTGCGTTAAAAACACACTTAGAGCAAGTGTACTCTACCGCAGAAGTAGTATAAAAGATTATCGTGTCCACAAGGATTAATTAGCAAGTATCAAACTAATCGAGATTATTTATTATTTAGACGAACAAATATTTGAATTGTAATGGAACAAATAAAAAAGAAATAAATATCAATAATTAAAATACTAGACTTAATAAATGAGGAGAGGCCTAGGATCACGGTTTCACTTACAAGCTTCGATTCCCCCTATGTCTAATCCTACCTGAATTCCCTTATTTTACTTAATTACCAATCCCTTTACTAAAACTATTAATCCGTTTGGTCATTTGCGATTAATATTCTTTTTCCTAAATTAACCCTCGTTTGGTCATGCAAGAATTTAAATTCAGGAAAAGCATAAAGAGCAAAAAGGTTGAATGATTGGAAGACTAAATTATGGTTTGGTCATGCCCTAATTATAGCCCCAATTATCCTATAGGTCCACCAACTAATTGCAGTACGGTCGCTGATCAACTAATTGATTATAAACATGCAAAGGGTAGCTAATCCTAATCATGTGATAAAAACAATAGGACAATATTAATTAAAATAAAAACAGGAATTCAAACCAGAAATTAGAACATAAAAAGGTCTCTAAACATGCAAGATCCACCTAAGACCCTAGAAGAGAATTTAGCTATCCATAGTGTTCGAGAACAATAAAATAAAATTAGGAGTCATAAATTACAGAGATAAAAATAACCCGGAATAGAGAAATTTCTGATCCTGAAAATTTAGTCTCCTTTTTCTGCTCCAGAGCTCTCTCACAGTGTCAAAAACGGGTACCAAAACTCCCTCCTCTCCTTGCCGTGTGTACTGTTCCGTCTTTTTTTTCTTTTCTTGCGCGGCACTTTCCTCCCTTTCTGTGTGCGGCTCCTGTGTTAAATCTCCTCTATAATTCACGTTGCACTCCCTTTTTATTCCCCTTGTTTCACACGGCTCTGTTTCTTTATAATTGAAGCATAGGTAGGTTCCCTTAGTTCATCAATTTGTTGGGCTTGTTAATTTTCCTTCCTTTCCAAGTAAAGGCCTCATGGGCCTATTTTATTCTTTCAAAACACTGACAGCCCATATATATAAATAACTCCTCTAAATTGCTCCAAATTGTATTTTTATTCTTTTTTCTTAGTTTTTCCTTTTCTGCAAAATAAAGAGCAATTTAAATTAATAATTTATATAATTGATAACAATTGCTCTAAAAATAATCCAAAAGTATCTATAAAAATACACTAAATTGGAGTTTATCAACTCCCCCACACTTAACTTTTGCTTGTCCTCAAGCAATTTCCTGGCTCAAAATTTTTTCCAAATAAATAATAGAGACAGTCAAATGAGAGACCCAAAATTAGAAGCATAATGACAGACAATAGACAACATAGCACATATGATGTGTCAAAAGGTTGCTCAATTAGAGGCTCATGTCCCTGAGGAATACATTTTTGTGAACAGAGGCAGTCGCTCACAATCTCTCTAAGTGTTTAGGGACTAGGGAAATATACACTCAAGTTTCCGCAAAATGCACATTACCATAAGCTTGTAATTTGACCAAATCTCCACTAAATAGTTCACATGCATGCAAAAGATGGGCTTTCATGGGTTGTAATGGGGCCAGGGTGAATTCATGTAGGGTAGGAAATAAGAAGGAACGGATAATCAAAGGGCTAAAAAAAAACAAGAAATAAATAGTAACCTTTGAAACCAAATATGGAGCTCCTATCTATTTTACAATTTTTGTCCAAACTACAAATTAATTTCACTTCCATTCTTCACTCTTCTTTTTCCTATTGAGTCGACTCTTTTTTATTTGCTTTTTGCTCTTGAGTAGACTCTTTTTTTATATGCCCTTTGGCTCTTTGATTCTTCTGATGTGCCTTTTCCTCCTTCTTGCTTTCCTTTTTTTTCAAATTTTCTTCCTTTTTTTTTCATTTTTTTTGAAGGAAAAGGTAAGTACATGAAAACTCATATTTTGTTTCCTTTGTAGGAGATATTCTTGTAAGCACGTGATTCACTCTTTTTTTTTTTCTCCTGACAAGATAGACAACTAAAGTATAGGACAAAATTTCAGTCCTAACAATATAGACAACTAAAAATATAGGACGAAATTGTAATTGTCATTAGTTGCTCCACATTTAATTCCAAATGGTTACCAAAAACAAAACAAAAAAAAAAGAAAATTATATCTGGGTACCAAAGAAAAAAATATAACAATTAAGCTCAAAGGGGGCAACTAAGGGATAAATTCAACAAACAACTCTGAGGCCAGAAAAATACCTAAATTCCCCAAATCTTTCTACATGATGCAAATCAATTTTCGCCTTGAAATGGTCAAAAGACAAATTCTAGAATGTAGCAATTTGGGAAACACACCCATAGAAAGAAAAGGGGTAAAAATTTATGATTTAGTATCAATCCCCTTATGAAGGCTCAAATCTCACATTTAGAAGCTAGTTCACAAAAAGTACTCAACAGGGACAAATGCTAATTATCAGCTTCCTAAGGACATCCTCACAGTTTCAATTAAGCACAAGTCTGTCAAGTAAATTAGTTATGGGATCCCCTAAAGGCAAAATCTCTATTTTTTTTTTCAGTTTTATATCCAAAACTAGCCAGAAAAAATGCTATCAACACATGTAGTGGGTATATGCATTAATAGAGATGAATTGACAAAGTTAAACTCTCCTCCCCCACACTAGCCGAAAGCATGGTCCTCAATGCAAAATATCAAATTGGCACAAAAAGAAATAAATGAGAGAGAGAGAGAGAGTAATAGTAACTTCCCTGAGAGAGCTTGTAGTCCGAGCTTATTCCTAAAAACAAAATGAAACAAATTAAAAGTAAAAATAACTGAAAATAAAACACAGGTTGCCTCCTGCGAAGCGTTTGTTTCACGTCATGAGCCTGACGACAGTTGATGCTTAATCAGGTGGCTCTCCAAGAGCAAATTTTACATCTAACGCAGTACACCTTCTTAACTTTCTAACCATGTGGTTCACATTGTTCTTCCTTTTTCCACATGGTGGATGAACTTCAAAGGATGGTGAAATTTTTATTTTATCTCCATCCACCATTATGCTAGATCCTGCAAAATAAAACTTTTTTCCAAAAGGTCCTGCATCTTTAATTCACTAAATATGTTAGTTTCAACCACATCATAAAAATAAGGAGAAGTTAAAGAAGAGAAAATTTCATTGTAACTTAAAGCTTTAATAACATCATCTTCTTTACCACTCCTTAAAGTTACCTTTCCCCGGTGAACCTCAATCACAGCATCACCAATGGTTAAAACAATTTGCCCAAAAATGGGCGCTTTCTCCTCTTTCTCCAAACCTAGAACCATGGGATCTTTCTCACTGTCCTCAGAAATGCTCCCTTTAGTAGGATCTTTTGTTTCAATATGACTCCCTTCAGTAGGAGCTACTATTTTGATTTGACTCCCTTCAGTAGGAGTCTCCTCATCTTTCTTGAGAGCTTCTTCCTCCAGATTATATTCCATGGAGACACCTTCATCTCTCGTTGGAATACTTTCTTTGTATTGCTCACATTCTTCATTTTGGGTAGACTTAGTTTGTGAAGGAGTTTCTTGGGCCTCTTGATATAACAAAGCAATGAGACTTGAGATTTGACCCTTCAGGATTCCAAAGTTTTCATTTGTTTGCTGCATAAACTTTGCCAAGACCTCATTGACATCCGACTTTTCCTCCTCTTGCCCTTGCACTTGTAGTGACTCATAATTATCCAAGTGGGAGGAATAAGGGGGTGGCTCATAGTAATCCCAATAGTCTGAATAAGGTTCATAAGGAGGAGGAGGAATTTGAATCTGGCATTGAGACATATACCAAGACGACTTCTCCAAATTCCTTTGTGCCTCTGCCTCTCTAATATAATCTCCAATTGTCTTAACCATGATTTAAAGTTTTATCTGCAAAAAAAAAAAGGTGAACTGCAGCGGTCTCTTGGGAAAGTATTAGCAGCTTTTTTTTGTATTTTTTTTCAATAAGATAAATAAAAAATAAAACTAGTGCATAAAAAAATGTCTAAAGCAATAAAAATCTTTTTCGTTTAATATTGCTAAATTAATCCCCGGCAACGGCGCCAAAAATTTGTTGCGTTAAAAACACACTTAGAGCAAGTGTACTCTACCGCAGAAGTAGTATAAAAGATTACCGTGTCCACAAGGATTAATTAGCAAGTATCAAACTAATCGAGATTATTTATTATTTAGACGAACAAATATTTGAATTGTAATGGAACAAATAAAAAAGAAATAAATAACAATAATTAAAATACTAGACTTAATAAATGAGGAGAGGCCTAGGATCACGGTTTCACTTGCAAGCTTCGATTCCCCCTATGTCTAATCCTACCTGAATTCCCTTATTTTACTTAATTACCAATCCTTTTACTAAAACTATTAATCCGTTTGGTCATTCGCAATTAATATTCTTTTTCCTAAATTAACCCTCGTTTGGTCATGCAAGAATTTAAATTCAGGAAAAGCATAAAGAGCAAAAAGGTTGAATGATTGGAAGACTAAATTATGGTTTGGTCATGCCCTAATTATAGCCCCAATTATCCTATAGGTCCACCAACTAATTGCAGTACGGTCGCTGATCAACTAATTGATTATAAACATGCCAAGGGTAGCTAATCCTAATCATGTGATAAAAACAATAGGACAATATTAATTAAAATAAAAATAGGAATTCAAACCAGAAATTAGAACATAAAAAGGTCTCTAAACATGCAAGATCCACCTAAGACCCTAGAAGAGAATTTAGCTATCCATAGTGTTCGAGAACAATAAAATAAAATTAGGAGTCATAAATTACAGAGATAAAAATAACCCGGAATAGAGAAATTTCTGATCCTGAAAATTTAGTCTCCTTTTTCTGCTCCAGAGCTCTCTCACAGTGTCAAAAATGAGTACCAAAACTCCATCCTCTCCTTGCCGTGTGTACTGTTGCGTCTTTTTTTTCTTTTCTTGCGCGGCACTTTCTTCCCTTTCTGTGTGCGGCTCCTGTGTTAATTCTCCTCTGTAATTCACGTTGCACTCCCTTTTTATTCCCCTTGTTTCACGCGGCTCTGTTTCTTTATAATTGAAGCATAGGTAGGTTCCCTTAGTTCATCAATTTGTTGGGCTTGTTAATTTTCCTTCCTTTCCAAGTAAAGGCCTCATGGGCCTATTTTATTCTTTCAAAACACTGACAGCCCATATATATAAATAACTCCTCTAAATTGCTCCAAATTGTATTTTTATTCTTTTTTCTTAGTTTTTCCTTTTCTGCAAAATAAAGAGCAATTTAAATTAATAGTTTATATAATTGATAATAATTGCTCTAAAAATAATCCAAAAGTATCTATAAAAATACACTAAATTGGAGTTTATCAAGGAGGGAGGAGGTAGTGATAGTAATCCGGTTAGGACTCTCTTGATTTCGTTTTGTTGTTTTTGGGCGATTGCTCTCTTTTATTATAAAAAAAATAGTAGTCCGTTTAAAAAGCAAATACATGAAGAATTATACACCAATTCTTTGGGTGCTGTGAATCTCGAAATTGTTGGCAGGAATCTGGTTTGCTAAGCCTCATTGATGATACAATCAATCAATATCACAACTTCAGTGAAGCTGTTTTTAATATGTTGAATAGTTGGCCGATGGAGAGAGCTGAAAGATTGTTAATCTTGATGTGGGGAATTTGGAGGAGAAGGAATGACTTTGCTTGGCAGAACACGGTCCAGAATCCTCAATGTACGGTGATAAGAGCTGATCAATACTTTCAACAATGGTGTTATACTTAAAAAGGGCGAGATTACAAATCTCAGTGAGTTCTACCGAAACCCCTTACTCACACTCGCGGTTCATTATTATCTTTCTTTCAATCGTAGCCCAAAAGGATACTACGTGCATAAAGCTTTTCCTGACATAGTACATCACCAGCAATAACCACACCATTACCGGTGAACCTCTCCACTAACTTACGCTAGCTTCAAGCAGTCATGAGGTCTAGGTTCTGGGGCTCATGGCTTCCCCTCCCCTAGTATACTAATTCTTCTTGGGTCGTCACCCAATCCATGACAATGAAATTACATTATATAAACAGTCACTTCAGTCGCTTGAACTTATAGTTCCTTATATTTACATGTTACATGTTCGCTCACGTGCAACTAACTTCGCGGTTTTTCCAAACTTTTATGACTTCAAAATAATTCATTTAAACATCTTAAACATTTTCAAAAATCATGGCATTGTTAGTTTAAATTCATGGGGGATGGTTGAGGAGAAGATTAGAAGAGGTTTGGAATCGAAAGGAGCGACGAAAACGAATTTTTATTTTCGGGGACAGTAGCTTTCGCACGGTCTGTGCCATAGGGGCGCACGGTCCGTGCGTGTTCCAAAATTCAGTGTTGGGAACCCAACAAATGGCGCACGATCCGTGCCACAGGGGTGCACGGTCCGTGTGCCTGCACCAGATTTTGAAATTCCTTTAGTTTCTTCGTTTTCGCTTTTCCGTTCGTGTCCAATCCGTAACCAATCAATTCTCAAACTTGAAACAGACATTTCACACATAATAACCAATCCAAAACAAACATCATAACAACCAATACATTGTAAGATTCATAGTGAAACAATCAAATATTTCCACATACAGCACATGTGCAGAGTTTTCTGCAGTCATACGTCTACTTCGGCGAATTAATTAAAACATCAAACGACATCGGACTTAAATAAACGACCACTCTTTGGAAAGATATATAAGTCTAGTTTATAAATATAATTTATTTTATTTTTTTATGCAACCAAATCGTACAGTTTTTTTAAAATAAGACTCAGGGGTACAGGGTCATGACAGCACTTTTTGATCAACTTGCAACTCAGTTTTATCCATCAATTCTGAATGAATTTTAGTGAAACCAGTGCCTATTTCGTAAGAAATTAAGTCTATTTTCCAATGGAGAACAAAACAACTCAAAACGATAACTGTAAAGAAAGTTATGCACAATTTACCAAGACTATAGCCATACGGGTTTCACAATAATTCTTGACCAAATTACGGTTTTCACGACTCGAAATATACGAAACGAACGAAAATTTAACAAACACAGAATCACGCAACCAACGCAACATAAATTAAAACCCTAAAAGAGTTAGAACTCACCGATTGTGGGATAAGTTTTGGGTTTGGGGGCGGGTTCGGGTTTGGATTTGGGACAGGTAAAAACTACTTTTAAATTTTAAAAAATGAATTCCACTGCGGGGACGGAGTTGGGACGGGGATCCCCGAACCCGTTGGGTACGGGGATGGGGATCAATTCTTCATCCCCGTTGGGTTTGGGATTAATCCCCGTTGTTCTCAACCTGAAAACAACAATTAAACATTTTTCAATTAACAACTCTAAAATAATACACTTTTTAATAACACATTTCATTTAACATCTCTAATTAAGTCTTGCTCTAACAACATACACTTTTCAATTTCAATTTCAACAATTTAACACAATTAACAACATACACAATTTTCAATTTCAACAATTTTCAATCTAACTCTTCTCAACAATTTCAATTTAACAAATTCAAATTCACTTTTCAATTACTAACACTCAATTTAACTCACATTTGACAACAACACTTAATCCTTCTAACTCACATTTCACAACAACACTCAATTCTAACACACAACAACAACAATAAATTTATTTTGAAAACTAACCGTTATGAGATTGAGGTCCGATGCGGTGGTTCGGTGACGGTGCGCACTCCGGTGCGGTTGTGAGACTTCAAACACCAACAATTTCAATCCTAAACCATTTCAACTTCAATTTCAATTACTAACTTCAATTTCAACTATTAATTTCAATTTCAATAACTAACTTCAATTTCAACAAACAACTTCAATTTCAACTTCAAAAATTGTCTATCCTTCACAATTTCTACAAATCCTAATCCTATTTTGTTCTTCTAAATATCCTAATCCTACACAATTTCTACACATCTTAAATATCCAAATATTTGTTCTCCTACACAATTTCTATATATCTAAATTCAATAACTAACTTCAAAAAACAAAAATCAATTCACTATTAATTTCAATTTCAATAACTAACTTCAATTTCAACAAACAACTTCAATTTCAACTTCAAAAATTGTCTATCCTACACAATTTCTACAAATCCTAATCCTATTTTGTTCTTCTAATCCTAATGCTACACAATTTCTACACATCCTAAATATCTAAATATTTGTTCTCCTACACAATTTCTATATATCTAAAACGAAAAAACGAAAAAAAAAAGCGAAAAAAAAATGAAAGAAGAAGACAAACCAGCTCCGGTGGTGAAGAGGGAGAGCGTCGGTGGTGGTGGTTCGTGGTGGTGCTGGTGGTGGAAATGAGAGAGGAGAGTTAGGGTTCGGTTTTGGGTGAGAGAGAGAGATGGCGACGGAGAGGGCAGATGAGAGAGGGCGACGGAGATGACAGAGGTTCGTGGTGGTGCTGGTGGTGGTTGCCAAGGTGTGTTGGTGGTGGAAATGAGAGAGGAGAGTTAGGGTTCAGTTTTGGGTGAGAGAGAAGAGTGAGGGAATAGTGAACTGAATGAGAGAAGAGTGAGTATTTGAGTGGGTTAACTGGTGTTTGCGACGGACTTAGCGAGGGATGGTCCGTCGCTAACCCTGCACGTTTCCCAAGCGCCCTGCAACGGTCAGAATCAGTTTGTGAGCGACCAGCAAATTCGTCACTAATTGTCTTGGTTTTCGTGCTGCGCAGATTTCAATTTGGCGCCCAGCATTTTGCGATCGACAGTCCGTCGCTAATGCTCAATATTCCGTCGCTAAATCTTAAATACACGACAGTCCTTATTCCCTCGCAACTTCCATCGCTAATGTTAGTTTTTGCGAGGGAACATTATTCCGTCGCTAATGTCCGTCGCAAATAGGCTTATTTTTTGTAGTGAACACAATAGACTTACATAATATAAATGCTACTACGTACACTGTGGGGAACCCGCCCTCAATATAATATCCTTAATTTAAACCTATGGGCCTTGACATTGGGTTCATGATACCCACCCCAAGTACATCATTCATTCATTAGTTCATTTATGGTGTACTTATATAGGTACTAAATAGATTTCTCACACGTGTTTTTCGAAAAGAATTTGACTTGACACAAAAATCGTTTAACCGTGACCTCCAAACACATTACAATCAATGAAAATGAATTCAAATACTTACAATTGTTATCACATATGATAAGGGTTGGGTTAGGGATGAGAAACACTTGATTTGTGGTCAAAATAGTAAGAAAAGGGGTGGCTAAGAAAAGGGGTGGCCAAACTGATGTTGACACGGGTACTCGTACCAGGCAATACAGGCCGTGTCAGCTGTTTTGGAAAAAAAATTGCCATAATAGAACCTGACACGGGCTGGCCGTGGTAGCTGCCACGGGCCGTGGCAGTTCATCAGATTGCCTTGTTTTGCTGATTTTCACTTTGTTCCTCAATCCAATTGATCTCTAATTCTTCCCAACTCGAATCACAATATCCAAACAGACCTAAAACACCAATTTAGGGATTGTTTAAAGGGATTTAAAACATCAAGACATTATCTCAAAAACCTCAATCATCTCCTAAGTTACAACCACCAAATGGTTTATACACTTGCTTATCTCATCTTAGAACAAAATTTCCGGAAATCAACCAACACAGAACACATGCATTCATCCATTTGTGTTCCTCTAACAACTTAAAATTTACGTGCATCAACTGATATTAAAGGAAAAGAGGTAAAGAACTCACCTTAAATGGAGACTTGAAGGCAACTATTAGAACACAATGAAAACCCCCCTTTTTACTTGACAATCTACTCGAAACTCTCTCTTCCCAAAGCTAGGATGAATTTTAATCTACAATGTGAGCTATGGAGGTCTTCTTTGAAGAGTAATGCAAGCTTGAATGTACTGCTATTGTCTCTTAGTTGCTGAAATTGCTACATGCAATGTGCTAGCCAAGGGTTTTGAGAAAAGGCGCAGAATTTTCAGATTGTTGGATTGCTTGGGAAATGGCGATTTGAAGCTTGAAGGAGAAGGAAAATGAAATGTGGGTATCCTCTTGACTTTAATCAGCCAGGGGATTGAACATGCAAGAAGAAACTATGGTTCTCCCTCTCCTTCAACCCCTTTCTTCTTTTCTCTCTAGGTTTTTGTTTTCTGAAATGCTGAAAAATGATTGTGTGTATGTGTTTCAGCAAATTTGGCTTTTTATAGTGTGTTTGAGTGAGGGATGTTTGGTAAATTTGGGTAGCTGAATTGGGACAAATAAAATGTAGTTTGCAATCTAATGAAAATTACTAACTCTCACCCAATAATTCCTCAATTTCACGAATGCATCAAAGACACAATAATTCACTTAATAAGTCACGTCCCTAATAAACTAAATCAATCAAGCATTTAAGAAGTAATTCACTAAACACATCAAGTCAACACTAAAAATTCAATCAAACCTTTAAGAAAAAATCAAAGTAATTATAAATCACTTTGGGTGTTACAGAAACAATGTTGAAGAGGCGCGATGGAAAAGTCCTGATGATGGCTACCAGAAATACAACATTGATGCTGCAATATTTAGTGACTCGAGCAGCTTTGGCATAGCATGTTGACGACGGAATGAAAAAGGTAATGTCATCAATGTTAGACTATAGTATAACCTTAGAGGGGGGGGGGTGAATAAGGTTATGTGCAAAATATGAATTCTTTTCGGTTTTCAAAAACTTATGAAATGCTTTGTTTAAATCAAATGCGGAAACTGAGATTTAAACTTATATGATGTATGCAAGCAGGCAGATCAAGCACAGTATGATATTACTCTATATTCAATATACAGAATAACTAGATTATTTATAGGCAGCGCAGTGATATTGAATATAGCAACAGACAGATCTACAACTATATAACAATAATATAACAATAGACAGATCTGAGTAGTGATATTCAAAACAGATATAAACAAAACAATGAATATCACAGCTATATAACAATAACAAATATAGACAATAAAGTAAAGAGAGTAGGGATAGAGATACACCAGGAATTTAGCGAGGTTCGGGATAAAAGCCCTACGTCCTCGGCCTCAGGCTTTGCAACCTTCGGACTTTGATGGCAACCACTATATTGAAGAATTGTTTACAAACAGGCAACTTCAAAATAGTAAATCTCAATTCCCCCGAACTGAGAACCCGAGCACCTAGCTAAGGATTTCAACACCGCTTCAATCTCCTGATTGAACGACCCAAGAGCACCTCCCAGGATTTCACTACCGCTTCAATCTTCCCCGATTGAACGACCCAAGATCACCTCCCAGGATTTCAAACCAACTCAATCTCCTGATTGAGAGACCCAAGAAAACTTCCCAGGATTTCAAACCAACTCAATCTCCTGATTGAGAGACCCAAGAACAAATCCCAGGATTTCAGAGTGACCCCACAAATAGAGTAACGAATACAAACAGAGATCTATGATCCAATCACCTCAGATATAATGACAGTATAGTGACTAAGAGATGAGTGATATGGAAAATAGAAAATGATATGAAAGTTGAAGCTCTATTTTCTCTCTTTCTCAGATTTAGAAGATGTATGTGAGAAGTAGAGAGGTTTAGAAAAATGTGGTGTGTGGTGTGTTTGAAAATGTGAAGCTTAGTTTCCTATTTATAGGGATTCAAAAAACAACCGTTGAATATTTTTGAAGAAATCGATTATGGCCTTAATGCACAACAAGACATAATCGATTGTTTGATAAAAAAGGAAACATTGATGTTGCTTGTTAATCGATTATGTGTGAAGACAATCCAAGAGATAATCGATTCATTGCCTTTAGAAAATTAAAGGAATCGATTTTATTGTGTTTTAAAAAAAGAAGGAAATCGATTCTTGAGACATCCTAAATAGGTAAGAATCGATTTCATGTTTAGTTAAAGTAAGGAGGAATCGATTCTTGGCTTTGGCTTGAGTATATGTATGAATCGATTCTTTGTTTTAACATTGGATAGGGAAATCGATTTCAAGCTTTAAAATAGGATTAAGAAATCGATTTCATGATTTAGAAAATGATAGAAATCGATTTCTAGCTTTCCACAAAATTATTTTTAGGTTTTAGCCATGCATGCATAAAATATTTTCCAAAGCTTGCCATGCATGCATAAGATATTTTCAAAACCCTAATTTTGATGCATCATGCATGTTTTCAAAACTCATCTCTTAGCTACTAAAATGTCATATACCTTAAGTGATAGGACCCTACATTGTGTCCTAAAGAAAGCGGATAAACAATTAGGTCTTGAACTGCTGAGGTGGCTTCTTCTCCAAGCTGCTCCATTTTAATCTTCCTGCTCTTTGCTTTTTGTCCTGTACTTAATTCAACTTGAACCATTAGTAGATAAGGTGTAATTTGTTATCATACAAAACAAAGAGTGTTTGCCCTTGGTTCAACAAACTCCCCCTTTTTGATGATAACAAATTACATTATGCATAGGGGGTTTGATAGTAATGGAACTTTTTCAAAAAGCTCCCCCTAAGCATATGCATAATAAAATAAACAGTACATCAGCAGGATAGCAGCAATTATTTTCTCCCCTCACATATACCATGCATAATATTCTCTCCCACATATAACATGCATAATATTCTCCCCCCCTTTGTTTTCATCAAAAAGGAGGGGGGGGGGGGGGGTGAGCACATAGCATATGAGATAACAGAAATAGTAGTTCATGCTATGCTCCCCCTTACTTGGTGATCCCCCTTAATAATTTTAGAATGCAAGACTTTAGCAAAAAGAGGGTGGATCATCATGGTTTTAAAAATATGATACCCAAGATAATCATCCTTGGTTCAACAATATAGGTATCATTTTTAACATCAAAAATATGTTGCATCAAAGATCTAGTATAATAGCACTTGAGAAAAAGCTTTGATGCATACAAACAATTACTTCACATAAGTGTTTAATACTTGATAAATATAGTTGTGTTTTCCTTACCCACACAACCTTTACCTATTAAGCAGATTTATAGTTGGTATACATTACAGGTTCACTAGCTTTGTTGCTCAAGTTCAAGAGTAGTGAAGCATTACCAGATTCATGAGCTTCGTGTCTCAGCTTTCAAGGTACCAATCCCCTATACCTTGAAGCATACCTTAGATGAGTCATTTGCCATATGACAAACACCATTTGCAATTTGCTCTTTTTCGTCTGTGTCACTATCAGTGCCAAGACAATCCCATATAGTAGCCTTAGGTGTTTCACATGCCGTGAGACAAATGGCATTTGCAACCTCCTCTTCTTCACTGTCAGTATAGTTGTTCCATGTAGCCTTCTTAGCTTTCTTGGATTTCTTTGAGTTATTTCTCTTTTCAAGTTTGTTGAATCTCATGAATTCTTCAAATAATTCAGCCATGTCTTCATCATCAGATTCTTCATCAGACTCAACCTCTTTCCTTGCTACCTTAGGTGTTTTAGCAGCAAGAGCAAGAGATTTTCTTTCTTTTACCATTTCTGCTTCTTGATCTTTGTTAGCAGCCAATACAACCTCAAAGGCTAGAAGTGACCCAATAAGGTCTTCTTGGGGTAGAGTGCCAATATCTTTGGCTTCAGTGATTGCACACGTTTTTGGAAAGAACTCACCAGTCAAAGATGCAAGAATCTTCCCATTTATATCTTTTGTAGAATACCTTTTTCCCAGAGCCCTTAGTTTGTTTATAATCAGATTCAGTCTCTGGTGCATAGCTGCAACAGATTCACCTTCCTTCATTTTGAATGATTCATACTCAGAAGTTAGGATTCTGATTTTTGTATCCTTTACTTGGCTTGTACCGACATGTGTAGCTTCCAGACAATCCCAGATTTCTTTTGCTGTTTGACACCCTTTTACTCTTCCATACTCTTCTTCACAAAGTGATAGGTGAAGAATATTCATAGCCTTGGCATTTTGAGATATTTTGTCAAGCTCAGATTTTCTCAGCTCGCTCAGATCGATGGTGTAGATGTCTTCAATTGGCACTTCTTCTTCTTTGCCGGTAGCTTTACTTTTGATTTTCATTGGGATCAGTGGTCCATCTGCAATAATCCTCCAAAGGGTGAAATCTATAGCCTGCACATGACATTTCATTCGACTACTCCAATAGTCATAGTTAGTTCCATCAAACAGGGGTGGCCTATTGAAGGACATCCCCTCTTTCATAAAAGAACCCATGATCACAGATATATAAATAAAATTTAAATTGCGAGATGTAAAGCTCTATATGCAATTCCTAGCTACTGATACCACTTGTTAGACTATAGTATAACCTTAGAGGGGGGGGGGTGAATAAGGTTATGTGCAAAATATGAATTCTTTTCGGTTTTCAAAAACTTATGAAATGCTTTGTTTAAATCAAATGCGGAAACTGAGATTTAAACTTATATGATGTATGCAAGCAGGCAGATCAAGCACAGTATGATATTACTCTATATTCAATATACAGAATAACTAGATTATTTATAGGCAGCGCAGTGATATTGAATATAGCAACAGACAGATCTACAGCAGTGATATGGATAATAACAGATCAGCACAATAATATAACAATAGACAGATCTGAGTAGTGATATTCAAAACAGATATAAACAAAACAATGAATATCACAGCTATATAACAATAAGAAATATAGACAATAAAGTAAAGAGAGTAGGGATAGAGATACACCAGGAATTTAGCGAGGTTCGGGATAAAAGGCCTACGTCCTCGGCCTCAGGCTTTGCAACCTTCGGACTTTGATGGCAACCACTATATTGAAGAGTTGTTTACAAACAGGCAACTTCAAAATAGTAAATCTCAATTCCCCCGAACTGAGAACCCGAGCACCTAGCTAAGGATTTCAACACCGCTTCAATCTCCTGATTGAACGACCCAAGAGCACCTCCCAGGATTTCATTACCGCTTCAATCTTCCCCGACTGAACGACCCAAGATCACCTCCCAGGATTTCAAACCAACTCAATCTCCTGATTGAGAGACCCAAGAAAACTTCCCAGGATTTCAAACCAACTCAATCTCCTGATTGAGAGACCCAAGAACAAATCCCAGGATTTCAGAGTGACCCCACAAATAAAGTAACGAATACAAACAGAGATCTATGATCCAATCACCTCAGATATAATGACAGTATAGTGACTAAGAGATGAGTGATATGGAAAATAGAAAATGATAAGAAAGTTGAAGCTCTATTTTCTCTCTTTCTCAGATTTAGAAGATGTATGTGAGAAGTAGAGAGGTTTAGAAAAATGTGGTGTGTGGTGTGTTTGAAAATGTGAAGCTTAGTTTCCTATTTATAGGGATTCAAAAAACAACCGTTGAATATTTTTGAAGAAATCTATTATAGCCTTAATGCACAACAAGACATAATCGATTGTTTGATAAAAAAGGAAACATTGATGTTGCTTGTTAATCGATTATGTGTGAAAACAATCCAAGAGATAATCGATTCATTGCCTTTAGAAAATTAAAGGAATCGATTTTATTGTGTTTTAAAAAAAGAAGGAAATCGATTCTTGAGACATCCTAAATAGGTAAGAATCGATTTCATGTTTAGTTAAAGTAAGGAGGAATCGATTCTTGGCTTTGGCTTGAGTATATGTATGAATCGATTCTTTGTTTTAACATTGGATAGGGAAATCGATTTCAAGCTTTAAAATAGGATTAAGAAATCGATTTCATGATTTAGAAAATGATAGAAATCGATTTCTAGCTTTCCACAAAATTATTTTTAGGTTTTAGCCATGCATGCATAAAATATTTTCCAAAGCTTGCCATGCATGCATAACATATTTTCAAAACCCTAATTTTGATGCATCATGCATGTTTGCAAAACTCATCTCTCAGCTACTAAAATGTCATATACCTTAAGTGATAGGACCTTACATTGTGTCCTAAAGAAAGCGGATAAACAATTAGGTCTTGAACTGCTGAGGTGGCTTCTTCTCCAAGCTGCTCCATTTTAATCTTCCTGCTCTTTGCTTTATGTCCTGTACTTAATTCAACTTGAACCATTAGTAGATAAGGTGTAATTTGTTATCATACAAAACAAAGAGTGTTTGCCCTTGGTTCAACAAACTCCCCCTTTTTGATGATAACAAATTACATTATGCATAGGGGGTTTGATAGTAATGGAACTTTTTCAAAAAGCTCCCCCTAAGCATATGCATAATAAAATAAACAGTACATCAGCAGGATAGCAGCAATTATTTTCTCCCCTCACATATACCATGCATAATATTCTCTCCCACATATAACATGCATAATATTCTCCCCCCCTTTGTTTTCATCAAAAAGGAGGGGGGGGGGTGAGCACATAGCATATGAGATAACAGAAATAGTAGTTCATGCTATGCTCCCCCTTACTTGGTGATCCCCCTTAATAATTTTAGAATGCAAGACTTTAGCAAAAAGAGGGTGGATCATCATGGTTTTAAAAATATGATACCCTAATTTTGATGCATCATGCATGTTTTCAAAACTCATCTCTTAGCTACTAAAATGTCATATACCTTAAGTGATAGGACCTTACATTGTGTCCTAAAGAAAGCGGATAAACAATTAGGTCTTGAACTGCTGAGGTGGCTTCTTCTCCAAGCTGCTCCATTTTAATCTTCCTGCTCTTTGCTTTATGTCCTGTACTTAATTCAACTTGAACCATTAGTAGATAAGGTGCAATTTGTTATCATACAAAACAAAGAGTGTTTACCCTTGGTTCAACAATCAAGGCGATGGACAAAGTGTTCAGTGGAAGTCCCGAACCAAAGGAAGCAGAAGCGAAGTGTATGTTGAAAGCTCTTCAATGGCTACAAGTAGAAGGAACCTCCAAAGTGGGGATTGAATCTGATTGTCAATTAGTAGTTGAAGGAATGGGCAAGCACATTCAACCAAATCTTGAATACGGATCGATCATAGTTAGATGCCAGAACATTTTTAATACCTTACCAAGTTTTGGGTTGGGTTTTGTTAGGCGACAAGTCAATCGTGTAGCTCATTGCTTAGCAAGAGCATCACGATCTTTTGCTAGTCTCAAGTTCTTTAAGTATGTTCCAAATTGTATTATGACTCCATATTTAAATGAAAAAATATGAGTTTATGTTTGCCAAAAAACCTTTCGAAAAGATTATTTTTTTGACCAATTTGGAAAAAAGTATTGACATTTTAAAGAAACAAATTGTTCAAAGATTTGTTCTTTTTAGAAGGTAATTTATATTTAGTCTGTCGATATTAAAAAATATTAATCATAAATAAACAAATTGTTCAAAGATTTGTTCTTTTTAGTCACAAATCTGTCAAGGATAGAAGAAGGTTTTTTGGATTTACACACAAAATAGAAATATAAATAACAATTTGTTTATTTAGTCACAATTTGTTTATTTAAGAAAAAGACCATCGTCACTGGACGCAAGAGCGTTGCCCATGACAATTTGGAGACATGGCACACCGCTACCTTTTGTAAGTTGATTAGTTAGTCAACTATTTGTTTCCATCCTAATTTTAATTATTTATTTCCTTTATATGTTATAGGCTAAAGTATACTTTCTGCTTTTTTTTTAAATTATTATTATTATTATTATTATTATTATTATTATTATATTGATTGATTTGATGATTTCCTGCTATGATGATGATTATACTTGGATTTTTTTTGATTCAGTATTTGCCTAAATTTTATTTGATAATATATATATAGAGAGAGAATTTTATTTGATAATATATTTATATATATATATATAGAGAGAGAGAGAACTTTATTTGACATTGATGAAAAATATCTTTAATTATCGATTTAATTGAGATAACATTTAATGTTAGAATTCAGAATTACTTTTCGTAGTGAATGAGAATCTCTTCCTACCTAACTTACATGAATCAATTATTTGGTGTTAATGAAAAATGTATGTGTGCATGCATGCAGCTACTACTGCTTATGGTTTCATTGGCAAGTCAATTGCATTCGAGAACACAGTTGGTCCTGAAGGTGGCCAAGCAGTGGCACTTCACGTGCAAGGTGATCATTCAGCATTCTTTGACTGTGCAATGCATGGTTACCAAGACACATTATACGTCCATGATCAACGTCAATTCTACCGTAACTGTGAGATTTCCGGAACAATAGATTTCATTTTCGGACACTCAACAACCTTAATCCAAAACTCATAGATCACCCTAAGGAATCCTGGTCCAAACAAAAACGAAAATACAGTGGTAGCAGATGGTAGATCCCAAGAGAGCATGACAACTGGAATAGTTATCCAAAATTGCCAGATCATGGCAGCTCCTGACCTTGATAAGGTCACCGTGAAGACATACTTGGCAAGACCATGGAGGGAATATTCAAGGGTTGTGTTTATTGAGAATGTTATTGGTGACTTTATTCAGCCACAAGGGTATATGCCTTGGAGCCAGGGGCGATTTTAGGGCCCAGCTAGCCCGGGCACGCGCCCGGGCTCAACTTCTACTTTGTTTGTAAAGCCCCCAACCCAATAGCTGATTTTTAGTCATAACCAGGGGCAAAAATAGTAAAACAGTGGGTGTGAAATAAAAAAAGAATGGTCCAGCCCAATGTAAAAAAAAAGTAAAACCCAAAAACTAAATGAAACCCAAAAGCCCAATATATATAAAAAACTAAATAAAATAAACAAAGCAATTAAGCAAACACAACACATTCCTCTCTTTTCTCACGACAAACAGAACCCCACCCCCCCCCCCCCCCCCCAAATTTCCTCTCTTCTCTCACGACACTCTCCCTCTCATTTTCTTCTTCTTTTCACTTCAAGTAGTCCAATCCAAGCTTAAATCATTTACATTTGAGCTCTATTTTAAGGAAAACCAACTCATTCCTCTCTTTGGGTAGTATTTTGGAGTTAGGGTTTTTGCTCTAAAAAGAGGGAAAAGTACCCACACATTCAATGTTACTCTTTCCTCTGACATTCAAAAGGAGCTTGCAACGTGTTGTGCCATTGAAGTTATGAAGGCGATTATGGAAGAGCTTGGTGATAGACAATTCTCTGTGCTTATTGATGAGTCACGTGATATATCCGTCAAAGAGCAAATGGCGGTGATGTTGAGGTTAGTAGTTGTATTGATGAGTCACGTGATAGACAATTCTCTATGCCTCTATATAACCTTGTTGAATTTGTTTTCTAGGTTCGTGAACGACAAAGGGAAAGTTGTGGAACGATTTATTGCTCTACATCATGTCAAAGATACTACATCTGAGGCACTAAAGGATGCTCTTTATGGTATTCTTGATCGTCACACATTATCTATTTCAAGGATACGAGGGCAAGGGTACGATGGGGCTTCAAATATGAGAGGTGAATTTAATGGTTTGCAAAGAAAGATTCTAGATGAAAACCCTTATGCTTTCTATGTCCATTGCTATGCTCACCGTTTGCAATTGGTGGTTGTGTCCGTTGCTAGTAGTTGCAATTCTATTCATGATTTCTTTGAGTACATCTCCTTGATTGTAACCACAACAAGTGCATCTTGCAAGAGAAGGGATGCTTTGACGGAGGCACGGCGCAAAGATATTTTGAGTAGACTTGAGAGTGGTGAGATATCTCAAGGAATGGGCTTGCACCAATCATCTAGTCTCGCTAGACCCGGGGATACTAGATGGGGTTCACATTATACTACCTTGATTCGTTTGGATCAGTTGTGGTCCTCCGTGTTAGAGGTGCTTAGTATTGTTGATGAAGATGGACGTGGACCATCTCAAGCGGCGGGTTTGATAGAAAAAATGGAGAGCTTTAAATTTGCTTTCATTTTGAAATTGATGTTAAAGTTGTTTGGTATCACAAATGAGCTTTCAAAAATCTTGCAAAGAAAAGATCTAAACATTGTGCTTGCTATGGAATTAGTTGATGATGTCAAATCTCGGTTGGCCACATTGAGAGATAGTGGTTGGGATAATTTATTTTTTGTTGTCCAAGAATTTTGTGTTGCTAAAGGTATTCCGGTGCCAAATATGGATGAAGAAATACCAATTCGGGGTCGTTCAAGAAAAGAAGGGAGAACTATCACTAATCTTCACCATTATCGTGCAGAGATTTTTTATGTTGCTATTGACAAAATATGTGTGGAGATGGATCACCGGTTTAGTGAAGGAAGTAACAATGTGCTGAATTGCTTCTCATGTCTTGACCCCAAGAACTCTTTCTCAAGGTTTGATATTGATAAACTTGCTCGTCTTGCTGATATTTATCATGCTGACTTTTCTGATGATGATCGTGGAACAATAAGAGAGCAACTTGACAATTATGTACATCACATGAAAATGCATGCTTCCTTTACTTCTTGTGAAGATATTGAAAGTTTGGCTATGAAGATGGTTCAAACTCAGAAACATTTGGTATTTCCATTGGTCTACAAACTCATTGAGTTGGCTTTGCTGTTGCCGGTGTCGACAGCATCCGTTGAAAGAGCTTTTTCAGCAATGAAGATTATCAAGTCTAAATTACGCAACAAGATCAACGATGAGTGGTTCAATGACTTGATGATATGTTACACCGAGCGGGAGATATTCAAGTCACTTCAAGATGTTGATATTATGCGAACATTCACCCGAAAGAAGTCTCGAAAAGGGCATTTACCTCCTAATTTTATTTAGCACTCTATTGACAGGTTAGATTTCATCTCTCCTATTTAGCACACTTTATGATTATGTATATATTATGTCATATGTAAATTGGCGGGAAATTTTCTTGCCCAGGCTCTAGAAAAATCCTGGCTTCGCCACTGCTTGGAGCCCTAATGAGACATATAATCAAAACTCTTACTTTGCTGAGTTTGGAAATACTGGACCTGGTGCTAATACTATGGCAAGGGCAAAATGGGCAAAAGGTCTCATTAGTAAGGATGAAGCTGAAAGAAGTGGATTAAAGCTAGCACTTGGTTGCCTTCCACTGGCATTCCTTTTGATATTGGCTTCACCAAGCAGTGAAGACCATGCATTCCTTGTGCTTAGTCACCACTTATCTAAATTATTAGTTATATTCATTTACTTAGTTATAATCAACCCTTGAACAAATTTGAGGAGTTGAATTTTTGATAAACACTCATAAGTTGTTTTTTCTTTATTTTTATTTACAGGTTTAGTTTTATTTGTCTTTATGCCTAGGTCTCATATAGAGTGATATTTTTCTTCTGAATGATATGCAATGATATTATAATTTTAAAATTTGAACATTGAGTAACTTCTGGGTGAAATCACTAGAGCCTTTTGGGCTTGAAGCATAGACAATGCACAAGTCTCCCACTACAACATTTTTGGTCTTTGGCAACACGTATTTTGCCAACAGGTAAAAATTGTACCTTAAAAGGCATTAGACAACATTCAAGAAATGTTGCCATAAAATGAACGTTTTACACAACACCTTTTTCGCAACACTGAATAAGTGTTCCCTAAAGGCTATATATCTACATTTGTAATGTGTAACTAAACCAATTTATTTACAACATTTAATAAATGTTCCCTTATATTTAAATCAGAACAATCCATAACTGTTGTCACTAATTTTCTAAAAGACTACATTTCCCACTTGTTACCTTTCACTATGATTAACTTTAAAACTTTTTTTATTTTCAAAAAATTAGGCGCTAACTCATAATTCTTTCACAAAAAATCTCTTCTCTCGTAATTAATTAGTTTTCTTTTCGAAAAAAAAAACTTAACCATAATTCATTCACAAACCACGTTCGTCTCGAACCTCCCTCATACTCGTTAACTTTTTTCCTTCTTTACACTCTCTCCTATTCCTATAATTTTCCAATCTTTCTGATTCTTCAGAGTTAAACAACAAACACAACAAAAACCACATTCGTCTCTTCTCGCACTCGCTCCGCTGTGAAACACGTTCGTCGCTGATTGCTTCACAAACCAAGCTCGTAAATCGTTCGTCGCTGCTCGATAGCTCCTTGCTACTCATAAACTCTTCACTTATGTTTGATTTCTCTCTCACTCCTTCCTCACTGGTTGAGATAGCTCCGATTCTTCTTGTTGCTAATGAAGTAGAAGCAAGCAATAAAAGAGTTGCTTATCTCTGAGTTGATGTTTATATTTTCTTTAATTGTATAAATCTAAGGGTGTATGCTATTTGGCATGTTATCATTTTTTGTTGGATCTTTGCTGAATATGTCACTGAAAATCACTGAGAAAGGAAAACAAGTGTGAGTTTTAAGTTCTCTCCGATCACTTTACTTGCTATATTTGTTTGATTGGAATAGTTTCTGAGGATTTTTTAAAAATGGTTGTCCATGTTTATGTCATTTTATAGAGTTCAAGGGTGGAAAATTTCTTTTTGCAAGAATGCTTCATTTTATTTTGTAAAGATGGTCACAGTCATGAGTGCATTATGTAAACCTTAATTTCTTAATAATTTTTTTGCTTTTAAAAGTGATTGGTACTTTTGGATAACAAATAGATGGAACTATTTGTTATATGAGTTTCATTACTTCTTTCCTTTTATTGGTTAGATCATCAGGTAACTACTCTTTACAGAACTCTTGATTTGGTAATTCTATGAAATCATTGTATAATTACTTCCTTCGGATCTGAAATCATTGTTTTATTATATCTACATCATTCAAAAAATTATTACATTATAACTGTTTTTCATTCTTATATGCAGAACGATATCATTGGAGAAGATGAAGATGATGTGTTGGAAGATTATCTCGATGAGTTTCAAGATGAAGAACTTTGATTCCCTATATATTCATCTTGGATTTGTTTTTTATTATAAGTTCTTCCTTTAGGATTGGAATTGATTAAACTACAATGTCAGTTTGTTTATGATTATGGATTCGAATTGGTGTTTGAACTAGTTTGATTGTTAAAAAGTTTTATACATTATATATTTTGCACTTAATCCATTTATTTTAATTTACCAATTATATCATTAAAATTTAAAGCTAACTGTGTTGAATATATAATCAAATTTTAGTTTTATTTGTATGTTTATGGATTATATATAATGTTAAGGTAAAGATGTTTGTTTAATGTAATAGTATTTTTAATAATTTTATGAAATGAAAATAAAATTAAGAGTAGAGTTGCAAAATATTTTTGGTACTTTTAGCTACAAAGTTACATGTTAAAATTGTTCCTTATATACCATGTACAACAGTTAAAAATTGTTGTCTATATAAAAGACAACAGTTATAAAATGTTGTTTTGTTAATGTTTAGGGAACAGTTATGACCTGTACTTAAATGTAGCAACATTCTCTAAATGTTGCGTTAGGTGTGGGCGATAAATGTTGCCTCTTCGTAACCTATAGGCAACATTTTTCGAGAATGTTGCCAGAAAGTGCAAAAAAATGTTGTCATAGACAATAGGTAACACTGGCTTAGTCTACACCTGAAAAATGTTGCCTATACTTTCGGGCAACATTTTTTATAGTTCTGACAACAATTTTTAAATGTTGTTAAAGACCAAAAATGTTGTAGTGGATCCCCTGCCTTGTGCTGAGATTTAACTTTTGTTTTTGTTTAGAAAAATGCACAAGTCTTCCCTAGCATGTAATGAATCAACTAAAATTAGCAGACTTACCTTCGGTATATCTTTCCAATGGTTCTTTATTTTAAAATGTGTTAGATAAATTTAAATCTCCAAGTTGTGGATGTATTGATATTGTTTAAACTAAAATATTGTACATTAAGAGTAATTTTGCTTAGGGCGCTTGTGGCGAGGGATGGTTGGTGAATCTTTTTTATTTGTTAACTAGTCTCCATCCTCTTACATATTATCTGACTAGTTTTCAACCACCTAATTTAATCTAGTGTTTTTTTAGGTAAGCAATAATATATTGACGGGGAGTACAAGGGGTACTCCAATCCCGTACAATATAAGGGGGCCTCGCTAAAACCTTAATGGGCCAAAACCTAATGGGAAAAAGACTCGAAGAGGAAAAAGAGTACCCATAAAATAACACAGTACTGCACATTCAATTACATTACAAATCATGATTCAAAAATTCATTTGCTGCTGACTAGTAATTCCCCTTCTGCTAACCTTAACATAGCTCCATTCATCAAGAAAAATAGACCCCATCATCTACTTGTTGCCATCAGATTAGCCTGCTACAATCATCAATTTTTGACATGAAATGCCACCCTTCCAAATGCAATCTACCTCTATGCCACTTGATCAAAATCGAGGCCTTCTCTTCCCTGAAGATCATGACAGTATGCGTTGTTAACCTCTGCCAGTTTTACCACTCACCAGCATAACAAGGCTCTTGCTCAATACAAGCACCAAACCTCTTATACATAAGCCCAATTAATATACTCAATTGTGCCAGATACATCCACTGCCCAAATCGAATCAACTCTGCAATTGTATCATTCCTTCACAATATTCATTTATCAAAATCTGCATCAATCATCATATTAACACCTGCTGCCATTACAATAAGAGTAAACAACCCATCGGACAATTAAACCAATCCGACCAAGACACTCCACAATTCCTCCCCTTTCTAGCTGTGAACCACCCCCATGCACTGTATTGGATCGCGAGCACAATTGACGTTACTGAAGCCTAACCCCTTTCTGTTTTTTTTCCAAACTACCGCCACCAAATGAGATGCCTATCCCCTTTCTGGTTTTTACCATTTATCAGCTCTCCATATTGTGCAAAACTTTCCAGCACATCATCATGATCCAATTCTCTCACGCCCAGCCACTAAGAGATCCCTCTCCAAAGCTGCCCAGCAACGTTGCAGCTGAAAAAAACATGAGCAGTAGTTTCAGTTTCTCTAAAACAAAGTACACAACAAAGATCATGATGCGAATTAAGGATTCCACGTCGAAATAAGGCGTCCCGGGTTGCCAATTTGGTTCAGTATAACACGAGATAAATTTGTTACAAGAAATCATCGTGTTCTTAGTGTTATTGTTGCTATTCTTCATGGCTGATGTGTACTTCATTAATTTACGTGACATTTCATTTTTTGTTAAAAATCAAAAAGATAAAACTCTTTCATTTTGCATCCCTGATTTCAATTTCATGTTTGATTTCGCATCAATTTCATTGAAATTTCTGGGTTTCATTCACTTACTACAGTAATTTGAGCATTTTGTAATTGGTATGGAGCAATTTGGTTGAGATTTTAGTCTCTCAACATAATCTAAATCCGTTTTTCGGCCAAAAACGCGTTTTCAGATAAGTTGTGCTACTTTTTTTGTGCAAATCGATGGTGGTTTCGTGATCCTTGTGAAATTTCGTTCAAGTTAGGCACAAATTTCGTTTGATTTGGTGCTGTTTTGAGCATTTTACCATTGTTGACTTGAAGCTTTTGAATCTTCATCTTCAACATTGGTTTTCCAAAATCAATTTTCCTAGTAAAAACTTCAATTTGTGTTTGTGAATTCATTATAGCTCCTTTTTTTAGTGATTCAAAAGCCAGGTTACTTGTCTCAAAATCTAGTATTATTTGAAACATTGAAAAAAAAGAAAATACTGCAAAAGAAAAAAGCAAAAAAATAGTACGATAGTCAAAAAAAGGCAAAAACCTAATCACGGAAGCATCATTCCTTCAATCATCATATTAATTCTAAACATTCAAACCTGCCCAACAACATTGCAGCTGAAAAAAACATGAGCAGTAGTTTCGGTTTCTCTAAAACAAAGTACACATGCAACAAAGATCATGATGCGAATTAAGGATTCCACGTCGAAATAAGACGTCCCGTGTTGCCAATTCGGTTCGGTATAACACGAGATAAATTTGTTACAAGAAATCATCATGTTCTTGGTGTTATTGTTGCTATTCTTCATGGCTGATGTGTACTTTCCAGAAAAATTCATACGGTTAGCAAACATATTTTTGCTTTTGATTTTGGTCTTCAAAATTCCTAAGTTTGTCATAGTAATTTTGGTGATTGACAAGGATCAAATTGAAACTAAAAGAAAACATAAATGACCAAATTGAAACTGAAAGAAAACATAAAGGACCAAATTGAACAAATGATGCTTCAACACAAAATCCAGATCTCCAACTCAGATCTTCATTAATGGTGAATTTTGATGACCAAAATCAAAAGCAAAAAATTTCAAAAAGTTAAACCAAATATGGAGTATTTAAACACAAATTTAAACCAAAGATATATGGTCCAAATGTCCCCAAAAAATTTCTCAATTGTCCAAAAAATGTTCACTAACCATATGAATTTTTCTGGGTGTTCTGAAAGTCACCCTGATTTAATGTAGTGTTTTCACCACTAGTTTCTAACCTTGCATTACCCTTAATTAAGAAAGGAGTGTTTGCAAGTTAAACTAATTAATCATACAATCAACGTAAAAACAACAATTCAAGTAATTTTATTAGAATAACCAAAATACACTTATCGAGGTCCTAAAACTTGGGGTGTTACACTTGCCTTGTAGACAACATACTCCTCTAAGAATCACTTAGCAAGTACCCCTATTTGGCCTTCATTACATTTGGAGAAGATTCGAGCATTTTACCATTGTTGACTTGAAGCTTTTGAATCTTCATCTTCAACCTTAGTTTTCCAAAATCAATTTTCCTAGTAAAAACTTCAATTGTGTTAGTGAATTCATTATAGCTCTTTTTTTTAGTGATTCAAAAGCCAAGTTACTTGTCTCAAAATCTAGTATTATTTGAAACAATGAAAAAATATTCTGAAAAAAAAATACTTTAAAAGAAAAAAGCAAAAAAATAGTATGATAGTAAAATAAAGGCAAAAACCTAATCACGAAATCATCAAAAAAATTCCAAACATTCCAGAAAAATTCATAGGGTTAGCAAACATTTTTTTGCTTTTGATTTTGGTCTTCAAAATTCCTAAGTTTGTTATAGTAATTTTGGTGATTGGCAAGGACCAAATTGAAACTAAAAGAAAACATAGAGGACCAAATTGAAACTGAAAGAAAACATAGGGGACCAAATTGAACAAATGATGCTTCAACACAAAATCCAGATCTGCAACTCAGATCTTCGTTAATGGTGAATTTTGAAGACCAAAATCAAAAGCAAAAAATTTCAAAAAGTTAAACCAAATATGGAGTATTTAAAGACAAATTTAAACCAAAGATGGTCCAAATGTCCCCAAAAATTTCACAATTCTCCAAAAAATGTTCATTAACCATATGAATTTTTCTAGAATATTTGGAATTTTTTTATACTCCCGTAATTAGGTTTTTGTCTTTTTCTTTTGACTATTATACTATTTTTTGCTTTTTTTCCTTTGCAGTATTTTCTTTTTTCATAATATTTTTCAAATGTCTCATATAATACTAGATTTTGAGACACGTAACTTGGCTTTCGAATCACTGAAAAAGGAGCTATAACGAATTCAGTAACACAATTTCAAATCAAGATGGAAAAATTGAAGAATAGCAACAATAACACCAAGAACACGAAGATTTCTTGTAACAAGTTTATCTCGTGTTATCCTGAATCAAATTACAAAATATTGGTGTTCATTTCGCTCAAAATTTCATAAGTAAACTGATTATGCAAGTTTTACGACCAAATAAGAACTTACAAGAAAAAGTGATTCTAGAAAACCAATGTTAAAGATGAAGATTCAAATTTTCAAGTTAACAATTGTAAAATACTCAAAATAGCACCAAATCAAACGAAATTTGTGTCTAACTTGAACAAAATTTCACAATGATCACGAATCCACCAACGATTTGCACAAAAAAGTAGCACAACTTATCTGAAAACGCATTTTTGACCGAAAAAACGGGTTTGGATTTTGTGAGAGGCTAAAATGCTCCAACCTCAACCAAATTGCACCAAATTAACTGGAAATTACTCAAAATTATTGCAGTAAGTAAATGCAACCAATAGATTTCAATGAATTTGATGCAAAATCAAACATGAAATTGAAATCAAAAATGCAAAATGAAAAGTTTTATGTTTTTGATTTAAAAAAAATGAAATGCCAATTCATTTAATGAAATACACATCAGCCATGAAACTTAAGACGTCACGTCAGCAGTTTACTGCCAGTGTAACACCCCGGTATTTCTAACAGTAGAAATTCCTAAGTGCACCATCCCTAATACATCAGAGATATTATTTTCCTATCTAGATACTGAACGCCATTATAAATTTTTCGCTGAATAAAACCAAAACAGTTTTAAACATAGTTAAAACCACAACGGTCTCCTGACCATCAACATCAGCAAGATATAGTGTTCAATATCATACAAGAAAGCGCGGAAACAAATACATAATGTTATGATACAAAGCTGACAAGGGAAAACATAAACTTAAGCATAAAAGCTAAGTCTTCAGCAACCATCCGAGCACAACCTACTCGTGCCTCTTGGATCTCCTCCAAGCCGCTACACTTTAAGATATCCTGCTCTTTGATTCATGTCCTGTACTTTTGTTCAACTGTAACCATTAGTAGACAGATTGTAATTTGTTATCATACAAAACAAAGAGTGTTTGACCTTGGTTCAACAGTATAGATCTGTCTGCTGCTTAATAATCGCTTGCTTCAATTTTTTAATTTCTTTCTTAATTGCTTCATGATCTTGTTTTGCTTTTTCAGGGTTTACATTTCTCAAACATACCAAAGAAAAAAAAAACATTGACTTCATTAAAAGGTATATATCATTCTCCTCTATGCTTATCTCATAAATTCTTATTGTAGTATATGTTAGTAACCTAATATGATATCTTTTTGTGAGTCTCAAATGCATTTCAAAACATGGAGATACATCAGTTAGTGTCCATTTAGTGTTGCTACCATTCTTTTGTTTAGAAAGTTCCTTATGTTATATTCAAAGTACTAAGGAAAAAGATACATTGTTTTCTTATAGGGCCAAGAGTTTGACTTGATTCCCTTCAAGAGTTTATTGAAGCAAATAGAGAGCCTGGAGTTACATTTGTGGCAGATAAGTTCGATTGTTTGTTTGGACTAGCATTTTAAAAGATTTCAGTTGGAAATGTTGTCCCAGGGTGGTATATATCTGCACACTTAAGGATTTATTTATCGTTTTGCTATTATTATAGAATTTTATTCTGGACTAGTATTGTAACACCCCGATATTTCTAACGTGTAGATACACCGAAATGCACAATTATAGCAATAATCAAAGGACACGGTTCCTGGATAATTATTGAACATATAAACTTTTTTCGAAATTAAACATAACATTCGTAACATCCCGACTTCATATAATAGAAGTTACTCGGTCCACAGCCGAAAGGATTACAACATCCGAGTTCAATAACTAAAACAGGAAACACAAATACGGTTCGTACAACTCATAAACGATACAAGTCATACCACCATGACAAAGACAGCAAAAGGAAACATAAGAGGACCAAGACTAGGTCCTTGACATCCCCAAGAGCATGTCACCTACTCGTGCCTGAGAGTCTTCTTCTTTCCCTGCTTCTCTGAAAAACATCAACAATGATAGGGTGAGATAACATATCTCAGTGAGCTCTACCGTGCCCCCTCACTAACACTCGGTTTAATTATTAAACCGTTACAACATATTCTTAATAGCCATAACAAGCTACAAATCGAAATGCCGACTGTACAACGACTACGAATCCCGGCAAATCGTGTTCTTATCTTAGCTTAGCATGAAACGGCTATACAACGACTACGAATCCCGAATCATAAGCTATAAGTTGAAATGCCGACTGTACAACGACTACGAATCCCGACAAATCGTGTTCTCAATTTGGTTTAGCATAAATCGGCTGTACAATGACTACGAACCCTGATAACCCACAAATTGACCACCCCAAAACGTATACAGGGCCTAGGTAAGGGATCATGACTTCCCTCCCTAGTATGCTACTTGTCGGGTCGTCACCCAACGCGATATATAATAAAATATACATCATGTCCGTATTGGACCGTCTTTCAAGTTTTAGATATCTATATCTATTATCGATCTATAACCCGTTTTGATGAATTCAAAGTTAGACATCCGGCGTTATAATCATAGCGTCGAGAAGGATCCACGATCCGGTTTGTTATACAAAAAACATTATCTCACACGCGGTCTAAGTTTCGGTTTTGAAAACAGTTTTGACCTTCAAAAACAGTGTACTTTCCAAAACAAATTATATAATTATAGATATGTCTTTGAATAAGCTTTCCAACGCACCGGAGAACACCTAAATCGGGTTGCCGGATCAAAAGTTATTGCGAAAACAAGTTCGGGGACTTTTTAGTGAAAACTGCAAACCGTCGCGACGCAAACAGATCCCGTCGCGACGCGAAAAGTGACAGAAACTTTCGCGTCACAAAATTCACTAGGGTCGCGAGGCGATGGACCACGGGTCGCGACGCAACCCTTGACAGATACGTTGGAAATCGCTTTTCTAAAACCCCGTTTTTCCCCAATTCGTTCCCAAATCGTCACCGAGACATTCCGTGACTTCCGAGACTTAAAAACAGATGTTTAGCAACATAATTCAGATCATATTCCAGTACACAAACAGCATATAGTTATATATAATTTCGTGAAAACCGTAAAATTTCATTTATTTGGCAAAAACGGTTTTCGACTCGATAAAACGCCTCGGACCCAAAACTTTGTCGTGAGACCAAAACACAATTTGTCCAGAACAACATTATATCCCTAATCATGAGTAGAACTCACCGATACGCCGAAGTCCGAGAGTTGAGCCGAGAGACGAAATCACTGAACCGAAAACACACGAACGATCACCGAAATAGCTCAAACCGCTCCAATGCAGCAACTCTTTACTGTTCAACTCGAATTCCAGAACTCAGCAACACTAGTATCCTCAAATATCTTCTCTAACAACAATGTAGGTTTCGATTTGTCTTCCTCCTAGTTCCAAGTGAACATGCAAGATCTACCTCTCAAGACTTCATTTCTTCACACTTGGAGCTTCAAGGATTCGAAAATGGAAGGAAGAGAAATTGTTGGTTCAGTTCACAATGGTTACATCAGAAGAACAAGGAAGAGAAAAGGAATTCAATGGGGGAATTATCACTTACATGTAAAGGGTGAATTCCGCCCAAGCTTTCTTTCCTCCCCTCTCTTTCGCCCTCTCCTCTCTTTTCTCCCTTCTGTTTTTGATTTTCTGATTTAGTTGGTAAGTTTCTGAAGTGAGGAAGTGTGGGACTGAGTGAGACTAAAGTGCTCTCAGCAGCTGAGGGTGTTATGGTTGGGAAATGACTATAATGCCCTTAGCTCATTAAATCCAGGTTTTTAGGCCAAAACCCCCCACTAGCTCCACGGTTATTTACTCGGCATAAAATTTCTCGACTCGACCGATTCCGAATTGCGAATCATTAATTCCTTCGACTAGCAATTATATAAAATACACTTATAATGTTATTTTAAAAATTAGGGATGTTACAATCACCCCAAATTTTAAAATTTTGTCCTCAAAATTAACAAAACGTACCTCAATTGAAAAGATATGGATATCGAGTCCGAATGTCGTCTTCCAACTCCCAGGTAGCCTCTTCGATCGAGAAGCCATCCCAAACCACTTTGACAATGGGGATGATCCTTGTCCGTAGCGTCTTCTCACCACGTTCCAAGATGTAACTAGGATACGGTTGGAATGAAAAATCCGGTCGAAGATCGATCGTGTCGACACTCAATGGCTGATGTGGATCGGGGATGTACTTCCTTAACTGAGACACATGGAATACATCATGGAGATTTGATAAGGTCGGAGACAATGCGAGACGGTAGGCAACTGGCCCAATACGCTCGATGATCTGGAATGGTCCAACATATCGAGGACTGAGCTTCTTCGCTCGCAAGGTTCTCCCGGTGCCTATGGTTGGAGACACCTTTAAGAATACATGATCACCGACCTCGAATTCTAATGGCCTCCTTCGGTTGTCAGCGTAGCTCTTTTGCCTACTCTGAGCAACCTTCATTCTTTCCTGAATTAACTTAATCTTTTCGGTAGTTTCACGGACTATATCGGGTCCCAAAAATTTATCTTCACCAATTTCCCACCAACACAAAGGAGTTCTACACTTTCTCCCATAAAGTGCTTCAAACGGTGCCATCCCGATACTAGAGTGGTAACTGTTGTTGTAGGAGAATTCTATTAATGGAAGATGATTCTCCCAGTTTCTTCCGCTATCGAGCACACAAGCCCTAAGCAAGTCCTCAAGAGTCTGAATAGTCCTCTCCGTTTGACAATCAGTCTGAGGATGATAAGCAGTGCTGACTAGCACCTTTGTCCCAAAGCATCATTCAATGCCTTCCAAAACCGGGAAGTAAACTTAGGATCTCTATCCGACACAATGCTAGTTGGAACCCCATGCAGTCTGACAATGTTCTTCACATATTCATCGGCTAATCTGGAAACTTTCAGATTTGAGCGAACGGGAATGAAGTGGGCAGAATTTTTCAATCGATCCACTACTACCCAGATGGATTCATTACCGGTTTGCGACCGTGGCAAACCCATAACAAAATCCATAGAGATATCTTCCCATTTCCAAACAGGTATATCAAGAGGTTGTAGTTGACCAGCAGGTCTCTGGTGCTCTGCCTTAACCTTCTGACAGGTTAAGCATTTAGATACAAATTCAGCAACATCGGCTTTCATCCCAGGCCACCAATACATCAGTTTTAAATCTCGGTACATCTTGGTGGATCCAGGATGTACGGAATACTGACTTCTATGAGCTTCCTCCAATACCTGCTCCTTGATGTTTTTATCATCGGGTACACAAATCCTACCATTGAAGAAAATAATGCCATCACTGTCCTCGGTGAAATTGGGCGATCCTTTCTGAGATTGTAGTTTCACATCCACTTCTTGAGCCACACGAATCTGATCTCTCAATACACTGGTGACCCGAATATGCCGTAACACTAATCGGTTCCTTTTCCTCGTCACCTTGAGATTCAAGTCCATAAAAGACTCCAACAATGCCATCTCGTAGACCATTAACTCTGCGGTGTGGAGAGACTTTCTGCTTAGTGCATCCGCCACAACATTGGCCTTCCCAGGATGATACTTCAACTCGAAGTCATAATCCTTCAGGAATTCAATCCACCGTCTCTGTCTGTTATTCAGCTCTTTTTGATCGAACAGATATTTCAAGCTCTTGTGATCACTAAAAACTTCGAAACGAGAACCGTAAAGGTAATGTCTCAAAATTTTCAGTGCAAACACAATAGCCGCCAACTCTAAGTCATGAGTTGGGTAATTCCGTTCGTGAGTCTTCAATTGCCTAGATGCATTGGCCACCACATGTTGATTGTGCATAAGGACACATCCTAAACCCTTCCCAGAGGCGTCACTGTAGATTTGAAATCCCAGGGACGGGTCCGGGAGAATCAGGATCGGGGCAGAAGTCAATCGTTCCTTCAATCCTAGGAAACATTCCTCACAATCAGTATCCCAACTAAACGGTTGGACCTTGCGAGTTAGCCTGGTGAGTGGGAGAACTAATTGTGAAAATCCTTGGATAAATCTTCTGTAATAACCTGCTAATCCCAAAAAGCTTCTTATCTCAGTCACTGAAGTTGGCCGCTCCCAATTCAACACAGCTTCCACTTTACTAGGATCCACTGCTACTCCCTCTTGGGAAATCACATGACCCGAAAACTTAATCTCTAACATCCAGAAATCACACTTCGACGGTTTCGCATATAACTTCTTCTCTCGGAGTACCCCTAAAACAAAGCGGAGATGTTGAGCATGCTCCTCAATTGTCTTTGAATACACCAAGATATCGTCTATGAAGACGACCACAAACTGATCCAAGTAGGAATGAAATACTCGATTCATGTAGTCCATAAAAACAGCTGGGGCATTAGTTAGTCCGAAAGGCATCACCACAAACTCGTAGTGTCCATACCTCGTACGGAAAGCGGTTTTTGAAATATCTAAGGCCCTCACTCGGATTTGATGGTATCCCGATCTTAGATCAATTTTGGAGAATATTTTAGCACCTCGAAGTTGATCCAGTAGATCATCTATCCTTGGCAACGGATACTTATTCTTGATGGTGATTTTATTCAGCTGACGGTAGTCTATACATAACCTCATGCTTCCGTCCTTCTTCTTAACTAACAGCACCGGAGCACCCAATGGAGAAGCACTCGATCGAACAAACTTCTTGGAGATTAATTCTTCAAGTTGGGACTTCAATTCCTTCAGTTCGAGAGGAGACATCCTATACGGTGCTATAGATATTGGCCCTGCCCCAGGCGCCAAATCTATAGAGAATTCTACCTCTCGTTCCGGAGGCAAGGAGGAAACTTCCTCAGGAAAAACATCCAAGAATTCATTAACTACTTGAACAGACGATAAATCCAAACCAGCTTCGGTTGATGCAGATAAAATAACAACGAAAGCTTCCGCACCTTGGAATAGAGACTGGCTGGCTGAAGTGAAGGAAATAACACCATCAGTTGCAGGCGGTGCCTGTTCCACTACTTCAGAAGGAAAATTAATTGTACGATTTAAGCAGTCAATAGTAACGTGATTGGAAGTCATCCAATCCAATCGCAAAACGATCTCCATTCCCCTCATAGGCAAACAGATAAAGTCAACAACAAAATCCCTGCCTCCTATGGTAAGCAGACAGTGACGACACAATGACTGGGTTCGCACACGACCCTTTGCAGCAGTAAAGATAGTTATTGGCTCGGATATAGGAGATACTGTTAATCCTAACCGTTCCGCACATGCTTCTGAGATAAAACAATGAGTAGCACCAGAATCATACAGTATATTAACAGTTTGATTAAAGAGAGAACCTGTACCCCTTATGAGATTATCAGCTGGTGTGATGGTCTGGGCGTCTAGGGTATTGACTCTAGCCTGTCTTGGAGCGTCAGGAGACTCCAAGAAAGATTTCCTTGTCGGGCAATTATTAGCATAATGGCCCACCTCCTTGCAAAAGTAGCATTGATTTGGCCCAACTTGACACTTTCCTCGATGATTCTTTTTGCACACATCACACTTGCCAAACCCTGCAGTGTTGCTTGACTGTACTTGCTTCCCTTTGCTTGAATTCCCCCTATACCTAGGGTTTGATGTAGTTGACTCATTACTCTTTCGTTTATCCTTCCAGAAATCTTTCCTCTCAGCATACATTCTCTTAAGATCGCTTTCAGCTGAATGAGCTTGTTGAACCAAAGCAGGATAAGTGGTCATGGAATAAGATCTGAGACCTTGATTCACATCGCCTCGAAGACCTTGCTTGAACATAACCATTTTCCATTTGTCATCGGGAGCATGAGTCCCCAATTCATAAAACTGAGATAGCCTTTCAAACTTGGCGGCATACTCACCAACCGACATATCTCCCTGTTTCAGACTGACGAACTCCATCTGCTTAGCAAGCCTTTCAGTATCCGGAAAATAATGACTTAAAAACAGTTCCTTGAAATTACCCCACTCGAGAGAGATTCCTTGGGTTTGCAACATTCTACGTGCATTAGTCCACCATGTATGAGCATCTTCATCCAAAGCGTTAGCAGCACAAACTACTTTCTCTTCTTCATCGCATTGCAAAGTCATAAAGATCCTTTCCATGGCATGTACCCAGAAATGGGCTTTCATTGCATCAGATCCTCCTTTAAAGGTTGGGGGTTTCATCTTCAGAGACCGAAAATACACCCTGTTGGGATCCTCGGGTTGTGGTACATTGACAGGCTCAGTTGGTTGTGGTTGAGGCACTTGATGCATCTGCTGCATTTGAGCCATCTGAGCCATCTGTTGCTGTTGCATTAGCATCATGTCATTCATCATCTTCTGTTGGGTTTCGATGACATTCTGCATCCATTCTTGATGAGGATCAACAGGTGGATTTCTCCTACCTCTTCCAGCCATGATTCTGCGAAATATGCACAAAGTATTAAGTTGATCAGGCTCAATGTCTAATAGCATACTAAGAAGAATCAGACTTAGAAGACATACGAGACTCTAAACATCTAAGTCCGACTAGGTCGAACTGCTCTGATACCAAATGTAACACCCCGATATTTCTAACGTGTAGATACACCGAAATGCACAATTATAGCAATAATCAGAGGACACAGTTCCTGGATAATTATTGAACATATAAACTTTTTCCGAAATTAAACATAACATTCGGAACATCCCGACTTCATATAATAGAAGTTACTCGGTCCACAGCCGAAAGGATTACAACATCCGAGTTCAATAACTAAAACAGGAAACACAAATACGGTTCGTACAACTCATAAACGATACAAGTCATACAACCATGACAAAGACAACAAAAGGAAACATAAGAGGATCAAGACTAGGTCCTTGACATCTCCAAGAGCATGTCACCTACTCGTGCCTGACAGTCTTCTTCTTTCCCTGCTTCTCTGAAAAATAACAACAATGATAGGGTGAGATAACATATCTCAGTGAGCTCTACCGTGCCCCCTCACTGACACTCGGTTTAATTATTAAACCGTTACAACATATTCTTAATAGCCATAACAAGCTACAAATCGAAATGCCGACTGTACAACGACTACGAATCCCGGCATATCGTGTTCTTATCTTAGCTTAGCATGAAACGGCTGTACAATGACTACGAATCCCGAATCATAAGCTATAAATTGAAATGCCGACTGTACAACGACTATGAATCCCGGCAAATCGTGTTCTCAATTTGGTTTAGCATAAATCGGCTGTACAACGACTACGAATCCCGATAACCCACGAATTGACCACGCCAAAACGTATACAGGGCCTAGGTAAGGGATCATGACTTCCCTCCCTAGTATGCTACTTGTCGGGTCGTCACCCTAAGCGATATATAATAAAATATACATCATATCCGCATTGGACCGTCTTTCAAGTTTTAGATATCTATATCTATTATCGATATATAACCCGTTTTGATGAATTAAAAGTTAGACATCCGACGTTATAATCATAGCGTCGAGAAGGATCCACGATCCGGTTTGTTATACCAAAAACATTATCTCACACGCGGTCTAAGTTTCGGTTTTGAAAACAGTTTTGACCTTCAAAAACAGTGTACTTTCCAAACCAAATTATATAATTATAGATAGGTCTTTGAATAAGCTTTCCAACGCACCTGAGAACACCTAAGTCGGGTTCCCGGATCAAAAGTTATTGCGAAAACAAGTTCAGAGACTTTTTTGTGAAAACTGCAAACCGTCGCGACGCGACCCTTGACAGATAGGTTGGAAACCGCTTTTCTAAAACCCCGTTTTTCCCCAATTCGCTCCCAAAACAGATGTTTAGCAACATAATTCAGATCATATTCCTGTACACAAACAGCATATAGTTATACAATGTCGTGAAAACCGTAAAATATCATTTATTTGGCAAAAACGGTTTTCGACTCGATAAAACGCCTCGGACCCAAAACTTTGTCGTGAGACCAAAACACAATTTGTCCAGAACAACATTATATCCCTAATCGTGAGTAGAACTCACCGATACGCCGAAGTCCGAGAGTTGAACCGAGAGACGAAATCACTGAACCGAAAACACACGAACGATCACCGAAATAGCTCAAACCGCTCCAATGCAGCAACTCTTTACTGTTCAACTCGAATTCCAGAACTCAGCAACACTAGTATCCTCAAATATCTTCTCTAACTACAATGTAGGTTTCGATTTGTCTTCCTCCTAGTTCCAAATGAACATGCAAGATCATCTACCTCTCAAGACTTAAATTCTTCACACGTGGAGCTTGAAGGATTCGAAAATGGAAGATCATTAAATCCAGGTTTTTAGGCCAAAACCCCCCACTAGCTCCACGGTTATTTACTCGGCATGTAATTTCTCGACTCGACCGATTCCGAATTGCGAATCATTAATTCCTTCGACTAGCAATTATATAAAATCCACTTATAGTGTTATTTTATAAATTAGGGATGTTACAAGTATTTGATCAAATTGTTGTTAATGAATACATTTGATGTTATAGAATTTTATTAATGAATACATTTGTTGTTGCCCAATTTTGACTAGCTTGTTTATGATCAAATTGTTTTGCTCTTGTAGATTGAAGTTACAATGATAAGTCAAACATTGAAGATAACCTTGTAGGGCATGTTAGCCACGAGTCTAACCGTGGCTAATCGTCGCATTTTTTGTAGGCACATACAATCATATCAGTAACATTTGTAAATATAAAAACATCTCTAAAATACCTAAATAATAGAAACGGCGGGAAAATCCCTAAAATCTCTAAAACACTAATTTCTAAAACTATTTATAAATAAAATAAAATGAAAATGAGAATGAAAATGAAAAAAATGTGCTACCGACTTGTACCAGTGAAACACTGGCGAAATGAGGGTGGTGTGGTGGCCAAACGACGCGGTGGTGAGAGATGGGCGGTGGAGAGAGAGATAGAGAGAGTGGGGTGGAGACAGGGAGAGAGGGACAACGACAATAGCAAAGGAGGCGACGGTGGCGGCAAGGCTGGTGGTGGTGGCACTAGAGTGGTTGAGTGAGGGAGAGAGGGAAATGAGAAATAAGGGTTATGTGTGCGAAATTTTAGTTTAAGTAAAACTTACTGTTGTGTTTTATTTAAAAGTTATAATTAATAAATTATTTGTTTCAATAATATTAAATAAACGTTTTAAAATCTTAGTTTATGAATATTCATATTGATAATTAGTAATGATGTATTACTATTCTTACGTTTTATTTTCTAATGATAATAATTTCATTAAGTCAATATATTTACGATTTTTCATTTGTTTTGAATGCATTCAATAATTGTTGTGTGTTATTTAAAAATTATATTTGATAAATTATCTGTTTCAATTATATTAAATAAATGTTTTAAAATCTTAGTTTATGAATAATCATATTGATAATTAGTAATGACGTATTACTATTCTTATGTTTTATTTTTTAATGATAATAATTTCATTAAGTCAAGATATTTACGATTTATGAGCTGCACCGTTTTCATTTTTTTTGAATGGATTCAATAATTGTTGTGTGTTATTTAAAAATTATATTTGATAAATTATTTGTGTCAATAATATTAAATAAATGTTTTAAAATATTAGTTTATGAATAATCATATTGATAATTAGTAATGACGTATTACTATTCTTATGTTTTATTTTTAAATGATAATAATTTCATTAAGTCAATATATTTACGATTTATGAGCACCGTTTTCATTTGTTTTGAATGCATTCAATATATTTTACTAAGCCAATTGGTAATTGAAATCTTGCCTTACATTTTTATTTGTTTTGAATGCATGCATTATTTTTCCTTTAATAGCCAACAGCAGTTTTTGTTTAAAGATGGCAGTAATGGTTTTGTATAAAAGGTTTTGAAAGAATATGAGTTGAGTATAATTTTTTATAAATACATACGAAAGGGAGAAATATGGTGAGAAAAAAAAAAGATACTTCTCAATTTTGAGAAAAGAATAAGAAGTTCCCGAGCAATAAAATAAAGACAAAGGGGTGTGAGTTTGGTGGTTTTCCTAGGTGCAGGGAAGACCATATATATTTTCTGAGAAGTTTGTTTTTTCCTGGAGACGACGAGGCTAGGAGAGACTGGTTGCACACCTTGGGCAGAGCCGCGAAATGTCCTAAAGAGAGCGACTGAGTCCGCAACTCAACCTAGTTTGTTCGTGTTCGTCAGTGTGCTCATAATTGTTCCAACACTTACTAAGAAAGATCCTGCGGTATTGATTTCATAATTCCTTCTCTTTTTCCAAATTTCCTCGCTCATTACGGACGACCAAATCTGTCGGTAAATGGATTTTAGTGACGGGGTCGTGGTCCATCGGTAATAGGTTGTCGTTAGTTAAACTATTTCTTGTAGTGCAAGGTTACAAATGCCAGAAAAAACTGTTAATAGTCAGCTCATATAAACCAAATCAAACCATATAAAAATTATTATAAAATCATCCTATTAATAATTTATTGTTATTATTATTACTAATATTATATTATTTTATAGTGTTAGTAGGAGGAGGGAGGAGGTAGTAATAGTAATCCGGTTAGGACTCTCTTGATTTCGTTATGTTGTTTTCGGGCGATTGGTCTCTTTTATTATAAAAAAAATAGTAGTGCGGTTAAAAAGTAAATACATGAAGAATTATACACCAATTCTTTGGGTGCTGTGAATCTCGAAATTGTTGGCAGGAATCTGGTTTGCTAAGCCTCATTGATGATACAATCAATCAACACCACAACTTCATGAAGCTGATTTTAATATGTTGAATAGTTGGGCGATGGAGAGAGCTGAAAGATTGTTATTCTTGATGTGGGGAATTTGGAGGAGAAGGAATGACTTTGCTTGGCAGAACACGGTCCAGAATCCTCAAAGTACGGTGATAAGAGTTGATGAATACTTTCAACAATGGTGTTATACAAACAGGGATACCAACCGGAGTGAGAAAAGAATCCGGAACTGTAACATCCTAGATTTTTAACTGGTAATAAAATTCAGAATATTACATTTTAGATCTTTCTGAGTATGCATTCATAATTTGGATTAACAAAAACAACCTTAAGGACTCACATTGATAGGATTTTCCTAAAACAAAACTTAGTTCAAACTTAAATCGACCTTTTTTGGTTCAAATGACCTATCAGAGTCAACAATACAACTTTAATCCAAATTACAAGTACACAAATAACTTAATACAACTTAGTTCATGTCTTGAATAAAGACAAATCACAAAAAGGTCTCAACAATTGAGACTAGCACACCACGCATGCTGAAACTCTAAACTTCAAAGTCCTCCACTAACGGAATCCTTCACTTTGTGTTACCTTCATTAACTTTCAACTTGAAATCTGAAAACAACAACAATGAGGTGTGAGATTATAACCTCGGTGAATCCTTTCGAGACTCTCTTACCTTAATACACTCTGTAGATCTTTTATTATTTACCTATGTTATAACGCAATAGACTTACATAATATAAATGCTACTACGTACACTGTGGGGAACCCGCCCTCAATATAATATCCTTAATTTAAACCTATGGGCCTTGAGATTGGGTTCATGATACCCACCCCAAGTACATCATCCATTCATTAGTTCATTTATGGTGTACTTATATATGTACTAAATAGATTTCTCACACGTGTTTTTCGAAAAGAATTTGACTTGACACAACAACCGTTTAACCGTGACCTTCGAACACATTACAATCAATGAAAATGAGTTCAAATACTTGCAATTGTTATCACATATGATAAGGGTTGGGTTAGGGATGAGAAACACTTGATTTGAGGTCAAAATAGTAAGGGTGGCCAAACTGATATTGACACGGGTACCCGTACCAGGCAATACAGGCCGTGTCAGCTGTTTTACAAAAACAAATTGCCGTAACAGAACCTGACACGGGCTGGCCGTGGTAGCTGCCACGGGCCATGGCAGTTCATCAGATTGCCCTGTTTTGCTGATTTACACTTTGTTCCTCAATCCAATTGATCTCTAATTCTTCCCAACTCGAATCATAATATATATCCAAACAGACATAAAACACCAATTTAGGGATAGTTTAAAGGGATTTAAAACATCAAGACATTATCTCAAACACCTCAATCATCTCCTAAGTTACAAACACCAAATGGTTTATACACTTGCTTATCTCATCTTAGAACAAAATTTCCAGTTATCAACCAACACAGAACACATGCATTCATCCATTTGTGTTCCTCTAACAATTTAAAATTTACATGCATCAACTGATATTAAAGGAAAGAGGTAAAGAACTCACCTTAAATGGAGACTTGAAGGCAACTATTAGAACACAATGAAAACCCCCCTTTTTACTTGACAATCTACTCGAAACTCTCTCTTCCCAAACTTAGGAAGAATTTTAATCTTTTGAAGAGTAATGCAAGCTTGAATGTACTTCTATTGTCTCTTAGTTGCTGAAATTGCTACATGCAATGTGCTAGCCAAGGGTTTTGAGAAAAGGTGCAGAATTTTCAGATTGTTGGATTGCTTGGGAAATGACGATTTGAAGCTTGAAGGAAAAGGAAAATGAATAATGCGGGTATCCTCTTGACTTAAATCAGCTAGGGGATTGAATATGCAAGAAGCAACTATGGTTCTCCCTCCCTTTCTCTCCCTCTCCTTCAATCCCTTTCTTCTTTTCTCTCTTGGTTTTTGTTTTCTGAAATGCTGAAAAATGATTGCGTGTATGTGTTTCAAATTGTATTATGACTCCATAATTAAATGAAATAATGAGTTTATGTTTGTCAAAAAAAACTTATTCAAAAAGACTATTTTTTTGAGCAATTTGGAAAAAACTATTAACATTTTAACGTCTTTGTCGCGGGCCAAATATAAGAAGGTAATTTATATTTAGTCTGCCGAATAAGGTTTTGAGAATAAACTATTATTAACAAAAAAAGAATAAACAATTAAAAAATATTAATCATAAATAAACAAATCGATCAAAGATTTGTTCTTTTTACTCACAAATCTGTCAAGGACAGAAAACGGTTTTTTCGGATTTACACACAAAATAGAAATATAAATAATCAATACAAAAAAAAGGAGAAAAATTAATGATACATAATTTCTTTGGGGTAAAGATCCTCTCAATTTTGGTAATTGACCATTTTTTTAGGAAATTGAGAGATCTCAACCCATTTTTTTGTGAGTAGTGATCAATAGACATCCCTTAATCACGTGATATATATTATTTGCAACTATAAATACCTATTAATAATTAGCCTATATAAATCAAATCAAAATTTAAATAAAATAAATCATATCAAAATTATGACAAGATCATCCTATTCAATTGTTATCACCACTAGCAGGATAATACGCTACCTAGTGGGTGCGTGTTATATATATATATATATATATATATATATATATATATATATATATATATATATATATATATATATATATATATATATATATATATATATATATATATATATATATATATATATATATATAAAGACACACACTCTAGAAGCTCTATTAAAGTTCCTTTTAGTAGTCTTTTTGACTGATTTAGTAGCTTTTCTAAAATCATTTTTTAACAAAATTTTCTTTATAAAATAAGTTAATTTAATCATATAAAGCTAGGCAAACTATACACTATCAAGTATGATATTTTGAAACCTAGTGGGGGTCGATCCGGTTTGCTCCCGGGTTTGATTTCCGCCCACGTTAAAAAGGCGTGTTGGCCAGTGAAATCCTTGCCGCAAGTAGCGAGCGGAGATTAGTCATTCGTTGAAAGCATTAGAACACTTCGTAGGTAGCCTGCAATGGTCCTAAATAAAAAAAAGTATGATATTTTGAGTATAAATTAATAATCAATTTTCATTATCAATTTAATTATATGAAGCTAGGTGAAACCGTACACTATATAGGATCATATCTTAGAATTTTTCTCAATATATAAAAAATACAATTAGAATAGATTGTATACTAATCATAAAAAATCAATTTTAAAAGCATATCAAAGAATTGTAATTTAAGATTTGAAAAATATAAGAGATTCACGGTATTACATAAATCTGTACAATATCTTGTTTTAATCACAAAATCAAAGTTCCCCCAAAATCTAAAATTAGATCAATTTCAATATTTAGATAAACTTAGAATTATTGCTATAAATACCCAACTCAACCCTAGTTGCATGCATTGTCATTGCCCTCCCCTCAAACAGTGAGCAATAGGTGAATCAGAAAATATTCTCTTCCAATTTTTTCCCCAATAAAAAGATGAGTAGAGCAGTTTGGTTCATACTGCTAGTGAGTTCTTTAACGATCATAACCTTTGTCCAAACCTTATTACAAGACAACAACAGAGGCTCTTCTGCTATGACAACGTTGGAGAAGGGTTCCTTAGATAATGTTGGAAATATCACTGGTATGACACTTGATATTGTCTCTGCTTTTGACTCTAACTTGAAAAAAAATCTCAAGGGACGCCGTCTTCTTCATGATCGTGAGGGTTACCCAACTTGGTTTTCCCATGCTGATCGTAAGCTATTGTCTAAGCTTAACAAAGTTAAACCGAATGCAATAGTTGCTAAGGATGGAAGTGGTCAATTTAAGACCATTAACGATGCAATTAACTCATATCCAGAGAATTATCATGGTAGATTTGTTATCTATGTTAAGACAGGTATTTATGCTGAGTACATTACCGTTGACAAGAACAAGCCTAACATTCTTTTATACGGTGATGGCCCTACAAAGACCATCGTCACTGGACGCAAGAGCGTTGCCCATGACAATTTGGAGACATGGCACACCGCTACCTTCTGTAAGTTGATTAGTTAGTCAACTATTTGTTTCCATCCTAATTTTAATTATTTATTTCCTTTATATGTTATAGGCTAAAGTATACTTTTTGCTTTTGTTTTTTAAATTATTATTATTATTATTATTATTATTATATTGATTGATTTGATGATTTCCTGCTATGATGATGATTATACTTGGATTTTTTTTATTCAGTATTTGCCTAAATTTTATTTGATAATATATTTATATATATATAGAGAGAGATCAGAGAGAGAATTTTGTTTGACATTGATGAAAAATATCTTTAATTATCGATTTAATTGAGATAACATTTAATGTTAGAATTCAGAATTGCTTTTCGTAGTGAATGAGAATCTCTTACTACCTAACTTACATGAATCAATTATTTGATGTTAATGAAAAATGATGATGATTTCCTGCTATGATGATGATTATACTTGGATTTTTTTTATTCAGTATTTGCCTAAATTTTATTTGATAATATATTTATATATATATATATATATATATATATATATGAAGAGAGAGAGAGAATTTTATTTGATAATATATTTATATATATATATAGAGAGAGAGAGAGAGAGAGAGAGAGAATTTTATTTGATAATATATTTATATATATAGAGAGAGAGAGAGAGAGAATTTTATTTGACATTGATGAAAAATATCTTTAATTATCGATTTAATTGTGATAACATTTAATGTTAGAATCCAGAATTACTTTTCGTAGTGAATGAGAATCTCTTACTACCTAACTTACATGAATCAATTATTTGATGTTAATGAAAAATGTATGTGTGCATGCATGCAGCTACTACTGCTTATGGTTTCATTGGCAAGTCAATTGCATTCGAGAACACAGTTGGTCCTGAAGGTGGCCAAGCAGTGGCACTTCACGTGCAAGGTGATCATTCAGCATTCTTTGACTGTGCAATGCATGGTTACCAAGACACATTATACGTCCATGATCAACGTCAATTCTACCGTAACTGTGAGATTTCCGGAACAATAGATTTCATTTTCGGACACTCAACAACCTTAATCCAAAACTCAAAGATCACCGTAAGGAATCCTGGTCCAAACAAAAACGAAAATACAGTGGTAGCAGATGGTAGATCCCAAGAGAGCATGACAACTGGAATAGTTATCCAAAATTGCCAGATCTTGGCAGCTCCTGACCTTGATAAGGTCACCGTGAAGACATACTTGGCAAGACCATGGAGGGAATATTCAAGGGTTGTGTTTATTGAGAATGTTATTGGTGACTTTATTCAGCCACAAGGGTATATGCCTTGGAGCCCTAATGAGACATATAATCAAAACTCTTACTTTGCTGAGTTTGGAAATACTGGACCTGGTGCTAATACTATGGCAAGGGCAAAATGGGCAAAAGGTCTCATTAGTAAGGATGAAGCTGCAAGATTTACAGCTGAACAGTGGATTAAAGCTAGCACTTGGTTGCCTTCCACTGGCATTCCTTTTGATATTGGCTTCACCAAGCCGTGAAGACCATGCATTCCTTGTGCTTAGTCACCACTTATCTAAATTATTAGTTATATTCATTTACTTAATTAGTTATAATCAACCCTTGAACACATTTGAGGAGTTGAATTTTTGATAAACACTCATAAGTTGTTTTTTCTTTATCTTTATTTACTGGTTTAGTTTTATTTGTCTTTATGCCTAGGTCTCATATGGAGTGATATTTTTCTTCTGAGTGATATGCAATGATATTATAATTTTAAAATTTGAACATTGAGTAACTTCTAGGTGAAAGCATGTGAAAGATTTTTATATCTAACGCATCACTAGAGCCTTTTGGGCTTGAAGCATAGACAATACACAAGTCTCCCTGCCTTGTGAAAGCATGTAATGAATCAACTAAAATTAGCAGTATATCTTTCCAATGGTCTTTTATTTTAAAATGTGTTAGATAAATTTAAATCTCCAAGTTGTGGATGAATTGATATTGTTTAAAGTAAAATATTGTACATTAAGAGTAATTTTGCTTAGGGTGCTTGTGGCGAGGGGATGGTTGGTGAATCTTTTTTATTTGTTAACTAGTCCTCTTACATATTATCTAACTAGTTTTCAACCACCTAATTTAATCTAGTGTTTTTTTTAGGTAAGCAATAATATATTGACGGGGTACAAGGGGTACTCCAATCCCGTTCAATACAAGGGGGCCTCGTTAAAATCTCCACGGGCCAAAACCCAATGGAAAAAAGACCCGATGAGGAAAAAGTGTACCCCAAAAATAGCACAAGACTGCACATTCAATTACATTACAAATCATGACACAAAAATTCATTTGCTGCTAACTAGTAATTCCCCTTCTGCCAACATTAACATAGCTCCATTCATCAAGAAAAATAGACCACATCATCTACTTGTTGCCATCAGATTAGCCTGCTACAATCCTCAATTTTTGACATGAAATGCCACCCTTCCAAATGTAATCTACCTCTATGCCACTTGATCAAAACCGAAGCCTTCTCTTCCCTGAAGATCATGACAGTATGCGTTGTTAACCTCTGCCAGTTTTACCACTCACCAACATAACAAAGCTCTTGCTCAATACAAGCACCAAACCTCTTATACATAAGCCCAATTAATATACTCAATTGTGCCAGATACATGCACTGCCCATAACAAAGCTCTTCCTTCACAATATTCATTTATCAAAATCTGCATCAATCATCATATTAACACCTGCTGCCATTATATTAGAGAATAGAAGCAGCCCCCACACGTGTAGGCATGTGACCATACAAAAGGGGAAAGTTGACAAGTCAACTAAAGCAAGTAATACCAATATCAAGTGTGAATGTGAAACAGCAAGTGTGAATCTGAGTAACAAAGAAGAAGCAGCAAGATTAGTTTAGATCCAGTTAGTTTAATCTCTAACAAACTTTGTAACCACTTGATATATTGAATCCAATTGTATATATACTGATTCAGTTGTAACAGTTTTCAATAATCAATAATAGATCTTGCATTCCATTAAGGTATCAGAGCCAAATCAGATCCCATACCCACGTCTTCCACTCATTCTTGATTCTCCTCTCTGCGCATCCAAGCTTTGTCCATGGTGGAAGCACCGCCGAAACAATCCTCGATGCCAGAACACAACGTTTTCAGTCTCGGAGTCTCTTCCTCGAATATCTCACACGGATTCGTTGCTGCTCCGAAACTCTCCATCAAGCTTGAAGACAAGAACTTCTTGCTATGGAATCAACAAGTGGAAGGAATCATCACTTCCTACAAGCTTCATTGCTTCCCTGTGAACCCAGAAATACCACAAATGTTTGATTCTGAGGCAGATCGCCTCTCCAATAGTGTCTCAGAAGCCTATGAGAAGTGGCTTGTGCAAGATCAACTCCTCTTCACCTGGTTTCTCTCTACGCTCTCGGAATCGGTCCTTCCTCGAGTGCTCTCGTGCAAGCACTCTCATCAAGTGTGGGATCGAATCCACAAACACTATTACTCTCACCTAAAGGCAAAGATTCGTCAACTTCGCTCTGAGCTCAAGAACACAAAGAAGGCCAATCGGTCAGTCACTGAGTATCTGATGCGGATCCACAATCTTGCGGACTATCTCCTTGCAATCGGTGAAAACATCTCTGAGCAAGACCAGATAGACATCGTCTTGGATGGTTTGCCAGAGGAGTACAACTCCTTTGTTATGATGATCTATGGACGCGCTGACTCTGACTCCACCACACTCTCAGAGATTGAAGCTCTTCTACTAGTCCAGGAAGCGCAATTTGAGAAACACCGTCAAGAACTCTCCAACGCACCAGTCACGGCTAATTTAATTCACGCCAACAACGGAGGTCGCGGATACAATGGAGGATTCCGTGGAAGAGGACGCAGTGCTCACGGGCGAGGTCGTGGCCGTGGAAGGCTCTAAAGTGCTGATCCTTCTTCACACAACACAGGTGAAACAAGACCTATGTGTCAGCTATGTGGCAAATATGGTCACACAGTGATCAACTGCTGGTTTAGATTCGATGAAAGTTTTGTGCCTCGCACAAATGTCTCAAAGGCCACAGAATCAAGCAAGGCCAAAGAACCTGCCTCTTCCTCTGAAGGTATCAATACTAAATCTCATGTGAATTTTGCATCCACTGCTGCTGAACTTGAGTCCACTGATGTGGACAATGAAGCCTGGTTCCAAGACACAGGTGTGTCTCATCACATTACACCTAATAGTAATTGGCTTGAAACTAGCACTCCTTACAAAGGTTCCACCAATGTGTGAGTAGCTAATGGCAATGAACTCCCCATTAAGTCAGTAGGCACTGCTAGAATTGCTTCCACTTATAACCCTAGAGTAGTTCTAAAACTCAATAAACTTCTTCATGTGCCTGGAATCACTAAAAATTTACTATCTGTGTCCAAATTCTCTGAAGATAACAATGTGTTCTTTGAATTTCACTCAAATTGCTGTCTTGTAAAATCACAGGGAACTAAGAGACTATTGCTCAAAGGTGTCAAAGGGAGTGATGGACTCTATTCCTTCAAGTCCTTCCCTCTACATGTATCTGCTAAACCTAGAGTCAAGCTCAAGCTAAAAACTCAGCAAAAGTCCTCACAACCTACTGTCAACAGTGTTGAACATGGCAACCCCACAACTAAGGCTGTCACTGAGTACAAACTCTGGCACTCTAGGTTAGGGCATGAAAATGTTCATACTGTTAATTCCATTTTAAAACTATATAACATTTCCTTATGCAATAAAGTTGAGTTATCTGTTTGCAAATCATGTTGCATTGGCAAAGCACATAAATTACATGCATCACCATCCACTACAATTCACACGTAGCCTTTTGAGTTAATTCACACTGATCTTTGGGGACCTGCTCCTTTCCCTTCTAGTTCTGATTATACCTACTATATTGCCTTTGTTGACACTTTTACTAAGTTTACTTGGCTCTACTTTCTTAAATGTAAATCTGATGTTTTAACTGCTTTCACTCAGTTTTGTGCTTTAGTTAAAACTCAATTTAATGCATCTATTAAAGCTGTACAGTCAGATTTTGGTGGTGAATTCAGACCTTTTACCCAACATTTAACCACCCTTGGCATCATACATAGATTAACTTGTCCCTACACCTCTCATCAAAATGGGACAGTTGAAAGAAAACATAGGCAAATAGTTGAAATGGGCCTCATCACCTTACTTTCACATGCCTCCCTACCCTTGACTTATTGGGATCATGCCTTTACAACAGCCACACATCTCATAAACAGGTTGCCTACTACAGCTCACAAAGACTATATTTGCCCATATCAAGCCCTACACCACAAAACACCTGACTACAAGGTCCTAAAAGTCTTTGGCTGCTCCTGCTATCCCTCACTCAGACCCTACAACAGACACAAATTACAACTGAGAAGCACTGAATGTGTAAATCTTGGACTATCACCACAACATAAAGGATATAAATGCCTAAGTCCTACGGGCAGGATCTATATCGCCAAAGATGTGGTGTTTGATGAGTCCAAGTTCCCCTACTCAACTCTCTTCCCACCAAATAATATCTCCCAGCAAACAGCCACAATTGAGTCAGTGACAACTCTGGCTCTTCCCCTTCCAACATCCATCCCACCACTTCACCAAAATACTACAAACCTCACTGATCAACATACTTCAGTTCACTCACCCACCACAAGTCCCACTTCACCAATTACTACAAATCCAACTGTCACTCCCTCTCCTACAACAGCACCAATGTCAGAATCCACTACACCTACAATTGAACCTACATCAGCCACTGCACCTACAGCTGAACCTACATCAGCCACAGCTCCTACAACTGCACAGTCTAAGCACCCTATGGTGACTCGTTTCAAAACAGTAAACTTGAAGCCCAAGGTGTTTCTTACAACAACAGAACCCAGCTCTGTCAAGCAAGCTCTCACTGACTCTAAGTGGAAAGAAGCTATGCAAGCTGAACACAGTGCTCTTGTCAACAACAATACTTGGACACTGACTCAGTTACCTCCCCACAGACAAGCCTTAGGCTGCAAGTGGGTATTCAGAATTTAACAAAATCCAGATGGCACCATCAACAAGTATAAGGCAAGACTGGTTGCTAAGGGGTACCATCAAGTTGAAGGCAAAGACTTTGGTGAAACTTTCTCACCAGTAGTAAAACCAGTCACCATCAGAATCATATTCACCCTAGTTCTCACCTACAGATGGGAGATACAGCAAATTGATATAAATAACGCCTTTATCAATGGCAACTTACATAAGGAAATCTACATGAAGCAGCCTCCTGGGTTCGAATCCAGTGACAAATCTCTAGTGTGCAGGCTTCACAAGGCCTTGTATGGCCTAAAACAGGCACCACGTGCATGGTATGAAAGACTCATACAAGCACTATTATTCTTTGGCTTCAACCCTAGTAAATGTGACCCTTCACTGTTCATCTTGTCTATTACTGGAACAACTCTGTTTGCCCTGGTCTATGTTGATGATATAATCATCACAGGCACCTCTCAAAAACTGATTCACAGCCTCATCAGCAAGCTGAACAGTATCTTTGCTCTAAAAGAATTGGGGAAACCTGACTATTTCCTAGGATTGGAGGTTAAAACTCTGCAAAATGGTTCCATGCTCATGACTCAAAGCAAGTATATACAAGACCTTCTTCAAAGGGCCAATATGCCTGACTGCAATGGCATGTCCACTCCAATGTTAACAAGCCCAAAACTCAGCAAAACAGACACTACCACACTGCCAGATCCTCACACATACAGGTCCATTGTGGGGGCACTTCAATATGTTACACTCACAAGACCTGACATATCTTACAGTGTGAATCAACTGTGTCAGTTCCTCTCAACCCCATTAGAGAGTCACTGGAGAGCTGTCAAGAGGTTGCTGAGATATCTTAGTGGCTCCAGACACCATGGTCTGCTACTGCAACCAGCCACACCAGATACAAAGTTTTCTTTGTGTGTCTACTGTGACAGTGACTGGGCCAGTGACCCAGATGACAGGAGGTCCACCTCAGGTGTATGTGTGTACTTTGGCCCAAATCTAATCTCCTGGAATGCTAAGAAACAGTCTCTGGTGGCCAGGTCCAGTGCAGAGGCAGAATACAGAAGTATGGCACAGGCTACTGCAGAAATCTTGTGGATTCAGTCCCTCCTCACTGAACTCAAAGTTCCTTATCAGTGTCCCACACTTCTCTGTGACAATCTGTCTGCAGTTATGCTTGCCCACAACCCCATACTTCACTCAAGAACCAAACATGTGGAGCTGGATATTCATTTTGTCAGAGAAAAAGTGGTGGCCAAAACTCTTTCAGTCAAGCATGTTCCTGCTACCATGCAGATAGCTGACATACTTACAAAGCCTCTAGGTACCTCTGCCTTCACTCAGCTGAGAAACAAGCTCAAAGTCAGAAGCTTCCTTGAACTTGCAGGGGGAATATTAAAGAATAGAAGCAGCCCCCACACGTGTAGGCATGTGACCATACAAAAGGGTAAAGTTGACAAGTCAACTAAAGCAAGTAATACCAATATCAAGTGTGAATGTGAAACAGCAAGTGTGAATCTGAGTAACAAAGAAGAAGCAGCAAGATTATTTTAGATCCAGTTAGTTAAATCTCTAACAAACTTTGTAACCACTTGATATATTGAATCCAATTGTATATATACTGATTCAGTTGTAACAGTTTTCAATAATCAATAATAGATCTTGAATTCCATTACATTACAATGAGAGTAAACAACCCATCGGACAATTAAACCAATCCGACCAAGACACTCAGCAATTCCTCCCATTTCTAGCTGTGAACCACCCCCATGCACTACATTTGATCGCGAGCACAAATGACGTTACTGAAGGCTAACCCCTTTCCGTTTTTTTCCAAACTACCGCCACCAAATGAGATGCCTAACCCCTTTCCGTTTTTTTCCATTTATCAGCTCTCCATACTGTGCGAAACTTTCCAGCACATCATCTTGATCCAATTCTCTCACGCCCAGCCACTGAGAGATCCCTCTCCAAAGCTGCCCAGCAACGTTGCAGCTGAAAAAAAACATGAGCAGTAGTTTCAGTTTCTCTAAAACAAAGTACACAACAAAGATCATGATGCGAATTAAGGATTCCAAGATCATTAAGGATTCGAAATAAGGCGTCCCGTGTTGCCAATTTGGTTCAGTATAACATGAGATAAACTTGTTACAAGAAATCATCGTGTTCTTGGTGTTATTGTTGCTATTCTTCATGGCTGATGTGTACTTCATTAATTTACGTGACATTTCATTTTTTTTAAAAATCAAAAAGATAAAACTCTTTCATTTTGCATCCCTGATTTCAATTTCATGTTTGATTTCGCATAAATTTCATTGAAATTTCTGGGTTTCATTCACTTACTGTAGTAATTTGAGCATTTTGTAATTGGTATATGGAGCAATTTGGTTGAGATTTTAGCCTCTCAACATATTCTAAATCCGTTTTTCGGCCAAAGACGCGTTTTCAGATAAGTTGTGCTACTTTTTTGTGCAAATCGATGGTGGTTTCGTGATCCTTGTGAAATTTCGTTCAAGTTAGGCACAAATTTCATTTGATTTGGTGTTGTTTTGAGCATTTTACCATTGTTGACTTCAAGCTTTTGAATCTTCATCTTCAACCTTGGTTTTCCAAAATCAATTTTCCTAGTAAAAACTTCAATTTGTGTTTGTGAATTCATTATAGCTCATTTTTTTAGTGATTCAAAAGCCAGGTTACTTGTCTCAAAATCTAGTATTATTTGAAACATTGAAAAAAAATATTCTGAAAAAAAAAAAAAGAAAATACTGCTAAAGAAAAAAGCAAAAAAATAGTATGATAGTCAAAAAAAGGCAAAAACCTAATCACCGAAGCATCATTCCTTAAATCATCATATTAATTTCAAACATTCAAACCTGCCCAGCAACATTCCAGCTGAAAAAAAACATGAGCAGTAGTTTCGGTTTCTCTAAAACAAAGTACACAACAAAGATCATGATGCGAATTAAGGATTCCACGTCGAAATAATGCGTCCCGTGTTGCCAATTTGGTTCGGTATAACACGAGATAAATTTGTTACAAGAAATCATCGTGTTCTTGGTGTTATTGTTGCTATTCTTCATGGCTGATGTGTACTTTCCAGAAAAATTCATACGGTTGGCAAACATTTTTTTGCTTTTGATTTTGGTCTTCAAAATTCCTAAGTTTGTCATAGTAATTTTGGTGATTGACAAGGACCAAATTGAAACTAAAAGAAAACATAGAGGACCAAATTGAAACTGAAAGAAAACATAGGGGACCAAATTGAACAAATGATGCTTCAACACAAAATCCAGATCTGCAACTCAGATCTTCATTAATGGTGAATTTTGAAGACCAAAATCAAAAGCAAAAAAATTCAAAAAGTTAAACCAAATATGGAGTATTTAAAGACAAATTTAAACCAAAGATGGTCCAAATGTCCCCAAAAAATTTCACAATTCTCCAAAAAATGTTCACTAACCATATGAATTTTTCTGGAATATTTGGAATTTTTTTATACTCCCGTGATTAGGTTTTTGTCTTTTTCTTTTGACTATTATACTATTTTTTTGCTTTTTTCCTTTGCAGTATTTTCTGTTTTCAGAATATTTTTCCAATGTCTCATATAATACTAGATTTTGAGACACGTAACTTGGCTTTCGAATCGCTGAAAAAGGAGCTATAACAAATTCACTAACACAATTTCAAATCAAGATGCAAAAATTGAAGAATAGCAACAATAACACCAAGAACATGATGATTTCTTGTAACAAGTTTATCTCGTGTTATACTGAACCAAATTACAAAATTTTGGTGTTCATTTCGCTCAAAATTTCATAAGTAAACTGATTATGCAAGTTTTAGGACCAAAAAAGAACTTATAAGAAAAAGTGATTCTAGAAAACCAATGTTAAAGATGAAGATTCAAATTTTCAAGTTAACAATTGTAAACTACTCAAAATAGCACCAAATCAAACGAAATTTGTGTCTAACTTGAACAAAATTTCACAATGATCACGAATCCACCAACGATTTGCACAAAAAAGTAGCACAACTTATCTGAAAACGCATTTTTGACCGGAAAAACGGGTTTGGATTTTGTGAGAGGCTAAAATGCTCCAACCTCAACCAAATTGCACCAAATTAACTGCAAATTGCGGAAAATTATTGCAGTAAGTAAATGCAACCAATAGATTTCAATGAATTTGATGCAAAATCAAACATGAAATTTAAATAAAAAATGCAAAATGAAAGAGTTTTATGTTTTTGATTTAAAAAAAATGAAATGCCAAATCATTTAATGAAATACACATCAGCCATGAAACTTAAGACGTCACGTCAGCAGTTTACTGCCAGTGTAACACCCCGGCATTTCTAACGGTAGAAATGCCTAAGTGCACCATCTCTAATACACCAGAGATATTATTTTCGTGTCTAGATACTGAACGCCACTATAAATTTTTCGTTGAATAAAACTGTTCTATACCTAGCAGTATTTTGGTCGGCTGCTGTTGGTAGGTCTCTTGCTGCCCTGGCAGGAGGTCAGTGAGCGCCCGGGGGGTACCTGCAAAGCCATTTCGACGCTCAAGTCAGTATGAGAATAAGCTAGTGAATTTGCAAGGGAAGAGTGTGTACCTTATAAATGGCCATGCGAGCCGGTATTTATAGGAAATCGATGATCGTTTGTGGACTGTCGGATTATCAGAATCGATCTGAACCATCCAAGCGTGGTGGCTTTAGTTGGGCTTATATGTAGTGGATATGGGCTGAATCGATTGGGCTGATCCATATCCAATTGCTAAACGCACCCCCTGGTTTTGCTAAATGGACCTCTTGGTCCAGTCCAAAACAGTTGCCCCCCAAGCCGAGATTATTCCGGAGGATGGTCTTGGCTTGAAGGATTTTCGTCGGTCTACCGGATGTGTGAAGTCGCGTGGGACACTGCCTTTGTCACGACCGTGTTTTATCATTTTCACTCTCTAGAGTAAAAAAGAGAAATTTTTTCTTTGCCGTACTACGTTACTCTGTCTCTCTTATTGGGTCGTACAAGATCACTTCGTTGCGACCATGACTCAGGCCTCCTATGGGGTAATCCTTGTGCCAAGTGTCAAGCTAGGGTGTCGTATCCTGATGTTGGCACCCTCTTGGGCGCCTTGTGCCAAGTGCTACGTTCTGCTGTTGGGGCCCTCCTGGGCGCCTTGCTGGATGCTTGTTCGGTGCGTGCGTACGCTGGGTGTCTCCTCGTGGAGCAAGATTTTGTGAGACAAGGTTGAGTGCCCTTATGGGTGCCTTGGACGCCCTCGTTGCACAGTGCTGGCTACCCCCTTGCGAAGGACTTGCTTCCAGACCACCTCCTGCCTGGCGCCCTCATGCAAGGCGCCATCAAGCCAAACGCCCTCTGTCAGGCGCCCTCCTGCCAAGCGCCCTCCTGCCAGGTGCCCTCATGGGCGCTGCCTGCTTCTGTATTGGTGCCCTGTCAGGCGCCCTCATGGGCGCTGGTTGCTTCCTTGCTAGGCGCCCTCTTGGGTGTCGGCTTGTGTGGATGTGTGCTTGGCACTCTGCTTTTTTGTTGCTCATCCTGTCTCTTAGCCTGCTTTTCTTCTTGATGAAATTTCAGGGCTTGCTTGGTGCCGAGGGGAATTGCTTCTTCCGTCTTCACCATTATCTGTTTGACATCTCCATGGTCTTTTAATTTGATCAAGAGGTTTTGGCCGGGAGGCTTGTCACATACTGACCCAACGAGGTTGACTTCGATGTCATTGCCCCCTGATTTTTTTATGTTGCATTTTGAAACAACCAAGCTTCCTCTTTATCTAGCTTGTTCCTTATAATTGTAACTGGCACGCATTGGGTGGCCTCGGGCGCTGGTCATCGCCTTGCGCATCTGAATGTATAATCTCATATCGCCTCATGGCAATGTTAACTCCGGGGGCAGTTTATCATAATCGATCTAAATAATAACTCGCCCATCAGAGGTTGCGACACGTTTAAAGTCGCTCGGTGCCTCGTGGCAAAGTTAACACCTCGTGGGACTCTGGGGGCAGTTTATCAGAATCGATCCGAATTTAACTCGCCCATCAGAGGTTGCGACCATTTTCAAAGCCGCTTCGTGCCTCGTGGCAAAGTTAACACCTCGTGGTGACTCTAGGGGCATTTTATCAGAATCGATCCGAATTTAACTCGCCCATCAGAGGTTGCCACCATTTTCGAAGCCGCTTCACACCTCGTGGTGACTCTAGGGGCACTTTATCAGAATCGATCCGAATTTAACACGCCCATCAGAGGTTGCGACCATTTTCGAAGTCGCTTCGCACCTCGTGCTGACTCTGGGGGCAGTTTATCAGAATCGATCCGAGTTTAACTCGCCCATCAGAGGTTGCGATCATTTTCGAAGCCGCTTCGTGCCTCGTGGCAAAGTTAACACCTCGTGGTGACTCTGGGGGCAGTTTATCAGAATCGATCCGAATTTAACTCGCCCATCAGAGGTTGCGACCATTTTTGAAGCCGCTTCGCACCTCGTAGGACTCTGGGGGCAGTTTATTAGAATCGATCAGAATTTAACTCTCGTCTGAGGTTGCGACACGTTTAAAGTCGCTTCGCGCCTCATGGCAAAGTTCGATATTGACCTACGTCGGTCGGGGGATCTCCTCGATGACGATCCTCAGTGGTGCCTCTGGTGGATATTGACCTGGTTCCACCGTTGCCCCCCAAGTCGAGATTATCCTGGGGGATGGTCTTGACTTGATGTTGTCGTTTAGGATGCCCTCGTAGGTTAGGTTGCCCTTAAGGCTCATGCCGTTGTCGTGTCTGCTAATTTTGTCAGAGGATCACAGCAATTATCCTGCTCGTCTATTGAAATTTTTTGCTGACTTGCCTTGATCGAGGTGATTGATGGTGAGTATGGGCGAGCAACACCACATTTTCTTTTCCTCTTGGCCGATTACATTGCACCTAGGGGGCGAGCATAGGAGAGTGTGAGGGCGAGAAGAATGACACCATCACTTCACGCGTTACTTTATTTCCTCTCACGCTCATGCATCATTTGATTTTCTCCCGTGCTCGCGCACTATCTTATTTGCTCACGTGTTCGTGCATTATTTTATTTTCTCACATGCTCGTGCACTATGTTTTTTTGCTCACGTGCTCGGGCACTATGTTTTTTGCTCACGTGCTCGTGCACTATTTTATTTTCTCACGAGCTCGTGCACTATGTTTTTTTTGCTCACGTGCTCGTGCACTATTTTTTTTGCTCACGTGCTCGTGCCCTATGTTTTTTTGCTCACGTGCTCGTGCACTCTTTTATTTTCTTACGTGCTCATGCACTCACATGCTCATGCATCCTTTAATTTTCTTACGTGCCACGCTGGTTGCTTCCGTAACAGGATTTGACGCCCTCCTGGGCGCCTTGGGTGCTGACTTGCCATGGTGACGCCAGCTTGTTTCCCTTCCTGGGTGCGGAGACGTATGAATTGGATTTCGAGCTTAACATGAGAATTGTAGCTCTGCTTCTTAGCTTTCCAACGCATGCTTACACGCCTTAATCGGATAAAAACATATGAAGTTATGGCCTGCAGACTAGACATCACCCTTGTAGGTGGGTATCTCTGGTGTCTGTGACCTCATGGTCTCGTCATTTGCTTGACTTCCGCGCCTTTCTTAGCGCTTGCAACCCAAGACATCGGGCTCTCAAACCTTGGATCCCCGCCGGGTGGGCGCCGTGATCTTGGCTGCTCTGCTTTAGGAAGATGAGCGCGCCATGACACCCTTGACTCCCATACTTGGAGAGATGATTTTGGCTTTAGGTTAATGTTGAGGTTGCCCCCTACGATCCAGGCAGTCCCTCCCTCCATGGTATGTGGGGTCTCAGACTTGTCTCGCTCCAGTCCTGACTATGGAGTTGGACCTTTTTTCTTTCTTGATATTCTGCTTTTGTGCTCAAACAACAAAATTCATAACTAGGCCTAGCCTTAGGCTCGAGTCCTGATGCTCTGCTCCTTATTCGGAGTCACGAGTTTCATCCTCTTCTTCATTAACGTATTGGGCGAGCTTCCCTTCTTCAATGTCATCCCTGGGGGTGCTGCATTTGCTGGTACTGTGCCCATAACAAGTCAGATCAGCCTTCATGCTGCCAACCTTGGCCTCCTCTTGGTAGGCAATGTTGTCTTCTTCATAGTCCATGTACTTTTGATGCCTGCGTCGGTCGGGGGATCTCCTCGATGGCGATCCCCGGTGGGTGCCGACCCGGTTCCTTGACCTCTCTCGAGTATCAAGAGATGTGCGTGAGGAGGTCCTGGAGTGGGAGTCGTGAGGCTGGTAGGTATCATCAGGAGGGGATGGAGGGGTCCCTTGGAGGTGAGCCTGATCCTCCACGAGGGGGAGAACGATGGTGCCTCGAAGTCACCGTTGTTGGAGGAAGGGTTCCCCTGCCAGGCGCCCTCATGGGCGCTGCCTGATGTTGCCATGGCGCCCTGCCAGGCCCCCTCATGGGTGTCAGGCGCCCTCATGGGCGCTGTCTGATGCTGTCTTGGCGCCCGGCCAGGCGCCCTCCGGGGTGCCGGATTGGGCATGTCTTTAGCACTCTGCTGGTCTTCCTGATGTAGCATAGCTTGAGTGCGATTGGCCAGGAGATCCAAAAGCTGACTCACATTCGAATGCTGGGGAGGCTGACTGGTACCCTCGTCAGGTAGGGTTACGATGTTTCCTTCTGGAGTATCCTCTGGTCGGGATGCCGGTACGGCAATGCTTTGAATCCGGGGTCTGCCTCTGAGAGCAATAGAGTAGCAAGAGAAAATTTTAAGTAGTGATGATGTGAAAGATAGATATCTCCCACTGTGGTCGCCAATGTTCTGTACCTAGCAGTATTTTGGTCGGCTGCTGTTGGTAGGTCTCTTGCTACCCTGGCAGGAGATCAGTGAGCGCCCGGGGGGTACCTGCAAAGCCACTCCGACGCTCAAGTCAGTATGGACCGTCGGATTATTAGAATCGATCTGAACCATCCAAGCGTGGTGGTTTTAGTTGGGCTTGTATGTGTAGTGGATATGGGTCGAATCGATTGGGCTGAATCATATCCAATTGCTAAACGCACCCCTTGGTTTTGCTAAATGGACCTCTTAGTCCAGTCCAGAACAAAAACCAAAATAGTTTTAAACATAGTTAAAACCACAACGGTCCCCTGACCATCAACATCAGCAAGATATATTGTTCAATATCATACAAGAAAGCGCGGAAACAAATACATAATGTTATGATACAAAGCTGACAAGGGAAAACATAAACTTAAGCATAAAAGCTAAGTCTTCAGCAACCATCCGAGCACAACCTACTCGTGCCTCTAGGATCTCCTCTTTCCCTGTTTCTGTGTAAAACAACAACATATAAACAATGAGATACAATCTCAGTGAGTTCTACCGAGACCCCTACTTACACTCTCGGTTCAATTAAAGGTCCTATTTAACTTAACACGGTGCCGACTGCATTGCTGCTAAACCTCGGTTGACCGTATGAAAGGACTTTCATTCATTCGTGATTAGATTCATAACCACGTGCATTTCCTTTCAACACAACATCGACTGCATTACTGCTAAACCCCGGTGAGCGTGTTATAATTCAGTACGACACCGACTGCGCGAACGCTAAACCCCGGTGAAACGCATAACAAACTTTTAACATAACACCGACTGCGCGAACGCTAAAACCCGGTGAACCCCCTTACCAATAGTACTTTCCCTAATGGTATAGGGCCTAGGTTTAAGGATCATGACTTCCCCGCCTAGTATGTTAACCTCGTGGGTCGTCACCCACACTCGATATAATATATATATCCACCCGCATTGGGCCGACTTTTACATTCGATATAATTTATATATCGTGAATCATAGACCGGTTTGGATGAATAATTATTAATCATCCCGCATCAGTTATACAATGCCACGTAGGACTTATTGTCTGTTTTATTATCGATAAAACATATCCACATATGTGTACTATATTTCGGTTTTTTGGAACAGTTTCAACCTCAAGAGCATTTTATAAAACCCTTTTTAAACACACCCAAAATCATGGCATTATAAGCCTAATTTCGTTGGAAAAGGGTTAGGAAAGAAATAGAAGAGGATTGGAATCGAACGGGATCATTCCGGGCAAGTTTGTAAAACTCTAACAGAACATAGCGCACGGTCCGTGCTCCCATACGCACGGGTCGTGCGCCCTGTAATGCGTTTTTTAAAAATAGAAACAGAACGAGACGCACGGTCCGTGCGCCTGAGACGCACGGGTCGTGCGCTTTTGACAGCACTGTGTTTTTATCCCGTTTCGCATTTTTCGTCGTTCCGATCAATTTCGATACCTGTTCCAGTCCAGTCCCAACATAAAAACAGTTCAAAAACATATCCAAACAAGAATGATCATCATCAAATCATCAATCACAAACAAAAACGTAACAATTTATCGTTTATGTCAAAATACGTTAGTTTTCAAATAACGGTTTTCAAAACTCAATGTCGACATTTCGAAATCCTCAATCAAAACCTAAGCGTGAGTAAAACTCACCCTTGAAGCGAGAGCTACCATTGAGCCGAAGTCACCGAAATCTCAAAATCCCCAATTTCGACCTAACGATCACCAACTCGTTCCCGACTCCGAATGGAACTTCAATCCGCGCTCAAAATCAACCCAAACTCGAATCACTATTCATCATCTCTCTCAAATTTGAAATCAAGGGAAAGGGAAAAATAAGGGTGTGAGCTTACCTAGCTTGAGGAAACAAAATGGATTGGAGATGATGGTGATGATCAAAACTTTGGGGGGGGGGGGGGGGGAGTTTGGTTGATTCTTCCTTCTCTTCTCTTCTTCCTTTTTCTTCTTTTATCTTCTTTTCTCTTTTCTTCTCTTCTCTGTTTCCCTCCTTCGCTTCCCTTCTTTCTTTCCTTTCTTTTTCTTTCTTTTTCTTTCTTATATATATACATATATATATATATATATATATATATATATATATATATATTTAAGTGGTAATATGGTCAAAGACCGTATTGCCCTTATTCCGTATTATCCGGTTAGCGATCCTAAAACAACCAATAATTAACTTTAGCACTCATTCAATTCTCCAATCAAGTACTAAAATAATTCAATTGGGGTAACATCCAAATAATTCGGTTAATTATTTTGGGGATGTTACATTACTCCCCAACTTGAAAGAATTTTGTCCTCAAAATTGAACAAAACATACCTCAAGAGAATAGATACGGATATCGAGTCCGCATATCGTCCTCCAATTCCCAAGTAGCTTCCTCGGTGGAAAAACCATCCCAAACCACCTTGACAATGGGAATTGTCTTCATCTGAAGCGTTCTCTCGCCACGTTCCATGATATAACTAGGATGAGGTTGGAAAGATAGGTTCGGTCGAAGGTCAATCGTCTCAAAATTCAATCGTTGGTGACAATCTTAAAAATACATGATCACCGGGCTCAAACTCCAACGGTCTTCTTCTTTTATCGGCATAGCTCTTTTGCCTACTCTGGGCAGCTTTCATTCTTTCTCTGATTTGCCAGATCTTTTCAGTAGTTTCATGGACCAATTCAGGTCCTAACAATCGGTTCTCACCGACGTCCCACCAACATAATGGAGTTCTGCATTTCCTTCCATACAAAGCTTCAAATGATGTCATTCCGATACAGGAATGATAACAGTTGTTGTAGGCGAACTCCACTAATGGAAGATGATCCTCCCATTTCCTTCTGTTATCGAGCACAGAAGCCCAAAGCATATCCTCTAAAGTTTGGATAGTTCTCTCTGTCTGACAATCCGTCTGCGGGTGATAAGCGGTACTAACAAATACTTTAGTCCCCAAGGCTTCATTCAAAGCTTTCCAAAATCGAGAAGTGAACTTCGGATCTCGATCCGACACTATACTGGTAGGAACCCCATGTAACCTCACTATGTTCCTCAGATATTCCTCCGCTAACTTGGATACTTTACTGTTCGAACGAACAGGAATAAAATGAGCTGATTTAGTTAACCGATCCACAACTACCCAAATGGAGTCGTTACCGGCTAGGGACCTTGGCAATGCCATGACAAAATCCATAGAAATGTCTTCCCATTTCCACACTGGCACGTCCAGTGGCCACAACAGACCAGCAGGCTTCTGATGCTCTACCTTAACTCTTTGACAAGTTAGGCATCAAGACACAAATTTCGCAATCTCTAATTTCATCTCATGCCACCAGTACATCTGTTTTAAATCTCTATACATCTTGGTAGATCCAGGATGTACAGAATATAGACTTCGGTGTGCTTCCTCTAACACTTTCTTTTTAATATCTTCATTATCGGGCACACAAATTCTACCGTTGAAGCAAATAACACCATCACTATCTTCGGTAAAATCTGGCAACACTTTTTGTGATTGCAGCTTCACATCAATTTCCTGCGCTAAGTGAATAGAATCCCTTAAGGAACTAGAGATCCTTATTTGGCTCAACACTAATCGGTTCTTTCTTCGCTTTGCATTTAAGTTCAAGTCTCTAAAAGACTCTAACAATTCCATTTCATGCATCATTAACTCTGCCATGTGAATGGATTTCCTACTCAGCGCATCAGCTACAACATTGGTCTTTCCTGGATGATACTTCAACTCGAAGTCATAATCATTCAGAAATTCTACCCATCTTCTTTGCTTGTTATTCAGTTCTTTCTGATCAAACAGATACTTTAAACTTTTGTGATCACTAAAGACTTCGAAATGAGACCCATACGGGTAATGTCTCCAAATCTTCAGTGCATACACAATAGCTGCCAACTCCAAATCATGAGTCGGATAATTCTCCTCATGAGACTTTAATTGCCTGGACGCATAAGCTACCACTTGTTGATTCTACATGAGAACACATCCTAAATCCTTCCCAGAAGCATCGCTGTAAATTTGGAATTCCAAAGACGGATCCGGAAGAATCAGGATCGGAGCAGAAGTCAATCTAGTTTTCAATTCTTGAAAACATTCTTCACAATCGGCATCCCACGTAAACGGCTGACCCTTACGAGTTAACCGAGTAAGTGGAAGAACTAACTGTGAGAACCCTTGAATAAATCTCCTATAGTAACCGGCTACACCCAAGAAACTTCTGATCTCTGTGACTGATGATGGTCGCTCCAAGTTTAACACAGCTTCTACTTTACTGGGATCTACTGCAACTCCCGATTGGGAAATCACATGTCCCAAAAACTTTACCTCAGGCATCCAGAAATTACACTTCGAAGGTTTTGCGTACAGCTTCTTTTCTCGGAGTACATTCGGAACAATGCGGAGATGTTGAACATGCTCCTCAATGGTCTTCCAGTACACCAAGATATCATCGATGAAAACGACTACAAACTGATCCAGGTACGTGTGGAAGACTCGGTTCATGTAATCCATGAATACCGCTGGAGCATTAGTCAAACCGAAGAGCATCACTACGAACTCGTAATGTCCATACCTAGTACGGAAAGCTGTCTTCGGAATATCTAAGGCTCTAACTTTTATTTGATGATACCCTGACCTTAGATCAATTTTAGAAACTACAACAGCACCTCGAAGTTGATCAAGCAAATCATCTATCCTTGGCAAGGGATATTTATTCTTGATCGTCACTTTGTTGAGTTGTCGATAATCAATGCACAATCTCATGCTACCGTCCTTCTTCTTGACTAGCAACACCGGAGCACCCCATGGAGAAGCACTCGGTCGAATGAACTTCTTTGATATCAACTCTTCGAGTTGGAATTTCAATTCCTTTAGTTCTAAAGGAGACTTTCGATAAGGAGCAATAGATATTGACCTTGTGCCAAGAACCAATTCTATAGAAAAATCTACCTCTCTATCTGGAGGTACAGAAGAAACTTCATCCGGAAAAACATCCAGAAACTCGTTCACAACTTGAACAGACGACAAATCTAAACCAGTTTCAGTGGATGCAGATAACATAATTACATAGGCTCTCGCACCTTGGAATAATGACTAGCTTGCTGAGGTGAAAGAGATAACTGCTTTAGAATTTGCCTTATTCAATTCAACAGATTCTGAGGCGAAACTGATTGTTCGATTCGCACAGTCGATTGTAACATGATTTGCAGTCATCCAATTCATACCCAGAGCGATGTCCATACTTCTCATAGGCAAACAAATAAATTCTACAACGAAATTTCTGTCTCCTATGACAAGTACACAATTTTGACACAATGATTGGGCCTGAACACGACCCATAGCAGCAGTTAAGATAGTTATCGGCTCGGATAGCGGAGATAACTAGTCCCAATCGATCCACACATGACTGAGCTATAAAACAGTGGGTTGCACCCGAATCATATAGTATACTGACGGAGTTATTGAAAAGGAATCTCGTACCCCTCAGTAAATTGTCACTAGGTGTGATGGTCCGAGCATCCAGAGTGTTGACTCGCCCCTGCCTGGGAGCATCTGGCATTCCTTGGAAACTCTTCCTTGCTGGGAACTCATTTGCGTAATGGCCCTCTTCATTACAATAATAGCACCGATTAGATCTTTGTGGACACTCACCACGGTGATACCTTCCGCATTTTGAACAATTTCTATGCTTTGATGGATCTGGCGATTGCACCTGCTTCCCTTTATAATTGTTTCCCTTGAATTGTCTACTTGGAGTAGAAGACTCAGCCATTTTCTTCTTGCCCTTCCAATAATCTTTTCTTTCAGCATACACTTTCCTCAGATCCTCCTCAGCAACATATGCTTGTTGCACTAAGGCAGGATAGTTGACCATGGTGTAAGAACTAAGGCCTTGGCCCACATCCGCACGGAGGCCTTCTTTGAACATTTGCATCTTCCACCTATCATTTGGGGCATACCTCCCCAACTCATAAAACTGTGACAGTCTTTCAAATTTTGCCGCATATTCCCCAACTAACATATCACCTTGTTTGAGGTTCACAAACTCAGCTTGCTTGTTTAGTCTTTTCACTGAAGGGAAATATTGTCCCATGAATGATTCTTTGAAGTTATCCCAAGTGAGGGGAGTTCCTTGAATTCCCATCATTTCCCGTGCATTATTCCACCAGGTGTGGGCATCTTCATTCAGGGCATTTGCCGCACAAATTACCCTTTCTTCTTCACCGCATTGCAAGGTTCGGAAGATTTTCTCCATTGCATCTATCCAATAATGAACATTCATTGGGTCAGATCCACCCTTGAAAATCGGGGGATTCATCTTTTGGAATCGGAAGTATGTCCTGTTAGGATCTTCTTGATAAGGTTGAACATTAGGCTGCTACAGAGCCATTTCCTGATGCTGCATTTGCAACATATCCTGCATCATCTTCTGCTGATTCTCAATCACATTTTGCATCCATTCGAAATGTGGATCAACAGGAGGTGGGTTTCCTCTACCTCTTCCGGCCATGATTCTGCGAAATGTGCACAAAGTATTAAGTTGATCAAGCTCAATGTCTAATAGCATACTAAGAAGAATCACAACTAAAGGAAGTAAAAGACTCTAACATCGAAGTCCGACTAGGTCGAACTGATCTGATACCAGCTGTAACACCCTGGTATTTCTAACGAGTAGAAATGCCCAAGTGCACCATCCCTAATACATCAGAGATATTATTTTCCTATCTAGATACTGAACGCCACTATAAATCTTTCCCTGAATAAAACCAAAACAGTTTTAAACATAGTTAAAACCACAACGGTCCCCTGACCATCAACATCAGCAAGATATGGTGTTCAATATCATACAAGAAAGCGCGGAAACAAATACATAATGTTATGATACAAAGCTGACAAGGGAAAACATAAACTTAAGCATAAAAGTTAAGTCTTCAGCTACCATCCGAGCACAACCTACTCGTGCCTCTTGGATCTCCTCTCTCCATGTTTCTCTGTAAAACAACAACATATAAACAATGAGATACAATCTCAGTGAGTTCTACCGAGACCCCTACTTAAACTCTCGGTTCAATTCAAGATCCTATTTAACTTAACACGGTGCCGACTGCATTGCTGCTAAACCCCGGTTGACCGTATTATAGGACTTTCATTCATTCGTGATTAGATTCATAACCACGTGTTGACCAAGTGACTTCAAACACAAGAGGGGGGGAGAATTGTGAAATTAAAAATTGCGATTAAAAAGTAAAGTCTTTAAAAGATTTTGATCAAATAAAGCGCTTAAGAGAGTTTGAATTGAAATAACAATAATAAGACAATGAAAATAACTTGCAAGGAAATTAAAGAAATGAAGGGATAGAAGATGACACAGAGATTTATACTGGTTCGGCCAAACCACAGGCCTACGCCCAGTCCCCAAGGAATGCTCCAAGGGATTTCAACTAATCACTAGCTTTTAAAACAGGTTCAGCTAGAAACCTTTACAATCAAAGAACTTACAACACCGGGATATCACCTCCCTAAAAGAAAACCTTCAAAAACCAAGAGATCTCGCCTCTATTGAAAAAACTTGGGAACACACCCAACAAATGAGAAGAAAAAGATTTGATAGCACACTCAGTAGTGTGGATAAAACAAGTTGAAGCACAGTAATACAATATCAAACTATGTGAAATATAAAGCTCTCAAAAATAAAATTGCGAGTGTAAGAGTAGTGAGAGTGATGAGAAGAATAACAGATCTCAGATGCAAGAGTGAGTCGTTTGTTGAAAGTGAAGAGTGAGGCTGTTATTTATAGGCGAATAGAAAATATGACCGTTGAGTGAAATGAAGAAATGTAGAAATTGATTGTGTGCCCGTTTTGCCTAAGATGGATAATCGATTTCATGGTTGATTAGATCTAGGATAAGGAATCGATTATGTACTTAGTTAAATCATGAAAGAATCGATTCTTTGCTTTGTTAAACCATGAGAATCGATTGTGAGCCTCAAAAGAAAAGGAAAGGAATCGATTATGAAGTAGAATGAAAAGGAGAAGGAATCGATTATTAGCTTGAGTATATGTAGAAATCGATTTCATGCTTTAACATATGATTTAAGAAATCGATTCTTGGCCTTTAAGAGAGCTTGAAAATCGATTTCATGGCCATTTGAAAATACTATAAATCGATTCTTGGCCTTTGGTGCATAATAGAAATCGATTATATGCTTTCCAAAAAACATTTTCATATCATGTGTGCTTGTCCTATTCAATTATGCATGCATGGGATTTGTTTAAAAAATATTTTCATGCAAAATTATTTATATGAAAAACATTGTGAGTGTGTGATTTATTTTATATTTAGAGAGCTTTATTTTCACTTACAAATTGTCCTAATACACACACAACAGTAGAACCACTCTTGACTTGATCTTGATCACATTTTTCCGCTTTTTGCAGTCTAGTCCTTTTTGACTTTCTTTTGTCAATCATCAAAACCTGTCAAAGCATATATTCACATTCTCCCCCTTTTTGATGATGACAAACATCATTTGGAGGGATTTTCTTAATGAAGGGGTTAGATAAGAATATTTCATTAGATAAGAATATGTCAGAGATATGCGCAGATGGTACTCCCCCTTTCTATATGCAAGCATTTAAAAAATACTCCCCCTGAGACAAGCAAATCAAGTAACTCTCCCCCTTTTGGCCTTATCAAAAAGCGAAAAATAATCAAAAAAGTAGCAGTCTAAAGCATATATTCAACATGGAGCAATTGAAACGGATGCATTTGCACATAGTCACTCAATGCATGATTGATTTAGAATTCCCAATTCAGTTCTTATAAAAGAGAAACTTTCTTTTGGCAAAGGTTTAGTAAAAATATCTGCAAGTTGATTAGATGTTTCCACAAACTCAATCACGCAATCACCTTTTTGAACATGATCTCTGATAAAATGGTGCCTAATCTCAATGTGTTTTGTTTGTGAGTGATAAACCGGATTTTTTGTGAGATTTATGGCACTGGTGTTGTCGCATTTAATTGGGACTGTTTTGAGATCCATACCAAAATCATTTAATTGTTGTTTCATCCAAATTATTTGCGCACAACAACTACCTGCAGCAACGTATTCCGCTTCGGCGGTGGAGAGCGCTACACTTGCTTGTTTCTTACTGTGCCAAGACACTAAGGCATTTCCAAGCAAGTGACACGTTCCACTGGTACTCTTTCTATCCATTTTACAACCTGCAAAGTCAGAATCAGAGTACCCAACCAAAGTGCAATCCGTCCCTTTAGGATACCATAAACCCATGTTTTATGTGCCAATGAGGTATCTCATAATACGTTTGACAGCAGAGAGATGTGATTCTTTTGGATTAGCTTGAAAACGTGCACACATACAAACACTAAACATAATATCAGGACGACTAGCAGTGAGATAGAGAAGAGAGCCAATCATACCTCTATACTTGCTTACCTCCACCGACTTACCTTCTTCGTCTTTGTCAAGAGAGCATGATGTACTCATAGGAGTTGAGATTTCTTTGGCATTGTGCATACCAAATTTCTTAAGAAGTTCTTTGTAGTATTTGGATTGATTTACAAAGATACCTTCCTTAGTTTGATGGATTTGTAATCCAAGAAAGTATCGAAGCTCACCCATCATGGACATTTCAAATTCACTTTGCATGATGTTAGAAAATTCTTCACAAAGAGTTTCATTAGTAGCTCCAAAGATAATGTCATCAACATAAATTTGAACAAGTAAAATGTCATGATTTGAATGTTTGATGAAAATTGTTGTATCAACTTTGCCTCTTTCAAAACCCTTTTCAAGTAAAAATTTACTTAAGCGATCATACCAAGCTCGAGGTGCTTGTTTCAACCCATACAATGCCTTTTTCAATTTAAAAACGTGATTGGGAAACTCAAAATTTGTGAAACCCGGGGGTTGATCAACATATACCTCTTCTTGAATATAACCATTTAAAAACGCACTTTTTACGCCCATTTGAAAAAGTTTAAAATCCATGATGCAAGAAAAAGCAAGAAGCATGCGAATGGATTCTAGCCTAGCCACGGGGGCATAGGTTTCATCAAAATCTATACCCTATTGTTGATTGTAACCTTTGGCAGCAAGTCTTGCTTTGTTTCTAATAATAATACCGTTTTCATCAAGCTTGTTCCGAAAAACCCATTTGGTTCCAATCACAAGATGGTCTTTAGGTTTAGGAGCGAGTTCCCAAACGCAGTTTCTTTCAAATTGATTTAATTCCTCTTGCATGGCAAGGGTCCAATGTTCGTCAAAAATAGCTTCATCAATGTTGTTTGGTTCAATTTGAGAAACAAAAGCCATATGGTTACATGCATTCTTTAAAGAGTTTCGAGTAGTTACCCCTTTTGTGATATCACCTATCACTTTGTCAAGAGGATGCTCCTTTTGCATTCTCCATTCTTTAGGTAGATCTTGATGAGGGGATTGATCTTCAACTTCCTTGTTTTTGTCCTGTTCTTTTAGAAGACTGTTTCCCAAAATTTCTGCAAGATCATCAACATTCTTTTCTACTACAATTTTGGGGTTAGTTTCATCAAAAGTGACATGCACTGATTCTTCTATAGACAACGTTCTTTTATTATAAATTCTAAAAGCTTTACTAGAGTTGGAATATCCAAGAAAAATTCCCTCATCAGCTTTAGCATCAAACTTACCAAGATTGTCCTTCCCATTATTCAAAACAAAGCACTTACATCCGAATACGTGAAAGTGGGAGATATTTGGCTTTCTTCCTTTGTAAATTTCATAGGGAGTTTGTTTTAGAATAGGCCTTATGAGGACTCTATTCATTACATAGCATGCGGTGCTTACCGCGTCTGCCCAGAAATACTTAGGAAGGTTAGTTTCATTGAGCATCGTCCTCGCTAGCTCTTCAAGGGACCTATTTTTCCTTTCCACTACTCCATTTTGTTGAGGAGTTCGTGGGGAGGAAAAGGTGTGGTCAATACCATTTTCATTGCAAAAGTTTTCAAAAGCCTCATTTTGAAACTCACCACCGTGATCACTTCGGATAGATGCTATAGTTAAACCTTTTTCGTTTTGAATAATCTTAGCAAGTTTTTGAAAAGCGTCAAAAGCGTCATTTTTATGAGAAATGAACAAGGTCCATGTATAGCGAGAGTAGTCATCCACAATAACAAGTGCATAGTAATTGCCACCAAGACTCATAATTCTAGTTGGGCCAAATAAATCCATGTGTAAAAGTTGTAAAGGTCGGTTTGTAGAAATAACATTTTTTGGTTTAAAAGAGACCTTTACTTGTTTTCCTTTTTGGCACGCATCGCATAATTTATCTTTCTCAAAATGTAGCTTTGGTAGGCCAATTACTAATTCCTTACTATTGCGCCCGAAAAAGTCCCCGAGGGAGAGCCTTCCTCGTTTACAACTTTCTAAAAAAAACAATGAAGCCGCCACCAATACTTATTTAAGGAAAGTATTAGAAAAACCTTTTAGAAAGCGATTGGCCTTTGAAAATTGAGAGTTTTGGGTTCGGGGGTCGGTTACGCGCGGGGAAGGTATTAGCACCTCACACGTCCTCTTTACTGAGAGGGAACCTTTAATTAAATGTGTGGTTTTAAGTGTTGATTTGAAAAAATATCTAATTTGCCTCTTTATTTCTTATTGAAAATGAATTAAAGAACTTAATAAAATTTTTTATTTTTGGAGAGAAAGGAGAAAAAAAAGGTTTTTAGAAAGAAGTGCTTGACGGGACATGGCCCGCTCCTACGTATCTCCTGGTGCTATGGAGAATTCAAAGCTACGTACTTCTTGTTTGTTTGGAAAACGGTTGTAGCGACCGAAAAATCCGGATGAGGATTCCTCGAATGTTCAAAAATGAAGCCGCCACCAAAGTTTAGTTTAAGGGGAAACATTGGAAAATCCCTTTTAGAATGGATAAGGGTCCTTGAGACCAGATAAGGGTTCGGGAGTCGGTTATGCGTGGGGAAGGTATTAGCACCCCACGACATCCTTCCTAATGAAGGTTACCTGCTAATTAATTGTAGGAAAGAATATTAATTTTGAAAATGTTTATTTTTACCCTTTTATTGTGAATTGAAGAGAAAGAAGAAAATTGATGTTTTATTTAAGAAAATGGTTATTTAGGAGAAGACTGAAAAAGGTTTTTTATTAGTGCAATTGACAGAGGTCGGCCGCCCTCTGCTCCTACGTATCTCTTGGTAGAGAATCAAATCACACGTAGTTCTTGGTAGAAAATTTTGTTTGTTGGTGTATTTTATTTAGGGATTTTAGGACTCCTGAGTGATCAGTTCATTTGTCCTAAAATGATGACTAATCCGACTGTTCAGTTGGCTTAGTCCCCTAATTTGTGAAAATGGAGTTTTTTGAAGTTTGGAAGATAGTTTGATGTATGTTGGTTTGATTTTATTTGAATAGGGGTTTTAGGACTCTTGATCCGTACGGTCCATTCGTCCTAGAACGCTGACTAACCCGGCCGTACGGCCGACTTAATCCCCTATTTTGAAAATTTGATTTGTGGGAAGAAATGTGTTTGTGTTTATTTTAATTTAGAAATTTGTTTGTTTTAAATAGGGATTTTAGGCCATGATCCGTAACGGTTCATTAGTGACCTAAAAAGCAGACTAACCCGACTGTACAGTCGACTTAGTCCCCTATTTTGTTCTTGAAAATATTTCTTTATTTATGAGAGGAAAGGAATATCTTGTTTTTGTTTTGAATATGAACAAAAAGTTAACAAAAAAGAAAAAAATGAAAAGTGCAACTAGTGAAAAATATTTATCATGAATATTTAAAAATAAACTAATTAAAAGAAAAATAAAAATAAAAAAGGGAGGGGGAGAGAGAGAGCGAGAGCTTCGCTAGGAGAGGGAGAGAATGTGTTCAGTGTTCTTGTTGAATCACTGTGGTGTGTTTTTCACTGTGGACAGAGCCTCCTTTTATAGGTGAAGGGTTAGGTGAAGAGACTTGCTGGACAAGTTAACTTGTTGGGCAAGTCGAGTTGTTGGGCAAGCAGCTTGTTGGGCCGAAGGTTAATGCTACTGACACCCCCTTTTTGTTATTTTCGTTCTTTTCTATTTTTTTGGATTATTCTTATTTTTGTATTTTTGGGCTTTTTGTATTATTTGGACACTTTATTGTAATATATATTTTTTATTTTCTGATTTTATTTCATTATTATTTTTATGGCTTTTTTATCAAAAGGACTAAATTAAGTCCAAAATACCGAACATAGGCCCATTTACTAAGAATTGGCCCAATTAGACAAACCGGTCTAAATTAAAACAAGACAACGCTCGAAATGTCGTTCTCGTAATGGACTTGTGACACGGGGGCTAAAACAATTGCGATAAATGATCGGACAAAATTGGGGTATAACAGCTGCCCCTCTTTATTTATATTTTACTAGAAAAGGTGAATGACTTTCAGATTTTCGTAGTAGAAATAAAAATAAAGATAGAATAGACACTAATTTTGTCCGCTTAGGGGGAAGATGAGTTAGGGAAAATAGGGACGATTAACACTTGGCGTGTTAACCGAGAACAATAAAGAAATGATCACTGGGGATCTGGAGGAGCACTGGGGCTCTAAAAGAGCATTTGGGCTCTAAGGGAGCATTGGGGCTCCAAGGGGTTGCCTAAACCCTGAAAGACCATTTGGGGTCCGAAGGTGCACTGGGGCTTTGAAGGACTGCCGGGGTCCGGGGGTGGCCTTTTTCGAGCGGCCGTTAATAAGATCAGGTCTAGAACTGATCACGAATGACGTCCACTATGTCTTAGGCTGACACAGCTAGTCTGAAGGGCCTGGGGCCGGATGATCCGTCGGTGCTCGATGCCGACGTGCGATCTGGATTGGACCTCTGGGGGTCTGAAGGTGCACTGGGGCTTTGAGGAACTGCTGGGGGTCCGATACTCTGAATTGTGATATGAGACCAGTGCTTGTAGCACTGACTTTGAGGAAACAAAGTGTTGGGATTGACACATGGCGTACTTGCCTAGGACATACCTAATGAATGCATTTACCTAAAAAGGGAAAAGCTATCTATATTTTGCATGTCTAAAAATGCGATGGATGATGCATGTGTGCAATATGGGTATGCGAAATGGTAGGTGTCTGATGGGATGAATGAAACATGGCGGATGATGTGAGTCGAAGTTGGTGGAACATGGAGGTTGACAAACAACGTATGTGAATGCAGATAACATGTGAATGTGATTGTGCCGATTAATGATGAATGTAATGGAATGAGCGATTTTTCCTCTTTTTGCTTTTTGCATTTCCTTTTTTTCTTAGTATATGATGGGTGTATGAAATGCAAAGTGCGAATGTGACGCAAATGTAATGCTTTGACGCGAATGTCGTGCATGGTATGATGATATGATTAGTGATGTAAAGAAGGTTTTGGCAATGATGAATGAAAGGAAGCACACGAATGCATGGTACAATGATATGATTAGTGATGTTGAAAGTTTTTGGCAATGATGAGACCGGCACTTGGCACGTCTATCGAAGCAAACTGTTATGTGTGCATGCGTGTAATGTGATGAATTTGCAATGTGAAAGCAGATAAACTACCAAAGCCCGTGAATTGTGGATGCTAGAGCTGATCGGAAACAAAAATTGATCAGCCATGTATGCGAATGCAGATAACATGTGAATGCAAATGTATTGCTTAGATGCAGGTGCTATGGTAGATGCATGATTGCATGATGGAATGATTTATGCTATGATTTATTGATGATGCAGAGAGATTTTTTGTAATGATGAGAAATGAGACTTTTGATGCGAGAAGCAGAGAAGTAATCATTCCTTGGAAAAGGTTTGAACTCAGACGTGGCAACCTCGGAGTTGTCATTCACATGCACTGACGCACAAAAGTATTTGATTGCATTTGCAAGCTCGTTCACATTGTTCTTCCATTTGATTATGATGTCCCATGACAATTGAATTTTAAGTCCATAAAGTTAACTGAGTGAGTTTCCAACTTCATATTAGTAACTTGTGTTCTCTCTCTTTGAAGCATTGTTTTAGTGAACATGTAGAGTAGTGCAAATACATATGAATGAGCCAGTTGACTCGGGGTATGGACAGATATGACACGTGAGGGGATGAATGGTAGGTTTTTGCCAAAGTCATGAAAGGTATGTTCTCCCCAACTCTAGAAATGTGGGACTGCCCTAATTCATAGTTGATGACGGTGAATGCATAACTTGCCCTTGTCTAGTGGTGACAACAACTAGGGGTGTAGAGGAAATTATGAATTGGTAATGCTGTGACTTTGGAATGAGGGGTGGAACGCAAAAGATTTTGTCTCAACCCATGGCGTTTGGTGTTGCCCCACCTATGACAAGGACAATGTTGCCCTGACTAGAGTTTGCGAAAAGTTGTATTTAGGATGGTGGGTTGAGAAATTGCCCCGGTATGGTTTTATGAATGTGAATATGACAAGGGGATGAGATGAGTGTAGAGCGAATTTCCCCAATTTTGAGCGGAGTGAGGGGTTAATGGTGACAGGATTGCCCCACTTTGGAATGATATTTCTAGTTCGAGTGAGGTAGGGGAAAGGTGACAGAGTTAGGGTAATGGGTTTGTGAGTTGGTCGTATGGCTATATGGATTGGATGTGGTATATGAATGAGACGGATGCTGGAAAATTTCCCCAAGTTCGAGAAGCATGAAAGGTGAAGGGACTGCCCCACTTTGGGATCTAGGTGATGGTCCTAGTATAAACTTTTGGTTCTTTTAAGATGACTCCCATGGACTATGATAGTCTTGATGATGAAAATTTCACTTGGTGATCACTAAACTTTGTCTTGGTATCAGTGCAGGCCTTTTTTCTTGGAGCGCAAGCCTTTTTTCTTTTTCTTTTTTTTTCTTTTTTTTTTTTGCCCTTTTTAGCTTTATTTTTTGTCATATTTTTTTGAGCAAACATACTGTAAATAAATAAACTCAATTGTCTTAAAATTAAAACCTTAAAAAAACGAAAGCAATCAGTTATCGATCAGAATGGACTTGTTTAGGGTTGTAACGTGGCCAACGGTTAGGGGTTTATGTAAGAAGGGGTTGGTAATGTGGCCAATGGTTAGGGATTCATGAAAGAAAAGGTTTGTAATAAGGCCAATGGCTGGGGATAATGTACCAAGGATTAGGGATTTATGAAATGATAATTGAGCCCAAAGAAGTGTTTGGGGGTTTCAGACAATGATCTTTTTATTCAGTGGTGCACTTCATGATATGATGTATCAGCTCAAACATTTATGCCGTCTTTTTATTCAAGACTTTTGTCTTTTTTTTTTTTTGAAATATGATTCTCGTTCTTTGACGGCCTATTTCTCTTGAGCTGAATAAACTGAAGAAAGTAGTGCACCATCTTTAAAACGGGAATAGATCATTGTCTAGGGTGATTGAAAGATTTTTTTGATTGTTTGGCTCAAAGTGGGTTGCAAAGGGTATTATTTTTTTTTTAGGATATGGAGAGATGGCCAAATTTCAAATCAAAACATGACTGCTTATTTTCTCAAAGACTAACTCAAGGACAAAAAAAATTATTTATTTTTATATTTCTGCTTTTTTCTTTATTTCTTTTTATATGCCCTAATTTTTGCTTAGGCTGCTCTCGCGAGTTTTCAACCTAACAGGCTTTTTTGATATTTTTTTTTGTAAAGGACTTGCACCAAGGGAATGCAATGTTGACAAGATATCTAGTGATCACAAATTTGCTCCAGTTTGGAGGATCCAAGTGTTAGTTTCATCATTGGGAACAAAACCAAAGAGTCAACTAAGAACTTGTGTGGAGAATATGCACTTTATGGAGTGGTCGGGGTGAGACTGGACATGAACAAGGGATGATGATAGGATGGAAAGGTGTGGACACTAACTGACTCAAAAAAGAGCAAATGCACATTGCATACAAGTTCACTATACGAATGCTTCACAAAGAGTTAACATAGTTAGAGACATGATAGAAGAATTTTTGATAACACATTAGTTAACAAAATGGACTATTTTGATCGTTTATCATGGGATGGATGAGATGCAACGCTTTGCTGACAAAAATTTGGACTAGCTGCTAATGGTCAATAACTTATTCTTTTTTGAAGATTGAGTGTCTGAAAACAACTTGAGTTTGCAGCTAAGTTCGACCTCGTTTGAAATTTAGTAGGTTAAACTTTTTCAAATAAAAACAATCAATTAAAATGTATTTGCAAGAACGCCTCATCTCTCATCAATTTTTTTTTCAAAAAGTATGCTCATGTTTTTTTTTTAAATTATGAAATAAAATGTAATGGATGAATAACATATGATGATGGATATGAATGATGAAAATGCAAATGCATGAGATATGTTTCTAAAAAATAAAATATGATTTTTGAATTTTTGAATTTTAGAAGACCGGAAAATTGTATCAGTGTTTGTTTGAATGCAGGGGTATAATACTCCTTTGTGTCCTACGAGGGTTCCTTAGAGAATAGGTCTAGGGCTTGTCTGTTGAGTGAACCTTTCAAAGGGTAGCTCTAAAGAGTCCTACATAAGGTTCCTAGAGCCAACGACCCTAGTTAAGAACACTGATCAACAACAATAGGCAAGCTATTAGGAGTGCCAGCATTCTCAAGAGGGACCAAACTCTAGGTGAGACTTTCGTGACCACCCAACAGGACGCACATCCAGTAGGCCATCACTACGCAGTCTCGTTCTAACTTAGGTTATTCTCCAGTCCGGGTACAGGACTATTATCACGTGTGTGAAAAAGTGTGATAGTGGAGTGTGTGAAGGAGCAAAATGTCAAGTGTACCCCCAAGCTGCAAAGCAAACAACACATATGCAAAAGAAATATAGTCTTCTATCCTAAGGTTCACATATCATATAAAATATAACATGCAACAAAAATAAAAGATAAAAGGGAAGGGTAAAATAAAACATTTAATTAACAAACAAATTTTACAACTAACCAGATAAGGCTTGACTCTCTTAATAAGTCCCCAGTGGAGTCGCCAGCTGTAGCGACCGAAAAATCCAGGTGAGGATTCCTCGAAGGTTCGAAAATGAAGCCGCCACCAAAGTTTAATTATAAGGGCAAACATTGGAAAATCCCTTTTGGAATGGATAAGGGTCATTGAGACCAGATTCGGATTCGGGAGTCGGTTATGCGTGGGGAAGGTATTAGCACCCCACGACATCCTTCCTAATGAAGGTTACCTGCTAATTAATTGTAGGAAAGAATATTAATTTTGAAAATGTTTATTTTTACCCTTTTATTGTGAATTGAAGAGAAAGAAGAAAATTGATGTTTTATTTAAGAAAATGGTTATTTAGGAGAAGACTGAAAAAGGTTTTTTATTAGTGCAATTGACAGAGGTCGGCCGCCCTCTGCTCCTACGTATCTCTTGGTAGAGAATCAAATCACACGTAGTTCTTGGTAGAAAATTTTGTTTGTTGGTGTATTTTATTTAGGGATTTTAGGACTCCTGAGTGATCAGTTCATTTGTCCTAAAATGATGACTAATCCGACTGTTGAGTTGGCTTAGTCCCCTAATTTGTGAAAATGGAGTTTTTTGAAGTTTGGAAGATAGTTTGATGTATGTTGGTTTGATTTTATTTGAATAGGGGTTTTAGGACTCTTGATCCGTACGGTCCATTCGTCCTAGAACGCTGACTAACCCGGCCGTACGGCCGACTTAATCCCCTATTTTGAAAATTTGATTTGTGGGAAGAAATGTGTTTGTGTTTATTTTAATTTAGAAATTTGTTTGTTTTAAATAGGGATTTTAGGCCATGATCCGTAACGGTTCATTAGTGACCTAAAAAGCAGACTAACCCGACTGTACAGTCGACTTAGTCCCCTATTTTGTTCTTGAAAATATTTCTTTATTTATGAGAGGAAAGGAATATCTTGTTTTTGTTTTGAATATGAACAAAAAGTTAACAAAAAAGAAAAAAATGAAAAGTGCAACTAGTGAAAAATATTTATCATGAATATTTAAAAATAAACTAATTAAAAGAAAAATAAAAATAAAAAAGGGAGGGGGAGAGAGAGAGCGAGAGCTTCGCTAGGAGAGGGAGAGAATGTGTTCAGTGTTCTTGTTGAATCACTGTGGTGTGTTTTTCACTGTGGACAGAGCCTCCTTTTATAGGTGAAGGGTTAGGTGAAGAGACTTGCTGGACAAGTTAACTTGTTGGGCAAGTCGAGTTGTTGGGCAAGCAGCTTGTTGGGCCGAAGGTTAATGCTACTGACACCCCCTTTTTGTTATTTTCGTTCTTTTCTATTTTTTTGGATTATTCTTATTTTTGTATTTTTGGGCTTTTTGTATTATTTGGACACTTTATTGTAATATATATTTTTTATTTTCTGATTTTATTTCATTATTATTTTTATGGCTTTTTTATCAAAAGGACTAAATTAAGTCCAAAATACCGAACATAGGCCCATTTACTAAGAATTGGCCCAATTAGACAAACCGGTCTAAATTAAAACAAGACAACGCTCGAAATGTCGTTCTCGTAATGGACTTGTGACACGGGGGCTAAAACAATTGCGATAAATGATCGGACAAAATTGGGGTATAACAACGGTTTTTGTTTTTTATCTTGTTTAATTGTGAAAATCAAGCTTTCATGATGATCAATTGAGCAAAGGCTCCAAGTGATCACCATTAGCGCTCCATTTGTTAATAATCATGCAAGCAAAGGCTTCACAAGACTATAAACAAAGTTTTTTTTTATTTAGTGAAATTCTTTAGGAAAATTCAGGCATTCATGACGATCAATTGAGCAAAGGCTCCAAGTGATCACCACTAGTACCTCATTGTTAATAATCATGCAAGCAAAGGCTTCACAAGACTATTAACAAAGTTTTTGATTTATGAGAAACTATTTTGTCTTGCCGAGAATTAAATTAAATTAAAAAAACGAGAAAAAGGGGGGTGAAATGGTAAAATAGGGTGTTATTAGCCGCAAGGGGTTGTATAATTAATAGCAGGTGTAAAAAGGAAGCCCAGTTCGCATCTGAGGGCCCAGTATGCGAAACTGGGCTTGAGTGAGGGAGGGGTACACGCGTGAATTGAGGGGGTGCTAATATTACTCTGATAATAAAAAATAAAATTAAAATAAAATAAATATTGGGGACACTATAAAAGGGGAACCCTAAATTAAAAAACCCTAATTTCATTTCAGCCTTCCCCCCCTTTTTATGGCTGCGCCGCAGCTAGAGAGAGAAGGGAGAATGTCTCGCCGGAACTTCAGGAGGAGAGAGAGAGAGAGCGTTTCTGGAAGAAAGGAAGCGAAGGTGAGGAAGAGATGAGGGAAGAGAGCGACGGTTTGGAAAGATTCGCCGGGGAGAGAGGAAGCGGACGAAGATGATTCCGTCGGAGGTGGCTGGCCGGCGGTGTTGCTTTCGGTTTTGGGGGTGGCTCGGTTTTGGGAGGGGAAGGAGAGAATGAAAACAGGGAAGGGGAGAAGAAGAAGGGGGAGGATGCGATGATAGAGACAGCCGGGGAGAGAGGAGGGTGGCGGTTGTTGGTGGAAGTGCGACGGCGGTTGTTGGCGTTTCATGGCGGCTGGAGTTATCTGGAAGGGTTGGCTTCGGTTTAGGGAGAGGAGCTCGGTCTCGTGATGGGTCGCCGGAGTTCGTGGTGGAGCTCGCCGGAGAAGACGACCGGAGCTCCGGCGAACACATTAAGGTCAGTTTTATTTTTTTTTTGTTCTTGGCCTATTTTCCTTCTACACATTTCTTCCCACCATTATTTTTGATTCTGGTTCGGTTTCCAAGGCTACCTAGAGGGGGAGGACGACGGCGGTTTGAGGCGGACGGCCACCGTCTACGGTGGCCGGAACTAACAGGCAAGGTTTCGGTTCTCTCCTTTTTTTTATATATATTTTTTCTTATCTACTCCTTCACATCTGTTTCTGTTTTTCTTATTTTTTGATTTGTCTCAAATTAAATATATTCTATACAATACTAAAAAAAAACCTAATGTGTTCATGATAATACTAAATCAATAACCTAGTTAGTTCTAAAACTCTTTAACCGTAGAACATTTACAGAGCTGCTGATTTTTCTTTTAAAAGGACCTAATCTACTTTATAACCTTTATTCTAATCTATTTATATTACAGACTCAAAATTTTTCTTTAGTTTTGGTATTACATTCGTACATGTATATTTCAGATTTAATAACCCAGAAACAAACCTGAATTCCAGCTTCTTATATGTATCCTTTTGCTTTGCTGTCACTGCGGATCTGAGTTACTGGTACTGTTGTTTGTGACTGCTCTACCTGCGTACCTGCTTCCTTGGATCCTTGACTGCTACTGATTCTTTGATTTTTTTTGAACTCGAAAATCGTGTCTGTCCCATTTGCTACTGCTGTTGACTGCTGATTTATACTACATTTCTAGGTTTAGGCATTAATTGTATTTTGATTGGGCTTTGAATAATTTTTCAGGTTTGGATCCGGGCCCATCAGCAGCTGTAGCAGCTTGGAGTGCTGCTAGGAAACCCTAATCTGCTCCTCAAATGTTCATTTTCGGATCTGGCCATTTTTGGCCCTTTTGATGTAAATTTTTTTGTATTTTTTGGACATTTGGACTCCTAAACACTATTAAATTGTAAATAAAAAAAAATAGAATTTTTTTTGACATTTTTAGACTATATATACTACTCAAAATAAATGAATAGGTAAAGTAAAAATAATAAAAGAAATTGGGCCAACTACAAAAGTGATATCGGACCCAACTAGACAAGTGTGTGAGAACGAGGCCCAAATAGAATAAATAAGCCCGTTGACCACTAAATGCTAAAATTATCTCCGAATCGCGTTCTTAAGCCCAAATTGAAACGACAAGCCCAATCGCGAGAAAAATGACTTTGTTAGTCCCAATTAGGTTCGACTTAAATCCAAATACGAAGATTAAATTGAAGAACGCACGAAACGATCGATCATTTGCGTGCATGCCTAATTTAAAACAACGGTATTTCGATTTAGTTGAACAGGGTAATTGAGATTGGCTAGGATTAGTAACTGAGACGCCATACTGATAATTCTCGTAATCACGCGACTTCAAAACACGATTTAAGTAAAATAAACGACTAAAACTAGAAAAGGAAGACGGACAAAATTGGGGTATAACAGCTGCCCCTCTTTATTTGGATTTTGACCAGGAATATGAATTGGCCGAGACATATTCCGAGGCAAAATGGAAATAAAGAATTCAGAAATTATACCAATTTTGTCTACCTAGAGAAACCTGAGCTTTCTTTTCCTTTTCCTTCTCTTTTTATTTATTTATTTTTTATTTATTTTTTTGTTTTATCTGGATTTTAACAAAGAATATGAATTGGCCGAAACATATTCCGAGGTAAAATGAAGGTAAAGAGTAGACACTTTCGTGTCGATGTGAAAACAGTAAATGAACACTGACGTGCGGGAAAAAAGGTAAAACGGGCACTTGGCGTGCAGAAAGCGGTAAATGGGCACTTGGCGTGCAAAAAGCGGTAAATTGCCCAGGCTGCCTAAAACCTGTAATCCTTAAACGGACTCTTGACGAATCCGAGTTTGCACGTGGCTTTGAGGAGCACGCTTCCTGTTGGCCTTTTCGAGCGACCGGGGGGATCGTTATCAGCTCCAGAACTGATATACAGATCAATGCACGGCGCCCACTGTATCTTAGGCTGATACAACTATTCCGTTGAACCTCACATGGGGCTGCGGTCCATCGCGTTACTCGTACACGACGTGAGACCTGGACAGAAAGGAGCGTTGAACTCTGACGAGAGCGATTTTGAACTCCAAACTGCAATGCACGCTTGAGCGCTGAACTGAAAAACATTTGAACTCCGAACTAAGGAAGCATTTTCTGGGAATCGAGGGCGAGGATTAACACCGAAGTATTTATCCGTCCTTGTACCTGCAAGTGATATGAACAAATGCATGCAATGCAAATGCCATGATTGCTTTTTAATGGGATGAATGTGATGTGATGCAGGAGCTTCTTCTTGTTTGCATGAATTTTTTGTCTATGTTTGATGAATGCAATGCATGAGTTTTATTCGTTTTATTGCTCTTTTGCTCTCTTTTTCTAGGTTTAAATATATATTACCCCCCTGCAAATATACCCATTATCCAGTTACCCCCCTACAAAAAAAAACATTTAAAACAAACCTTGCAAAATATAAAGTTATCCAGTTACCCCCCTGCCGTTAAATTTTCTGTTAAAAAATGTAAAATGTCACATATCCAGTTACCCCCCCCTGCCACGTGTCACCTTATTATTGGGCCTCTGTGACACGTGGCACTAATTGCCACGTCAGCATCCTTGTCAACAGTGCCACGTCAGCAACCAATGGGTGGCTGCCACGTGGCACTACTTATATCACTCAAAAATAAATGTTTTTGTCCCCAATGGGTGTTGAACTCATGACCCCCCACTCACACTCACACCTCCTAACCACTGAGCCAAATTATTACTTTTGATTAATAACACCACTACTAATATATATTACAACATTAAAACGAAAATTTAAAAAAAAACTGGAAATCAACATCATCAAACACATAGTTTCTGGAAAACGGGAAATCAACATCATCAAACACATAGTTTCTTTCCTTCTTTCTCAGATGGAAATCAACAAATCAAACACATGGTTTCTGGAAATCAACATCATTGGCAACAGATGAGGATTGCGATTTAAAGAGAGAGTATTGCGAAATCATTGGAAATCAACATAGTTTCTGGAAATCAACATCATTTGGGGGATCTCTGTTTCTTTGTGATGCGCGATCGTGGGAGAGGGAAAGAAGGAAAGAAGGATCGATTGGATTTCTGTGAGAGAAAGAATGATCGATTGCACGATTGAAGAAGAAGAAGCGTTTCTGGGTTCCTGAGAGACCAGTTTCTGGGATCGATTTGGAGATGGGGGATCTCTGTTTCTTTGTGATGCGCGATCGTGAGAGAGGGAAAGAAGGATTGAAGAAATGAAGACAAATCGAAGGCAAATCTGGGTTTCTAGGTTGAGGAAAGAAGGATCGAAGAAATGAAGACAGATCGTGGAGATGGGGGACGATTGATGAATGATGAACTGATGAACTGATGAAGATGATGAATGATGAATGATGAACTGATGAAGATGAATGATGAAGATGGGTTTCTAGGTTAAGAACACTTTGATTTTCGTTTTAATTTTCGTTTCTGGGTAGACGATTGATGAATGATGAACTGATGAAGATGATGAATGATGAACTGATGAAGATGATGAATGATGAACTGATGTTTTTTTTTTAATTTAAGTACCAATTATGTAATATATATTAGTAGTGGTGTTATTAATCAAAAGTAATAATTTGGCTCAGTGGTTAGGAGGTGTGAGTGTGAGTGGGGGGTCATGAGTTCAACACCCATTGGGGACAAAAACATTTATTTTTGAGTGATATAAGTAGTGCCACGTGGCAGCCACCCATTGGTTGCTGACGTGGCACTGTTGACAAGGATGCTGACGTGGCAGTTAGTGCCACGTGTCACAGAGGCCCAATAATAAGGTGACACGTGGCAGGGGGTAACTGGATATGTGACATTTTACATTTTTTAACAGAAAATTTAACGGCAGGGGGGTAACTGGATAACTTTATATTTTGCAAGGTTTGTTGTAAATGTTTTTCTTTTGTAGGGGGGTAACTGGATAATGGGTATATTTGCAGGGGGGTAATATATATTTAAACCCTTTTTCTAATCCCTTTTTCATTGTTTTCTTTTTCTTTTCTTCTTATTTTTGTTGCTCTTTTGCTCTTTTTGGCTTTTCTTTCACTGGTTCAACCAAACCATAGGACTTGCACCACGAGGCACGATGATCGTCCATAATGATGGGAGGGTCATGCTTCAGCCTTTTTTGTGAATTATTTTGACGCGCTCAATGCTTTTGTTTGGCTTTTATGAATTTACCTGATTGAGAGATCATTTCTTTCCTCATGATTTTCAAAAGTTTCGCAATGAGTTTAATGCTCTGATTTATGCACATTTTCATAATTCATTTATCATCTACCATAAAACATCATTTTAAAGCACAAATGAAAAGGAAGCAATGACAAAACAATAAGCAGACGGAGTGAAGAGTTTGGATTTTTATTCATATGGAAATCGAATGCGCAAAAGGTCGCGCCGACTGAAAAGAGTACATTGAGAACTTTGAAACTAAGAAAAAAGCAAGAAAAATGGACGCAACAGATCTTATGAGCGTTCTTCGTCTTTGGAGTGTTGATGCCAATCACCCATACTTATATCCTTGATCACCCTTTTATCCAAGCTTTTGGAGGCGCTGCTTGCCTCTTTTACCCTTTTTTTTAGTCCAACCTTTCTGACCCTAATTTTTGCCTGGACCGCTCTTTGCGAATTTTCAGTCCACCGGGTCGCTCTTTTTTTTCCTAGGCCGCCCTTTCGGGTTTTCAACCTAGCGAGCTAATTCTTGCTTGGCTCATTTTTTCTCTTTTTCCTTTTTATTTTTCTCAGGCGTAATATTTCTTGACTGAATCTGAATTGACTGGGTTTCTGAGTTCTTCACCATCCATGTTGGTGAGTATCAATGCTCCTCCAGAAAAGGCTTTCTTTACCACATATGGTCCCTCATAGCTAGGAGTCCATTTCCCACGGGGGTCACTCTGGATAGGCAGAATCTTCTTGAGCACAAGGTCTCCCTCGCTGAATTCTCGGGGACGAACCTTCTTATCGAAAGCTGTTTTCATCCTTTGTTGATACAACTGGCCATGACATAGGGCAGCAATTCTTTTCTCCTCAATGAGATTCAGCTGATCCAGACGAGCTTGGTCCCATTCTGCTTCTTCCAACTTGGTTTCCATTAGTACCCGCAGAGAAGGTATCTCAACTTCAATGGGGAGGACTGCTTCCGACCCATACACCAAAGAGAAAGGGGTTGCCCCGGTTGAAGTACGCACTGAGGTACGATACCCATGCAAGGCGAAAGGAAGCATCTCGTGCCAATCTTTATAGGTTACTACCATCTTCTGCACAATCCTCTTGATATTCTTGTTGGCCGCTTCAACTGCCCCATTCATCTTGGGACGGTATGGAGAAGAATTATTGTAACACCCCGATAAATCCTAACATATAGAATCACCGAAATGCACTAGATGGCATACATCAGAGTAACTTCCTGTTATTGAAATATTGAACACAATTAAAACTTTCAATAATATATAATAACTGGTTCTCTGAACCTCATAAACTTTCTGAAAATGCTTAAGTTCCAAAACTTAAGACTTGTACATAAATCCTGGTGTTCAATACTCAAAACATAAAGTAGCGGAAACGATTTTACAACTTAACACGAAAGTTATACAATCGCAACATAGAAACAATAAACGGAACAAAGGTCTAAAACAATAAACTAGGTCTTCAATGACTCCAAGAGTCACACCAGCTAACCATGCTTTATCGCCTTTGCTTTCCCTTGTTTCTCTGTAAAAACCACAAATATGAAGGGTGAGATAAACATTATCTCAGTGAGTCCTATCGAGACCCCTTACTACTCTAGCGGTTCATTATGCTTTGTTTTGAACTCGTGATTCAAAAAAAAAACAACCACGTGGAAATACATTTAGTTCCTGTAACCTTCATGCTCATGGCCCTCCTAAGCGACACATGAAGCATGCAATCTTTGTTCCATGTTTTTAGCATAACACCTCAGTCTACCTATTTTATAGGCATCTCTTGACTTTGGTGAACCCATCCCGCTATTTCTAGTGGGGGAAACATTCTTGAGTCTAGGTTTTGGGGCTCATGACTTCCCCTCCCCTAGTATGCTAACCTCTTAGGGTCGTCACCCTTTTTCCTCTTGTATTTATTATATATTTTCAGTCTGTGTACCCGCAATGGGCTGTTAGTCATTCCAGTCAAGTACCATGTACCATATCATTCAAATACAGTGTATAATGTCAGTCAAATACCATGTATTATTACCATTCTTGACATATGCACTCTCGCGTTCTCTAAGTGCGGTTTTCCATTTTATTCATCATATACAAACTTTCTATCGAACATGTTCAATATCATACCATTGTTACCTTTACATTGTTGTGGAGCCTTGGGGAATGGATTAGAAGAGGTTTGGAATCATTTGGAATGGATAAAAATGTACTTTGAAATTGAAGGTCAGAAGGTCTCACACGACCCGTGCGTATAGGCGCACGACCCGTGCGTTTTTGAAAAGTTTGCAGAAGATTTCCAGAAAGATACGCATGACTCGTGCGACTTGGCGCACGATCCGTGCGTTATCCACTAAAATTTTATAAAGTTCCAGAGACATACGCACGACCCGTGCGACTAGGCGCACGATCCGTGCGCGTTTTAAAAATCCAGTTCCTGTCGTATCAGAGGGAGGCGCACGACCCGTGCTCGTAGGCACACGATCCGTGCGTCTCTATCAGTTTTCCAGAAAATAGTATTTTCATGAGTAATTCCATTCCATTCCGATTCCCACTTCCCTTCCGATCGAGACCCAAACTCAAACACGCATTAAAACACTATATCATAGCAATCCAATCCAGCCCACCCAACAATAAATCAAGCAATTCATAGTTAAATCATGATCTTTGGGAAAACGGTTTTCAATAAAATTCCTTTCGATACCAGAAACGTGTGACCATAATTTTTGAAAGTAAAGACTCGAAAACACACACATATTCCCTAAGCGAGTTATAGAACTCACCCGAAGTGATGAAAATCACTCAAACGGCGAATTTAGCAGTTGACGCTTCGAATAGCCTCACGAACCGTCTCCGACTCGCTCCAAAAACTGAACCCGAACTTCCCAAGGACCTAAGACTCGAACTCAACAACTCAAATGAGCTTCAACCAGGTTTGTTGCTTGGATGTGAGCTTTGGTACTGAATATGGAACTACAACAAGGACATGCAACTATTTGGAGGATCAACACTCCATTTTTTGAGCTTGGAGCTTCAAAGGTGCACAAATGGTAACTTGTGACGGAGAGGGTGGATGGGTGATTTTTGGGCATCAATGTATAGAGGAAGAAGAATGATAAACAATGGTGGTGTTAGATTCAACATGCATGTAGGAATCAATGGGCTGCCTTCCCTCCTCTCCTCCTTCTTCTCTCTCGAGTTCTCTCTTTCTCCTCCCTACTTCTTGCTGAATTTCAGAAAATGAGGGAATGAAACATGTTGTAGTGTTTTGGGGTCAGCTGAAGGGTAGTCACTTAAGAATGAGAAAAGACTCTTCTACCCTCCCTCATTAGCATTTCATCTAACTCACCACTAATTTAACACCTACACTCAAGTCTCCATACTTAGCATAATTTACTAATTATGTTTAATCAAAATGTTACTTATCTATTTGATCCATGATACAATTTCATAGCTAGAATAATTATGCTCATTAATCAACTTAACCCCTAGCTAATTTAATTAAATCTAATTAGCTAATTAGGGGATGTTACAATTATGATGTTGGATTTTGAAGTCCTCGCATAACTCTTTCATCATCTTACTGTTCAAGTTGCTGCCATTATCTGTGATAATCTTATCCGGAAGCCCATAGCGGCAAATCAAATCTTTCTTTATAAACTTAGCAACCACAGAGCTGGTAATGCTGGAATATGAAGCAGCTTCAACCCACTTGGTGAAGTAATCAATAGCGACCAGGATGAAGCGATGCCCATTTGATGCCTTAGGCTCGATAGGACCTATGACGTCCATGCCCCACATTGAGAATGGCCAAGAGGCGGTCAAGACATTTAGGGAAGAAGGTGGTACATGAATATGATCAGCGTAGATCTGACACTTATGACATCTTCTTACGAAACTATAGCAATCTGATTCCATTTGCAACCAATAGTAGCCAGCTCTTAATATTTTTCTTGCCATGGTGTGCCCACTGGAATGAACCCCAAATGAGCCTTCATGGACTTCTCTCATGATTTTTGTTGCCTCTTCTTCTGTCACACACCTTAAAAGGACCATATCATAATTTCTCTTGTATAGAACTTCACCGCTCAAAAAGAAATTCCTTGACAATCTTCTGAGGGTTCTCTTGTCATTCTCTGACGCTCCAGGAGGGTATTCTCTGTTCAAGATGTACTGCTTGATGTCATAATACCAGGGCTTGTTGTCAGACTCTTCCTCGATGACCATGCAATAATGATGTGCTGGCAAATCTCGATGCTGAATCCCGATGTGAGTCAAGCTTTTGTCGCAGCTGATATTAAACATTGAAGACAAAGTGGCTAGTGCATCGGCCAACTGATTCTCATTGCGAGGAAAGTGCTGGAATGTGATTTCCTCAAAAGGCTCAACCAGCTTTAGAATGTAATCTCGGTAAGGGATCAACTTGGAGTCCCTGGTCTCCCAATCACCGTTCACTTGGTGAATTACTAGAGCTGAATCTCCATACACATCAAGTCTCTTAACTTTCCAATCAATGGCTGCCTGGATACCAAGAATACATGCCTCATACTCTGCGATATTATTAGTGACGTAGAAGCTTAATCTGGCAGTGAATGGGATGAAGCGATTATCAGGGGAAATCAGCACTGCCCCGGCTCCGTGCCCGTACATATTGGAGGCACCATCGAACACCATTCTCCATCTTTCATCTTCTGGGGATTTCCCTTCTTCAAACAAAGCCATGATATCTTCATCAGGAAAGTCATACTGCATAGGCTGATAATCTTCAACAGGCTGGTGTGCCAGGTACTCGGCCAGCGCACTACCTTTAATTGCTTTCTGAGTGACATATAGGAGATCATATTCTGATAACAGCATTTGCCAACGGGCAAGTCTCCCTGTAAGTGCGGGCTTCTCGAAGATATACTTGATAGGATCCATTTTAGATACCAACCAAGTAGTGTGGCTTAGCATGTACTGCCTCAGACGATGAGCAGCCCAAGCTAAAGCACAACAAGTCTTTTCTAGCAGCGAGTACCTTGTCTCGCAGTCAGTGAATTTCTTGCTCAAATAGTAAATGGCATGCTCTTTCTTCCCAAATTCATCATGTTGCCCTAGCATGCAACCCATCGAGCTGTCTAGCACGGTTAGGTACAGGATCAGAGGTCTGCCGGGTACAGGAGGCGTCAAGATAGGTGGATTCTGAAGATATTTTTTGATCTTTTTGAATGCTTCTTGACAATCATCATTCCATTTGGTCTCTTGATTCTTGCACAAAAGTTTGAAGATTGGTTCACAAGTGGCAGTCAACTGGAATATGAACCTAGAGATGTAGTTCAGTCTTCCGAGAAAACCCCGAATCTCTTTTTCTGTTTTAGGGACTGGCATCTCAAGAATCGCACGCACCTTGTCTGGATCGACCTCTATCCCCTTTTGGCTGACGATGAACCCCAACAACTTTCCTGATCGCACGCTAAAGGTACACTTGGCAGGATTTAATCTGAGCTTGAATTTTCTCAACCGCTCGAAGAGCTTTTGCAAATTGACAATGTGTTCCTCATCAGTTTTAGACTTGGCGATCCTATCATCCACGTAGACCTCTATTTCTTTGTGCATCATGTCATGAAACAATGTTACCATAGCCCTTTGATAGGTAGCACCGGCGTTCTTCAACCCGAATGGCATGACTCTGTAACAGAATGTTCCCCAAAGAGTTATGAAAGTTGTCTTCTCCATATCCTCAGGAGCCATCTTGATCTGGTTATACCCTGAATACCCATCCATGAAGGAGAATAGTGAATGTTGCGCCGTACTATCCACTAAGACATCAATATGGGGCAGGGGAAAATCATCTTTGGGACTAGCACGGTTCAGATCTCTGTAATCAACGCACATTCTAACTTTCCCGTCCTTTTTCGGAACTGGCACGATGTTGGCAACCCATTGCGGATACTTGGCTACCGCTAGGAATCCAGCGTCAAACTGCTTTTTCACTTCATCCCTGATTTTTAAGGACATTTCTGGCTTCATTCTTCTCAGTTTCTGCTTTACCGGAGGACATTCCGGCTTGACTGGCAACTTATGCACCACTATGTCAGTATCTAAACCTGGTATATCTTGATAAGTCCATGCAAAGACATCAACATACTCATGTAGGAATTCAATTAGTTTCTTGCGCTCGCCTTCCTTCATTGAAGTACCCACCTTTACTTCCTTCTTGCTGTCCTCTGTGCCTAGGTTAATTATCTCAACGGACTCCCCATGTGCCTGAGTAACCTTTTCCTCTTGTTCAACCATTCTCATCAACTCTAGAGGAGTTTCCCAGTCATCCTCAACATCCTCCTCAGCTTGGTTAACGGGGTGATCAAAATTAACATATGAATCGTTGGCATCGTTATTCTCAAAGATATTCATTTTAGATCTGCATTTGCGGGAATAGAAAGAAATGAACAAGCAAAAATAGAAACACAAGATGGAGACGTATGATAATGAAAAGCAAATTTATTCATTTGAGAATCCAAAACAACATTTTATTGATAGATGATATTTGAAGGAAAACATGCATGCCCTTATGGAATATCCTAAGGCCTTGGGCAGAGCCAAAGAATTTGCATTACAAAATCATTACTTTGGAATGAAAATAACAGGGAAATCAATGATCTTCCAATTATCAAGCTTTTCATTTGCTGCACTGCGATGCACCATGTCCACGCCTTTGTCTTCCACAACTGATTCTTCCTCAATGACGGCCACCTGATTGGGGTCCAGCATACCCGCATTCCTAAAGCTCCGAGAGAGATCATAGATAGGAATCTTCTTCAAGCCTGGTTCCCGTCCCTGAAGCTTAGCTAGCCTCCTTTCTCGCTTTTCCTCAGCCATTCCCTTCTTGTCAGCCTGAGTGGGCCAATATCCTAACCCACGCCTATCCTTGTACCCTTGCAGCTGAACCGGCGTCAGAACTCCTTGCTCGTACTTTCCCAACCCTTTTCCGATCTGGTAACCATTTTGCAGCATGACTTTGGCTACCATGATAGCAGCGTTAGATATCTTTGGTACGGGCAACAGGGCCTCTTCCCCCACAAAAGCAGCATTTGCAATTTCTAGTGATTGAAAGGCAGATTCAAGTGATTCTTCTGCAGCCTCAATGTATTGAGAGGGATGGGGCTTGCTAACGATGAACTCTTCTTCTCCAAAAACGACTATCAGCTTGTCGTCGACTACAAACTTAAGCCTTTGGTGGAGGGATGAAGGAACAACACTGGCAGCATGAATCCAAGGTCTCCCCAGGAGACAACTGTAGGATGATGCAATGTCCATGATCTGAAAATTCACATAAAATACCTCTGGCCCTATCTGCATCTGGAACTCCATTTCTCCCATAACCTCCTTCTTGGATCCGTCAAATGCCCTGACTAGTGTTGAGCTAGGCTTCATATATGAACAGTCTACATTTAATCTGCTCATGGTAGATTTGGGCATGACATTCAAAGAGGATCCATTGTCGATGAGGACCCTGGAGAGTGTATATTCACCACATCTAACTGAAATGTGAAGTGCCTGATTATGTCCCTTTCCCTCAGGGGTGAGCTCATCATCGGTAAAAGTAATATAATTGGATGCAACAATATTCCCTACAATGCCATCGAGCTGGTCAACAGTGATGTTCTGAGCTACATGGGCTTCATTCAATACCTTCATTAGGGCTGCACGGTGAACCTCAGAATTGAGCAGTAGGGACATGATAGAGATCTTTGCAGGGGTGTGGTGCAGCTGGTCCAACACTTTGTAATCACTCTGACGCATGATCTTCAGAAATTCAGTGGCTTCTTGTTCTGACACTCTCCTACTTTCCTTGGGTTCTTGCGCTTTGCCTTTGCGAATTCTTTCCTCCTCCTCCTTTGAGGGACTTTCTTTCAGGACTTCAGGGGCATAAACACGTCCGCTTCTAGTGACTCCGCTGCTTCCCGCAATGTTGGTGACATCGGGAACAACCTGAGGCGTCTGAACTGGAACTGACACCCCATAGCTCATTGGAACAGCATTGTTCTTTTGATGAGGAGCTGGGACAGGAATCACAATGGTCTTAGGTCTCTCCACGATCGGCTTTCGGCTATACGGGACCTCAATAGGTACCTGAACATTTCCATTCCTATCTGATTCGAAGGTCAGCACATCCTCCTCTTTCTCTTGCACACCCATTTGGATTATATGACGATCCAACAGGTCCTGCAAAACTGTCTTGAAGGTCTCACATGTTCCGACACAATTATCATCAACACATACTTCTTTCCGAGTACATCCTCTCTCAATGACCCCGAATTTGCATAGCTCTGCATGAATAACCTCTAAGGGTGTTTGGATACACTCCACAGTTCTAATTAAGGATTGACTCCCCATATCATGGATGGCATTGGTTGCATGTTTCTGATGACCAGGCAGCGGATTAGTTGTGATACTCGGGTCTTCTTGTTTGAAGGTTATCCCTTTGGCATCAATCAGATCTTGCACCACGATTTTGAAGGCCTTGCAGTCCTCAACAGCGTGTCTTACTGCCCCTTCATGAAATGCACAGGTAACATTGGGATTGTAGCCTCGGAAGTAGGGTGGTTGGACTGGTCTCATGGGCCTGGTATTGATGAGTTTGTTTGTAAAAAGATAGTTGAATAGGTCAGTATAGGACATGGGGATGGGATCAAAGGTGGTCTGTTTTTTGTCTGGGTAGCTTTTGTGGTAGTTATTTTGTGGTGGAAGGGTTGGTCGTGTTTGAGTGGGGACAGGGATGTTTTGTGGTTGATAAGGTGGGCTTATGGTGATGGTGTTGGTCTCTCCTTCTTTCTTCTTTGAAAATCCGGAGAATGGCTTTTTCTGGGTGGTTATATTTGTGGAACCATGGGCAATCTTGCCGCTTCTCATTCCGTTTTCTAGTCTTTCACCGATGATTACCATGTCTGAGAAATTGGAAGACACGCTACCAATCAATCGATCGTAGTATAACGGCGGCAGGGTTTCCATGAACATGAAGACTAATTCTTTCTCTAACAAAGGGGGTGTTACCTGTGCAGCCAAAGCCCTCCACCGCTGGGCATACTCTTTGAATGACTCATTATCTCTTTTTGCCAGACTCTGCAACTGTGTTCTGTCTGGCGCCATATCTGTATTGTACTGGTACTGTCTGAGGAAAGCATCAGCCAAGTCTTTCCAACAATGGATATGGGACGGTTCTAGCTGCATGTACCAGTTGAGAGATGCTCCCGCAAGGCTCTCTTGGAAGTAATGGATCAACAACTTGTCATCATGAGAATGTGCAGCCATTTTTCTACAGTACATGGTCAGATGGCTTTTAGGGCAAGTCACGCCTCGGTATTTGTCAAAGTCGGGCACTTTGAATTTGGGAGGTAAAACCACATCAGGGATGAGACACAGATCACGAGCTTCTCTTGCTCTAGAGCCCGACCCTTCAATCATCCTTAAGCGTTCCTCTAACATATGATACCTGTCTCTAACTTGAGGAGCTTCAGCAGGATAGTTCTGAGGAAAACCATTCACACCGTAGTGAGGATTACTCATCGCCACTACGGCTGGGTTCACGTGTGGGTCACGTGAGTGAGTGATATTTCCAGGAATTGGTCCCTGAATTGGGGGATAGACCGTTACTGGTGAATGAAAGTCAAACGGAGTTCCCGGCGGAATAGGAATCTGAATTTGGCCCTGAGGCGCTCCCGCTCCTCCATTATTTGTGGCTGAGACGGGTCGGACTTGTTCTGCAACCGTAAGGGGATTACTTCCCGCATTAGCCTCGGCTCCCGGAGGTGTGTATCCGGATGGGAGTCCCCAAGGCATCCCATGCGTAACTGGTTGGCCCTGGTTATTGGTTCCTGAAGTATGAGCAAAGGTGTTAGTCTCGAGGCTCGGAGGGGGAAGAGTGGCAGCAACTCCGGCGAGATTTTCAGCGGCAGTTCCGTTCCTCAAAGCTTGTAGTATGCCCATCGATCATTTCCGTCATCTGTGCTTCCATTGCCCCGATTTTCGTTCTCAACTCCCGATTCTCTTGAGCCAATTGCTCTGTATTGGGAACCTCAGCAGAGGTGTTACCATGGTCTGATTCCCCACTTCCTAAGTCTTCAATAACAGGACGGCCCCGGTCATTCTGGTTAGTTGCCATGAGCCTTGCTTGTAGACGAGTCAGGTATCGATGTTTGCGAACCAGCTTGCCTTTTTCTATTGAGGGAATACACTTTATGAGCACGAGAATTAAATATACGAATGCAGATGCAATGCAATATGCATGATTTTATGTTTGTTTGGGTGCCAGGAATCGCGGTGTAATTCGTCTTGTCACAGGTGTGTAGGTCTAAAGCTCTAACATTCATATTTTTTTTTTATATTTTTTTTTGCAACGAAGTTGGAAGCAATAGGCAAAACGAACACACTTTATTCAAAAGAAAAGAATACTTCAAACTCAAGAGAAAAGCAAAGTACAATATTCTGAGGACAAAGTACAATATCAAAAGAAAATTACAACTTTTTAGAGAAAATTACAATTTCCTAAGAATTATTGCAATATTCTAAAGTGAACTTCAGAGGCATATAGCCTTCAATTTCTCCTTCCTCTTTCTCTTCTTGCTTTCGGCTGCCCCTTTGGCCTTCTCCATGAGTTCTTCTGTCAGGATCTTGCAATACTCGACAAACTCACGCACCTTGGCCGGAGTGTTGCAAGGGTTCATTTCTCCTTCAGCTCTTCTTAGCTTCTTGGGAACATTTCTCACAGCTTGATTAGCTAGCCCTGCTAGCTTTGAAAATTTGCTCTTCCAAAGCTGAATCTCATCCCTTAGCTCCTTGATGATTTCTTGGTCTTCTATTCTGCCAATTAATGCCATGAAGCGTTCCTCCCAGTACTGGCTTTCTACTTGCACTTGCCCATAAGATTCCCTTAGGCATTGGACGTTCCTCTTCAATTCCTCCGACCTTCCTTGTTCAAACTCCAAAGCTTGTTGATATTCTTTCAAGATCCCTATGATAGACTCTCTATCTTGCCTGATGTTTTCCACTTGGTTCTCCATTTCAAACTTCATCCTTTGGAATCCTTCTTTTGACTTAGCTAGCGCCTCTCTGACCATTTTCTCATCCCTCCTTGACTTGGCATATGATTTCTTCCATTCCCTTGCTTCCGCCACAGCCTCATTCATCTTTGAAGCGCACCTCTTTACTTCTTCTTTAGCTCCCTCCAAATGTTTCTGAATTCCCCTCTTGCTCTCTTCTTCTATTTCAAGCTTCCTATTGATTGCTTCAATAGCGGCGGCTTGAAGAGCATTTTCATTTTCTAGCTTCCGCTTGTCTTGCATCACCTTTCCCAATCTGTTTTGCAAAGCCCTTTTTTCTTCTTCCGCTTTTGATAAGGCCAACTTAACCTCTTCTATTTCTTCAATTAGGGGAACGTGGGGTTCTGGTATTTTCTCTTCAAGTGATGGCATTCCTCGGTTGGACGATCGAGTTTCCTTAATCCTTTTTTCAAGCCATTGAGTGAAGGAGATAGCAGTGGTCCTTTTAGATAACTCGCCCTTGTTTTTCCGCACCACGGTTTCCCAAGCTTGCAAGACTCGCCGAAGTAAGTGTCATACCCCAATTTTGTCCAACTTAGATCAAAACCCTAATTTTCCACAAAAATAAATAAGTTGAGGAGTGAGAAGCATCATGCATTGCATTTTGAGTCCTAAAAGTCATTCCAAAGTTTCTAAAATAATTTTTAGAGTTGAAATGCACTTTTTGGGTAAATCAGGTTTTTTTGAGTCCAAAAGGGTATTTTGGTCATTTCACAATAAAAATGATAATTCCTCATGAAGGTCATTGAGCATGCATTCTAAGATTCTAGAGGTCATTTCTAGGGTTATAGATTCATTTTTGAAGTGGAAATGCATTATCGGGCAAAATTAGGGTTTTTGGGTCAAAAAGGGCATTTTGGTCATTTTACCCTAAAAGATAATTTCTCAGTAAAAATCACTGGGCGTATTTGGAGGAATTCATTTGGGTCAAAATGAGTTGGGTTATAAATTTTTGCGCATCATTGATTAAATTTTGCATAAAAAGTCAAGTTTCGAAGAAAAGGGCAAAATGGTCATTTCCGCTAGAGTGAGGCCCAAAATCAATTTTGGGAATGGTGTTGTCATGGAATTTTGGGCCCAATGATTGAATCCTAGGATGAGCCCAAAATAAAAAAAAAAGAATCTTCATGGAATAAAAGAATGATCATAAAAAGAAAAATCAAAAAGAATCAAAATAAGGTAGTGTCCTCAATAAGACAAAATGTACTATTTTGTGACAACTTGCATTTTTTCCCTCTCCTTCCCTCCTCATGGCTGCGAATTTCAGCCCTCTTTTTCCCTCATTTTGTGTTTCTTCATGCCCTTAATCCATGTGAGTTGTATTCCTAGCCATTGATTAAAATTCTAGATCAAATCCTAGGCTACAACTATGTGCAAATTGACCTAATTGCCCTCAACAATTTTTGTGTACAAAAAACTCTTCAATTTCATATGACACCAGCTCATTCCCTTCCATTTGTGCTTTCTCATTGTCCCTAATCCATGTGCATTGCAATCTTGGCCCTTGATTCAAATTCTATCTCAAATCTCAATGGTTGGCAAAAGCACAATGTCCTATATACCCTTAATTTTGTATCTCATATAAAACCCAAAAATAAGAAACCAAAAGGAGGATTCTCATTTTACCCTAGCACACAATCATATCACAATTCCTCTCCTCCTCCCCTCTCAAACCCAAGACCACCTCCCACCATTTCCACCACCAATTCTTCAATTTTCAACCATCCAAACTTCATTATTCTTGATTCCTACACTAGATCCACTTCTAATCTTGCATTATCTTCAAAGTTCATCATCAAATCCTTCAATATCAAGTGATTTTCGTGGGATTCAAGAGGAGGTTCAAGTGTTCTTGGTTTCTATTTTGATCTTCTTCTTCATTTCAAGCAAGATCTAGAGGTAAGCTCACAAACTCTTGCATTTTCTTTAATTCTCATTATGTAATCTCTCTTCTCCTCATCTCAACTCCTTCATATATTGTTGTTGATGCTTTGAGGAGCCATCTCAAACATTATTGACAAGCACTTAGGGAGGCTTGGGTGTTTGAGGTGGCTCCTTGGCTTTGAAGGAATTGTTCTTGTGTCTTCTTGCATTTTATTGTATTTTAAACCTTGTTGGTATAATTTTCATCAAATGAAAACCCATTCTCATGCCCATTTTGCTAGTTTTTTTTCCTTTGATTTCGCGTGTATAAATGCATGATTTGGTTGATGTTTGTCTTAGGAACTTGCATGATAGATTAGGTCCTCTTCTTTTGTGTTGTTTTGTGAGTTAATTTGTCAATTTTTGCATGAAATAAGTTGATGATTCCATGCTTGTATGCATTCGGCCATGACTAGGGTTTTTACCCCTTTGATTGCTTGAAGATTGTCATTTTGATTGTGGTTGAGTAAATGCAAGTTATGTCATTGTGTTTGTTTACTTTTTACCATTTTACTTTACCACTTCATTAACTTTTTACCAAAAAAACATAAAAACATTTTACCACTTTGGTTTTTACCATTTCACTTAGTTTTTACCAAAACATTTTTATCTCATCACATAAAACATTTTTACCTTCATTCAAAACATTTTACCACTTGCATCTTTGCATAAAAACCCCAAAACATTTTCTCATTTGCATTTCATACTTTTTCAACTTTATAAAATAAACCCCAAAATACTTTTACCACTTTCAAGACCAAAAACATTTCATCTCATTTACAAAACACCAAAACCCAAAAACATTTTACCACTTTCTTACCTAAACCTTTTACCAAAACATTTTCACCCTCATGCATCTTCATCCATCCCTATTTATGCGACACTCTCATGCATTCTCGAGTATTTATGCCTTGCATAATAAACGTAATCATACTCAAATGCTCATGCATTCTTGTATGCTCATGCATCCTCTTGTCTACTCATTCATGCATTCATTCTTGTATGCTCATGCATTCACATGCTTGCCAAATCATGCATCATTGCTCACATGTTCATTCACCTAACCTAGAATACTCTATGCCTATGATCAATTGTATTCCTTTGTTCTTGATGCCATTTGAATGTCTTGACTTAATTGTGCACAAACCCTTTTACACAATCATGTGCCCTTATAAGGCTACCAACATGTGTAGCATAGAGGCATATGTGCCCCTCTTGAGATTGCTTCCAACTTGTGTAGCAATTCTCCTTCACACACAAACACAATTGTTTTGAGAACTTTGTCTTGCATCTATGACAATTAAATCTCTTGATTATATTGGCATGCTTAATCTTAGTTGATGATCAACATGTTCATGATTGCTTGATTAGTTGAATATGTTTGAACTTCATTCATTCATGTTGCATTTGGTTTTGGACATAGAATTCGATTGAAAATGATTTATTTATTTTTTAAAAAACTCTTTTCCAAACCAATTAATTTTCAAAGCATTTTCAATAAACAAAAATAAGCAAGTAGTGGAGGTCACCCATAACCTTTGTTAGTTTGATCTCTATGAACGCTCTTCAATTTCACATGAGTACTCAGCGATGATTACCCATAACCTTTGTTAGTTTAATCATTCGCTAATGCTCGTCCTACTTCAAAAACCCTTTCAAAACTAAAGAAATTAGAACTACGTCGCTTTGATTCCCATTTGGGATACGTAGGAGCGAGCCACGTCCTCGTCAAGCACAACAAACCAAAATTAATTCGATTGCGAAAGCCCTTTTTGATCATCTAAAATAAAAACCGATTATCATTAATGATCACTCGCGCCGTTGCCGTTTGGTTGTTAATGATAATTTCATTTTCAAAAGAGTTAGTAGCGCGGTCACTCTAAACCGTTGTTGTTTGGTCGTCGCGAACACTCAAATCAAAAGCAAAACCGATTATCGTTAATGATCACTCGCGCTGTTGCCGTTTGGTTGTTAATGATAATTTCATTTTCAAAAGAGTTAGTAGCGCGGCCACTCTAAACCGTTGTTGTTTGGTCATCGCGAATCCTCACTCCTACTGCGAAAACTCATCTAAACAGACTAAAAAACAAAAACCTTTTTAGGACAACCAAGAACTACGTAGCTTTGAATTCTCCATCGCACCAGGAGATACGTAGGAGCGAGAGGCCAACTCTCGTCAAGCGCCAAAAATAAAAATTTTCATTAAGTCTTCTCACTCCCTTTTCAATAAAGAGGCAAAATAAAAACATTTTCAAATCAACACTTTAAACCACACATTTAATTAAAGGTTCCCTTTCGGTAGAAAGGAGGTACGGGGTGCTAATACCTTCCCCATGCCTAACCGACCCCCGAACCCATATCTCTAGTTTTCGAAAGACCATCTGCCTTGTCTAAAAGACCTTTTTTCAATGTTTTGGTCTTAAAATTAAAATATTGGTGGCGGCTCCATACCTTTTCCACGTTGTACAATGAGAAGTCCGAACCGGATTTTTTGGGGTGCAACAGCTGGCGACTCCGCTGGGGACACTTTTTTTTAAAAAAAAAAAAAAAGACGAGGGTCAAGCCTAGTTAACTTTGATGTGTGGTTTTAAAATTAATTGAGTTGAAAGCTTTGTTTTACTTCTTTTCTATTTGTTCACAATGCCATGTTCATGCATTCCTCAATTCCCATGTCCCCTATTCTCTGCTCCCTTTCTTAAGGTAAAAACATGCATTTCCTCCCATTCTATTATGATCCCTTCTTCTCCGCTCCCTTTCTTGAGGTAAGCAGTGCTTATGACTGTTGCTGAAACCTAGGTTGGATTATTAGTATTGTGATATTGAACCCTAGGGTAGACGACATGTTATTGCTTGCTTTTGTCTGGACTGTTCTAAGTTTTCATTTGCAGGTGGGGTGATATGTGTTGGGTAGTTTTAGGTGGTACGTCCTTGCTACACACACTCACACCTCATACTCATTGTGCTTTGAGAGGGGCCTAAAACCCAAGGTCTGACAAAACTTAAGAGAGTGGAAATGAGTAGTGACTGGCAATTGGACCGTTGTCCTTCTGACTCTCACGAAAGTTTCAGCCAGAGTACGCTCTTTTATGGTACCTCACACCAGATGGCATTCCATCGTTGTGGGTGTTATCATGAGAGAGATTTAGCTCTGGTAGCCATTGTGAGGAAGTGTTTAGAACTACATGGGAGGATTCCTTTTGAGTTGCCTTAGAGCCTAGGTTCCCCCACCTTTTGTAGGACACAAGGGCATACAAATTGTATGTTGCATTGTAGTTTATGCATATCTTTCCTAAAAGAAAAAAGAAGAAGATTTTCAAAAGAGAAAAAAGAAGAAAGAGTTGCCGTTGTAGCCTTTCTTTTGACGGTCCGTACGAAGTGACATATGGCCCACTTTATTTTCAAAAAAGGGAGAAAGAGTTACCGCTGTAGCCTTTCTCTTACCGGTCCATATGAAATAACGTACGGCCCGCATTTTCCCAAAAAATATTTTCTTCAAATAAACCACTGCGTGAGGCGGCACGTAGTGTGTCTCCTAAATTTTTGAACTTCCGTCCATATGCATCGCCTTTATTTTTTTCCACGCGCATCATCATAATCGCATCATGCCGCATCCATTAAAACCAAATGTTGTAAATATTTGCATTCATATTGCATTTGCTTGCCGAGGATTACCGAATAATGTACCGTCTTGTCATAGGTGCATCATAATGGAATCGAATAGCAAGGCTTCACTTACTTCTCGCTTCCCAGTTATGAAGAAGGTTGATTTGCTATTTCAATTCCTCGTTTACTTCACTTCGTAAATCAAAAAGAAAAGGTTTATGCGCTTACGACAAGATAAGGCATCCCGCGATTCCCAGCAGCAAAACAAACATAAAATCATACATTATCATTTCAAGCGCATACGTTTGCATCTCATTCATACTCATTCATTTGAATACTTACATCATGCATTATAAAAAAAATGAGCATAATTCTAGAAAAATTTTGATGAGAGGTGAAACGTTCTTGCGAGGTTAATTATTCTTCTTTGGGAAAGCTTAGCAGCAAACTCAAGGTGTTTCAATGCACTCAGTTTTTCAAATTAGCAGCTTGTTCGTACTTTTTCAACAAAGCATTGCATCTCATCCACCCCATGATGAATGACCGAAATGGTCCACAAAAATTTTTCTTTCACGTTTTAACTAATGTTAACTCTCTGCGAAGCATTCGTGTAGTAACTTGTGTGTGACATGTGTCTTTATTTTTGTTTGAGTCAGTTAGCGTCCCTACCTTATCATCATCCTCTGTCAAAGTCTGATCCCACCCCGACCACCCATAAAGTACATATCCCCCACATCAGTACCTAGTTGATTATTTGGGTTGTTCTCACTAATGAAACATCACTTTAGACCCTCATTACTAGGGGCAAATTTGTGGTCACTACGATACCTTGTCAATATTGTTTTCCCTTGGTGCAAGTCCTTTACAAAAAAAAATCAAAAAAGGCCCGTTAGGTTGAAAACTCGTAAGAGCGGCCTAAGCAAAAGTTAGGGCACAAAAAAAAGAGAAATAAAGGAAAAGAGCAAGTATATAAAATAAGTAAATTATTGCCCTTAAGTTATTTTTTGAGAAAACGAGCAATCATGATTTGAAATGAAGTTGAACCATCTTTCCATATCCTCAAAAAAAAAATCCTTTACCACCCACCTTAATCCAAAAAAAAACATTTCAATCACCCTAGACAATGATTAATTCCACGTTGAAAATGGTGTATCACTTTTATCAGCTCACTCAGTTCAAAAAAAGAGAAAATAAGAATCACAAAAAGTGAAGTCAAAAAAGAGAATTGAAAAATTCAAACAAAAAGAAAAAAAATAAAAAAGGAAGCAAGGTAGTACAAATTGTGAGCTGATACTTTATACCATTAAATGCTTAAGAGATCCTTGTCTAAAATCAATCTTCAAACACTTCCTTCGGCCTATCCCCCCACAAACCCTTTGCCAAGTCATAATCCTAAACAGGTCCATTTTACCATGAGACACATAAGAGGCTCTCATCTCAATAAGACCTCAAACACCTCATTAAGCTTAATAACTCATACTTTCATTAACCACTAACCAAATCATACCACTAAAAAAAAAAAAATCTGTTCCATCAATCATCAAATACTTCTTTGAGCCCAATTATCCCTCCCTTCATAAATCGTTAATCATTAGCCACATCACAACTCCAAAAATCCATTCTGATCAATGACTGATTGCTCCTGTTTTCTCAAAGTTTTAATCTTAGGACAAATAAGTTTATTTATTTACAATATGTTTGCTCAAAAAAAAACAAAAAAAAAATCTCAAGAAAAAAAAAGAGAAACTCAAAAGAAAAGAAAAATCAAAAGGCTTGCACTCCAAGAATCATTCAAGTTACATCAAGACAATGTTTAGTGATCACTAAGTGAAGTTTTCATCATAGCGAGCTCAAGACTATCATAGTCTGAGACTCATTTTGTAGACAACCAAAAGGTTCATGCCAGGATGTTCGCCTTGAATCTAAAGTGGGGTACTCCTTTCACTATTTGTTCCACATGAGCTCGGGGAAATATGTCCAACATCCATCCCGCACCACACCCAGTCTATGCAGCCATATTTGACCATCTCCAAAAACCCATAACCCTAACTCCGTCACCTTTTCCAATCCTCACTTAAAACAACCATCTGAAATCCCATTACCAAGTGGGGCAGCCCCGTCGCTCGTCACTCCACCTACAAATGGGAGGATTCACCCTACACCCATCTCATCCCCTTGCCATATTCACATGCCCAAAACCATACCGGGGCAATTTCTCAACTCATTATTCTGCTACTCTAGTCGGGGCAACCTTGTCCTTACCATAATTAGGGCAATACCAAACTCTGTGGGTTGAGGAAAGTCTTTTGCCTTCCACCTTTCACTCCAAAGCCAATTCATCATTTTCTACGCCCCCAGCCTGTCACCACTAGACAGGAGCAAGTTATTGCTCACCGTCATCAAATCTAAATTGGGGGCAGTCCCACATTTCTTGGCTTGGAAAAACCTACCTTTCACGACCTTGACAAAGACCAATCAGTCATTCACCCCTTCATGCGCCACAAATATCCTCACCCTAGGCCTTTAAAACCCCAAGTTAACTGACTCATTCATCTATACTTGCACTAACGTACGTCTTTACTAAACAATGCTTCATAGAGAAAGAACACAAGTTGATCATGTGATGCTAAAAATCCACTTAGGTAACTTTGTGGACATAAACTTCGGTCATCATGGGGCATCATAATGGAAGAGAAAAAGAAGCGAGCTTGCAAATATGGTCAAGTACCTTTTCATATCAATACCTGTAGATAACAACCTTGAGATTACCAAATTTTGAATCAAGCCTAACTTTCCAAGGGATAATCGCCTCCGCTTCTTACATATAAAGTCTCATGTCTCATCATTACCAAAAGAAATGTTCTATACTTCATATCATACCATCGCACCATGTGCCATAACATTTTCATCCAAGCATTTCATTCGCATCATATTCACATTCGCGTTTCATGCATTCATCATGTACCAAAAAGAAAAACAAAAAGTAACAAAAGAAAAGTAAAAAGGAAAAGTCATTCTGCATCCCATCATGGCATTTGCATTGCATGCATTCGTTCATCTCACTTGCAGAGTACTTAGCATGTCAGCCAAGTCCAGACTACCAGCCAATGCAACATGATTTTCCTGATGAAGATATCATGGCATTGTTTCGACGAGGGGAAATCCCAAGAAAATGAAAGATGGCGGATGATCTTCGACGGTGCGTCCGACATATAGGGGCATGGGGCAGATGCTGTGTTGATATTTCCTGACAACCACTTCATTCCTGTCACTGCAAGACTGAGCTTCTACGTCACAAACAACATTGCCGAGTATGAAGCATGTATCCTGGGCATGCAGGCAGCCCTGAAGTGGAAAGTCAAAAGGCTTGATGCGTACGGTGATTCAGCCCTGGTGATTCATCAAGTAAGAGGCGATTGGGAGACCAGAGATCCCAAACTGATCCCTTATTGTGACCATGTGCAAGAATTGATGGAGTCTTTCGACGAAATCACTTTCAAACACATCCCTCGAAGTGAAAACCAGCTGGCCGATGCCTTGGCAACCTTGTCCTCCATGTTTAACATCAGCTGTGATAAGAGTTTAACTCACATCCGAATCCCACGTCGGAACCTGCCTGCGCATCATTACTGCACATCCATAGACGAAGAGCCTGATGATAAGCCTTGGTATCATGACATCAAGCGATACATCATTAATCAGGAATACCCACCTGGGGCATCAGAAAATGACAAGAGAACTATCAGAAGATTGTCAAGGAATCTCTTCTTGAGTGGAGACGTCCTTTACAAGAGAAACCATGACTTGGTACTCCTCAGGTGTGTAACAAGAGAAGAATCAGTAAAGATTATGCGAGATGTTCATGAGGGCTCATTTGGGGTTCATTCCAGCGGGCACGCAATGGCTAGGAAAATCCTGAGAGCTGGTTACTACTGGTTGCAGATGGAATCAGACTGCTACAGCTTTGTAAGAAAATGCACAAATGCCAGATCTATGCCGATCACATTCATGTACCGCCTGCTTCCTTGAATGTTCTGTCTGCATCTTGGCCGTTCTCAATGTGGGGAATGGATGTTATCAGTCCTATCGAGCCTAAAGCGTCGAACGGGCATCGCTTCATTTTGGTCGCCAATGACTACTTCACCAAGCGGGTTGAAACTGCCTCGTACTCCAGTATAACTAGTGTTGTGGTTGCCAAGTTTGTAAAGAAAGATCTGATTTGCCGTTATGGTCTTCCAAACAAGATCGTCACGGATAACGGCAGCAACCTGAACAGCAAAATAATGAAGGACCTGTGCAAAGAATTCAAAATTCAGCATCATAATTCCTCTCCCTACCGCCCGAAGATGAATGGGGCAGTTGAAGCAGCCAACAGGAACATCAAAAGGATAGTGCAAAATATGGTGGTAACCTACAAGGATTGGCATGGGGGGGCTTCCCTTTGCTTTGCATGGCTACCGAATTTCAGTACGTACCTCAACAGGGGCGACCCCTTACTCACTGGTTTACGGGTCAGAGGCAGTCCTCCCCATTGAAGTTGAAATACCATCCCTGCAGGTGTTAAAGGAGACAAAATTTGATGAAGCAGAATGGGTTCGGTCCCGTCTTGACCAGTTGAACCTCGTTGAGGAAAAAGGATTGCCGCCTTGTGTCATGGGCAGCTGTATCAACAAAGGATGAAGACAGTTTTCGACGAGAAGGTTCGTCCCCGAGAATTCAGCGAAGGAGACCTTGTGCTCAAGCAGATCTTGCCGCTCCAGACGAACCCCAGGGGCAAATGGGCTCCCAAATATGAAGGACCATATGTTGTCAAGAAAGCTTTCTCCAGAGGAGCACTGATACTTACCAACATGGACGGCGAAGATCTCAAGAACCCAGTCAATTCAGACTCTGTGAAGAAGTATTATGCTTGAAAGAAAAAGACAAAAAAAGAGAAAGATAAGCCAAAAGAGCAAAAGTGCCAAAAAAAAAACAAACAAGCAAAAAAAAGAAAGCTGCTTAAAGAAAACAAACAGAATAAACAAAAAAACAAAAGAGAAGAAAATCACAGAAGACGGAACATAAAAGAACACAACATCTTCATTCATCATTCTCATATCATCCATACCATTCGTCACTCCATGGCATCAAACAGTAGTGCATTACACTTTCAAATTTGCATCTCAGAAAAAGCGAAAGAATAATAAAAGAAAAAGAAAAGAATGAAAATCAAACAGAAAGAGCATCCCACCCAAAATCAATCATTGCATTCATGTGCACCCAAATACCCAAGTGCATGCATTTCATGCACCATCCAAGAGAAAAGTTACTTCGGACCAGAGAGTCCCAAAAATCTCATTTTTAGAAAATCACCACAACACAGAGTTAGTAAACTCCATCAACACAGAGTTAGTAAACTCCATCAACACAGAGTTAGTGAACTCCTTCCACAGATCACAACATCGTGTACGAGCGCGCGATGGATCCATCAGACTTCGTTAAGTCCTTCGGATTAGTTGTGTCGGCCTAAGGCATAGCGTAAATCCATTGATCAAATCAGTTCCGGACCTGATGTTGATCGGCCGCTCGAAAAGGCCACCCCAGAGCTCGGACTCGACAAGAGTCCGTTAGAAGGTTTTAGGCAGCCTCCGAATTCCCAATTTACCGCTTTCTGCACGCCAAGTGCTCATTTACCGCTTTCTGCACGCCAAGTGCTCATTTACCGCTTTCTGCACGCCAAGTGCCCATTTTACTTTTCTGTTTGCACGACAAGTGCCCATTTTACTTTTCTGTTTGCACGACAAGTGCCCATTTACCTTTCTGTTTGCACGCCAAGTGCCCATTTTACAGTTTCTGTTTGCACGCCAAGTGCCCATTTTACCTTTCAGTCTGCACGCATCGACACGAAAGTGTCCATTTATCAAAAAAAAAATCTCTATTCTCGCATGCATTAGAATTTCATTTTTCACCTTACATTAACAAAAACAGAAAAAACTAGAGAGATGGAAAAAGGAAAAATCGGGTTTCCCTAAGTAGACAAAATCGGTATAATTTCTAAATTCTTTATCTTTATTTTGCCTCGGAATATGTTTCGGCCAATTCATATTCCTCGTTAAAATTCAGATAAAGAGGGGCAGCTGTCATACCCCAATTTTGTCCAACTTAGATCAAAACCCTAATTTTCCACAAAAATAAATAAGTTGAGGAGTGAGAAGCATCATGCATTGCATTTTGAGTCCTAAAAGTCATTCCAAAGTTTCTAAAATAATTTTTAGAGTTGAAATGCACTTTTTGGGTAAATCAGGTTTTTTTGAGTCCAAAAGGGTATTTTGGTCATTTCACAATAAAAATGATAATTCCTCATGAAGGTCATTGAGCATGCATTCTAAGATTCTAGAGGTCATTTCTAGGGTTATAGATTCATTTTTGAAGTGGAAATGCATTATCGGGCAAAATTAGGGTTTTTGGGTCAAAAAGGGCATTTTGGTCATTTTACCCTAAAAGATAATTTCTCAGTAAAAATCACTGGGCGTATTTGGAGGAATTCATTTGGGTCAAAATGAGTTGGGTTATAAATTTTTGCGCATCATTGATTAAATTTTGCATAAAAAGTCAAGTTTCGAAGAAAAGGGCAAAATGGTCATTTCCGCTAGAGTGAGGCCCAAAATCAATTTTGGGAATGGTGTTGTCATGGAATTTTGGGCCCAATGATTGAATCCTAGGATGAGCCCAAAATAAAAAAAAAGAATCTTCATGGAATAAAAGAATGATCATAAAAAGAAAAATCAAAAAGAATCAAAATAAGGTAGTGTCCTCAATAAGACAAAATGTACTATTTTGTGACAACTTGCATTTTTTCCCTCTCCTTCCCTCCTCATGGCTGCGAATTTCAGCCCTCTTTTTCCCTCATTTTGTGTTTCTTCATGCCCTTAATCCATGTGAGTTGTATTCCTAGCCATTGATTAAAATTCTAGATCAAATCCTAGGCTACAACTATGTGCAAATTGACCTAATTGCCCTCAACAATTTTTGTGTACAAAAAACTCTTCAATTTCATATGACACCAGCTCATTCCCTTCCATTTGTGCTTTCTCATTGTCCCTAATCCATGTGCATTGCAATCTTGGCCCTTGATTCAAATTCTATCTCAAATCTCAATGGTTGGCAAAAGCACAATGTCCTATATACCCTTAATTTTGTATCTCATATAAAACCCAAAAATAAGAAACCAAAAGGAGGATTCTCATTTTACCCTAGCACACAATCATATCACAATTCCTCTCCTCCTCCCCTCTCAAACCCAAGACCACCTCCCACCATTTCCACCACCAATTCTTCAATTTTCAACCATCCAAACTTCATTATTCTTGATTCCTACACTAGATCCACTTCTAATCTTGCATTATCTTCAAAGTTCATCATCAAATCCTTCAATATCAAGTGATTTTCGTGGGATTCAAGAGGAGGTTCAAGTGTTCTTGGTTTCTATTTTGATCTTCTTCTTCATTTCAAGCAAGATCTAGAGGTAAGCTCACAAACTCTTGCATTTTCTTTAATTCTCATTATGTAATCTCTCTTCTCCTCATCTCAACTCCTTCATATATTGTTGTTGATGCTTTGAGGAGCCATCTCAAACATTATTGACAAGCACTTAGGGAGGCTTGGGTGTTTGAGGTGGCTCCTTGGCTTTGAAGGAATTGTTCTTGTGTCTTCTTGCATTTTATTGTATTTTAAACCTTGTTGGTATAATTTTCATCAAATGAAAACCCATTCTCATGCCCATTTTGCTAGTTTTTTTTCCTTTGATTTCGCGTGTATAAATGCATGATTTGGTTGATGTTTGTCTTAGGAACTTGCATGATAGATTAGGTCCTCTTCTTTTGTGTTGTTTTGTGAGTTAATTTGTCAATTTTTGCATGAAATAAGTTGATGATTCCATGCTTGTATGCATTCGGCCATGACTAGGGTTTTTACCCCTTTGATTGCTTGAAGATTGTCATTTTGATTGTGGTTGAGTAAATGCAAGTTATGTCATTGTGTTTGTTTACTTTTTACCATTTTACTTTACCACTTCATTAACTTTTTACCAAAAAAACATAAAAACATTTTACCACTTTGGTTTTTACCATTTCACTTAGTTTTTACCAAAACATTTTTATCTCATCACATAAAACATTTTTACCTTCATTCAAAACATTTTACCACTTGCATCTTTGCATAAAAACCCCAAAACATTTTCTCATTTGCATTTCATACTTTTTCAACTTTATAAAATAAACCCCAAAATACTTTTACCACTTTCAAGACCAAAAACATTTCATCTCATTTACAAAACACCAAAACCCAAAAACATTTTACCACTTTCTTACCTAAACCTTTTACCAAAACATTTTCACCCTCATGCATCTTCATCCATCCCTATTTATGCGACACTCTCATGCATTCTCGAGTATTTATGCCTTGCATAATAAACGTAATCATACTCAAATGCTCATGCATTCTTGTATGCTCATGCATCCTCTTGTCTACTCATTCATGCATTCATTCTTGTATGCTCATGCATTCACATGCTTGCCAAATCATGCATCATTGCTCACATGTTCATTCACCTAACCTAGAATACTCTATGCCTATGATCAATTGTATTCCTTTGTTCTTGATGCCATTTGAATGTCTTGACTTAATTGTGCACAAACCCTTTTACACAATCATGTGCCCTTATAAGGCTACCAACATGTGTAGCATAGAGGCATATGTGCCCCTCTTGAGATTGCTTCCAACTTGTGTAGCAATTCTCCTTCACACACAAACACAATTGTTTTGAGAACTTTGTCTTGCATCTATGACAATTAAATCTCTTGATTATATTGGCATGCTTAATCTTAGTTGATGATCAACATGTTCATGATTGCTTGATTAGTTGAATATGTTTGAACTTCATTCATTCATGTTGCATTTGGTTTTGGACATAGAATTCGATTGAAAATGATTTATTTATTTTTTAAAAAACTCTTTTCCAAACCAATTAATTTTCAAAGCATTTTCAATAAACAAAAATAAGCAAGTAGTGGAGGTCACCCATAACCTTTGTTAGTTTGATCTCTATGAACGCTCTTCAATTTCACATGAGTACTCAGCGATGATTACCCATAACCTTTGTTAGTTTAATCATTCGCTAATGCTCGTCCTACTTCAAAAACCCTTTCAAAACTAAAGAAATTAGAACTACGTCGCTTTGATTCCCATTTGGGATACGTAGGAGCGAGCCACGTCCTCGTCAAGCACAACAAACCAAAATTAATTCGATTGCGAAAGCCCTTTTTGATCATCTAAAATAAAAACCGATTATCATTAATGATCACTCGCGCCGTTGCCGTTTGGTTGTTAATGATAATTTCATTTTCAAAAGAGTTAGTAGCGCGGTCACTCTAAACCGTTGTTGTTTGGTCGTCGCGAACACTCAAATCAAAAGCAAAACCGATTATCGTTAATGATCACTCGCGCTGTTGCCGTTTGGTTGTTAATGATAATTTCATTTTCAAAAGAGTTAGTAGCGCGGCCACTCTAAACCGTTGTTGTTTGGTCATCGCGAATCCTCACTCCTACTGCGAAAACTCATCTAAACAGACTAAAAAACAAAAACCTTTTTAGGACAACCAAGAACTACGTAGCTTTGAATTCTCCATCGCACCAGGAGATACGTAGGAGCGAGAGGCCAACTCTCGTCAAGCGCCAAAAATAAAAATTTTCATTAAGTCTTCTCACTCCCTTTTCAATAAAGAGGCAAAATAAAAACATTTTCAAATCAACACTTTAAACCACACATTTAATTAAAGGTTCCCTTTCGGTAGAAAGGAGGTACGGGGTGCTAATACCTTCCCCATGCCTAACCGACCCCCGAACCCATATCTCTAGTTTTCGAAAGACCATCTGCCTTGTCTAAAAGACCTTTTTTCAATGTTTTGGTCTTAAAATTAAAATATTGGTGGCGGCTCCATACCTTTTCCACGTTGTACAATGAGAAGTCCGAACCGGATTTTTTGGGGTGCAACAGTAAGTCCTCGTCTTTAGGGATCCCCTCATGGAGGTAAAAACGGAACAACATAGCTTCGGAGGGTGAGTCCCGCATAGGGTACCCGAGTTGTCTCAAGGCCAAAGACGGGTTGTAATTGATGCATCCCTGTGTTCCCATGAGAGGAACGTTCTGGAAACTGCCACATTGGAATATCACTGAGGGTCTATCTTCCCAAAACTTGTGCAAGTACCACCGAATTTGAAAAGCATCAAGGTTCTTGAGAGTATCCTTCCACTCTTGAGGGCTCATAGTCTTCGGATTGCAACCCAAGGTGTAGGAAAGCAGGTCCCTAACTTCACTTTTGTTAATGCACACATGACTGATCAACCAAGCGTATAGCACAGGGAAGGAACAACACATCTTATCCTTTCGGAACTCATGATGGCGGGTGAAGGCACGATAGGTCTCGGCGAGAATAGCGGGAACCGGGTTGATGAGACTTTTTGCACTCTTGAAAGCTAGGAACACACCAACAGCGGTTTCATCTATATGTTTCTCAATCTGAGGGAAAAGAACAATGCCGAAGATGGTCAAAGCTAGTACTTGCTTGAAAGAAACCCAATCATTTGATGCTACATAGCTAGTCATCAAACTCTCAAAGTACTCCTGAGGAAACCCAAATATCTTGTTACGTTTAACTTTGTGGGACCGCACTTCTTCTACACTGATTTGTAACAAGGAAGCAAACTTCTCATCTGCATAATACTGCCTCTGATACTGGTAAGGTCTAGCCTCTGAGCGATCAAAACCCAGAATCTTCTCATACTCCTCTAGGGTAGGTGCCATTTGGAAGTTCTTGAAAAGAAAACATCTAATCTCAGAGTCGTAGAACCAACATAGGGCGGCGATGGTGCTCTCTTGTACTTCTAACTGTAATAACTTGCGGATGTTCCCATAAGTCTTGTCGAAGGACCGAAGCTCAATAGGACCTAGTAGGGAAGCATACTCCTTCAAACTAGTTACATCAATCTTCTTTACAATGGGGAACCTTGAATTGAATGCGGTTTTGCCTTTGGATTCCATGTCGCTTCTTACACACCTATGACAAGGTTCGATGTTACGTCGCGATCTCCGGCAAACAAACTTTAATGCATGAAGAATGCAAATGATGAAAGTTTTTTGTTTCAAACTTTTGTTAGATGCAAATGCAATGGTGCGAAATGATGTGAATGCGAAATGACGTGGATGTGAAATGATGCGGGTGTGAAACGATGTGTCATTTACATAAAAAGAGGGTAAGAAACTAAGGACATTATTTTCCACGATTTTTGAAATAGAGTTTAAGAAAAAGGAATGCCTAAACTAATGCAACAAACAAAGGCGTGCCCCCGTGTCCTACAAAGGGTGGGGATCCTAGGGTCTAAAGTCGACGAAAGGGGTAATCCTCCCATGTAGGTTCTAATCACTTCCTTACAATGGCAACCAAGAGCTAAAGTCTCTCTCATGATGGCACCCACAATCGTAGAGAGCTACCGAGTGTGAGGTATCATGACAAAGCGTACCCTTCGGACTCATGCGGAGATGTTGAACATGCTCCTCAATGGTCTTCCAGTACACCAAGATATCATCGATGAAAACGACTACAAACTGATCCAGGTACGTGTGGAAGACTCGGTTCATGTAATCCATGAATACCGCTGGAGCATTAGTCAAACCGAAGGGCATCACTACGAACTCGTAATGTCCATACCTAGTACGGAAAGCTGTCTTCGGAATATCTAAGGCTCTAACTTTTATTTGATGATACCCTGACCTTAGATCAATTTTAGAAACTACAACAGCACCTCGAAGTTGATCAAGCAAATCATCTATCCTTGGCAAGGGATATTTATTCTTGATCGTCACTTTGTTGAGTTGTCGATAATCAATGCACAATCTCATGCTACCGTCCTTCTTCTTGACTAGCAACACCGGAGCACCCCATGGAGAAGCACTCGGTCGAATGAACTTCTTTGATATCAACTCTTCGAGTTGGAATTTCAATTCCTTTAGTTCTAAAGGAGACTTTCGATAAGGAGCAATAGATATTGACCTTGTGCCAAGAACCAATTCTATAGAAAAATCTACCTCTCTATCTGGAGGTACAGAAGAAACTTCATCCGGAAAAACATCCAGAAACTCGTTCACAACTTGAACAGACGACAAATCTAAACCAGTTTCAGTGGATGCAGATAACATAATTACATAGGCTCTCGCACCTTGGAATAATGACTAGCTTGCTGAGGTGAAAGAGATAACTGCTTTAGAATTTGCCTTATTCAATTCAACAGATTCTGAGGCGAAACTGATTGTTCGATTCGCACAGTCGATTGTAACATGATTTGCAGTCATCCAATTCATACCCAGAGCGATGTCCATACTTCTCATAGGCAAACAAATAAATTCTACAACGAAATTTCTGTCTCCTATGACAAGTACACAATTTTGACACAATGATTGGGTCTGAACACGACCCATAGCAGCAGTTAAGATAGTTATCGGCTCGGATAGCGGAGATAACTAGTCCCAATCGATCCACACATGACTGAGCTATAAAACAGTGGGTTGCACCCGAATCATATAGTATACTGACGGAGTTATTGAAAAGGAATCTCGTACCCCTCAGTAAATTGTCACTAGGTGTGATGGTCCGAGCATCCAGAGTGTTGACTCGCCCCTGCCTGGGAGCATCTGGCATTCCTTGGAAACTCTTCCTTGCTGGGCACTCATTTGCGTAATGGCCCTCTTCATTACAATAGTAGCACCGATTAGATCTTTGTGGACACTCACCACGGTGATACCTTCCGCATTTTGAACAATTTCTATGCTTTGATGGATCTGGCGATTGCACCTGCTTCCCTTTATAATTGTTTCCCTTGAATTGTCTACTTGGAGTAGAAGACTCAGCCATTTTCTTCTTACCCTTCCAATAATCTTTTCTTTCAGCATACACTTTCCTCAGATCCTCCTCAGCAACATATGCTTGTTGCACTAAGGCAGGATAGTTGACCATGGTGTAAGAACTAAGGCCTTGGCCCACATCCGCACGGAGGCCTTCTTTGAACATTTGCATCTTCCACCTATCATTTGGGGCATACCTCCCCAACTCATAAAACTGTGACAGTCTTTCAAATTTTGCCGCATATTCCCCAACTAACATATCACCTTGTTTGAGGTTCACAAACTCAGCTTGCTTGTTTAGTCTTTTCACTGAAGGGAAATATTGTCCCATGAATGATTCTTTGAAGTTATCCCAAGTGAGGGGAGTTCCTTGAATTCCCATCATTTCCCGTGCATTATTCCACCAGGTGTGGGCATCTTCATTCAGGGCATTTGCCGCACAAATTACCCTTTCTTCTTCACCGCATTGCAAGGTTCGGAAGATTTTCTCCATTGCATCTATTCAATAATGAACATTCATTGGGTCAGATCCACCCTTGAAAATCGGGGGATTCATCTTTTGGAATCGGAAGTATGTCCTGTTAGGATCTTCTTGATAAGGTTGAACATTAGGCTGCTACAGAGCCATTTCCTGATGCTGCATTTGCAACATATCCTGCATCATCTTCTGCTGATTCTCAATCACATTTTGCATCCATTCGAAATGTGGATCAACAGGAGGTGGGTTTCCTCTACCTCTTCCGGCCATGATTCTGCGAAATGTGCACAAAGTATTAAGTTGATCAAGCTCAATGTCTAATAGCATACTAAGAAGAATCACAACTAAAGGAAGTAAAAGACTCTAACATCGAAGTCCGACTAGGTCGAACTGATCTGATACCAGCTGTAACACCCCGGTATTTCTAACGAGTAGAAATGCCCAAGTGCACCATCCCTAATACATCAGAGATATTATTTTCCTATCTAGATACTGAACGCCACTATAAATCTTTCCCCTGAATAAAACCAAAACAGTTTTAAACATAGTTAAAACCACAACGGTCCCCTGACCATCAACATCAGCAAGATATAGTGTTCAATATCATACAAGAAAGCGCGGAAACAAATACATAATGTTATGATACAAAGCTGACAAGGGAAAACATAAACTTAAGCATAAAAGCTAAGTCTTCAGCTACCATCCGAGCACAACCTACTCGTGCCTCTTGGATCTCCTCTCTCCCTGTTTCTCTGTAAAACAACAACATATAAACAATGAGATACAATCTCAGTGAGTTCTACCGAGACCCCTACTTAAACTCTCGGTTCAATTCAAGATCCTATTTAACTTAACACGGTGCCGACTGCATTGCTGCTAAACCCCGGTTGACCGTATTATAGGACTTTCATTCATTCGTGATTAGATTCATAACCACGTGTTGACCAAGTGACTTCAAACACAAGAGGGGGGGTGAATTGTGAAATTAAAAATTGCGATTAAAAAGTAAAGTCTTTAAAAGATTTTGATCAAATAAAGCGCTTAAGAGAGTTTGAATTGAAATAACAATAATAAGACAATGAAAATAACTTGCAAGGAAATTAAAGAAATGAAGGGATAGAAGATGACACAGAGATTTATACTGGTTCGGCCAAACCACAGGCCTACGCCCAGTCCCCAAGGAATGCTCCAAGGGATTTCAACTAATCACTAGCTTTTAAAACAGGTTCAGCTAGAAACCTTTACAATCAAAGAACTTACAACACCGGGATATCACCTCCCTAAAAGAAAACCTTCAAAAACCAAGAGATCTCGCCTCTATTGAAAAAACTTGGGAACACGCCCAACAAATGAGAAGAAAAAGATTTGATAGCACACTCAGTAGTGTGGATAAAACAAGTTGAAGCACAGTAATACAATATCAAACTATGTGAAATATAAAGCTCTCAAAAATAAAATTGCGAGTGTAAGAGTAGTGAGAGTGATGAGAAGAATAACAGATCTCAGATGCAAGAGTGAGTCGTTTGTTGAAAGTGAAGAGTGAGGCTGTTATTTATAGGCGAATAGAAAATATGACCGTTGAGTGAAATGAAGAAATGTAGAAATTGATTGTGTGCCCGTTTTGCCTAAGATGGATAATCGATTTCATGGTTGATTAGATCTAGGATAAGGAATCGATTATGTACTTAGTTAAATCATGAAAGAATCGATTCTTTGCTTTGTTAAACCATGAGAATCGATTGTGAGCCTCAAAAGAAAAGGAAAGGAATCGATTATGAAGTAGAATGAAAAGGAGAAGGAATTGATTATTAGCTTGAGTATATGTAGAAATCGATTTCATGCTTTAACATATGATTTAAGAAATCGATTCTTGGCCTTTAAGAGAGCTTGAAAATCGATTTCATGGCCATTTGAAAATACTATAAATCGATTCTTGGCCTTTGGTGCATAATAGAAATCGATTATATGCTTTCCAAAAAACATTTTCATATCATGTGTGCTTGTCCTATTCAATTATGCATGCATGGGATTTGTTTAAAAAATATTTTCATGCAAAATTATTTATATGAAAAACATTGTGAGTGTGTGATTTATTTTATATTTAGAGAGCTTTATTTTCACTTACAAATTGTCCTAATACACACACAACAGTAGAACCACTCTTGACTTGATCTTGATCACATTTTTCCGCTTTTTGCAGTCTAGTCCTTTTTGACTTTCTTTTGTCAACCATCAAAACCTGTCAAAGCATATATTCACATTCTCCCCCTTTTTGATGATGACAAACATCATTTGGAGGGATTTTCTTAATAAAGGGGTTAGATAAGAATATTTCATTAGATAAGAATATGTCAGAGATATGCGCAGATGGTACTCCCCCTTTCTATATGCAAACATTTAAAAAATACTCCCCCTGAGACAAGCAAATCAAGTAACTCTCCCCCTTTTGGCCTTATCAAAAAGCGAAAAATAATCAAAAAAGTAGCAGTCTAAAGCATATATTCAACATGGAGCAATTGAAACGGATGCATTTGCACATAGTCACTCAATGCATGATTGATTTAGAATTCCCAATTCAGTTCTTATAAAAGAGAAACTTTCTTTTGGCAAAGGTTTAGTAAAAATATCTGCAAGTTGATTAGATGTTTCCACAAACTCAATCACGCAATCACCTTTTTGAACATGATCTCTGATAAAATGGTGCCTAATCTCAATGTGTTTTGTCCGTGAGTGATAAACCGGATTTTTTGTGAGATTTATGGCACTGGTGTTGTCGCATTTAATTGGGACTGTTTTGAGATCCATACCAAAATCATTTAATTGTTGTTTCATCCAAATTATTTGCGCACAACAACTACCTGCAGCAACGTATTCCGCTTCGGCGGTGGATAGCGCTACACTTGCTTGTTTCTTACTGTGCCAAGACACTAAGGCATTTCCAAGCAAGTGACACGTTCCACTGGTACTCTTTCTATCCATTTTACAACCTGCAAAGTCAGAATCAGAGTACCCAACCAAAGTGCAATCCGTCCCTTTAGGATACCATAAACCCATGTTTTATGTGCCAATGAGGTATCTCATAATACGTTTGACAGCAGAGAGATGTGATTCTTTTGGATTAGCTTGAAAACGTGCACACATACAAACACTAAACATAATATCAGGACGACTAGCAGTGAGATAGAGAAGAGAGCCAATCATACCTCTATACTTGCTTACCTCCACCGACTTACCTTCTTCGTCTTTGTCAAGAGAGCATGATGTACTCATAGGAGTTGAGATTTCTTTGGCATTGTGCATACCAAATTTCTTAAGAAGTTCTTTGCAGTATTTGGATTGATTTACAAAGATACCTTCCTTAGTTTGATGGATTTGTAATCCAAGAAAGTATCGAAGCTCACCCATCATGGACATTTCAAATTCACTTTGCATGATGTTAGAAAATTCTTCACAAAGAGTTTCATTAGTAGCTCCAAAGATAATGTCATCAACATAAATTTGAACAAGTAAAATGTCATGATTTGAATGTTTGATGAAAATTGTTGTATCAACTTTGCCTCTTTCAAAACCCTTTTCAAGTAAAAATTTACTTAAGCGATCATACCAAGCTCGAGGTGCTTGTTTCAACCCATACAATGCCTTTTTCAATTTAAAAACGTGATTGGGAAACTCAAAATTTGTGAAACCCGGGGGTTGATCAACATATACCTCTTCTTGAATATAACCATTTAAAAACGCACTTTTTACGCCCATTTGAAAAAGTTTAAAATCCATGATGCAAGAAAAAGCAAGAAGCATGCGAATGGATTCTAGCCTAGCCACGGGGGCATAGGTTTCATCAAAATCTATACCCTATTGTTGATTGTAACCTTTGGCAGCAAGTCTTGCTTTGTTTCTAATAATAATACCGTTTTCATCAAGCTTGTTCCGAAAAACCCATTTGGTTCCAATCACAAGATGGTCTTTAGGTTTAGGAGCGAGTTCCCAAACGCAGTTTCTTTCAAATTGATTTAATTCCTCTTGCATGGCAAGGGTCCAATGTTCGTCAAAAATAGCTTCATCAATGTTGTTTGGTTCAATTTGAGAAACAAAAGCCATATGGTTACATGCATTCTTTAAAGAGTTTCGAGTAGTTACCCCTTTTGTGATATCACCTATCACTTTGTCAAGAGGATGGTCCTTTTGCATTCTCCATTCTTTAGGTAGATCTTGATGAGGGGATTGATCTTCAACTTCCTTGTTTTTGTCCTGTTCTTTTAGAAGACTGTTTCCCAAAATTTCCGCAAGATCATCAACATTCTTTTCTACTACAATTTTGGGGTTAGTTTCATCAAAAGTGACATGCACTGATTCTTCTATAGACAATGTTCTTTTATTATAAATTCTAAAAGCTTTACTAGAGTTGGAATATCCAAGAAAAATTCCCTCATCAGCTTTAGCATCAAACTTACCAAGATTGTCCTTCCCATTATTCAAAACAAAGCACTTACATCCGAATACGTGAAAGTGGGAGATATTTGGCTTTCTTCCTTTGTAAATTTCATAGGGAGTTTGTTTTAGAATAGGCCTTATGAGGACTCTATTCATTACATAGCATGCGGTGCTTACCGCGTCTGCCCAGAAATACTTAGGAAGGTTAGTTTCATTGAGCATCGTCCTCGCTAGCTCTTCAAGGGACCTATTTTTCCTTTCCACTACTCCATTTTGTTGAGGAGTTCGTGGGGAGGAAAAGGTGTGGTCAATACCATTTTCATTGCAAAAATTTTCAAAAGCCTCATTTTGAAACTCACCACCGTGATCACTTCGGATAGATGCTATAGTTAAACCTTTTTCGTTTTGAATAATCTTAGCAAGTTTTTGAAAAGCGTCAAAAGCGTCATTTTTATGAGAAATGAACAAGGTCCATGTATAGCGAGAGTAGTCATCCACAATAGGGATGGCAAAACGGGTTTGACCCGCCGGGCCGGCCCGTTGACCCGCCAAAAAAAGGCGGGCCGGGCTGAGGTATTGGGACCGCGGACCCGTTGAGCCCGCCCCGCCAAAAAAAAAAACCGCGAGCTAAAGCAAATATGGGGCGGGCCGGCCCGTCAGCCCGTTTTTTTTTTTTTTTTTAAAATTTTAAAAAATCTATTCCAATTTCCAACGGCCCATTATCCATTCCATTTCCACTTCCAGCGGCCCACTGTCTGTATATGTTCACCGATTGTCTTTAATTTTAAAGGAACTAAGCCGTAGACATTAAATATTATGTTTTAGAAAGTAATTAATATTTCTAAACAAAATAGGCAGTGTACATTCATAATAAGTAAAAATATCTATTGCGTTTTGGTCGTTCTTGGTGAAACCTTCAAAGGAGGGTCCTTCAAAATCAAATGCGATCCACCAAATGAAATTATTTCTAGTGGTAGGAGGCTTCTTCAGAGTTCCAACATGCTAACAGCCCCACTCATGTGTGGGAGACTGATTTTGGAGAATAAATTAAAATATTTCCTATTTCAAAACTATTTTTATTCGATTCAAATGAAAAATGAAAAATATTGAAAAAAAAAAATCAGACGGGCCGGACCGCCAACCCGCCAGCCCATCACTTAGCGGGCCGGGCCAGTCTTTTGAACTCGCCATTTTTGGCGGGCCGACTCGCCCCGCCCCGTTTTTAGCGGGCCGAAGGCAAAACGGGCCGGGCCGGGCCGGACCGTTTTGCCATCCCTAATCCACAATAACAAGTGCATAGTAATTGCCACCAAGACTCATAATTCTAGTTGGGCCAAATAAATCCATGTGTAAAAGTTGTAAAGGTCGGTTTGTAGAAATAACATTTTTTGGTTTAAAAGAGACCTTTACTTGTTTTCCTTTTTGGCACGCATCGCATAATTTATCTTTTTCAAAATGTAGCTTTGGTAGGCCAATTACTAATTCCTTACTGTTGCGCCCGAAAAAGTCCCCGAGGGAGAGCCTTCCTCGTTTACAACTTTCTTAAAAAAACAATGAAGCCGCCACCAATACTTATTTAAGGAAAGTATTAGAAAAACCTTTTAGAAAGCGATTGGCCTTTGAAAATTGAGAGTTTTGGGTTCGGGGGTCGGTTACGCGCGGGGAAGGTATTAGCACCTCACACGTCCTCTTTACTGAGAGGGAACCTTTAATTAAATGTGTGGTTTTAAGTGTTGATTTGAAAAAATATCTAATTTGCCTCTTTATTTCTTATTGAAAATGAATTAAAGAACTTAATAAAATTTTTTATTTTTGGAGAGAAAGGAGAAAAAAAAGGTTTTTAGAAAGAAGTGTTTGACGGGACATGGCCCGCTCCTACGTATCTCCCGGTGCTATGGAGAATTCAAAGCTACGTAGTTCTTGTTTGTTTGGAAAACGGTTTTTGTTTTTTATCTTGTTTAACTGTGAAAATCAAGCTTTCATGATGATCAATTGAGCAAAGGCTCCAAGTGATCACCATTAGCGCTCCATTGTTAATAATCATGCAAGCAAAGGCTTCACAAGACTATAAACAAAGTTTTTTTTTTTTATTTAGTGAAATTCTTTAGGAAAATTCAGGCATTCATGACGATCAATTGAGCAAAGGCTTCACAAGACTATTAACAAAGTTTTTGATTTATGAGAAACTATTTTGTCTTGCCGAGAATTAAATTAAATTAAAAAAACGAGAAAAAGGGGGGGTGAAATAGTAAAATAGGGTGTTATTAGCCGCAAGGGGTTGTATAATTAATAGCAGGTGTAAAAAGGAAGCTCAGTTCGCATCTGAGGGCCCAGTATGCGAAACTGGGCTTGAGTGAGGGAGGGGTACACGCGTGAATTGAGGGGGTGCTAATATTACTCTGATAATAAAAAAATAAAATTAAAATAAAATAAATATTGGGGACACTATAAAAGGGGAACCCTAAATTAAAAAACCCTAATTTCATTTCAGCCTTCCCCCCCTTTTTATGGCTGCGCCGCAGCTAGAGAGAGAAGGGAGAATGTCTCGCCGGAACTTCAGGAGGAGAGAGAGAGAGAGCGTTTCTGGAAGAAAGGAAGCGAAGGTGAGGAAGAGATGAGGGAAGAGAGCGACGGTTTGGAAAGATTCGCCGGGGAGAGAGGAAGCGGACGAAGATGATTCCGTCGGAGGTGGGTGGCCGGCGGTGTTGCTTTCGGTTTTGGGGGTGGCTCGGTTTTGGGAGGGGAAGGAGAGAATGAAAACAGGGAAGGGGAGAAGAAGAAGGGGGAGGATGCGATGGTAGAGACAGCCGGGGAGAGAGGAGGGTGGCGGTTGTTGGTGGAAGTGCGACGGCGGTTGTTGGCGTTTCATGGCGGCTGGAGTTATCTGGAAGGGTTGGCTTCGGTTTAGGGAGAGGAGCTCGGTCTCGTGATGGGTCGCCGGAGTTCGTGGTGGAGCTCGCCGGAGAAGACGACCGGAGCTCCGGCGAACACATTAAGGTCAGTTTTATTTTTTTTTTGTTCTTGGCCTATTTTCCTTCTACACATTTCTTCCCACCATTATTTTTGATTCTGGTTCGGTTTCCAAGGCTACCTAGAGGGGGAGGACGACGGCGGTTTGAGGCGGACGGCCACCGTCTATGGTGGCCGGAACTAACAGGCAAGGTTTCGGTTCTCTCCTTTTTTTTATATATATTTTTTCTTATCTACTCCTTCACATCTGTTTCTGTTTTTCTTATTTTTTGATTTGTCTCAAATTAAATATATTCTATACAATACTAAAAAAAAACCTAATGTGTTCATGATAATACTAAATCAATAACCTAGTTAGTTCTAAAACTCTTTAACCGTAGAACATTTACAGAGCTGCTGATTTTTCTTTTAAAAGGACCTAATCTACTTTATAACCTTTATTCTAATCTATTTATATTACAGACTCAAAATTTTTCTTTAGTTTTGGTATTACATTCGTACATGTATATTTCAGATTTAATAACCCAGAAACAAACCTGAATTCCAGCTTCTTATATGTATCCTTTTGCTTTGCTGTCACTGCGGATCTGAGTTACTGGTACTGTTGTTTGTGACTGCTCTACCTGCGTACCTGCTTCCTTGGATCCTTGACTGCTACTGATTCTTTGATTTTTTTTGAACTCGAAAATCGTGTCTGTCCCATTTGCTACTGCTGTTGACTGCTGATTTATACTACATTTCTAGGTTTAGGCATTAATTGTATTTTGACTGGGCTTTGAATAATTTTTCAGGTTTGGATCCGGGCCCATCAGCAGCTGTAGCAGCTTGGAGTGCTGCTAGGAAACCCTAATCTGCTCCTCAAATGTTCATTTTCGGATCTGGCCATTTTTGGCCCTTTTGATGTAAATTTTTTTGTATTTTTTGGACATTTGGACTCCTAAACACTATTAAATTGTAAATAAAAAAAATAGAATTTTTTTTGACATTTTTAGACTATATATACTACTCAAAATAAATGAATAGGCAAAGTAAAAATAATAAAAGAAATTGGGCCAACTACAAAAGTGATATCGGACCCAACTAGACAAGTGTGTGAGAACGAGGCCCAAATAGAATAAATAAGCCCGTTGACCAATAAATGCTAAAATTATCTCAGAATCGCGTTCTTAAGCCCAAATTGAAACGACAAGCCCAATCGCGAGAAAAATTACTTTGTTTGTCCCGATTAGGTTCGACTTAAATCCAAATACGAAGATTAAATTGAAGAACGCACGAAACGATCGATCATTCGCGTGCATGCCTAATTTAAAACAACGGTATTTCGATTTAGTTGAACAGGGTAATTGAGATTGGCTAGGATTAGTAATTGAGACGCCATACTGATAATTCTCGTAATCACGCGACTTCAAAACACAATTTAAGTAAAATAAACGACTAAAACTAGAAAAGGAAGACGGACAAAATTGGGGAATAACACTTACGAGCAAGTTTATTTAAAAGATCCATGTGGATGTGGGCTGCTCTCGTATGCCATAGCCAAGTTTCATCCTCTTTACTAATAAGACAGCATGCATCATTTGAGGGTAGATCATTTAGATCAACAGTATAAGTGTTTCCAACTCTTTCACCAGTAAAAAGGATTTGCTTGTCCACAGTATTTTTTACCTTGCAAACAGAAGAATTAAACACAACTTTATTACCTTTGTCGCACAGTTGACTAATACTTAGCAAGTTATGTTTCAAGCCATCCACTAATAAAACATTTTCAATCACTGGGTTTGGTTTCTTACCGATAGTGCCGACACCAATTATTTTACCTTTTTTGTTGTCACCATAAGACACAAAACCACTACTTTTAGGAGTCAAGTGAGAGAATTTTTCTTTGTCCCCTGCCATGTGCTTTGAACAGCCGCTGTCTAGATACCACTTTGAGCTCTTGGCTTTCAAGCACACCTGCAACACAGCATCAAGTTTTAATTTTTGGTACCCAAATCATTTTGGGTCCTTTTGGGTTAGTCTTGGGAACAATGCCCTTTGGAATCCACTTCCATTTGTCATTCATATCAATATTCTTTCTAGCATTACAAATAGAAGATGTATGACATTTTCTACCACAATAATAACATTTTGAAAAAGGGCTACTAGAAGTTTTGTTTGGGCTAAAAAACTTTTTGAACGGTTTTTTATGATTCTTTGGTTGATAGCCCAACCCAGCTTTATCATATGTTCCCCTTTGATTTCCTAAAATAATATTTAGATTATCTCTTCCCCTGGTGAATTTCGCAAGAGTGTTGTGCAAGTCATCAACTTTCTTTTTCAAAACGTTGCACTCTTCACATTTGAGAGTACTCTCCTTTTTATTTTCATAAGAGTTGCAAGAGGAGACCTCACTTACAAAAATTTGTTTTTCTTTAAGAATGTCTATTTCCTTGTTTAAAATTTCGATTTTAGAGTGAAGAGTGGAAATAGTTTTCTTAGAAGTGGAAACAATCTTTCTAAGTTTGGTTGATTCATTATTTAGTTCTTCACAAATACTAAGCAGTTCATTATAAGTTAAATCATACTCAATTTCAACAGAGTTTACCTCATCTTCCTCATGCTCTGCCATGAGACATAGTTTTGCTTCCTCTTCTTCAGATTCATCGGATGACTCCATGTCATTTTCTTCCCAAGTGATGTATGCCCTCCTTCCTCTTGATTCCCTTTGGGGTTTTCTGTCCGGTTTCTCATATTTTTTATTTTGAGGGCAGTTTGGCTTTATGTGCCCCTTCTTACCACATTTGTAGCATGTTAGCCCATTGTTTTGATTTTCCTTTGCGCTTCATGAAGTTGTTGAATCTTCGCACCATTAGGCTCATGTCTTCATCATTGCTATCGTACTCTTCCGTGTCACTTTCTTTGGCACATGCTTTTAGAGCAAGTCCTTTCTTTTTCTTTTCACCTTCCTCGCTTTCAGTTAGTCGATTCAGTTCGAGCTCGTGTTCCTGCAATTTTCCAAACAGAGTAGTTAAGTCCATAGAGGATATGTCTCTTGATTCCGAGATAGCCATCACTTTGGGTTGCCAATTTCTATTTAGGCATCGTAGCACTTTATTGGTCAAATCCGCATTTTCGAAGGATTTTCCAAGGCCTCTGAGATGGTTAACTATGTGGATGAAACGTTTGTTTAGTTCTTGGATGGTTTCACCCGGTTTCATCTTAAATAGTTCATACTCATGAGTTAATGTGTTCATTCTAGCCCTTTTGACCTCGGTAGTACCTTCATGGGTCACTTGAAGGGCGTCCCACATTTCCTTGGCGGTTTTACAATTTGATACGCGATAGAACTCATCGATGCTTAAAGCAGTTGTGATGATGTTCTTAGCTTTCAAATTGTATTGAACCTTTTCTTTTTCCTCTTTGGTCCAAAGAGATCTAGGTTTGTTCACCATTTCATCATTAACGAGATGAGTGGGAACAAATGGACCATTTATAACAGCATCCCAAATATCACAATCTACTCCCTCAATGAAACCTTTCATTCTTGTTTTCCAATAATCATACCCTTCACCATTGAAAGACGGGGGTCTGTTTAAGGAGTCATTTGAAGTCATCTTGCCTCTTGAGACAGTTAGTCTTGACCAAGAGTCTAGCTCTGGTACCACTTGTTGACCAAGTGACTTCAAACACAAGAGGGGGGTGAATTGTGAAATTAAAAATTGCGATTAAAAAATAAAGTCTTTAAAAGATTTTGATCAAATAAAGCGCTTAAGAGAGTTTGAATTGAAATAACAAAAATAAGACAATGAAAATAACTTGCAAGGAAATTAAAGAGATGAAGGGATAGAAGATGACACAGAGATTTATACTGGTTCGGCCAAACCACAGGCCTACGTCCAGTCCCCAAGGAATGCTCCAAGGGATTTCAACTAATCACTAGCTTTTAAAACAGGTTCAGCTAGAAACCTTTACAGTCAAAGAACTTACAACACCGGGATATCACCTCCCTAAAAGAAAACCTTCAAGAACCAAGAGATCTCGCCTCTCTTGAAAAAACTTGGGAACACACCCAACAAATGAGAAGAAAAAGATTTGATAGCACACTCAGTAGTGTGGATAAAACAAGTTGAAGCACAGTAATACAATATCAAACTATGTGAAATATAAAGCTCTCAAAAATAAAATTGCAAGTGTAAGAGTAGTGAGAGTGATGAGAAGAATAACAGATCTCAGATGCAAGAGTGAGTCGTTTGTTGAAAGTGAAGAGTGAGGCTGCTATTTATAGGCGAATAGAAAATATGACCGTTGAGTGAACTGAAGAAATGTAGAAATCGATTGTGTGCCTGATTTGCCTAAGATGGATAATCGATTTCATGCTTGATTAGATCTAGGATAAGGAATCGATTATGTACTTAGTTAAATCATGAAAGAATCGATTCTTTGCTTTGTTAAACCATGAGAATCGATTGTGAGCCTCAAAAGAAAAGGAAAGGAATCGATTATGAAGTAGAATGAAAAGGAGAAGGAATCGATTATTAGCTTGAGTATATGTAGAAATCGATTTCATGCTTTAACATATGATTTAAGAAACCGATTCTTGGCCTTTAAGAGAGCTTGAAAATCGATTTCATGGCCATTTGAAAATACTATAAATCGATTCTTGGCCTTTGGTGCATAATAGAAATCGATTATATGCTTTCCAAAAAACATTTTCATATCATGTGTGCTTGTCCTATTCAATTATGCATGCATGGGATTTGTTTAAAAAATATTTTCATGCAAAATTATTTATATGAAAAACATTGTGAGTGTGTGATTTATTTTATATTTAGAGAGCTTTATTTTCACTTACAAATTGTCCTAATACACACACAACAGTAGAACCACTCTTGACTTGATCTTGATCACATTTTTCTGCTTTTTGCAGTCTAGTCCTTTTTGACGTTCTTTTGCCAATCATCAAAACCTGTCAAAGCATATATTCACACCACGTGCATTTCCTTTCAACACAACACCGACTGCATTACTACTAAACCTCGGTGAACGTGTAATAATTCAGTACGACACTGACTGCGCGAACGCTAAACCCCGGTGAACTGCACAACAAATTTTTAACATAACACCGACTGCGCGAACGCTAAAACCCGGTGAACCCCCTTACCAATAGTACTTTCCCTAATGGTATACGGGCCTAGGTTTAAGGATCATGACTTCCCCGCCTAGTATGTTAACCTCGTGGGTCGTCACCCACACTCGATATAAGTTAAATATCCACACGCATTGGGTCGACTTTTACATTCGCTATAATTTATATATCGTGAATCATAGACTGATTTGGATGAATAATTATTAATCATCCCGCATCAGTTATACAATGCCACGTAGGACCTATAGTCCGTTTTATTATCGATAAAACATATCCACACACGTGTACAATATTTCGATTTTTCGGAACAGTTTCAACCTCAAGAGCATTTTATAAAACCCTTTTTAAACACACCCAAAATCATGGCATTATAAGCCTAATTTCATTAGAAGAGGATTGGAATCAAAACCTAAGTGTGATTAAAACTCACCCTTGAAGCGAGAGCTACGATCGAGTCGAAGTCACCGAAATCTCAAAATCCCCAATTTCGACCTAACGATCACCAACTCGTTCCCGACTCCGAATCGAACTTCAATCCGCGCTCAACCGACCTCGGGTTTGCTTCTAATCACATTTAAACCATCAAAATCAACCCAAACTCGAATCACTATTCATCATCTCTGTAACATCCCCAATTTAGCTAATTTAATTTATTTAAATTAGCAGGAGGTCAAGTTGAGTAATTAGCATACTTGATTAAGTGAATCATGTTGTACTTGTGTGCTAAAACACGTAGTACTTAAATTGTTGATTGATTGGCGAGCTAATTGGGATTTTAAGCAAATAGGAGCATAGGGGTATTTTCGTCTTTTCCACACATGAATGAGTTTCGGCTAAACCATCCTCCACAGAACATCACTATATGCAATATGTGATTATTGTATAAGTATTGTTTGATTAAAATTGACTCAAGAAGAAATTAAGGAAGTTTAAGCCAAAAAAATTGGACATAAGGGCATTATGGTCATTTCGCCCCTTTTTAAGTGAGCTTCAGCTGACCCCAAAAACAAAACAACACCACTCATGTTACACTTTCATTTTCAGCTGAAAACCCCAAAGAAGAAAAAAGAGAAGAAAATGGGGAGCTAGAGGAGGGCGTGAGGTAGAGTGAGAGGAGGGGAACCCATTTCTTGATGCATGTGTTTGATCTTTGGATCATTAGATCCAGCCTCTCATCCTCTTCATTCTGATGCCCAGAACACAGTCCACACCCATCTCTAACTCCATTCACCATTGATGCACCTCCAAGCTCAAAGTAGGAGAAATGGTCTTCTCAAGCCTTGCATGTCAACTTAGAGAAGTATTAGAAGGATTGAACACCAAAATTGTTGATTGAGGACAAGTTTGAAGTGATTCAGTTCTGGGTTCGAATTATGAAGAGCTGGGGATTCGGATTGGAGCTAAAAATTTGTGGTCCATGATGGTTAGGATTGAAGATACCAACTCAAGGAAGATTCTACTTGAAACCCGTAGGAACCCTCTTCGGTATTTAACCGATATCTCTCTGTACACAGCTCGGATGAACATGATTCTTGATGATTCAGAAACTAGACACGAAATGCTTCGGATTAGGCACAAGAATGAACCGATTTCATTGAGTATGGTGGAAGAAAAAGGAATTGCAAGTTTCAGTTTTGGATTAGAGACAGTTTTGACTCAGTCACCTTGTTTCGGGTGTATCTCCCAAGTTACTGGATGCATGCGTATGATCCTTTGACCATCAGAAAGTATACAAAATTATCTACACAATGGGCACTGGTTTGAAGGGTTTTGGCCACGATTTGACCAAGATACGCGTGTTACAAAACTGCTCACTGATTCTGGAAAACGGATGCGAAATTGGAAGTGTTGGTTTCTCAAATTTCGGATCGAATCGCCAAAGTTTGAGAGACGCCAATTCCGTAGTCAAGGAGGAAGTTCAGTAGCTGGATTTGTGATTGGTTGCTGTTCCGAAGTTCAGTTTCGAGTATCGGACGAGTTCAGTGCAAGTACGTGATTACGGGGATTGTTCGAGAGGTTACGGTTCGTGAGGACGTGATTTCTCGCGAGGTCGTCAAATCGGTGAGTTCTATACTCACTTAGGGACGTTTTGTTGTCGAGTCATGTTATTTTCTGAAATGATATTATGGAAAATCCGCTTTGTGAAAACTTAACGAAAACGTTTTTATCGAAAAACCGTAAATCGCATAATTGCTCGAATTCATTGGATTGTCGATTTATGATATATATTGTTTGACTGTTTAATCGCTTTCGCTGGTCTGGAATAATAACTGTTATGTTGGGATATCGATCGGAACGAAATTGGAATCAGAACGGAATGGAATTTACTCATGAAAAGTCTGTTTTCTGGAAAACGGATGGAGACGCACGGATCGTGTGCCTCTGTGCACGGGTCGTGCGCCCCCATCTGATGCTTCACGAACTAAATTTTTAAACACACACGGATCGTGCGCCTAGTCGCACGGGTCGTGCGTATCTTTCTGAAACTTTCTACAATTTTGTTCAATAGCGCACGGATCGTGCACCAACACGCACGGGTCGTGTGAGACCTTCTGATCCTCAAAATCAAAGTACCTTTTTATCCATTCCAAATGATTCCATTCCCCTTCTAATCCATTCCTCATGGTTCCCCAACAATGTAAAGATATTGATATCATGGAAATGAACATGTTTGATAGAAAACTTGTGTGTTATGAACGTAACGGAAAACCGTACTTAGAGAACGCGAGAGAACATAAGTCAAGAAATGTTAACGGACCTTGAGTCCAATCATGTTAAGATAACGAACTGCAAGTTCATCATGTCATGTAAGCTAATTGATTGTAAGTCTATAAAGACATAAATTAAAGACTCTCAATTCATGTAAACACAAATCAAGTTACTTTCCCTCGGAGAAAGGTAGATGGTATACCTTGAGTATATCGAGGATGATGATCCTCCAGTTATTAGCATACCTAGTTGAGGGGAGTCGTGAATCCAAAGCTAGGACCCTAGCATTATTCAGATAGAATTTCGGATTGGGGTTTCCGTAGATATTGGGCAATCAAGATTGTCTAGCATTATATCTCGGGTTGTGCTAAGTTCATGTTAAAATATGATCCGTAGTCGCTTATTAGGGCAACATCAGGAAAAATTAGAAATGTAACGAGTAGTCGCTTATTAGGGCTACAAGTTACGAGAAAACATCATGTATTCACGTGGTCGCTTATTAGGGCCACGAGTTCAGATTCAAGTATAACAAACGTTAGAGTTGGTCAGGGGTCTCGATAGGACTCACTGAGATAATGTTTATCTCACCCTTTATGTATTGTGGTTTTTCAGAGAAGCAAAGGAAAGCAAAGGCGAAGGTTCACGGTTAGCCGGTGTGACTCGAGGAGTCCGGAAGTCTATGTTTCATGTTTTAGGCCCTTGCCCTTCTGTAGCACTTTTGTTATCGGTTGTATAACTATCACGTATAAGTTATAAATCATTTCCGCTACTTTATGTTTTGAGTATTGAACACCAGGATTATGTACAAGTTTTAAGTTTTGAATCTTAAGTATTTTCAGGCAGTTTATGAGGTTCAGGGAACCATTTGATATGTATTATCGAAAGTTTTAGTTGTGTTCAATATTTCAATAACAGCAAGTTACTCTGATGTATGCCATTTAGTGCATTTCGGTGATTCTATATGTTAGAATTTATCGGGGTGTTACATTATGGTATCAGAGCAGTTCGACCTAGTCGTGCTTAGTATAGTTTAGGGTTGAGTCGACTCCTTGTTAGTCCTTGTTGTGATTACACTTGTGATGCTAAGAGACATTGAGCCTGATCAACTCAATACTTGGTGTATCATAAGCGGAATTATGGAAGGATGACCAAGACGTAGTCCTCGACCAAGACCGAAGTTCCTTAAAACCCGTTTCATCTTAGGGAATGTTGGAAAGGAGAAGGTAGTTAAGCCATCAACTCCGAATGCAAAGTTAAAAGGTAACCTATCAAGGGAAAGAAAGTGCAGCTGTATGATTCCTCAAGATTCTCCAAGTGTTTTGCTGGTAGGAAGCCCAAGAGGTGAATGTCGTCCTAGTGCGACTCAGTGGTAATATTTTAAGAAAGATGGTCACTAAATCCAGAGTGCCCAAAAAAAAAAGAGGAAAAGAAAGAGTCAGATAAGCCTACTTCAGCTCGAGAGAGGGTCTACACTGCAGATGCTCAGAAAGTCAAGGCTACAGACACTCCACCGAGAATGTGGATATTGTCCTAGGTATAAGATGGATGGCCGCAAACCATGTGGATATTGATTGTTTTCATCGGACTATCGGTTTCGCCTCCGAGTCAGTAGAGCTACAGCCGACCAATCCTGAAGTTGTTATTTCTTTTACTTCAGCCAGTAACTGTTTGTTTCAATGCGCAGAAGCTTATGTCATGATGTTGTCTGCATCCACTGAGACAGGTCTAGATTTATCTTCTGTGCAAGTTGTTAATGAATTTCTTGATGTGTTTCCTGATGAAGTTTCTTCGTTACCTCCGGATCATGAGGTGGAGTTCTCTATAGAGTTGGTTCCGGGCACTGGGCCAATTTCTATAGCTCCGTATAGAATGTCGCCATTAGAGTTGAGGGAATTGAAAGTCCAATTGGAAGAGTTAATTTCCAAACGGTTTATCCGGCCGAGTGCCTCACCATGGGGTGCTCCGGTGTTGCTTGTCAAGTAGAAGGACGGAAGTATGAGATTGTGTATCGATTATCGTCAGTTGAATAAGGTGACTGTCAAGAACAAGTACCCTCTACCGAGAATTGATGATTTGTTAGACCAATTGAGAGGAGCTTCTGTATTTTCAAAGATTGATTTGAGGTCCGGCTATCACCAAATCAGGGTTCGAGCTTTGGACGTCCCGAAGACCGCTTTCCGTACGAGGTATGGACACTATGAATTTGTAGTGATGCCCTTCGGTTTGACCAATGCTCCAGCCGTATTCATGGATTATATGAATCGGATTTTCAATCCCTACCTGGATCAGTCTGTTATGGTGTTCATTGATGATACCTCGGTGTTCTCTAAGACGAATGAGGAGCATGTGCAACATCTCCGAATTGTTCTGAACGTACTCCGAGAGAAGAAGTTGTACTCTAAGCCGTCCAAATGTGATTTTTGGATGCCCGAAGTTAAATTTCTGGGTCAAGTGATATCTCAGGAAGGTGTTGCAGTGGATCCCAGTAAGATTGAAGCTGTGGTAGAGTGGGAACAGCCATCCACGGTTACTGAGGTAAGAAGTTTCTTGGGATTAGCTGGGTATTATCGAAGATTCATTCAAGGATTTTCCCAACTGGTCCTTCCACTCTCTCGGTTAACTCGCAAGGGTCAGCCGTTTGATTGGGACTCAGACTGTGATAATTGTTTTGTGGAATTGAAGAATCGTTTGACTTCTGCACCAGTCCTTATTCTTCCAGATCCGTCCGTAGGATTCCAAATCTATTGCGATGCCTCTGGTAAGGGTTTGGGATGTGTCCTAATGCAGAATCAACAAGTAGTTGCTTATGCCTCCAGGCAGTTGAAGCCGCATGAAGAGAATTACCCAACTCACGATTTAGAATAGGCAGCGATTGTGTTTGCTTTAAAAATTTGGAGACATTACCTGTATGGGTCTCGTTTCGAAGTCTTTAGTGACCACAAGAGCCTTAAGTATTTGTTTGACCAAAAGGAGCTAAACAACAGACAGAGAAGATGGGTAGAGTTCCTGAAAGATTATGATTTTGAATTGAAGTACCATCCTGGTAAGGCTAATGTTGTGGCCGATGCTTTGAGGAGAAAGTCTATCCACACTGCAGAGTTAATGATTCATGAGATGTCACTGTCGGAATCGTTTAGAGACCTTAACTTGAGAGCTAAGTCAAGAAGGAACAGGTTGGTGTTGAGCCATATTCAGATTTCAAATTCCTTGAGGAATCTGATTCGCTCAGCCCAAAAAGGTGATGTAGAGCTGCAAGCACAGAAAGGATTGCCGAGTTACACCGAAGACGGTGATGGCGTAATTCGTTTTGATGGTAGAACCTGTGTGCCGAATGATGAGAATGTGAAGAGGCAAGTTTCAGAAGAGGCTCATAAGAGTCAGTTCTCAATACATCCTGGGTCTACCAAGATGTATCGAGATTTGAAGCAATTGTATTGGTGGCTGGGTATGAAAGTAGATATTGCAGAGTTTGTGTCTCGATGCTTGACTTGTCAAAGGGTTAAGATAGAGCACCAGAAGCCAGGTGGCCAGTTACAGCCATTGAATGTACCTGAATGGAAATGGGAAAGCATTTCTATGGATTTTGTAATGGGGTTGCCACAGTCCCAAGCCGGAAATGATTCTATTTGGGTAGTGGTGGACCGCTTGACCAAGTCCACCCATTTTATTCCGGTGCGTTCGAATCACAAGGTTGCTAGGTTAGCAGATGGGTATCTCAAGAATATTGTGAAGTTGCGTGGAATCCCTACAAGTATCATCTGTGATCGAGATCCCAAGTTCACATCTCGATTTTGGAGAGCATTGAATATGGCGCTAGGAACAACGGTGTGTGTTAGCACCGCATACCATCCTCAGACAGACGGGCAGACTGAGAGAACTATCCAGACATTGGAGGATATGTTGAGGGCTTGTGTACTCGATAGTGGAGGCAGATGAGAGGATCATCTCTCATTGGTAGAATTTTCCTACAACAGAAGTTACCATTCTAGTATCGGAATGGCTCCATATGAAGCATTGTATGGAAGGAAGTGTAGAACACCATTGTGCTGGTGGGATATAGGCGAGCAGAGATTGTTGAGACCGGATTTGGTCCGTGAGACTACGGAGAAGATCCGCCAGATAAGAGAAAGGATGAAAGCCGCGCAGAGTCGACAAAAGAGTTATGCGGATAAGAGAAGAAGGCCGTTAGAAATCAAAGAAGGAGACCATGTCTTTTTGAGACTTTCTCCAACCATCGGGACCGGTATTGCGTTGCGAGCAAAGAAGCTCAGTCCTCGGTATGTCGACCCTTCCAGAATATCGAGCGAGTTGGGCCTGTAGCGTATCGCATTGCATTACCTCCAGAATTGTCCAGATTACATGATGTGTTTCATGTATCGTAGTTAAGGAAGTATATTCATGATCTGAATCAACCATTAAGTTATGAAGCGATTGACATCAGACCGGATTCATCTTATCAGCTTACTCCAATCAGGATCAACGAACGTGGCGAGAAAGCGCTCCGGACGAGATCAATTCCTATTGTCAAGGTGCTTTGGGACGGTGCTACACCCGACGAAGCAACATGGGAAGTAGAAGAGAGCATGCGGGTGAAATATCCCCATCTTTTCGATTGAGGTACGTTTTGTCAATTTTGAGGACAAAATTTTTAAAAGTTGGGGTGATTGTAACATCCCCAATTTAGCTAATTTAATTTATTTAAATTAGCAGGAGGTCAAGTTGAGTAATTAGCATACTTGATTAAGTGAATCATGTTGTACTTGTGTGCTAAAACACGTAGTACTTAAATTGTTGATTGATTGGCGAGCTAATTGGGATTTTAAGCAAATAGGAGCATAGGGGTATTTTCGTCTTTTCCACACATGAATGAGTTTCGGCTAAACCATTCTCCACAGAACATCACTATATGCAATATGTGATTATTGTATAAGTATTGTTTGATTAAAATTGACTCAAGAAGAAATTAAGGAAGTTTAAGCCAAAAAAATTGGACATAAGGGCATTATGGTCATTTCGCCCCTTTTTAAGTGAGCTTCAGCTGACCCCAAAAACAAAACAACACCACTCATGTGACACTTTCATTTTCAGCTGAAAACCCCAAAGAAGAAAAAAGAGAAGAAAATGGGGAGCTAGAGGAGGGCGTGGGGTAGAGTGAGAGGAGGGGAACCCATTTCTTGATGCATGTGTTTGATCTTTGGATCATTAGATCCAGCCTCTCATCCTCTTCATTCTGATGCCCAGAACACAGTCCACACCCATCTCTAACTCCATTCACCATTGATGCACCTCCAAGCTCAAAGTAGGAGAAATGGTCTTCTCAAGCCTTGCATGTCAACTTAGAGAAGTATTAGAAGGATTGAACACCAAAATTGTTGATTGAGGACAAGTTTGAAGTGATTCAGTTCTGGGTTCGAATTATGAAGAGCTGGGGATTCGGATTGGAGCTAAAAATTTGTGGTCCATGATGGTTAGGATTGAAGATACCAACTCAAGGAAGATTCTACTTGAAACCCGTAGGAACCCTCTTCGGTATTTAACCGATATCTCTCTGTACACAGCTCGGATGAACATGATTCTTGATGATTCAGAAACTAGACACGAAATGCTTCGGATTAGGCACAAGAATGAACCGATTTCATTAAGTATGGTGGAAGAAAAAGGAATTGCAAGTTTCAGTTTTGGATTAGAGACAGTTTTGACTCAGTCACCTTGTTTCGGGTGTATCTCCCAAGTTACTGGATGCATGCGTATGATCCTTTGACCATCAGAAAGTATACAAAATTATCTACACAATGGGCACTGGTTTGAAGGGTTTTGGCCACGATTTGACCAAGATACGCGTGTTACAAAACTGCTCACTGATTCTGGAAAACGGATGCGAAATTGGAAGTGTTGGTTTCTCAAATTTCGGATCGAATCGCCAAAGTTTGAGAGACGCCAATTCCGTAGTCAAGGAGGAAGTTCAGTAGCTGGATTTGTGATTGGTTGCTGTTCCGAAGTTCAGTTTCGAGTATCGGACGAGTTCAGTGCGAGTACGTGATTACGGGGATTGTTCGAGAGGTTACGGTTCGTGAGGACGTGATTTCTCGCGAGGTCGTCAATTCGGTGAGTTCTATACTCGCTTAGGGACGTTTTGTTGTTGAGTCATGTTATTTTCTGAAATGATATTATGGAAAATCCGCTTTGTGAAAACTTAACGAAAATGTTTTTATCGAAAAACCGTAAATCGCATAATTGCTCGAATTCATTGGATTGTCGATTTATGATATATATTGTTTGACTGTTTAATCGCTTTCGCTGGTCTGGAATAATAACTGTTATGTTGGGATATCGATCGGAACGAAATTGGAATCGGAACGGAATGGAATTTACTCATGAAAAGTCTGTTTTTTGGAAAACGGATGGAGACGCACGGATCGTGTGCCTCTGTGCACGGGTCGTGCGCCCCCATCTGATGCTTCACGAACTAAATTTTTAAACACACACGGATCGTGCGCCTAGTCGCACGGGTCGTGCGTATCTTTCTGAAACTTTCTACAATTTTGTTCAATAGCGCACGGATCGTGCACCTACACGCACGGGTCGTGTGAGACCTTCTGATCCTCAAAATCAAAGTACCTTTTTATCCATTCCAAATGATTCCAATCCCCTTCTAATCCATTCCTCATGGTTCCCCAACAATGTAAAGATATTGATATCATGGAAATGAACATGTTTGATAGAAAACTCGTGTGTTATGAACGTAACGGAAAACCGTACTTAGAGAACGTGAGAGAACATAAGTCAAGAAATGTTAACGGACCTTGAGTCCAATCATGTTAAGATAACGAACTGCAAGTTCATCATGTCATGTAAGCTAATTGATTGTAAGTCTATAAAGACATAAATTAAAGACTCTCAATTCATGTAAACACAAATCAAGTTACTTTCCCTCGGGGAAAGGTAGATGGTATACCTTGAGTATATCGAGGATGACGATCCTCCAGTTATTAGCATACCTAGTTGAGGGGAGTCGTGAATCCAAAGCTAGGACCCTAGCATTATTCGGATAGAATTTCGGATTGGGGTTTCCGTAGATATTGGGCAATCAAGATTGTCTAGCATTATATCTCGGGTTGTGCTAAGTTCATGTTAAAATATGATCCGTAGTCGCTTATTAGGGCTACATCAGGAAAAATCAGAAATGTAACGAGTAGTCGCTTATTAGGGCTACAAGTTACGAGAAAACATCATGTATTCACGTGGTCGCTTATTAGGGCCACGAGTTCAGATTCAAGTATAACAAACGTTAGAGTTGGCCAGGGGTCTCGATAGGACTCACTGAGATAATGTTTATCTCACCCTTTATGTATTGTGGTTTTTCAGAGAAGCAAAGGAAAGCAAAGGCGAAGGTTCACGGTTAGCCGGTGTGACTCGAGGAGTCCGGAAGTCTATGTTTCATGTTTTAGGCCCTTGCCCTTCTGTAGCACTTTTGTTATCGGTTGTATAACTATCACGTATAAGTTATAAATCATTTCCGCTACTTTATGTTTTGAGTATTGAACACCGGGATTATGTACAAGTTTTAAGTTTTGAATCTTAAGTATTTTCAGGCAGTTTATGAGGTTCAGGGAACCATTTGATATGTATTATCGAAAGTTTTAGTTGTGTTCAATATTTCAATAACAGCAAGTTACTCTGATGTATGCCATTTAGTGCATTTCGGTGATTCTATATGTTAGAATTTATCGGGGTGTTACATTATGGTATCAGAGCAATTCGACCTAGTCGTGCTTAGTTTAGTTTAGGGTTGAGTCGACTCCTTGTTAGTCCTTGTTGTGATTACACTTGTGATACTAAGAGACATTGAGCCTGATCAACTCAATACTTGGTGTATCATAAGCGGAATTATGGAAGGATGACCAAGACGTAGTCCTCGACCAAGACCGAAGTTCCTTAAAACCCGTTTCATCTTAGGGAATGTTGGAAAGGAGAAGGTAGTTAAGCCATCAACTCCGAATGCAAAGTTAAAAGGTAACCTATCAAGGGAAAGAAAGTGCAGCTGTATGATTCCTCAAGATTCTCCAAGTGTTTTGCTGGTAGGAAGCCCAAGAGGTGAATGTCGTCCTAGTGCGACTCAGTGGTAATATTTTAAGAAAGATGGTCACTAAATCCAGAGTGCCCAAAAAAAAAAGAGGAAAAGAAAGAGTCAGATAAGCCTACTTCAGCTCGAGAGAGGGTCTACACTGCAGATGCTCAGAAAGTCAAGGCTACAGACACTCCACCGAGAATGTGGATATTGTCCTAGGTATAAGATGGATGGCCGCAAACCATGTGGATATTGATTGTTTTCATCGGACTATCGGTTTCGCCTCCGAGTCAGTAGAGCTACAGCCGACCAATCCTGAAGTTGTTATTTCTTTTACTTCAGCCAGTAACTGTTTGTTTCAATGCGCAGAAGCTTATGTCATGATGTTGTCTGCATCCACTGAGACAGGTCTAGATTTATCTTCTGTGCAAGTTGTTAATGAATTTCTTGATGTGTTTCCTGATGAAGTTTCTTCGTTACCTCCGGATCATGAGGTGGAGTTCTCTATAGAGTTGGTTCCGGGCACTGGGCCAATTTCTATAGCTCCGTATAGAATGTCGCCATTAGAGTTGAGGGAATTGAAAGTCCAATTGGAAGAGTTAATTTCCAAACGGTTTATCCGGCCGAGTGCCTCACCATGGGGTGCTCCGGTGTTGCTTGTCAAGTAGAAGGACGGAAGTATGAGATTGTGTATCGATTATCGTCAGTTGAATAAGGTGACTGTCAAGAACAAGTACCCTCTACCGAGAATTGATGATTTGTTAGACCAATTGAGAGGAGCTTCTGTATTTTCAAAGATTGATTTGAGGTCCGGCTATCACCAAATCAGGGTTCGAGCTTTGGACGTCCCGAAGACCGCTTTCCGTACGAGGTATGGACACTATGAATTTGTAGTGATGCCCTTCGGTTTGACCAATGCTCCAGCCGTATTCATGGATTATATGAATCGGATTTTCAATCCCTACCTGGATCAGTCTGTTATGGTGTTCATTGATGATAAACGCTTTAATCGAGAATTGAATAACGCTTTAAATGATAAAAAAATTGCATAAACATTCAAGAATTAAAATATTTATTACAAAATACATATTAAAATATCCTAGATCTAATAAAGCTGCTAGTCATAGTAGCGCTGATCAGGCAGGTTATTAAACCATGTTTCTAACTCAATGTTGAGGTCTAGATCTGTGTTGATCTGCTGCTATTGCTCGGGCTGCTGCTAGGACTGCTGGGGCTGCTGTTGGCATTGCTGTTGGGGCGGCTGCTGGGACTGCTTCTGGGGCTGCTGCTGGCATTGCTGTTGGGGCGGCTGTTGGGACATTGATAACTTAGAGTCAACAACCGAACACACATTGATAACTTAGAGTCTGTAGATCCTTCAAATAATGGTTTATTTGTCTCACTCAAAAAACTATAAAACCTCTGAGCTTCCTCGTTTGGAACTTCTTCAGCATCATATTGTGGTTCTTCGAAATCCAAATTTACACCGACAGCATCAGATATCATCCCCTGATATACATCAAACGACGGTTGATATCCAGTAGTCGTTGGATTACTACTTGATGTGGAAGCTACGACTGGACTTGACGCGAGACGACCTTGATCTACAGCTTGGACAGGAACATTATCAACCGCAGGAACTCCAGCTGCTACCTCGCCATGACGGGTCCATATCCAATAATCTGGCTTAAACCCATTATTGTACAAATGAAGTCGAATATCAGCTTCCTTTTTTATAGATCGAAACACACATATGGAGCAAGGACATCTAATTCCACCTTGTCGCTCAAATTCTTTTTGACGCTTAGCAAAAAGAACAAATTCTTCGACTCCTTGTACAAAACGTCGTTTCAACCCAGTTCTTCCAGGATATATTCTATCATACATCCAACTACGATCCATTTTTTTGGGTACGTTCCTTAAATATAACATACACAACACAACATATATCACGTGTATTAGAATAATACACATTAGTATGGATATTTTAGATTTGACCAAATATATATAAATGATAATATACTTTTAGTAACATTTTATTTTACTAAAAAATTTATTTTTTTACAAAAAATGCAAATAACAAACAATTATTATAATTTATTTTATTTTCGAATAATTTCTATAACACCAATAATTTCCATGAATAAAATTTATCTTATTTTCATGAAAAATTTCGGCTAATAACATCAAATAACATTAAAATAATTTGTTTTTAATTTTACTACAAAATAACTAATAATTTTTCGGTTTTTAACTAATAAATAAAATAATTCGTATTTTAAAAATCTCAAAATTTTGAGATAATTATTATTATACAAATAGTGTAAACATAATTTAATTATTACAGAATAAATAAAATTTATTTTATTTTTGTAAAAAACTTATAATTTATAATAACACCAACAAATACATTTAATAACGAATAAATTTGTTAACTAACCGGTAATGCAGTGACTAAACTCCAAACTAACAACTCCAAAGTGGCAACTCCAAAGTGGCAACTTCAATCAACTGCAAAAGAAATAATAACAAAAAATATTAAACAACACATATTTAAAAATTAAATATTAACTAAAACAATCCAAATTTAGTTAAAAAACATACCTTAAACAAAACTGACTTCGAAAAGAGTGAATCGAGAGAAAATGAGAAGAAAATAGTGAGAGATTTGGGAGAAAAGAGTGAGATTTAGGAGAAAAGAGAGAGATTTAGGAGAAAAGAGAGAGATTTCGGAGTAGAGAGTGAAGAGTGAGTGAAGAGGGAGTGAGGAGGGGTTGGAATATATAGGCAAGAGGCGCCAACGACTATATTCAAAAATCCGCCGGAAATTATGCTTACCGGCGGATATTATGTTTACCGGCGGATACCAACGGATATTTCCCAACGGCCAGAATGTACCGGCGGATAAACTAGCATTACCGGCGGATTTTGAATTTTTAAAATGTAAATAATATCCGCCGGTAATAGGCGTCACCGGCGGATTTTTTGGCGTGTTGTTACCGAGGGATATTATGTTGCTTACCGGCGGATTTTCAAAATTTAAATAATAATATTTTTTAAAAGCGGCGGATATATCCGTCGGTAATTGCAATTACCGGCGCTTTTTTTTTTAAAATTCTGCGTAAAATATATCCGCCGGTAAGTGAACAAAATCCGCCGGTAATTTAACAGTCGAAATACAATCCGCCGGTAACCTTGTCAAATCCGCCGGTAAGATACTGGGGGATCCAGGTCGCCGGTAACGTGCCAAAATCCGCCGGTAATGACTGAAATTCTGGTAGTGTTCTTATGCCTGGCCGTTGAGTAGGTCTAGCATCTGCTGAATCGCATTCGCCAGGATCGAGATATTCTCCTCAAGGACCGGCCCGGGCACCACAACCAGGGCAGTATCTTATGCCGTGACAACAACTCCTTATGGAGTAGGCTGCGGCTGAGGTGGAATTTCAGCTATGCTCTGCATGCATGGTGGGTGGTAGGTTGATGGCCTTCCACGCGATGCCATGAGTCATAGTAACGGGGAATGTGAGGTGGGAAAGCTCTGGGGCTCCCACTGTGGTCGCCAACTGAACCGTACCTTTGCAGTTTGGGGTAGACCGAGCTGGAGTCAGGTTGTCTCTTTTCTTCTGAGGTTGGGCGCGGATCCCGAAGTCGGGTGGTACATGCAAAGACACTCTGACACCCAAGTTAGGGAGTAGAAGTTAAAGCGTGGTATGAGATGATGGAAAAAAAGTGTACTTGTCAGTGGGGTTGACCCGTATTTATAGAGGAGGGCGATGCGGGACTGCCGTTAGATTTGGTGGACCAATCCCAGCCGTTGGTAATCGCCTAGGTGCATTTCGTGCGCTCTCTTGAGCGGAGCATCGCCATTTGGCCCGGTCGTGGCCCATTACGAGGATTGGGATGACGGCCCAGTCCGGAACATCACCCAAGAATGGGGATGCCTCACCTCTTCAATTGGCATATCTTATCTCTTTACAAGTCTCTCTATTTATATGAGAAAACATGACTTCCATTCATGCATTTGGCATAGTGGACATTAATTGTCTCACATTTTTAAGAAGCTTCACTTCTTGATTTTTCTTCAACATTCTAGATACACCTCTTCATCTCTTCAAATGTGTCTCTTGAATTTTCTCCACTATTAATTATTGGAAATTGTAATTGATTTTCCCAACAATTTCTTATAATCTAATTTCATATCTTAGGAGTGCCACCCAAGAGCACTTGGATGAGATGGTAGAGGTCTCTTTTAGCTTAACTAAGGTCCTGGGTTCGAATCCAGTTGCGCGCAGATGATACCCGGTTTATAAAAAAAATATCTTAGTAGTGCCCTTCCTCCCAATTATAGTAATGAAGGAGCTTTATTATCAACAAAAAGAGTAATGAAGGAGCTATGAATATTTGTTCTTTGTGAATGATTATTCAAATCTTCGAGAATGATTATTTTTATTTTTGGTAAGCAAATCTTAAGAATGTCATTTATAAAGTGAGTAATCAATTTAATCAAAATAAAAATACCAAGTGAGTAATCAATGGCTAATCCTATTCTTACCCAAAAACCTGGGGCATGCCTTTGTGGTAGCCTATAACCCTAATTACGAAAAAAGGAGTAGGGTGGGAATTTTTTTGTTAATAATTAATAATATTAAAAAATAAAAAATGAAAATAAAGAAGAGGAAAAAAAAAACCCAAACGGAAGGAAAAGAGAGAGCAAGAGAGGCACCTAAAAGAAAAAAGCCCTTAATTTTGATTTCATTCACTTCACTCTCTTTCCTCACTTGAGAATTCAGGTAGAGAGAAGAAGAGAACAGATCAATTCAAATCCCATTGAAAAATTAGATCCTACTTTCTGCCTCTTCTCATTCAACTCTCTCTATTTGTCTTTATTGTTTTTATTTTTGTGTTTCACCAATCAAAATCACTAACCCTTTTTTCCCCTTTTGCTTTCTCTCTCGTTGTTCTCAATCCTTGTTTTGATTTTTCTTCACTGCCCACATAATTTTTTGTCGAAAAGTTTGTAACTTTTGTGTTCCGAAGATGAGTGCTGCTGCTGGTGGGTTTAGGGCTTCAATTCCCAGTACTGTGAGGAAAACGATCCAGAACATTAAGGAGATCGCTGGTAACCATAGTGATGAAGATATCTATTCAATGCTCAAGGAATGTTCTATGGATCCCAATGAAACCACTCAGAAACTCCTTCTTCAGGGTATCATTACTTCTCTCTCTCTAAGTTGCCTTGGATTCGATCTTGATCTTAATCCACGTTTCATTGTGATCTATGTGTTGGACTATGTGTTTTCTCAGAACTGTTTTCTTTGCTTTGTTTTGAATTTGGTTTGAATTTCTTGCCCCTTTTCTTGAGGGTGGAGAATGATTACGTTTACTATTATTACTCTTCACTGTTGATAGATACACTTTTGTTAGGCTAACATGGAATTATTTTTAATTTTGAATACCCCATTTGGTTTCTTAGGGGCTTGTGTAGCTTGGCTTAAATAAAGTTTAGTTTTTGGATGGAATTATTAGAGTCTCCACATTCACACCTAGATGTGTTTGTTGATTTGTTTAGGTTGTGGACTTGGCTCATTGTGTCTAAATGGTTTATTGCTTCATTCATGTTTAGTGTACAATGTTTATTTGGTTATTAATTTAATAACTTGAGCTGATTTTGTCTTTAAGCTTGCTCTGTCACTGAATCTTAGTTCACTTGATCTTAGTTCACTTGATATTTGATTTTGTTTGATGCTCTTTTGGTTGCATGGAGTTTAGGAAGTCGGTTATCTAAAAAGGTCGAGTTTTGATTTTTCCAAATGCATGACTTCAAGTTCAATCTCAAAATTGTGTTTTTAGCAGCTAATTGTTTGTTAAGTAGAGATCAGAATTGGGTTTTAGATGAACTGATATTTTATGCTTTGGTAAGATATTATGCTCTGGCTTAATTATTGTATTCTCCCCTCCAATCACATTGTAAAATTTGACTATGAAATCTACTATTTTGTGTATTAATGCATGTCCTTTTCTAGTTTCTTATTCATTCTAATGGATTGTTAAGTTTCAAGTTGTCATCATTTTGCACATAAGGGTTCATTGTGTTGCTATTGATGATGACATTTTGAAGTAGCTTGGGCATTGTATTGCCTTTTTCTAGGTTATTGATTTAATCTTTCGTCCTTCTCTTTTTGATTGCCCGTCATTTTGTTAATGATTTCTATGGGTCCATTAGTTCTAAGTTTCTAATGTCAATTGTAAATGAATTTATATCTATATTTGTTATCTATTTTATCATATTTGTGCTACATCGGTATCTAAACATATAAATCATTTGTTTCACAGACACATTTCATGAGGTCAAAAGAAAGAGGGACAGACGAAAGGAGGTAAGATATTTATTGTAAGTGGTGAACGTCAATAATGTAGTACTTATTGGCTCTCTTGTTTGATTGTCCATTGTTTCTTCCTGTACTTGTCATGTCAATAGAGTATACTGGAATTTGTGGGTGATCATACCACTAAAGGATGTATTTATCCTAATGTAATATTAATTACATTAACCAATGTCCTTAATTACAGGAAAAATCCAGTCTTTTATTAGCTCCTTAACTAGAGCAATGATTGATTAGTTATATTACAAGTAGATATTTTTGAAACACTCGTACTCAAACTAAGTATAAATAGCATATGTATGAATCTTCGAGGAGAGTTTTTCTTATCTGCTAGTTCTTTATCTATGGTGGGTAGAAGACTTCTGTTTCTCATTGGTGGGAGAGAGGGGTCTCTTTAGGAGTTCTAAGAAGTTGTGTTTCTTGTTTTCTTATGTTATGCTCTACTTATTTTCAAATTTTTTGCTAATCTCTCATTGTAGTTTGCTAATTATGTTCTTGCTTCTCCTTTCATTTGCTGATGATTTTGCAGAATCTCAACAACAGAGAACCTGTGGAAGCACGTGGGAGGCCTGGAACCCAAGGGCGGGGGTTTCCGGGGCCGGAGAAATTTTTCACCTCATAAAGTATCACATGGTGAGTAACCATTCTCACCTACAACATATCTGCAACTTATTTGATGGTTCATTTATCTATTTATTTATTATTTTCTTATTAGATTAGCTCCTTCTCTTGTTGGCTAAACTAGTTTTTTACTTTGACTAAATTGTGATATCTGTATCAAGCAATTTTAATAGATAGACGAGTCTGAACATGGTATAGCATCATCTTCGGTCTGTTTTCTGTCATTTTATATTTTCAGACCAAAGGTCTTGCGGCATATCTTGGAAGTTGTTATTTGGACCATTACATGTCGACCTAGTAGCTTAGATGAAATATACCTGTATTCTAGTGTGCATTATTACTCAAACTTAGATATTGGCTGGTCAAAGCACCTAACTTAAGAATGTATTTTATGGTCGTTCTCTCAGATGCTGGTGGAAGCAAGACTTCTGTTAGAAGCAGAGATGATGGAGCCCATAAAACCTCTGAAAAAGTTGTGCCACCGTTGTCAGCTTCTCAAGAGATAATATCTAAAGGGAAAGGTTCTGGAACAAGGTGACTACTATGTTAAATAATTTGCTTGTTTTAATAACTGCTATGTCTATTCTCTATCATGTTACTGAAATGTGAATTTAAGTTGTTCAAACTATTTAACTATCCTTGTTTTTTCAGCTCTGCACCCATTATTGCCAACGGTCCGGCAAATGTAGCTTCTGGAACTAGTAGTGGTGTGATTCCTCCGCCTTCATCTGCTGGAAGTGGAGACAGAATGGGTCCGTCTTCTGGAAGTAATAATAATGTGGATAGTGGGTCATTGCTTTACTCCAGTAACCACTCAGGGTCCAGGCCAGCATCTTCACCGGCTGTCTACTTCTCTTCTTCTGACCCAATACTGGTTCCGTCTGATAATTCTTGGTTTCCGGGTGCTGCCAGTGCAATTAGGCGTGAAGTGGGGAGTCAGCACTCTCTTGGGGAATTAAATGCTGTTAACTCTGCTGAGAACAAATTAAACTGCTGGTTAGAATTTTGGATATTGTCTTACATTCATAATTTGTTGGGTTTTCGAGTATTACAATGTAATTAGTGAACATCCCCCATCCCAAATAATTCTATGCCAGCTTCTGAGACTGGTAGCTCTTCTGTGCAAAGGAAGTTCCAAAGCAAACTCCAGGGAGTGACAAAGACTCACATCAATGAAATGTCACCTCCATCATCATCGGTAACTCACGGAAGCCCTCCTGTTAGCCGGTCTTCCTCTAATGGCAATAACTGACCGCAACAAATAGTTGGCCCTCAGAAAGGTAATCCTCTGCAATTCAACAAGTGCATTATTGTCTCCTGCTTAGCCCCCAACCCCTGGTTTTACTTGCTTCCTTGCACTTACTACCTTTACATGACACCATATAAATGTGTCAGACATGTCTTCGTTTTTTTTTCTTCTGTTGCTGTTGTGTTGGTTTTACCATGCTAGTATAATAGCTTGGTTGCATTTATCTAAAAACCTCCCGTCCCATGTAGTTATCTTCACCTTGTGGGCTAGGCTTAGTTGTTTTTTGGTTGTTGTGTTGTGTAAATTTTACCTTGGTATTATAATATCTTGGTTGCATTTATCTAAAAACCTCCCATGCTTGCTATTGTTTTGTTTGTTCCCGAGCTTTTACGTAACTGTAAAGCTTTGGTCATTACTCATTACGCAGTTAATACCGTATCCAGGTGTTTTCATCTTTCTTTTGGTCAGAATTCTCGATATTGGTAGGTGCATGTTTTTGTATAGATTTGCATTGATATGCCTGCTAATGTGAGTTCCACTCCAGTTATAGCTATATAAGATAACTGTTTGATTTGTTCTCTCATTGGTGTCACTTAGTCCATGTAACCGATCCCATGTAGTGTTATACGGCTCATTTGTTTGAGACTGTTGGATTGACTTGCACAAGGTTTTTAATATTCTCTGTTTCCAGTAGCTGTTTCTAATAAGGAATGGAAACCGAAGCCAACAAATACAGTGAATCAGAATTCTGGACCTGCTAATGCATCTGAGACTCCTCTTGTTTCAGCTGAAGTGACTAAGCAGTTACAGTCTGCATCTAATGTCCTTGCCACTGAAGAAACTACTTCAAAACTGCAGAAGAAGCTGGAGAATTTTCATCTTCCACAGCGTCAACATGTTATACTTCCACACCATATCATAGTGCCGGATTCTGAGAAGAACAAAATTAGCTTTGGAAGTTTGGGAGTCAATTTTGGAGTTGACACAACAAGCCATATTAGTGGCCCAGAGAGTGAAAAGAGTTCCACACCACACTCTGAAGCATCTCAGTCTATTGAAGAAACTGTGGATGAGCAAGACTCAAGGTTAAATGTTCAACTATATGCTTTATATATATATATATATAACACAGTTTGTGGTTTTTTTTTGCTGCAACCACATACCTGTTGTATTCTATACCATTGTTTTTGTGAAAAACATTTTAACTTCATCTCCATTTTGGCCTTCTGACTAATCATTTCTTTTAACTCAACAGTCAAAATGCCGCGGTTACTTCTGATGCGGGAGATTATCCTGACCATCCACAATCACCCGACAACATACCTGAGAATTTAGAATCCAGTGAGGTTGATGGGTCATCCAGTGCTAGTCAGCAGTATAATGAGTCCAAGCAAGACACTACTTTGCCATCCGGAGGTCATCAGTACCCAGGGGTGCATATTTCTCCAAACTACAATTTTGGTTTTGTGCCCCCAATGTTGGGTAGTCAGCTTACACCATTTGACAATTCCGAGTCTCAGACACGTGATGTTTCTCGGGTTCCAAGCTTTATTGTGAGCTTTTCCACCACCTATGTGTTTTTGTTCATTGTTTAGTTTATTATGCATTTTTGTTGCTTAAAGCATTTTGTTTGTTTTTATCTCACTACAGGTCCATCAACAAATGGATCCAACTAGTTACTATGCCCAGTTTTACCGCCCAGGTGCTGATAGTGATGGTCGTATTTCTCCTTTTTCTTCTACTGGGGCTACCGCCAAGTACAATGGCAATGTTACAGTGCTGCCTACACCCAATTCTCAATCTCTTCAAGAGGTTTGCACCAATACATATTACATTTTGTTTCAAAGTTGGAAATTTGACTGCTGCATTTGAAAATTTCTCAATCACCCGAAGGGATTTTGGGTGATGGCTTAGACATATAATGACATTGATGATCCCCCACTTGACCTATTGACTTGAGCTTTGGGATAGTTAGTTTTAGTTCCACACAACTATATAGTTAATCGCAAATGGCGTAGTGTAGTGGCCGACCCCCAAAACGCTATTGCGGTGTAGCGGGTAGTGCTACAATACACACACTTTATACCATACACATATAAAGGCTAAATAGTGGAGGAACACTCAAAATTAAACACATTCAAAAATAATCACTGAGGTGTTGAGAAAACAGAAAGAAATATTCTGTGTATGCTGTTACTGATGTTGGAATAAAAACAGAGGAAGCCGTTGCTGCTGTTGGAAACAGAGGGATGCGTTTATGCTGTTGCTGCTGTTGGAAACAGAGGGGCGCGTTTATACAGAGGTGCTAAAGGGAGATGAAGATGAACCGAGAGAAAAAGGGGAAGAAGAGGGACTCGTTTTATTGTTGTTCCTTGTGTTTCAGTCGTGTCTCAGGGAAGAAGAGTTTGTGGGTAAAAATAAAATAACCCACGATGAAAAAGACGAGAGGTTTTAAAATGTCTGTGAACAGTTAAAAATGAGGGTTTTTATGACTTTTTGTGTTTAAAATAGAGGGCAATTTAAACATTTCAAGCAGAATTTACTGTTTCCGCTTCTCCGTGTCAAATCCTCTTCAAACCTGCATCGCACCCGCGATATGCTCCGCCATTCCGCCGCTACTCCCGCAACCCTAATCCGCGCTGCTACAAATTCTTGTGTGGCGCCAGACGCCGCCACAATTACTGCCGCGATTAACTATAGAGACAGTTGATTAGAGCAATCATTTATCACGGGCTGCTGTGGCTCACTGAAAACGATGCTTCCATTATTTGTTAGATGATTCATTAGGCATGTAAAATTATTGTGCTCTCGTTCAACTTCATTTCTCTTTATAGTTGTAGTCTGTCTGAGCACACGTCCTCTCCTTTATATAATTGTAATCATTTGGGAAATCATGAAGAAGAGACTCAATCTTTAAATAACTCAAGTGTTTTTTTTTTTGTAATTTTACCATCTGGTTAATGCACAAAGACATTAGCTTTTGACAAATTTATGACATTGTATGTTTATTTGCAGGGGGGTGTCTTATCTACTGCAGGTCCAACACCACTTGTGACTCAAGCTGCCGGTCTGATGCAAAGCTTCATAGCTGTTACTCAGCAGCCCGTCCCAGTCTTCCGGCCTAGTGGGGTCCATTTATCCCATTACCCTCCTAACTACATTCCTTATGGTCATTATTTTTCGCCATTTTACGTCCCACCTCCAGCAATCCACCCATTTTTGAGTAATGGTGCATTTCCTCAACAACCTCAGGCTAGCACTGTATATCCTCCTCCCCCAGCTGTGGCTGCCACAGGAATGAAATATCCTCTTCCACAATTCAAACCTCCATCAAATGCACCAAACCCAACTCACCTTGTAATGCCAAATACTTTGGGAGTATATGGCTCCTCTCCAGCTGGTTACAATCATAATTCTGCAGCAACTGCAGGGAACTGGACCTCTAATGACGATCTTGGTTCCTCCCAATTCAAGGAAAGTAATAATGTATACATCAACGGACAGCAGGTATATTCCTTTTGACTCTAATGCCTTCAGTTTGTTAATTTATTGTTTATTATAGATTTAATTAATTGTTTATTGGGCACCATGTTGGTGCTATAATGCGTGTTCATTATTTTCCTGACAATGAGCGTTTGGCATCTGAAGGTTTCAACGAGGCTCCATATCTCTTTATTTTGCATAAAAAAAATTTCCCCAACAAGGGTATTGACCTAGTCCCCCCTAGGTCATTTTTGTATTTTGATTTATTTGTTTTGTTTTCAATAAAATGAGGAGTACTCTTTTTCCTTACCGATGATTTTTTCCTAAGGCGGGTTTGCTTCAAAAGGTTTTAACAGGCTCTTACCCCGTCTTTAAAGAAAAACTTGGTACCAGAAAACCTATTTTGGATGATAATTGATAATTATGTGATTTATTCCCACTACAGAGTGAAGGTTCAGCAGTGTGGACGGCTGCACCTGGCCGAGACCTTCCTAATTTGCCCGCGAGTTCATTCTACAACCTTCCACATCCGGGTCAGCATGTGACTTTCACTCCGACTCAGGCTGGCCATGGCCCTTATGCAGGCATCTATCATCACCCTACACAAGCGGTCACAGCTGCAGCAGTCCATCCGCTATTACAACAATCTCAGACAATGGCTGGAGCGGTTGATATGGTAGGACCTGGAGGTAATGTTTATCAGTAGCCTCAACATGCACAGATCAATTGGCCTAGCAACTACTGAAGCTAGGAGTCTTCCTGACTGACAGAAAATTAGATTATTGAGTCCTATTTGGGAAAGTTTTTGGGAAATGCAAAATATAGTTGGATTTCAATGGGGGAAAGATGTCGCAAATGGCTACATTTTGAGTGTGAGATATGCTGGAAAGTTTTGCAAATATGATCTGATTGATTGATTGGGTTGCGGACATGAAAGGTAGGACGCGTGTAACCGATATTGACCGTTAAGGTTAGACGAGAAAGAAAAATATATACAGGACTTTTTTTTACTCCTACTATTTTGTGTTACCATTAATACCTTTTGATAGCTGCAAGCTTGACCTCTCTCTTTCCCTTTATTGAGGTACTTGAACTCTATTAAGAGTATTACTGAGTAATAAGAAATGTCCATTCTCTTTTTCTAGTTTGGGGGTTCATAGGGGTTTGGGAGGTTTTAGGTTGGTGGGGAAAGCCTTTCTGTTGCCGCTTGTCTTACCTGTAAAGTGAATTTTGATAGCAAGAAATTTATTTACTTAAGCTGTTGTTTTGCTATAGGCAAAATAACCTAAATGATGCATCCATATTGCTTTTCATGGTTTAATAGAAAAGTTGGAGTTTGAATCTTCTCAAGAATTTGTTTTATCAAATAGAAAAGAGACAGTGACACATGCAATAAAATAATAAATGTAATAAATATTATTATTTTTTGTATGTGTCATTCTCTCTCCTACTTGACGCAAGTACTTGAGAGGAGTTAAACTTGAAAAGTTGGGTTAAGGGTTGGAAACATTTGCCCAATTGATTCTATTGGAGATCTATGGAACTAACACATGCATATAATTTGTGGCCTAGTTCAAGAGTTTGAGAAGTATGTATTAATGGTGTTTAATTTTTTTACGAAGTCATTCAATTATACACCATGTAGATCGACACTCCTTTTTAGCTATTTTAATGGGTATGGGTAGGTTACCACTCTCCATGCTCTTTTTACGTGGTTCATACTTGGTATTTTCTATGCCTCTTTGTGATATGAACGAACTCGAGACCTTAGTTTAAGAGTTCTCAAGTAAAGTGATTGGTAGAATGTCAAAAGCTTCATTTTCAAACCTCGTTTTCAATTTTTTTTTTGTTATTGTATTATTGGTGCGTAGTTTCCTCCCTTCTTGTCGTCAATGATCGATTGCATTGAGTTCTAATTATATTTGCTCATAGAGAACTCTAAATGTTTGACATTGGGGAATGGGTTATGATGAAGGACCGAAGGACAATTAAACTTTGTCATTGTTCGGGGTTATTCCAACTACAATATCATTAAAGAAAGACTTTTAGAGCCATATCACAATACGACTAACGAATAAGGGCATTGAAGGGGTATAAGAAGGAGGTCTAGGAATTAAATCTTAGAAACTAACATTTCTTCCTCTCCCTAACAATTAACCACTAACACTTGCCTATATAAAAAAACTAATGAATAAGATAACGATGATGATAGGTCTATGAACCACGTGCTACATGAAGAATACTTGACTAGAGGGTAATGTCAAATGTAGATATCCTAGTTAGTATGAACCACGTGATTTTACCAATACCCCAATTCTATTTAAAAGACACCTCAAATTTTTTAGGGTAGAAATATCATTACACTCTATTTCTTCTTTTATTTTCTCTTTATTATTACACTCTCTTTCTTACTTTTCACTTTTCTCTTACACTCTCTTTCTTCCTTTTTTCTCTTTCTTTGTACACTCTCTTTCCTCCTTTTCACTTTTCTTTTACACTCTCTTTCTTCTTTTTTTCTTTTTACTTTGCTTTTCCCATAAATAATTATTCTCTTTCTCTTATCACTTCACTTTAATTTTTTTAACTAAATTTCTAAATTTATACAAACACAACTTTAATTAAAATTTTTGAAGACTACTACTATAAACCTACTATCTAAAAAACAAGAAGACTTAATGACTATTTAAATTAGTAAATAATATTTAAAACAAATATTTCTTATTGATAATCTAATATCTAACTTTTATTATCTACTATAATTTACTAATCAACTAAAATAATTAATTGAAACTACGAGATAACTACACTGATAAATAAAAAACACGGGATAACTGCAGTGATATATAAAAAACACGAGATTAATATTTACCATTGATAATTATAATTTTGGAAAACTACTATAAACCTACTATCTAAAAAAACACGGGATAACTGCAATAATCTACTATAATCTACTAATCAACAAAAATAATCAATTGAAACTATGAGATAACTGCACTGATATATAAAAAAAAACACGAGATTAATATTTGTTATTGATAATTAAAATTTTTGAAGCCTACTACTACAAACCTACTATCTAAAAAATAAGCAGACTTAATGACTATTTAAATTACTAATTAATATTTTAAACAGTTATTTTTTATTGATAATATACTATCTAACAAATTTACTATCTACTATAATCTACTATCAACTAATATAATCAATTGAAACTACCAGATAACTGTACTGATATATAAAAAGCACGGGGATAACTGCAGTGATATATAAAAAAACACGGGATTAATATTTGCCATTTATAATTATAATTTTTGAAAACTACTATCTAAAAAAACAAAAAGGCTTAATGACTATTTAAACTGATTAATATTTAACACACACGCGACAAATATTTGTCACTAATACCTAAAAAAGGACAAATAATTGTTACTCATATATAAAAAACCACAGGATAAATATTTGTTATTGATAATCTACGTACTATCTATCTTTTACTATCTAGAATAATCTACTAATCAACTCAAATAATCAATTGAAACTATGAGATAACTGCATTGATATATAAAAAAACATTGGACAACTGCATTGATATATAAAAAAATACAGGGATAACTGCAATGATATATATAAAAACACGGATAGTTGCACTGATATATAAAAAAATGGCTTAAAGGCACTTTTAGTCCCTGCAATTGTCAAAATAATCCAGTTTAGTCCCTGCAATTCCAAAACTTTTAAAATAGTTCCTGCAATTACTAAACGTTACTCCTTTAGTCCCTGCTGTTAGTTTAGTTTTGACACCGTTATGTTTTGATGATGTGGCAGCATTTGTAGGTGATGTGTCATTACACGTATGCAGACACGTGTTTTGTATTTGGTGATGTGTCATTACTCTCTCAATTTCACTTTCTCACTTTCACTCTCTCACTTCCTCGCTTTCACTCTCTCACTTTCAGTTCATGCAATTTTCCCCAAATGTTAGGGTTTGTTGTTGATTCAGAGAAAATGTGAGAAGAAGACGAAGCGAAGAAGAAGAAGACGAAGTTGCGAATCTAAGCAATCGAAGAAGAAGACGAAACGAAGAAGAACAAGAAGTTGAGAGGTTGAGTGAGTTTGTTGAAGAAGCGACGAAGCGAAGAAGACGAAGTTGGAAGAAGACGAAGTTGTTAACTGCAGTGACGAAGCAAAGAAGAAGAGGAAGTTGCGAACGGTGGTGACGAGTTCCAAGACAAAGGTCAGGTTTTCACATGCTCTCTTCTTTTTTTGTACTATCTATGATGTAAATAGGAAAGTTAAGGGAAAGGGGACCACCATGTGGGTCAAATTTTGTATTGTTGTTGACTCTGAACTTTGTATTGTAGTTGTTTGGAATCTTGCCTTTATTGAATGCTTTCCTTGACTTCATTGAGTTGTTTAATTAGTTAAGTTAGGGTTAATGTCTATAATGGGTCTGGGTTGTTATTGGAAATGTCTTTTTTAGCCCTTTGGTAGTTGCTGTAGATTAATGTCTATTTTTGGTGTCTGATAAGTAGCCCTTTGTTGTACAGCTATGTCTTTTCCTCTTGTGTTTCATCATGGTGGTAAATTTGTCAAGAATAGGATACTTGAATATAAAGGGGGTATTGAGTCAGTTATTAGTAGTCAGGATTTGGATAGGTGGAGTTATTTTGAAGCTAGTGCTTTAGTGAAAGACTTAGGGTATGAGGCTGATACTTATACTTTATGGTGGAAGATTGATCAAGAAGTTGTTTTTAGGAGGTTTGTGAGTGATGCTGATGCTATGGAATTATCTGAACATGCAGTTAAGGTTGGAGTTGCTGGTCATATTTACATTGAGCACATTGAAAACTGTGGTGAAGAAGAAGTAGTGAATGACCCGAAAGAAAATGTTGTTAATGAGGGAGGAAGTGAGGACAGTGATGATGGTAATGAATCAGAAACTTATGAGGAACTCAAGGGCATCACTTTGGATGAGAGTGAAGAGGAGAGAGCACATGGAAAAGATGATGATGATGGGTTTCATGATAATAATCATGAAGAAGCACAAACACCACCTAGAGTTACAGAACCAGCAATACCAACCCCTGGATCTGGATCAAGAGTTGTGATCAATGGTACCCCATATAGAGTGAAAATGAAGGCAAAGAGAAGAATAATAAGAAAGAAAAGAGATGTTGGTGCAAGCTCTAGTGCACCAATGGAGGAAGTGGATGACCAAGAAGATGAATATCATTCTGAAGAGTTAGTTAGTAGTGACCCTGATGAGGAAGGAAATGAGGGAAGGATTAGGCGTCCTAAATATGAAAAATTTAGGCCTGCTGATCTTAACAAGAATTATCAGTTTAAAGTTGGCTTGGAATTTACTAGTTTAGATGAATTTAAAGATGCAATTAGAGAGTGGTTCATATTAAATGGTAAAGAGATGAATTTTTTAAAAAATGACAAGCTGAGGGTGAGAGTTGAATGTAAGACTAAATGTGGTTTTTTGACCCATGTGAGTAAAGTTGGTCACAAACAAACTTTTACAATGAAAACGTGGAATGGGGCCCACAATTGTGGAAGAGTATTAAATAATACTAATGCTAGGGCTAGGTGGGTGGCAAAGTCAGTGGTAAAAAGACTACAAACAAGTGAGAGTGTGAAGGTGAAAGAAATAATGGCTGACATTAGACAAAACTACAAGGCTGGGATCTCGTTTGGTACAGCTTGGAGGGCAAAGCAAATTGCAAAAGAAATGGTAGAAGGTGCTGCTGACAAACAATATGGGTTATTATGGAGATATGCAGCTGAATTGACAAGGGTAAATCCTCAAAACACAGTGAAGATCTCAGTAGACAGATCTACACCAGATGCTCAACCAAGGTTTAAGTCTTTGTACTTTTGTTTTGATGGGTCCAAGAAGGGGTTTGTGAGGGGATGTAGACCAATCATTTGTGTTGATGGCTGTCACTTGAAGACCAAGTTTGGTGGACAGCTTCTAGTTGCTGTTGGTAGGGATCCAAATGATCAATACTTCCCCTTTGCTTTTGGGGTTGTTGAAACCGAAACCAAAGAGTCTTGGAGATGGTTTCTTACACTATTGTTGGAGGACATTGGTCAAGATAGAAGATGGGTATTTATATCAGACCAACAAAAGGTAAAGTTGTTGTTTTCTGTTTTGTGTAAGTGAAGTTATTAATATAGTTGCTGTTTTCTGTTGTAAGTGAACTGATTAATGTAGTTGTTGTTTTCTGTTTTGTGTTTTCTTTGTAGGGTTTAATACAAGTTTTTGAGGAAATGGGGCTTGAGCATAGATTGTGTGTGATGCACCTCTATGCAAACTGCAAAAAGAAATTTGGTGGGGGGAATGTCATTAGAGAGCTTCTGATGGGGGCATCAAAGGCAACCTACTACCAAGCATGGGAGGCTAAGATGAATGCATTGAAGAGAGTGGATTCCAAGTGTTGGGAGTGGTTGATGGGTGTTCCAACAAAACATTGGTGTAAGCATGCTTTTCCTTTCTATTCTAAGTGTGATATGGTGATGAACAACTTGGCTGAAGCATTTAACAGCACAGTAATACCTGCTAGAGATAAACCAATTATCTCAATGTGTGAGCATATTAGGGAATATTTAATGGATAGGAATGGTAAGAAGAGGTTAAAACTAGATAGATGGCCACATAGAATTATGCCTTGGTCTAGAAAGAGATTGGATAAGGAGATTGAGGGTAGTGCGAATTGGCTTGCTACATGGTCAGTTGCTCTTGAATGGCAGGTTGTGAGCATATATGGTGGTAGGGCATTTATTGTTGATGTGGGCAAACATGAATGCAGTTGTAACTTTTGGCAGCTAGTAGGTATACCTTGTAGGCATGCAATTGCTGCCCTTTCATATAGGAGACAAAACCCTGGGGATTTTGTTGATCAATGTTATTCAAGATTTAGTTATGCACTAGCTTATGATCAAGGTATAAGTCCTATAAATGGTGAAGACATGTGGCCTGTTGTTGACATGGAAGAAATCTTGCCACCAATTTATAAAAGAGGACCTGGTAGACCAAAAAAACTAAGGAGGAGGATGCCTATAGATGAAGAGGAACAAACACAAAACCCTACCAAATTGAAGAGGGTTGGTACAACATATAGATGCACAAAATGTGACCAATTTGGACACAATAGCAAAGGGTGCAAGAGTACTACCATCAATCCAGCTGCACAAGCAAGAAAGGTAATTTCACTATTGTTATTTTCTTTGATTTCTTAAGTATGATTCATCATTGAATTTTTAAATTTCATTATTGCAGAGAAAACCAAAGAAAAATGTATCTGTCACTGAAAATGCCTCTAGTTCTACACCTGCACCAGATATGCATGCTTCTGCTTCTGTTTCTACACCTGCACCAGATATGCATGCTTCTGCTTCTGTTTCTGCTACTGCTTCAGCACATCAACCAGAATCTGTTTCTGCATCACAGTCTGCTTCTGTACCAGAATCTGCTTCTGCACCAGCTACTTCAATGTTGTTTAATTCACCAGTGAATTCTTCTGCACCTGCACCACCAGTGAATTCTTCCGCACCTGCACCTAAAGCTAAAGTGGCAAGGAGGCTTAAACTACCTGTTAAGAGGCAAAGGTTCAGCACAAGGATTAAAAGGAGTATTATACCACCATCAGGTCCTGGTTTTGACCCAAAAAAGCCTATAGTGGTGGAGGGTGATGGGGACCTAACACAAGAGAATTTGGAATGATGTCTATGTTAGGATTTATGTATTTTGAACATTATGCAGCTTGTCTTTTGGGTTAGGAACAAACTATTTAGGTTTAGGAGCTATGTATTTTGCTTTAGGAGCCATGTATTTTGGTTAATGAATTATGGTCTTAAAGAACCTATGCTTCTATGTAGCAAGTTATGCAGCAAGTTAATGAATTTGGCTCAATTATGCAGCAACTTTCTGTTTTGCAGCAAATGTTGTCTTATTTATGTGTTCAATTATGCAACAAATTCTCTCTTATTTATGTCTTAATTTTGCAGCAACTTAGACCATTTTTTTATCTGTTATGAACCAAATTATAGGTCTGTTATGCATCAGTTATGCAGCAAAATATGCATCAGTTATGCAGCAAAATATGCATCACTTATGCAGTAAAATTTTGCATCAAATTAAACATAATTTCCATTACTCAAACATAACACACAACTTGTCACATTCAATAACCCTAAACATAACAACCTAGAACTAGAATTACAAAGATCAACATCATTGGGTTGGTGACTAACATCCCTCCTAAACCAACCCAAATTTCATATAAGCTACATACAGAACTACAAAAATCAAAATTCCTTGAATCCACTTCTTCCTCTCATCTAACAACTTCTGCTTCAGTTTGCGAATTTTGTTAGACTCCCAATCCTTAAATATTTCACCACATTTGCAATCACATGATGTATTTGATGCCTCTAGTTGCTTTGGAATTTCTTGAATTGTTTGGAATGGTTGAACAGTAACCATAGAAATTTTGAGGGCATCTAGTTGATCATCCCAAACATACAACTTACAGCTTGCTCCTCTCACCTGCACACAATAAATCCAATTCCAAAAATGACATAAATTAATTCAGTTAAACAACATAACAACCAACATATGAACCCTAATTCCCAAATTTTACTTACCTCCCAATTAACACACTTCCAGTACCTCCTTTGAGGGTTTTCAACAGAATTAGAGATAAATAATCGCATAACATCTCCACAACCACAAATAGGCAGTCGCCCTTGCCTTGAACCACCATTGGAAGATGCGTTGCTGCTTGTTGCCATTGGAGAATATCGTTTCTGGGTAAAGGGAGAAGATTCGAAAAGAAGAGAGAAGATGGAAGAAGAGAGAAGATGGAAGAAGAAGAAGAAGAAGAAGAGAGAAGATGGAAGAAGAAGAAGAAGAAGCAGAGAGAAGATGGAAGAGGAGAGAAGATCGTTTCTGACTAAGCCCTTTTATTCCATGTTGGCATCCCTGTTGGCTGCCACATCATCAAAAGATAACAGTGTTAACCCTTAACTAACAGCAGGGACTAAAAGTAGTAACGTTTAGTAATTGCAGGGACTATTTTAAAAGTTTTGGAATTGCAGGGACTAAACTGGATTATTTTGACATTTGCAGGGACTAAAAGTACCTTTAAGCCTAAAAAAAAACATGAGATAACAACACTGATATATAAAAAAAAACACTGCACTGATATATAAAAACACACGGGTTAAATGCACATATTGTTTTTAAATGATACTTTTACATTTTTAGTTTTAATATTTATCAATTTTTTATTTGAAACTCCTTTTTTATCTACTTTAAATTTTTCTTTATTTTCACGGGGAAATGTTTAGACTAGAGCTGGCAAAACGGGCTACCCGGCCCATATCGGGCTGGCCCGCTACGGGCTCGGGCTTTTAAGGACCGGGCTTAAAAGTCTGGGTTGAAATTTGGGCTCACCCTTTATTGCCCAAGCATGGCCCTATGCGGGCTGCGGGCTTTTCGGGCTAGCCCGCATTATGTGCGAATTTCTGCCTACTAGTACTACCTGGCCCAAATGCAGAACATTAAATTCTACAATATGTATATCCCTATCAATAATAATACATAACATTAACAACTCTACTTTAAACAAATTAACAATTGCACTAGTAATGATCCACCTGGCCCAAATGCATTTCTCTATAACACACTGTTACAACTTACAACCAAAATAAAATCCAAAGTAAAATCCAAAGTAACATTCCAGTAACCAAAGTAAAATCCAATGACTCCAACCAAAGTAACAACTAAAATCCAACAGAAAAAAGACATTCCAGTAGACATTAAAAGACATTCAGTAGACATTAAAAGACTAAAATCCAGCAGCAGAAATTCTAAAATCCAGTAGTGCATTCCAGGCTCATGTGAATTTGAGCCTTCTTTCAAATAGTTTTGCATATTGTCATTTGCAGAGGCATTATCCAAAGTAAGAGAAAAAACTTTTCTTTCTATGCCCCAATCCCTTAAAATTTCCATCACTTTCAATGCTAATTGAGACCCCGAATGTGGGGGTTTTAAGTGAGCAAATGCTAGAATCTTATTATTCAGCTTACAATTTCCATCAACATAATGAGCAGTTAAAGTAATAAAACCAAGATTAGTGCATGAAGTCCAACAATCAGAAGTTAAACAAACTCTTCCAGAAATTAGAGCCAAATGTGCTTTTAGCTTTTCTTTTTCAACCTTATAAGTTTCCAATATATCAGCTTTGATGGTATTTCTAGTTATCCACTTACAATCCTCATTCAAAAACTTTTGATATTTTCTAAAAACTCTCCATTTAACAATATTGAATGGTGCACCGTGTGTAACAATCATTTCAGCTAAAATTTCACGATTAGCCTTAGGGTCAAAAGTTCTCCTTTTTAATCTTCCTTTAGAATCAAGAAGCATATCTCCCACATTAAGAAATTTGGCAGTAATAAATTTACAACTTGTTTGATGACGGGTTAAGTGAGAAGTTCCATTTTTAGGTGTACAACCTAATTCACTTCCACAACCCTTACATCTCCATTTTTCCTTCCCATCTTCACCAATACCAATCTTTTCAAAATAGTTCCAACAATCAGAGGTTAGTGTCTTAGGCCTCTTTCCCTTTGGTAGAGAAGTCACTGTTTCCTCAGGTGTAGTAGCATTGGCACTAGTTAAATTTACTTTACTACAAGGTGGCGGGGTTTCCAAAATTTGAATATCACTAGCATCATCAATATTTTTTCCAGTACCAGAAACATCCATTGCAAGACAACTCAGATCAAATCTAAAGCAAACAAACAAGAATTTACTTAACATCTAACAAAGACAAATGGATATATCATAATTTCATAAACAAAGTTTCAATGGATGACTGATTTAGGGATGAGAAACACAAACAAAGTTTCAATGGATGATAAATCACTGATTTAGGGCTGGTCCTGCGTAAATAAATTATGAAATCACTGATTTAGGGTCTAGGGATGATAAATAAAGCTTCAAAACATACCCTGTCGGTGGTGAGCAGTGGACGGTGCCATGCGATGGTGGTGCTTGACCCTGCCGTGCGACGGTGGTGCCGTGCGACAGAGCTTTGAGCGATCGTGGTGCCGTGCGACGGAGCTTTGAGCTTTGAGTGACTCTAACAGGAGAGGATAGGACTGTGTGAGTGAGAGTGACGAGTGTGTGTGACTGTGTGAGTGAATAGAACTGAGAAGTGAGAACACTGAACCGTTTCATTATACTTTGAGAAAAAATGAAAGGACCAGCAACAATATTGGGCTGGGCAGCAACGATATTGGGCTGGGTCCTTAAAATTTGGTTATGAATCTTGGGCTGGGCAGCAACAACAATATTGAATATTGCACCCCATTTTTTTATTTGTGGGCCTGCGGGCTACCCATAGCCCGACCGGGCTAGCCCGACACGGGCTCGGGCTTTTATGGACCGGGCTAAAAAGCCTGGGTATAAAAACGGGCTCATTTTCTTTGGCCCAAGCCCTCCCATATTTCGGGCTAGCCCGGCCCGGCCCATTTTGCCAGCTCTAGTTCAGACTATTTAAATACTGTCTAAATTCATTCATAAAAAGAACACGACAGCACCTGTCCGTATGCAAGTCATCCTCTATATTTTACAATTGATTTTAGATTAATGAGATTTCAAATTAACGTTTCTATTTGAGGAAATCGTATCACGTAACGCGATCGGTCCGTGCGGATACACTGATATAGAACTAGTTTGGGAATAAAGTTTGTTGGAGCCCATGCGATTTAGAAATATATATGGATGCTTAATAATTTTGATGATAACAACAACATATTAAGTAAACAATTTTTCTTGAAATATTTAATAAAATTATTTCAAGTGTGTATAATACACTTCTAGTAGAATTTACTAGAAGACACAACAAGTGTATGTCTGATCTTATAGAAGACTCAGAGAAGAGAGATATACAAGAAGACTATTTGATGTTGCAAGCAAACACTATGTGTTTGATTGAAAACAAACTCATCAGAGTTAGTTGTGGTTGCGACATAGCTCTCGTGGACACGTAGTATGAAGGGAGCGACTGAGGTCTGACATATTTCATTGACATGGGGATGATGTGGTCGTTGATTAGGGCGTCTTCAACCTCTGATCTTTTAGAAATCGGCATTGATAGTCTAGCGACATGCAACTATCAAACTTTTTAACAAGGGTCATGGCAATACGTGGAGTCTCTATTGCCCGTAAATATCGTCAATTACATCAATGATCATGCACACAAACTTTTATATAATTAATTTGCACATTTATAGGTATGATATTTCAGTTGTTGGGGCAATTTCCCCAATATAATACAAGGTGCATCCACCCTGACATGTCACGTTAACTGGTGATGTGTGACACTTATCACTTTCCATTTAAGTGTCATCTCAGTTGGTCGTTAAATACACAAGTTTGAGATACTATAAATTAAAACCTGGAATCTTTTTAAATTTTGACCTAACAGCAAAAGAAGACAAAAGGTGAATCAGATTTTGATAAAGAAAGAGAAATGAACTAATGTTGCTTCATTTTGTTCCATGAAATTTGTTTGTGTAAGAAAATACATTAGTTAAGATGACATATTGTCGGAGTTAACTAATTTAACCAATAGATAGAGGGTAACCAAGAAACCTAAGTGAAACATTTTTCAATTTTATAGACACTTAGTAATAATAGAAATGTATAGGAGTACTAATTTGATACCGGTGATAAATTTTAAAGACCAAATTTCTTACACTATGCTACACTAGCATTTGTTGTTGTATTAGTATAGTGGCAGCCTAACATGTGGGACTTGGATCCTATGCGAACCAAATGATACATTTGGTGTATTTAAAAATATTTTTTAATTAAAAAGAAAAAAAGCTGACATTTTTTAATGAGAGTGATTACTAAAAAACGCTAAATGCTAGTGCTTACCAAAAAATGCTAAATGCTACTCAAAAAACACTAAATATTAGTACTTACCAAACACGTGCACTCTTCACCAGCTACTTTTTTCTGCTATCCGCTAGCGGATGGGACGCGCCAAACAGAGCTAAAAAAATTTGAACCAAGTGTTATTTTTATTAGTAACAAGATTAGTTGATTGTCTCACTTGTCTCTCACCAGCCATTTTTATCTCTCGTCTTAAATGTATGAAAGAGATGGATAATATAGTTTCTCTTTTTAGTTATGTAGTGTAGCTAGCTAAGTAGGGTGAGGTTAAAATCAAAGGAAAGAAAGAGGAAAGTATTTGACCTTTGATAATGAGAGTGATGCAGAAGGGATTAGGGAGAGGAGAGGCATGTGAAGAAGCATGACGAATGTATAGCCTAAATATCTGACACAAGTCTCTGTCACTTGCAGTGGAACTTCAATAAAATAAAATTCTTGGAGAGCCAAAGAATTTTGAATCGCATATATAAAAGATGTAATTAATAATATCATAATTTTTGTACTTAGTAGCACTGATGAGGACTAATCTATCTAAAAATAAAACACAACTGTACATACTATAGCAAGTGGAATCCGGTTATTTACATAATAAAATTAAACACCAAGAAACTAAAATAAGCTACTTGATCCTTAATTACCAGGAAACCAAGCAAGCACTAAAAAGAAACTAGCTAAAAGATCATAAAGCAGGAACTAAGAATAAGATTGGAAAGAAAAGGATGCATATTTATATAATATAAATTAGGCTTAAACGTCATTTACCCCATGCAAACATCATGTTTATTCATTTACCCCCTGTAAAAAAAAACTTTTAAAACAAATACTGTAAAATGTAACTGTATCCAGTTACCCTCTGCTGTTAGTTTTGGCTAATAGGTCTAGGCTGACATTAGCGATCTAGTTAACCCCTGCAAATATTAAGTGTTTCATTTACCCCTGCAAATATCATGTCTCCACTACCCTTTCATACCACGTACACCCCCACCACCACCACTACCACAACCACCCCCACCACCCACACCACCACCCCCATGAGGACCACACGGCATCCCTGCCTGAAAATCTATAGCGGGCCCTGTCACATTTGGAATAAGTCTTTTCGCCTATTTTTCAGGTCTAATCAAACTTTTGGAAAAATTGATCAAGACTATCGGCCACCACCACCACGACAACAGGTGGTGGTGGTGGCGGCGGTGGCCGATAGTCTTGATCAATTTTTCCAAAAGTTTGATTAGACCTGAAAAATAGGCGAACAGACTTAATCCAAATGTGGCAGGGCCCGCTATAAATTTTCAGGCAAGGATGCCGTGTGGTCCTCCTGGGGGTGGTGGTGTGGGTGGTGGGGGTGGTTGTGGTAGTGGTGGGGGTGTACATGGTATGAAAGGGTAGTGGATCATGATGGTGGTGGTGGCAGTGGCAGTGGTAGGGGTGGTTGTGATAGTGGTGGTGGTGGGGGTGTACATGGTATGAAAGGGTAGTACTGTCGGAGACATGTTGCTGGTGGTGTGGGTGGTGGTGGTAGTAGTGAGCAGACCCACAATGAAAAACCAGACCCAGAGCAAGATCTGAAATCTGAATCCCTTCATATAAGGAGAAAAGCCAAAGCCCAAGAACTGCAAGATCTGAATCCCTTCATATAGGGAGAAAAAATGCGTTAGAAAAAAATATATAAGGAAATGAACAAATACATAATGATAAATAGATAGATAGATAATATATACCTTGGTCTACTTAAAATCATGAGATAAAAGAGTATGTACACAAAGAGTTCAGAGATTCTTGAGGACATTGACCCAATGTTGATATGTGCAAGGCGAGACAGCAAGATCGCATAAATCAAAGCCATGGACAAGAAAATAGGTCCTAAGATGAAATCAAGGGTTTGAGAGAGAGAGAGAGAACTCAAAGAAGCCATTGTAAAAGAGCTAGAAGAGTATCTGCGTAGGAAGAAGGTAGAGTGAGTGGAAAAGCCGAGAAGCAATGTATTGTATATAAAGAGTGTAATTGTGTGTTAGGGTAGGGTTGACAGCAATGCAATACATTTTGGTGGTGGTGGATGTGGAAAGAAAACATATTTGGTATTACTTCTTTGCATCAATATTTCCATTATTTCAGAATTATCAAGTTACCTAGGTCATTAATATGGTACTACAATTAATATGGTGTATATATATAGGAAGATTTCTCTGATAGCAAATAAGTAGAGAGTGCCATTTTAAGGAAAGGGTTAAGGAAGTTGCATTGCTTTGTATGTGGACTCAGTACTGTGTGGACCACCCTACTAGCACATTAGAAACAAGAAGCTAGCTTATAATTAAGCTATAGCCAAATGAATTCATTATTACTTCAGCTAGCTGGAGATGAAGTGACTTCAATATTATTTTTGTTATTATTAATATAGGTATTGTATAATAATGTTTTTCAGACTAATTATTATTAAGTATGAATATTTTGTTAAAGTATTTTAAAATATATATTCTATGTATTTATTATATATCATAGAGAGTTCGGACCATTATTACTTTGTCTACAATATTAATTTCTTAGAAAAATTTACATGCATTGTAACAATCATTATCAAATTTTATTATTTACTTATTGATGATAATATTTACTTAGATATATAATTCACGATTAAATTAAAACAATAAACAACTTTTTCGCTATTTCTCTATGTTGAAATTTTCTTTGATAATTGGTTCTTAAAATTTTCAAACATAATTAATACATAACTTTAATGTTTTTATGGTATACCTTGCAGCATCATGTATTCGTGGGGACCAAATTGATATTAAGTTATATAAGTCATGGACGAAATTGAAATCCCCAAAAAAAATTAATTCCACTCATATATTTACATCCCTTTCATCTTGCATTTCATTTGTAAGTCTATTCAATTAGTTATTGGCAAACCAGGGAGATTTGGGTCCCAATAACTAATTGAATAGACTTACAAATGAAATTGAAGATGAAAGGGACGTAAATATATGAGTGATCAATTCAATTTGGTCCTCGACTCATATAACTTAATATCAATTTGGTCCCCACGAGTACAACCCATTTAAATAAAAGAGTATCAATTCAGTCTCCAACATTTATGTGACGTGGCAGGTTGATATGAAATTTTTTTAGCATTTCAATTTGTCCCTGAGATTTGCCACGTCAACTCCGTTAACACTGTTAACTAACTATTGTTGACGGAGGGACTAAATTGATACATGTTTGTAAAAATGAGGGACTAAATTACAATATTCAAAAAGTCAAAGACCAAATTGAACTTTTTTGAAAAGTCAAGGACTAAATAGGGTATTACCTCATTTCAAAATTATCCCTAGCAACTAATCAAAGATCATTTTTTGATTTCTCGTGTCCTTTCATCATTATTTGATCAAGCAAATTCAATTTTTTATTGACACAGATCAAGCAAATTCAACTAAAAGTGTTTCATTTGAAGCATTATCTTCACAATATTTGTAAGCTATCATTTCATACATATATACATTTGTTTTATCTTTTATAAGAAACTTTTATATTTTATTACAACAATAACAATGAATGTGGAGTACTTAATTTGAACAAGAGTTGCATATGTATATATGCATTACATTTATAAAAATTCATCAACTAATTACTTTAATTTTGAATTAGAGTTGCATATAAAAGCATATTCCATGTATCAGGAACATCAGGTAGACACCAATGGCTACAATCCATGCTATGCCTTGCATGTCCATAACCAGCTGGGTGACCATCTTTCCTCAATTGTGACAAGGTAGTGATAATTGAGCAAATGCACAGGCTTTGACATGCTTCTTAACACTCTCTCTAATACCAACTCAGCTGGGTGTGGACCTACCTCCTGGATACTTGAATCCAGACACTGGAAGCTTCTGTCCTTCACAGGATCTAGTTGGTTGCCCCCATTTTGTACCACTGGAATATTACTTGGATACTTCAAATATTGTTCTAACAGCTTTTTAAAATAGTGAAAACATGCCCTTTTGAATATATTCTCTTTTTATGATAAGGAGAATTATATATTCTCCAATATTTGAGTTTTGTTGAGTATTAATACTCTATGGGAAAATTAATTCAAAATTTAAATTTAGGGTTAAAATTTTTTGTGGTTTCTATAAAATTTGGGTTTTTTGTTTTTAGTTCCTAAAAAAAATTTCACCTACTTTTGATCCCTATATTGTATTTTTTTATCAGTTTTAGTCCTTTCGTGACTTTTAATAAGGTTTCATGACTTTTAATAGTGCTTTTTGACCTTTTATAAGCACTATTAAAAGTCATTAAACGCTATTAAAAGTTGTAGGGACTAAAACCAGAAAAATCAAATTTTATAGGGACCAAAAGTAGGTAAATTTTTTTGAGTGACTAAAACAAAAAAACCCAAATTTCATAGGGACCAAAAATATATTTAACCCTTAAATTTATTTTAAAATAATGAAGTATAAAAAATGATATGTCATTAAGTGATTGGATGTTAGATACCAAACCCGAGAAAACTCAAAGATATAAGAGTGTTCATCTTATACTAAATGTGGGTTAGGGGTATCGCTTTTGGGCGCATGACATCATGCGTTCACTTATTTCCTATTTGTCAATATCATTTAGGGAGGTGCTATCTACACCTCCCATGTTTTCTATCCACAATTCTTTCCTCTTTTTATTTGAAATCAACCAACTACTCTACTCCCTTCCCCACTCCGCCCCTTGCGCCCACTCCAATTTTCCCCACCCCCTTGATCTCGTTGCTCCCGCATTTAGTTATCACCCCTCTCCCTGCTCCCCCACCCTTGGTTCTCACCTCCCTCCCATAACACCACCTGCCTCCACTCCAAAATACTTTTTTTAAAAGAAAAGTCTCCTGCTCTAGAAATTAGTTCGAGGAATGGAATTTTATTAGGTTTTGCAAATTGTAACACCCTTCCAGTATCTTTTTACGAGACTCAAATGTTACTTATAGTATAACATCTTTCACTCTTTTTCAGGCTTGTACTTGGTATTTTCCTTGCTACCTAAGATTTGAACACAAGACTTCGAAATCCGTAATAATGAGTGAGGAGGAAAGGTTATTCCCTATAAGTAGCCATTTTAGAGTTTGGGATGGCGGTACACCTCTCCAAAATTTCAACCAAAAGCATACTAAGAGTTTCTTAGTTAAGAGCTTGATATGTTTAATCAGTTCTAAAGATAAATGATTCTAAAGAATATAGTTTTTTTTTTCTTCATCTCATTAGAGTCCACTTATAGGTCAAGGAGAAAATTCTTACTTTAGATGATCCGGTGAGACTCCTTGAAAGAACACCTTTGTTTTGCTAGGGTCAACATTGTCTCCAACCCATTTGGCCCATGTTATCAAGCTTTTCTCGTACGCAACCAAACGATTCATGTGTTTGTATATATGTTTACCTTCTTGAATAAAATCCCATCTGTAAGGTATAAGAAAAATGAAGACATAACATAAGCATGAAGCATAGTGTTTAAAATGTTATTAAGCAAACTTTTTTTTTTTTTTTTGATAAGTCAAAGATTTATTAGAGTGGGGGCACTAGGGGTGCCTCAACCCGATTACATGTAGTGTAGTCGGTTCATACAATTAACAGGGTCTTTAGACCATTCTTCGAAACTTAGAGAATTGTGATCACCCACCCTATGAGCTATCCAACCCCATGATAATCCTTTAACATGATTAAGCATTTGGGATACATTTGGAACTCCTCCTCTAAACAGAACTCTATTTCTATTTATCCATATTACCCATATAACTGCTACCCATACCATAAACCGGATTCTTCTTTTCTTCTTTCCACCGGATTTAGTTCTATGCTTCCACAAGTGATCCCACGGGTCTACGCATGTCGTCCCTGATGTTCCAATCCAACCAAAAGACTCCTGCCATAACTGAGAGGATATTGAGCAATTAAAAAATAAGTGGTTTGTGTCCTCATTGTAGCGAAAGCATAGCACACAGCAGGTGCTGTGTTCGTCAGACAGTACGCCTCGCTGCATAAGTGCTATTCGAGTGGGCAGCCGATCTATGAGAACTCTCCAGCCGAGCATCAAGAATTTCGAAGGGGCTGCTGTAAGCCAGAATTTCCTTACAATTGTCCTCTCGGTTTCAGATAGTTGTACCTCGTCTCTGCTGTTGGCAATTCGGCAGTAGGCCGATTTAACACTGTATTGCTGAGAAGCAGAATCCAACCAGCACCATTTATCCAACCTCTCCTTCACTGGCCAGTTTGATCTCAAGATACTGTCCAGATTTTCTGCCATGCTTAATTCTTCCTGCAGTAACTGTTCGCGCCACTCCAGCTTCCAACGCCATGAATCGCCTTCCCACGAACCGAATTGGTCCACCGTTCCATCTGCTGAAGCCGAGACAGCATATAGTTCTGGAAATAGTTCTGCAAACGACAGTGGACTACACCAGCAATCGGTCCAAAACTTCGCCTTATCTCCGCTGCCTAGCTTGAGCCTTGCCATATCATTAAACCAATTACTGTCGCTAGCAAATCCTTTGTCGATCAATTGGATGTCCTTCCACCAAACCGATCTTTGAAGTTGCGACATTATCCCTTCCTTTCCATACAACCTTTCTATTAGTCCTCTCCACAAGTTGTCTTGATCCACCAACATCCTCCATCTCCATTTGCCCAAGAGGGCAATATTAAACGCTTCCATATCTCTAATTCCAAGTCCCCCCTTATCCTTCGGCATACACACTCTACTCCACCTCACCCATGCCATTTTCTTATTCTCGCCGGTTCCTCCCCAAAGAAAGTTTCTTTGTATTTTCACCATCTCGTTAACTACTTTTTTTGGCGCTTTGAAGAAGGAGAAATAATAAAGAGGGAGATTAGCAAGCACCGAGTTGATTAAGGTCACTCTTCCTCCCATGGATAGTTGTCTACTTCTCCATGTAGAAAGCTTATCTTTCATCTTCTTGGTCACCGGTTGCCAGGTACTACTAACTCTAGGATTTGCTCCTACCGGTACTCCTAAGAACTTGAAGGGAGTGCTCCCCGTGTTGCAATACAAGAATTTTGCTCCTAACTTAACCTCTTCTTCATCCATACTAATGCCAACCAAACAACTTTTATGAAAGTTCACACGAAGCCCCGATACTAGTTCAAAAATCCTCATTAACGCTTTTAAACACCATAAATTCTCCTTAGCCTTCGACACCATAAATAGTGTGTCGTCCGCAAATTGAAGTATTGGAAATGAGATTCCTTCTCTTACCGTAAAAGCCTCAAGAAATCCTTGGTCCACACAATTCTTTACTAATCCCGTAAGTCCTTCCGCCACCATCAAAAAGAGAAAAGGTGCCAAGGGGTCCCCTTGCCTAAGACCACGCTCCATTGAGAATTCATCGGTTGGACTACCGTTTACTAAGACCGCCACATTACCCGAAAAGATACAAGCTTTCATCCAATGTCTCCAGGTATCACAAAAGCCCATTCTCACCATCATATAATCCAAAAAGTTCCACGCTACCGAATCATATGCTTTCTCAAAATCAACCTTAAAAATGGCCAACGGTTTCTTCTTCTTTTTTGCAAAATTGATCACCTCATTTGTTACCACAACTCCATCTAAGATTTGCCTTCCTTTTAGGAACGCCGTTTGAGTAGGGGAGATAACACCGGGGAGCACCTCTTTGAGTCTTCTTGCCAACACCTTAGAAATGATCTTGTATATACACCCTATAAGAGATATAGGCCTAAAATCCACCAACTCTTGAGGATTCTTCTTTTTACCAATTAGAGCAACAAAGGAGGAGGTGAAGGCTCTAGGTAGCCTAGCATTTGTATGAAATTGATTCAGAACACCCATGATTTCTCCTTTTGTAGTGTCCCAACATGACTTGATGAAATTAAAGTTAAAGCCATCGGGGCCCGGACTTTTATTACCTTCGCAACTCCACACCGCATCTTCTACTTCCTCAATGGTGAAGGGAGAGACCAAATATTGGGACTCGTCCGAAGTGATACTCTTAAATCCAATCCCATCAAGGGTGGGCCTACTATGTGACACCTCGGTGAATTGTTGTTGAAAGTGTCTCCTTACTTCTTCCTTAATCTCCCCTACGTCTTGCAACCATTCCTCACCAACCTTTAACATCTCAATTTGATTCCGTCTTAGTCTTGTCTTAATTGCTTGATGAAAAAATTTCGTATTGCCGTCTCCTTGTTTGATCCAATTCACCCTAGACTTTTGGGCTAAAATAGATTCCTTTTGATGCAAACTTAACTGCATGTGAGGAGTGGAATCTTACGTACGATTGTTTTCTTCCTGTGTGAGTCCACCAATGCCAAGAGTTAAATATCAATATATATGTTGCTTTTTTCCCACAATTTGCCAGCTTTAATTGAATCCAATTTCAGGACCCGACCAAATCTTTCATTTAGAGTGTCCACCAGCAATGCATTGCCGGAAAGCATTACCTTAGCATCATAGCTCTGTAAATTTACACAAATAGTAAGTCATGCAATATGTGATCCCAGTGCGACCATAGTTCATCATTAAAATAACGTTTAAATATATTTTTCCTGCAAATATATAGCAGTTTTTCAAATAAGTCCCTATAATTTTTTTTTAAAAGCGTCTTTGTAAAATGATATTTTTTTAAATATACCCTTTTGTTAACTCTCTATTAGCCATCTGCTAATGTGGCTAACAGAGTTACACCTTGGCATTGACATGCTGATGTTCTTTTTCCTTTTATTTTATATTTGTTTATGTGTATTATAATTGAACCCTAATCCCTAAAATCCCCAAATCCTTCCAACACTCTTCTTCTTCACCAACGTGAAGCAACGTCTATGGCCTCCCAAAACCAACAGCTCTAGCATCTCTACGCCTCATATTACTACTTACAATATCCTTTTAGGAGATCTTTCAACTGCAGGTTTGATAAGAGAGGCATAAATTGTTAGTGAGATGAAGGAAAGAGGATTTCTCCCAAATACCACTACTTATGATATATTGGTTGCTGGCCATGGTAGAGTTGGAAATAAACAAAACTCTATAAAACTTTATTGCGAAATGATAATCAAAGGTTTCGTTCCTGTTAATATTTGAGGTAATAATGCTAGTTTAGTAAATAGTTGGATAGTAGAGAAGACTTTAGTTGATAGTTGGAAGATGATAGTAGTTAATTAGGAGTGTGATGTTTGGAGCAAATGAATAGTTGTATTGCTCTCAAATTGGTCAGAAATGACTTGATTACAAATGCTCCCAAGCTTTCCTATTTATAGGTGCTTGAGGATGATTCTAGATAATTCTAAATGATTAGCATCTCTAATATATTCTATATTGACCTTGTACTTGTACCTTCTAGGTTTTTTCTCTTTTGATATTTACATAGAATATTCTAGATTCTTTTACTTAGTACATGTAATGGTAATTTCTAGAATATCTTTGATCTAGACTTCAATAGAGAAATCTAGAAATTTGCATCACTTCTTTAACACTCATCCTTGATACAAACTTCGGAAACTCCAAGCTTTGTTATTAGTTCCTCAAACTTGACTCTTGGTAATGCCTTCGTGAATATATCTGCAACTTGATCTTCTATTGTGTAGTACTCGAGATGAATCTGCTTAGTTGTCTCTGCTTCTCTAATAAAGTGATATTTTATAGAAATGTGCTTTGTTCGATGATGATGAACCGGATTCTTTGCCATTGCTATAGCTGACTTGTTGTCGCAGTAGATTGTAGTAGGAGATCTTGTTGCTCACCCATGTCTTCAAGTATTCTCCGAAGCCATATAGCTTGACTTGTCGCTTCAGCTTTTCTACAAGGGCCTTGAACTTCTTGAATATTCCAAAGACTTCTGATTTTTCCTTGATGAAATAGACCCAAGTCATTCTAGAAAAGTCATCGATGAGGAGGATGAAATACCTGTTGTTAGTGAGTGATGGTGTCCTCATCGGTCCACAAACGTCAGTGTGGATGAGTTCTAGCACATCTTTAGCTCTCCATGTATTGCTCGTTGAAAATGGTAGTTTGTGTTGTTTTCCAAAAAGACATCCTTCACATGCTCCACTATCTTCTTTTAGGCTTGGTAAATCTCTTACCATATTCTTTTGATATAACAACTTTAAGACTTTCGAGTTGAGGTGGCCAAATCTTCGATGCCATAGCCATGAATCATGCATCAGCTTGCACCTTCATGGCAATGTTAGTGGTATATTTAAAGTTTATCGGGAAGCTTCTGTTCCTCGTCTCCATCTTTACTTGGGCTATCTCAACCCTTTTACTACTGTTATCATAGATTGTGCATTTATCTCCTTCAAAGTGAAGGACATAGCCTTTCTCCATCATTTGACCGATGCTCAAGAGATTTTCTTTAAGATTGGGAACTAGTAAGACATCTCTAATGAGTCGTGTACCTTTCTTTGTCTCCACCATGACAGTGCCTTTGCCTTTTGATTCCACGGTAGTGCCATTCCCTAGTTGAATCTTTGATTTGACAGAGTCATCAATTTCCTTAAAGATGCTCTCATCTTTAGCCACGTGATTGCTGCAACCGCTATCCAAGTACCAGGTTCCTTTCTGTTCATCGTTGGAATCTTGGGTGGCATAGAAAAGATGTTATTCACTGTCATGTTTATTCTGGTCATTCTCACGTTCTTCGACGAAATTTACTTGATGTTTATTTTTGCTATAGCAATTCTTCTCCACGTGCCCAAATTTCTTACAGTGCCGACAATGTGGCTTTCCTCGCCAGCGACAGTCTTTCTCGGCATGATTTGTCCTCTTGCAGATGCCACATGGAGGATACTCATCTTGATTTTTCTTTGAGAAATTTCTAGAATTCTCTCTATTTCTAGAACTTTCTCCACTACTCTTGTTTCCTCCATATCCTTTATTTTGAGACCGTAATTTAAGCTTAGATTGAAAGGCATTTTCTACAGAGTCATCATCACGCCTACTCAATCTTTGCTCATAAGCTTCAAGAGAGCCCATTAGTTCGGTCACATATAAGTTTGATAGATTCTTCGTTTGTTCAATCGTCGTCACGATTGGATCATACTTACAGGGAATAGAAACTAGAATTTTCTCAACAATTCTTTTGTCGAGAATATTTTCCCCGTAGGCTCTCATTTTAGAAACAATTTCTTTTATCTTAGTATAATAGTCTTGTACGGTCTCAGATTCCTTCATATTTAATAATTCAAACTTACGCCTTAGACTTTGGAGTTTGACGACACGTACCTTGGTGGTTCCTTGAAACTCCTCCTGTAGTGTACTCCATGCATCCTTGGCACTAGAAGCTCCCATTATCCTCGGAAAAATAGAGTCACCCACAGCTTGCTGCAAGTAATATAGCGCCTTTGAATCTTTTTGCCTATTTTCCTTCAACTCTTTCCTTTGAGCTGCAGTAAGAGTTGAAGTATCTGCGGGAGTATTAAATCCTTCTTCCACAACTTCCCATAGATCTTGGGAGAAAAAAAATGTCTTCATTTTAATGCTCTAAAAATCATAGTTTTCACCGGAAAAAGGAGAGACTTGGATATTAGATGATGATTGGGTGTTGTTAGCCATTGGCTAAGAAAAAATATGGAAGTAGTGTAGAGTGAGGGTAGTGATTTTTAATTGGTAGTTGGATAGTTTATCTACGCTCAGTATATGACCGAACGTAGCTCTGGTACCACTGTTAATATTTGAGGTAGTAATGCTAGTTTAGTAAATAGTTGGATAGTAGAGAAGGCTTTAGTTGATAGTTGGAAGATGATAGTAGTTAATTAGTAGTGTGATGTTTGGAGCAAATGAATAGTTGTATTGCTCTCAAATTGGTCACAAATGACTTGATTACAAATGCTCCCAAGCTTGCCTATTTATAGGTGCTTGAGGATGGTTCTAGATAATTCTACATGATTAATATATTCTAGATTTATCTTGTACTTGTACCTTCTAGGTTTTTTCTCTTTTGATATTTACATAGAATATTCTAGATTCTTTTACTTAGTACATGTAATAGTAATTTCTAAAATATCTTTGATCTAGACTTCAATAGAGAAATCTAGAAATTTGCATCACTTCTTTAACATACAGAAACATACTGTCACAAATTATTGTGATCATTGAAGGACTAGGCGCTTGTGACAAAAAAAAGGGTTAGTGGATAAATAGTGAATTTTGATTTCATCACAGTGGTCAACTACCAGGATGGCAAGGGTATATCAAACAGTGTAATATATACGATCATGTCATTTACAATGTTGAAGTGATAAAAGTTTATTTGGAAATTGTCCCAGCATTCTTAAATACTCATCACGCTTTATAGACCAAACTGCTGATAAGGTTTAAAAGAAAGAACACAATTCTAATATGTTCCAATTTTAAGGCTATTATTGATTCACAGGCGCCTTTGACCGTGGCTCTACTTGCAGCTTTATTGTTTGGTGAGTCCATTGAAGTTGCTGGAGCTGTAGGTTTGGGGAGGCCATAGAAGTTGCTTCACGTTGGAGGAGAAGGGGAAGAGTGATGGAAGGATTTGGGAATTTTAGAGATTAGGGTTCAATTATAATACATATAGGCAAATATAAAATAAAAGGAAAAAAAATATCTAACATGTTAATGCCAAGGTGTAACTCTGGTAGACACATCAACAGATGACTAACAGAGAGTTAACAGAAGAGTGTATTTAAAAAAATATCATTTTGCAAGGACTTTTTTTAAAAAAAATTTGCAGGGACTTATTTGAAAAACCGTTATATTTGCAAGGACGAAAAACATATTTAAACATTAAAATAATTTCCCCATCCAATATGGTCATTGTGATTGGGTGGATTAATCTCTGTTCAGTAAAAAATAATGATTAAATGATAGCGGATAAACTAGCTTATAGTGGATAACAGATAAGCCAGCAGATTGAATTTAAAGTTATTGATAAATTAGCGGTTAAACTAACTTATACACATATAAAAAAACACAAATGAGCACTTGTAATTAATATTTGAAAATGAGATAGACTGCTCATTTAATGCGGGATTAGGAATTTAATTAAAATAATGTGGGTAAAAACAATAGAAAAATGAAACACTATAAGTTATAAACTACTGAAAAAACGTTATAAACTAGTGTTACCAAACACTTCTATTTTTTTCAGGTTATCCGCTAAACGCTACTTGTTATGACTTACCAAACAGAGCCTTATTTGTCGGGAGATGGTAAATTAAACTACTTTAATTTAGAGGAAGAAAATTCAACTTTTCATGGATAAAGAAGTTGTGTCGAACATGGGTGTGTGGGTAGATGTCTCATGTTAAAAATTGTGACAATAATCGTCAGAAAAATACTTATATAGTCAAGACACTTTCAGCCAGGCACATATTAACACACACACACACAAAAATGCACTTCGTTTAACTATATATTATTTAATTCTTTCATCTTCTCTTTTATTTATTTATGTATGTATGCCTAAAAGTATTATCTCCGCACACAAAATTTTCATGATTTGCTAAATAGTAAAAGATCACTGTAAGGAAAAATAGCCTTGAGAAGTGACAAAGATCTTACCGTGAAGGTGAATGTGGAGAGACCTCCGTTCCTTACTAAGGTGTATTTGATATGTGGCATAGCTGTGTGAATCATGCAAGTTAGTGATTGCCATTGATTCAAACTCAATGAGTCCCCCACAAACAACAAACTCTTCTGTTATGAACTAAGATAAATGACAAGTAAATGGAAGCGAAATGGTGTACTGTGTTATTTATTCACTCCAAATTCAACTTTCCACAACTGGGAAAGGCAATAGTACACGGTACAAGAGCAATACATCCAATGCAGAGAAAAGAAGGGAAACAGAGTACAGAGAAGAAGGGGAAGTGTCATACCCTAATTTTGTCCGCCCAAGTCAAAAACATTTTTATCAGAAAAAATAGAACAATAAGGTAATTCATAATGTGTGGAAAATAGTGGATTTGTGCATTTATGTGTATTCATCCCCTATTTCACATGTTTTTTTTTATTTTTATTTGAATTATGCGTGCGCGTCAGTCGGAACTGCGTGAGTTGCCCTGTGCCCTTGTCATTTGGCACGTGTTTTTATTTTCAAAAAGGCCATTATTAATTTTTGGCACTCAAAAACATTTTTCTTAATTTTCAGGAATTTTAGAAAATAAAATAGTGCACATTTTTGCATTTTTTGGGCATTTAAATAAAAGAAAATTAATTATTTTTGGACCAAGACCAGGTCAAGGACGTGGCATACATGTTACTCTACTAAGGGTAATTTTTGTATAATTTTTTGGAAGAAAATCCTAGTTCAAAATAATTAAAAGGCATTTTTCCCATTTTTATTGCACAAGAAAGCTGAAAAAGGACCATTAAATATTCCCCGATTATTAAATGACAACTTTTATTGTCATGACTAATTAGAGGGATATTTTTATGGTGCCCAAAAATATGTGACACATTTTCAATAGGTTCACTATCATTTGCATGCCCAAAAATTCAAAATTCAAATAAAAAGTACAAAGTGTCCTTAATAAGACAAAAGACCAAAAAAGAGAAGCAATTTTCCCCCCATTTTTGTCAATTTCGAATTCCCACACTCTCATACCCTTTTTTGTAAATGACACCATCCTCTCACACTCACCTCTTCATTAGAAAATGCAAACTTACTTGAAATAGAACATTCCATCCCTATTCTACCCTTAACCCTATTTTCACCTAGACCCATATATAAGCCTACACTCCAAAATAACAAGGGAGGCCTCATTTTCACCCTAGCACACCAAAAACCTCTCCCTTTCCCTCTCCAAAACCGTGGCCTCCCTACCCTTCTCCTTCATCCATTTTTGATTTTCTCTTCACCAAAACACCACCATCTCACTTCATTCTTATCCCTCTTTCACATATCTTCTCCAATTTCCATTCAAGTTCAAGCATTATCATCAAGGAAGGTTTTCATCAAGCTTCCTTGGGTTGGAGTTGAAGTTCCTTGGAGGTTCTTGTTGATTTGTGTTATATTTTCTTCATCTTATTGCATTTCCTAGCTTGGATTTGAGGTAAAAGCCCTTAAACTTTGCATCATCTTCAACCTTTTTGCATCAAAACTCATACTCTTCTTTTCCTTCATCTTGCATAATCTCATAAATATATGTAAAATGTGATTTGTTGTTTGTTGTTGGTGAGAGGAGCCTTAAACACTCTTGACAAGCACTTAGGGAGGCTTGGGGGTGTTTAAGGTGCCTCTCACTCTTGAATAAATTGAGTCATTTTGTTTTGTGTTGATTTTTTGCATTTGTTGTGAAATAAAATTGTTGTTTCATGTGTTGTTTGGTTCGCATATCCTATTAAAGTTAGCTTTAATTTGATTTTGTTGTTTCTCTTTGTTTGATGGGGTTTAATCATGTTGTAGATATTTGATTTTAGTGTTTTCATGCTTAGATACTTTGTTTAGGTTTGCAAATTTCTTATCTCACATAGATTTCGCAAAAAGTAAAGAGTTTGAGAATAAATGTTGATTTGAGGTTTTAGTGTTTAAGTTATGCGATTAATTGTTCCTAAGTCTTGTTAGTATCTTTTGCTTGCTTGATTTTGGGAGTTTGATGAATAAATTTATGGTTTGACTATGTATTGGTTTCGCAAGTCATGAAGAATAAATAGAGTTTTTATATGTTTGCTTATTGTCTCAAGTTGATGATAGGCAATATGATTCTCACTTGTGCCTAATGCACCTTGCTTAAAGTGATGAGGATTGTTCTATATGATTCAACCCTTTTAGTTTATATGTTGTTTAAGTTGATGATAGGCAATATGATTCTCACTTGTGCCTAGTGCACCTTGCTTAAAGTGATGAGGATTGTTCTATATGATTCAACCTTTTAGTTTATATGTTGTTTAAGTTGATGATTGGCAAGAAGATTCACACTTGTGCACTTGCGCACACTAATTTAAGTGTTGAGGATTGACCAAAGTGATTCAACATGCTTTGGTGTTTTGATTGTTAAGATGACTTACTTGTTTAGAGTTTGCCAATGATCATGCTTGAGGCTACTCTTTTGAATTCATTTGTGCCCATCACTTCCTTGTCTACTCTCATGTGGAATCATTAATACTTAGATAGGCTCATTCCTTACATTGCATCTTCCACTAGATGTGCATTTAGATTCCCTTGCGTTTTGTAGAAATATTTGAGTATGGTTCTCGCCTAGCATCTTCCACTAGATGTGTATTTAGGTTCAATCTTGCCTACTCTTATATTTTTGCTTAATGCCCAATTCAAGTTCCTTCTTTGCCTATTTATGTGTTGTGGTCCAACATGTGTAGTCTAGGCCAATACTTGCTCAAGAATTCAAATGAGATTGTTGCTTGCCTAAGGATTCGATTTGCATTCATTGCTTTCTTTTCTAGATAGTTTAGCATGAAAATGGTGACTAGTGACAATCACCCATAACCTTTGTTAGTTTGGTTGTCCTAAGAGCCTAAATTTCAAAAAAGGATGTTTTCATATGTATAAGCTACTAGTGATAATCACCCATAACCTTTGTTAGTTTGATTATCATGAACGCTTTCAATTTCAAAAGATATTTTCCTAAACATCAAAAGTCATAGCAAGTGCCAGTGATGGCCACCCATAACCATTGTTAGTTTGGTCAGCATGAAGGCTTTCATTTTTCAAAAGAGATTTTTACATGCACTTAAGTGGGTTCTAGTAATGATCACCCATAACCTTTGTTAGTTTGATCATCAAAGCAAAAAGACTTTCATTTTTAAGGCTCGCCAGAACTACGTCGCTTTGATTCCCATTTGGGATACGTAGGAGCGAGTCACATTCTCGTCAAGCGCAGCCATAAAAAAGTTTAGCATTTGCATAATAAAAAAAAGAGTTATTTTCATGACAAAAAAGAATCACTTTTGCAAACCAAGATCATTTTCAGAACAAAAACCTTTTCCTTTCTAAAATCATTTTCAACCCATTTTCGCTAGTGGCTAACCAGAACTTTTGTTCGTCTAGCCATTGGCGGCGATGTCTTTTTCCCAAAAGAATAATAAATGATGATCCATCATAACCTTTGTTAGTTTGATCATCGTGCAAATCAATCTCTTTCGAAAATCACCTTCAAAAAAGATAATAAAAACGAGTTGTTATTGATAGTCCATCAGAACCTTTGTTCGTTTGACTAGCGGTACAACTCTCTTTTTGAGTATTTAGTGGTGATTCATCATAGCCTCTGCTAGTTTAATCATTCGCTAATGCTCGTCCTATTTCGAAAACTCACTAAAAAAGATAAAAAACAAAAACTTTTCAAAAAGACAAAGGAGAACTACGTAGCTTTGAGTTCTCCATCGCACCGGGAGATACGTAGGAGCGGGCCATGTCCCGTCAAGCATTTTTTTCTAAAAACTCATTCTTCCCCCTTTTCTTTTTCATAATAAATAAAGATTTTCATTAAGAATTTTTCAATAAGAAGTAGAGAGGCAAAATTAAGTATTTTCAAGTCAACACACTAAAACCACACATTTATTAAAGGTTCCCTCTCAGTAGAGAGGACGTGTGGGGTGCTAACACCTTCCCTGCGCGTAACCGACCCCCGAACCCTATTCTCTAGTTTCACAAGACCAATCGCTTTCCAAAAAAGGTTTTCCTAATATTTTCCTTAATAAATATTGGTGGCGGCTTCATTGTCTTAGGAAAAGTTGTGAACGAGGAAGGTTCTCCCTCGGGGACTTTTTCGGGCGCAACAAGAAGGAATCTAAGAAGGATCACACATATCTCATGCCCTCTCTCTCCAATCTTCACACCCTATATAGTACCGTTGGTAACAAAATCCCTCAGCTGTGTATTTGGATTTCTCGTTTTCTTTCCTCGACGTGGCACATTTGTTTCATTACCAATATATCCTTCATCATCATTATCAATTACCGTTTTGCCCATTACATCACCATCCCCATTAAAAACAACCTTGTCCTCAAGGTTGAATGTTGGAAAATCCTTTTGTAAGTCTGCCATTGTTTCCCAGGTGGCCTCCTCCTTAGGCAAATTCTCCAATTTTACCAACACTTGGGAGATCAGATTGTTTCCTTGCTTCACAACCCTCTTTTGCAAGATCAGCTCAGGTTGCATCACAGGACCATTCTCAGTGACTGTTAGAGGTAGTGGTAAATATTGCTCAGCATTCTCTCCTTTAAAGGGCTTCAGTTGTGACACGTGAAAGACTGGATGAATTTTTGCTGTCTCAGGTAGTTGAAGTTTATATGCCACAGATCCCACCTTGTCCATCACAGCAAATGGACCAAAATACTTCATGCTTAGCTTCTGATTACTCCTTAAGGCCACTGAGTGCTGTCTATAGGGCTGCAGTTTAACCAAAACTAAATCACCAACTTGTAGTTGCAGATCAGATCGTTTTTTATCGGCCTGATGTTTCATTTTCTGCTGAGCTCGCATTAGGTTCTTCTTTAAATGGTCTATCAGCATATTTCTATCCTCCAATTGTTGTCTCAGTTCTACAGGATCGTTACTATCTGGTACATAACGCAGTAAACCAGGGGGATCTCTGCCATAAACCGCCTTAAACGGAGTCATGCCAATGCTTGTGTGAAAAGCTGTATTGTACCAATATTCAGCCCATGTAAGTGCCTTAGACCACCCCTTAGGATTATTGAAAGTAAAGCATCTTAAATACATCTCTAAACACTTGTTGAGAGCCTCGGATTGCCCATCCGATTGGGGATGATACGCAATACTCATTTTGAGTGTGGTGCCCTGCAATTCAAACAAAGTCTTCCAAAATATGCTAGTGAATACTTTGTCTCGATCTGAGACAATGGATTTTGGCATTCCATGCAACTTCACTATGTGCTTCATGAATACTTCTGCAACAGACTTACTGTTAAAATCAGACTTCAAAGCAATGAAGTGACCATATTTGGATAATCGGTCTACCACTACCAAAATTACTGTGAAACCGAAGGAATTGGGCAAGCCAACTATAAAGTCCATTGCAATGTCCTCCCATATTTGTGAAGGAATAGGCAATGGCTGGAGAAGTCCAGCAGGCAATGTATGGGCAGATTTCGCTTGTTGGCAAATAATACACTGAGCTATGAAATTTTGAATGTCCTGTTTCATTGCTTTCCAATGGAATTGAGCACTTATCCTAGCCATGGTGCGTGTGACACCAGCATGGCCTCCAATTGGGGAGCTATGGAACTCTTTCAAAATCGCTTGTATCAATCTCTCATTTCTGGGCACAACTATCTTTTGTTTCCAGTACAGCAGTCCATCCCGTACTGCATAATGAGGCAAGGCAGCAGGTGTGTCTGCACATTTCTCAATCACTTCTTGCAACCAATTGTCTTGAGCACAAGCTTCTTTGAGATCCTTCAAGAACTCAGGTTGAGTTGTTGAACATATCATCATGTAGACTCTGGAAAGCGAATCTGCAGCAATATTTTCTTTGCCAGGCTTGTATTCAATTGTGAAATCATAACCTAGGAACTTATGTAGCCACTCTTGTTGCTCAGAAGTTTGAAGAGATTGATCAAGTAAGCTTCTCAAGCTCTTTTGATATGTTCTGATTACAAACTTGTGGCCCAAGAGATAGTGTCTAAACTTGGCCAGTGCTTCAGTGATGGCAAGTAGTTCTCTGAAGTAAGCTGATTTCTTCTGCATCCTTGGAGATAATTTCTTTGAAAAGTAAGCAATAGGGTGGCCATTCTGATGTAGTACAACTCCCACTCCTGTGCCTGATGCATCTGTCTCAAGGATAAATTGCTCTTTGAAATTCGGTAATGCCAATACAGGTGCTGAGACCATAGCATGTTTGAGTTTCTGAAATGCCAACTCTGATATGTCATTCCAACTGAAGCTGTCCTTTTTGAGAAGGTCTGTTAGAGGCTCTGCAATTCTTGCATATGACTTTATAAACCTCCTATAATATCCTGTGAGACCTAGGAATCCTCTTAGCTGCTTAACATTTGCAAGGGTAGGCCAATTCTGAACTGCTTGTACCTTGCTTTCCTCCATAGACACACCACTTCCAGACACAATATGACCGAGGTATTCCACCTTCAATTGCCCAAAAGAACATTTTGATAATTTAATGAACAATGTATGCTGCTGTAATGTATTGAGGACTGCTTCCAAGTGCTGCAAGTGATCATGCCATGATGGGCTGTACACTAGTATATCATCAAAAAAGACCAGAACAAACTTGCGTAGCACGGGTTGAAAGATTTCATTCATCAAACATTGAAAGGTGGCTGGGGCATTGGTCAAGCCAAATGGCATAACAAGCCATTCATAGTGCCCATGATGAGTCCTAAAAGCAGTCTTACTTCTATCTTCAGGTTGGATAAGAATTTGGTGATATCCTGACCTAAGATCAAGCTTAGAAAAAAACTTAGCACCATACAATTCATCTAACAACTCATCAACCGTAGGCATTGGAAAACTATCTTTAATAGTTATAGCATTTAAAGCCCTATAATCCGTGCAAAAACGCCAGCTACCATCTTTCTTCTTTACAAGTATAATAGGAGAAGAAAATGGACTAGTACTAGGTTGGATAATACCTTGGCTCAGCATTTCATGTACCATCTTCTCAATCTGCTCCTTCTGACTGTGTGGATATCTGTATGGCTTCACTTTGACTGGCTTGGAGCCTTCCCTCAGTGGAATGGCATGGTCTTGTGATCTTTGAGGAGGCAGCCCCGTAGGTGCTTGGAAGATACCCCTGTATGTGTATAATAAGGTAGCAAGTTCTGGTGCTATATCAGTAGGCATCTCCTTCCATGTATCTGCTTCCACTTCTGCTTGCATCATTTGTATCGTGAAACATTCATCTAAAGCTTTTGTATGTTGCATCCTCTTCAATTGGTGAAACTGAGCCATTTGTGGATGTTGATTCCCATCACCTTGCAATGTTATGAACTTGCCCTCATGATAAAACTTGATGCACAACCCTGCATAATCAGCTACGTGGGGTCCCAGTGTAGCAAGCCAAGCTGTTCCCAACACAAGATCTACTCCTGCAACAGGAAGAAGGTAAACAGGCACATGTAATTCATAACCTTGCACTTGAATAGGTAGTTTCTTGATCAACCCATCAGCTGTCATTGATTGACCATTCCCTACTAGTACTTTGAAAGCTGTCGCAGGTTCTACAGGCAGATTAAGGAACTGAGCAATCCTTGGTTGTAGAAAATTATCTGAACTGCCACCATCCACCAAAATTTGAACATTGGTGTTCCCAATCTTACCCTGAAACCGTATAGTCCCTAGACTATGAGCTCCCTTCATAGCATTGAGTGATAAGTGGTGAATCTGAGGGGTTTCTGCTTCTGTTTCTATCAGCCCTTCCTGATCAGCCTCTGTTTCTTCAGTTCCAGCCTGTTCATTGTCATCCACTTGCAATAGCATCATGTGTTTGTTGGGACATTTGTGACTAAAGGAAAATTTTTCATCACAAAAGTAACAGAGACCCTTTTCCTTTCTCACTTGCATCTCTGCAGGAGAAATTCTCCTAATATTTTGGTTCTTTTGGTCCTGGTGCATTGGTCTTGTGGGGGGAGTTGTGAGTAAAGGTGGCTGTGAGGGTTTGGATATAAATGAATTTGGCCTATTTGGATTGAAGGAAGTCCTAGGTTGAGTGTTTAAGTTGTTGTTTGGGCTCTTTGCTGGTTTAGTTGCATTGTATTTCTCTTCATATGCTTTGGCTAATGACAGGGCTTTGCCAATTGAATTAGGGGTATGAATCATCACGTCTCTACGTATCTCAGATTGCAAGCCACTAACAAAACAATCAATCATAGCATCGTTACTCAGTCCATAGACACGATTAGCTAGAGCAGTAAATTCTGTGTAATAATCGGCAACCGAGCTACTCTGATTCAGCTTAAACAATGATGCTCTAAGGCAATCATAGATAGATGGTCCATAATCTAATTCTAGAGCTCGAGTAAAAGCTTTCCATGTTTTAAAAGGTTGATTTCGTTGCATTAATTGACACCAGGGAACAACATCTTTCTCTAAATTCACAGAAGCAATAGTTAACCTATCTTCATCCACAGTGCCATAGTAATCAAAAAACTGCTCAGCTTTGAATATCCAGTCCATTACTCTACTACCATCGAATCTGGGAAATTCTAATTTAACACTTTTTACCTGGAATGGCTGTTTGGATCCATTACCGTTGTTGTTTGAGCTCACTGGACCATGGTGGGATGGTTCTTCTTCTTGTTGTTTGAGCAATTTCTCCACGGCTACAACAATTTGTGAGACCTTATCGTCGAGTGAGACCTGGAACGATTCGACCCGTTTCAACCGATCGTTGCTCATGGCTTCAGATCGCTCCAATCGAGCAACAATTTCGGCCTGGGCTTCTGCATTTCGACGAACTTCTGTAGCCATTTCTTTCATTCTAGTGTTATCCGCCATGGTTGAGATGAAAGCACCAGTTTGTTATGAACTAAGATAAATGACAAGTAAATGGAAGTGAAATGGTGTACTGTGTTATTTATTCACTCCAAATTCAACTTTCCACAACTGGGAAAGGCAATAGTACACGGTACAAGAGCAATACATCAAATGCAGAGAAAAGAAGGGAAACGGAGTACAGAGAAGAAGGAGAAGGAATCTAAGAAGGATCACACATATCTCATGCCCTCTCTCTCCAATCTTCACACCCTATATAGTACCATTGGTAACAAAATCCCTCAGCTGTGTATTTGGATTTCTCGTTCTCTTTCCTCGACGTGGCACATTTGTTTCATTACCAATATATCCTTCATCATCATTATCAATTACCGTTTTGCCCATTACATCTTCCCTCTAAGTCTTCTTAACAAATCTTCACCACTGAATCTACAAAATAGCCAAGTTCACTACAATAGTCCAAAGTTGGTCCCTTTGAAATTATAACGTGGCAGGTGGTGTCTAATAGGTGGTTGATGTTTTGTTGAGGATGAAAATGTTATACAGCTCTTCTTCAAATGTAATTTCTCGGTTTCAGTTTGGATGGGATTGGCAGATAATACTACGCACTACAGGTTCTACAGCTCCATGATGTATGGAAGAAAATCAAAGAGGGTAAACAACTTGATTTGGATGTCAGCCATGTGGGTATCTGGCTATGTCGTAACTCATGTGTTGTTTCGAGGCACCTTGCCTAATGTTGATGGTTTGTTGAAGCAGGTAAAATTTGTTTCTTGGGGGTGGTTATCAGTAGGGCTGGTAGGTCCTCAGGCATGACCATTTCAGTCTGGTTGCAAAATCTTATGGTGTGTCTCACTAGTTATAAAACGGGGGGGATGTGCCTTGTTTTAGGAGTCATGATTGTGAAGTACTCCCTCTAATCTCTTTTATAGTAAAAAAATGGTCAACAGATATTGATGTATTTGGATATAATTTCAGACTAAATACATCATCCTTCACCGACCAGTTTTTACTTATATATAAAAGAGACCGGAGGGAATAACAAGTCAGCAAGACGTGGAAGATTTTTGAGGAGCAAATGACCTATAATGTGGAACATGGTTTGAGAGTGTTTTCTTTTATAAGTCAAATTTCATTATGGGGGCACAAGGGTACCCAACCCTTTTACATCTTATGATAACAAGTCTAGACAAGATACCAAGTTATTACACCAATCGTCAAAGGTGATTTCTAATTCACTGCCCACCTTGTAAGCAAACCACTCCCACGTCAAACGTTTAATATGGTTCACCATCTGTGATCCAGACTAGAAAACGCAGCCTATTGTTTTTCTTTCCTCCACACCCGATGCCATGCTGCATAAAATGCTCCCGGGCATTCATATCTACCACCCCTTTAATACCACACCAGCTGCCTACCAGTTGCCAAAGCTGTACCAAATTTACACAGCTGAAAAATAAATGATTAGTATCTTCACTTTGCCTAAAACACAAGACACAAGATGGGCCTGGGTTGAAGCTAATGATTCCTCTTTCCTGCAGGGCGACACGGGTAGGAATCCTGTCAATTAGAACTCTCCAAGAGTGCACTAGAATCAAATGATTGTCAGCTAAGGCCTAATTGTTAATGGAGGCTAGGCATCAGCAATATTATCTATTTTTTTATTGGGAAAAGAAGAATTTTATTAATCAAAGTGGCACTAGTGGCCATTTTACAACTATAATCGAGAAAATTTGAACTTAGCACCTTAAGTATACAGAGCTAAACTCTTTTTTAAGCAATTTTATCTATAATATCATAATAATCGGCACAATAATTTAGACACATGTTGTAACATCCCCAAATTAGCTAATCTCAATTTGTTGAGATTAATAAGTGTCTTCATTTAATTGCTATTCAATTTAGTTTATAATTGATGCTTTAAGTTGTTTTATAAATTCTTAAGTGAGTTCTTCTTTTATTGTAATATCCCCAAAGTATCTAAGTTTAAAGTGTATTATTGTTGATGATTTGTGTTATTTTATAAGTGACTAAGTGACTAGGATCTGGGATGTATTTCCTCAACTGAGACACATGAAATACATCGTGCAAGTTTGATAAGGCCAGCAGGTACTGGCCCAATCCCCTCGATAATTTGGAAAGGTCCAATATACCGAGGACTGAGTTTCTTAGCCCGCAATGCTCTACCGGTCCCAATAGTAGGCGAAACCCTGAGAAACACATGGTCATCCTCATCAAACTCCAGAGGTCTTCTTTTTCTGTCGGCATAGCTTTTCTGACGACTCGGTGCAGTTTTCATTCTTTCCCTTATCTGTTGGATATTTTCTATAGTTTCTCAAACCAAATCAGGCCCTAACAAGCGTTGCTCGCCAACATCCCACCAACACAATGGAGTCCTACACTTTCTACCGTAGAGTGCCTCATACGGGGCCATTCCAATGCTAGAATGATAACTGTTATTGTAGGAAAACTCCACTAATGGAAGGTGATCCTCCCATTTACCTCCACTATCGAGCACACAGTCCCGAAGCATATCCTCCAGGGTCTGGATTGTTCTCTCCGTTTGACTGTCCGTCTGAGGGTGATAAGCAGTGCTAGCATAAACCTTAGTTCCCAGTGCCATGTTCAATGCTCTCCAAAATCGTGAAGTGAACTTGGGATCACGATCGGAGATGATACTAGTTGGAATTCCATGAAGCTTCACTATGTTCTTGAGATACTCATTCGCTAACGTTGAAATCTTGCTGTTTGAACGAACCAGAATGAAATGAGCCGACTTGGTCAAACGATCTACAACCACCCATATAGAATCATTACCGGCTTGGGACCGTGGAAGTCCCAATACAACATCCATAGAAATACTTTCCCATTTCCATTCAGGTACATTCAACGGTTGCAACTGGCCTGAAGACTTTTGGTACTCTATCTTAACCCTTTGACAAGTTAAGCATCGAGACACAAATTCTGCAATTCCCGTTTTCATTCCTGGCCACCAATACAATTGCTTCAAATCCCGATACATCTTGGTAGACCCAGGATGTATGGAATATTGACTTTTATGAACTTCTTATAACACTTGCTTCTTAATGTCTTCATCATTGGGCACACAAATTCTACCATTGAAGCAAATCACACCGTCACTTTCCTCAGTGAAACCAGGTAATCCTCTTTGAGCTTGAAGCTCTACATCAATCTCTTGGGCTGATCGGATCAAATTCCTCAACAAACTCGAAATTTGAATATGACTCAACACTAAACGGTTTCTTCTAGGTCTCACCTTCAAATTAAGATCCCTAAAAAACTCTAAGAGATCCATCTCATGCATCATTAACTCGGCGGTGTGAAAAGACTTCCTACTTAATGCATCTGCTACCACATTGGCTTTTCCAGGGTGATACTTCAACTCAAAGTCATAATCTTTAAGAAATTCTACCCATCTCCTTTGTTTGTTGTTCAGCTCCTTCTGATCAAACAGATACTTCAAACTCTTGTGATCACTAAAATCTTCGAAACGAGAACCATAAAGGTAATGTCTCCAAATTTATAGTGCATACACAATCGCCGCTAACGCTAAATCATGAGTAGGGTAGTTTTCTTCGCGAGTCTTCAACTGTCGGGAGGCATAAGCTACAACTCGATGGTTTTGCATAAGGACACATCCTAGACCCTTCACAGAGGCGTCACTATAAATCTGAAATCCCAGGGACGACTCTCGAAGAATTAGGATTGGTGCCGAAGTTAAAAGGGTTTTCAACTCTAAGAAACATTCTTCACAATCAGCATCCCATACAAACGGTTGACCCTTACGAATTAACCGAGTGAGTGGAAGAACAAACTGGGAAAATCCTTGAATAAATCTCCGGTAATACCCTGCTAGCCCCAAGAAACTTCTAACTTCTGTGACCGTAAATGGTCGATCCCAATTTATCACTGCTTCAACTTTGCTAGGATCCACTACAACTCCTGATTGAGATATAACATGCCCGAGGAATTTCACTTCTGGCATCCAGAAGTCACACTTGGTTGGTTTAGCATACAACTCCTTCTCCCGGAGTACATTAAGAACAATTCGGAGATGTTGCACATGCTCCTCAATGGTCTTAGAGTAGACCAAGATGTCATCAATAAATACCACTACAAACTGATCGAGGTAAGGATGAAAGACTCGGTTCATGTAATCCATGAATACAGCTGGAGCATTAGTTAGTCCGAAGGGCATCACCACAAACTCGTAGTGTACATACCTCGTATGGAAAGCTGTCTTCGGAATATCTAAAGCCCTAACCAATTCTATTGAAAACTGTACCTCACGATCCGGAGGTAAAGAAGTCACTTCGTCAAGAAAAACATCAAGAAATTCATTAACTACTCGAACAGAGGTTAAATCTAAACCTGTTTCAGTAGCCGATAACAACATCATAACATAAGCTGCAGCTCTTTGGAACAAGCACTGCCTGGCGGAGGTGAAGGAAATAACAGCTTCAGAGAAATATTTAGTAATTCTACCGACGCAGGAGCAAAACCGATTGTGCGGTTGAAGCAATCTATTGTAACATGATTAGCAGACATCCAACTCATACCCAATACGACATCCATTCCCCTCATAGACAAACATATGAAATCTACTACAAAATTTCTTTCTCCTATAGCGAGCAGGCAATTTTCACACAAAGCTTGGCTTTGAGCACTACCCTCAGTAGCAGTTAAACTAGTAATCGGGTGGGGTAGCAGAGTTAAATCTAAACCCAACCGATCAACACACACTTGTGATATAAAACAATGGGTGGCACCCGAATCATATAAAATACTGACAGGTTTATAGAAGAGAGATCACGTTCCCCTTAGCAGATTATCGGAAGTCCTGACCTTCTGTGCATCTAAGGTGTAAACCCTTCCATGTGTTGTAGTGGTGTGTCCGACTTCATTTTTCTTCTTTTCTGGAAAATCATTGATATAATGCCCTTCCTTCTTGCAATAGAAACAAAGATTGGTCCTGAAGCGACACTCGCCCTTATGGTACTTTCCACATCTGGAACATGCATTGGACTTTGGATAGTCAAACTTTTGTACCTGTTACCCTTGTTGATACCACTCTTAGGACCCATTTGAGGGTTAGAAGATCCTGCACCCTTCTTGCCATAACCCAAATCCCTTTTGCTGGCATGTAGCTTCTTCAAGTCTCCTTCCACAACATAGGCTTGCTGCACCAGAGCAACATAACTGGTGCAAGGAAATGAACCTAAGCTGTGTGCAATATCCTCTCTTAGGTGTATCCTGATTCACCATTAATTCACGAGCATTTCTCCACCAGGTATCCACTTCCCCTTTGAGCATATGGGTAGCCAACCGGACTTTCTCACCGTCATCACTTTGAAGAGTCCTAAAAATCTTCTCAATATCATCTATCCAATGTTGGGCTTCCATAGCTTCAAGTCCTCCTTTAAACTCGGAAGGATGCATTTTGAAAATTTTGGAATAAGCCCGGTGAGGATCAGCTTGTGGTTGTGGTGCCTGAGGCTGCACTGGTGGAGGATTCTGTTGAGCGTTGAACATTTATTGCATCATCATCTGTTGATTCTGCATCATTTCTTGGTGTATCTGTTGCTGATTGTTCATCATTTCCTGGTTCATTTGTTGTTGAGCTTGCATGGTTTGGAGCATTGGTTGCATCCAATCAAGAATTGGATGTTGGGGAACTTCAGGTCTTGGTTGAGGATTGCGTCTTGGTCGCCCTGCCATAATTCTGCATACAATGCACCAAGTATTGAGTTTATCAGACTCAATGTCTCTTAGCATAATAAGTAGAAAGATAACAAAGGATAACAAGGAATCACACTCAACCCTAAATTAATCTAAGCCCGACTAGGTCGAACTGCTCTGATACAAAAATGTAACACCCTAATATTTCCGTACTGAGAGAAATATCGGAACGCACATAAAAAGCATACATCAGAGTGCTAAATCTAAATTAAGACATTGAACATAACTAAACATTGATGAAACTCATTCATTTATCCCTTTAAACCATCAAGAGTTCTAAAAGGGTTACTCAACAACTACAAACCAAAGGTCCAAAGTCATTATCCACCTATTGTTCAATATCTCAACTAGAATTAAATAAACGATACACAACTTTGATACACGGTCCAAGTCATAATATCGAAGTGCATCATAAACTATAGGGAGCTAAACAAAATACAAATGGATCTCCAAAATCCTTCAATCTTCACACATAGAACAGCTGCTACTCATGCTTCTTTGTATTAGCCTTTCCCTGTTTCTCTCTAAAAACCACAAACATAAACAGTGAGATAAAAATCCTAGTGAGCTCTTTCGTGACCCCTCACAACTCTAGTCACAATATTTTATTAATATTTCATTCGGACCCCAAACTCCGATTAATAGGATACCAAATCCTTCATGTGGATACCAAATCCTTTGGGGTGGGTGGATACCAAATCGTTTTGTGGATACCAAATCCTTTATGTTCATTAAGCAATGTTATGTTCTCTCTCGGTACATAACTATTCAAACGGTTTTGATACCATATTCATATATCATTCTGTTTTGGACTGGACCAGGGGGCATTTAGCAATACCAGGAGGTCGATTTAGCAATTGGATATGGATTGGCCCAACCATTTCGGCCCTTATCCACAACATACAAGCCCAATTAAGGCCATCACACTCGGATGGTTAAGATCAATTCTACTGATCCGACGATCCACAAAAGCGCTCGATTTCCTATAAATACCGGCTCTCATTGCCATCATAAGGTACACACTCTCATTCCTAGCTAAATCACTCATCTGTTCTCAATACTGACTTGAGCGTCGGAGTGGCTTCGCAGGTACCCCCCAAGCTCACACTAACCTCCGGCCAGGCAGCAATAGACTTACCAACTGCAGTCAACCCAATACTGCAAGGTATAGAACATTGGCGACCACAGTGGGAGATATCTATCTTTCACATCATCACTACTCCTTGAACTTTTCTCTTGCTACTCCATGGCTCCCAGAGGCAGACCCCAGATTCAAAGCGTTGCCATACCCACTCCCCGACCAGAGGGTACTTCTGAGGGCAACGTCGCCAGCCTGCCTGGCGAGGGTACCTGTGAGCCAACTTTTGGATCTCCTGTGCAATCGCACTCATGCTATGCTGCAGCAGGAAGCTCGCCTAAGGCAGATTGAAAGGAGTGTGGCTTCCCTGCCCGAGCAGCCTCCACCCAGCTGGGGAACCCCTCCTCCGACAACGGTGGCTTCAAGACGCCATCGATCTCCCCTCGAAGGCATCACGTCCATCGTTCCCCCCAAGGCGAAGCCACGTACATCGCTCTCCCCTTCGGCAGCGCAGGCATGGAGGATCAGGCTCACCTCCAAGGACCCCTCCATACCCTCCATATGATACCTACCAGCTTCACGACTCCCACTCTAGGACCTCCTCACATGCATCCCCTAATTCTCGTGAGAGGTCAATGAGTCGGGTCAATACCCACCAGAGGCACCACTGGGGATCCCAATCAAGAGATCATTTGTGCAAGAGGAAATGGATCAAATATGTTAAAAGTCTCAATTTGCTCAAAGTTATCAAAGTGCAAGAATTGTCTATAATTGATCAAAGGTATATGACATTCACATATTACTTTTGATTACAAGTGTTCAAGCTATCATACATGCATGCCATGAGTTTTAAAAAAATATATATAATAATAAAATAAAATATTATTATATATATTTGAGTTTTCAACTTGGAACGTTATACTTGATTACTTGCGTTAAACGTTTATAATTGGTTTCAAACGTTATGCCTTGAGTTTTCTTTTCAAAAAATATATGCATGGCAAGGTAGTATATATATAAACGTGAATAATCAAGAACTTTGAATGCATGGAACGTTATGCATGTCGCTTTCATGAGTAACGTTAACAGACTTAACGTTGCAATTTGATTTGAATTCTTTCAAACAAAATGAACGTTATTCAAAATTGACCCGTTTGAATTCTTACGTTATACATGCATGCCGTGTTGCTTTCAAAAAAATTGTAACCTTTGGCACTTTGACAATGGCAACTTTTGGCAAATGGTACTCTTTTGAAAAGGTGTTTTAAGGCCTATATAAACTTCAGTATTTCAATTCTCAAACTACCAAAAACACAACCAATCTCTCTTGATATAATTTTCACATTCATACATTCTATTGAGAACTTTCAAAAATGCCAAGTGTTCAAACCAGATTTTTATAGTGAAACTTTTGTTCCAAAACTTTCATTCAAAGTCATAAGTTTCATATCATTCATGAAGAACACTTGTATATCATTGTGAGACTTGGTTGTCACAAGAGAAAAGATCAATCTTGTATTGATAAATATTATTTCAAACACTTTCTACAAAAATTCAGATTTGTATAAACTACCTTGCATTCCAGGATTGTTGGAGCAAGTGTGTGCATTGAAGAGGATTGTTCTTCTTGCACTTGGTGTTTAGATCTTAAAGGTTTTAAGAGCCTTTGATCTCTCTATAGGTTAGATAGTAAGCATCACAATTGGTGTGAACAGGCTGTACAATCATTCTAACTATAGTGAAATCTCTTGCTAGTTGGCAAGGGGACTAGACGTACTCTCCGGATTGTGGAGGGGAACTAGTATAATTCTCTTGTGTCCTTTTACTTTCCAGCACTTTACTTTTTCCATACACTCACCATAAAACAAGATTTTATCAAACCAATTTTAAAACCGAAAAAATCTCTAGTACCTAATTCACCCCCCCCCTCTTAGGCGCAATCTATACTCACATTTGGTATCAGAGCAGGTTATAGGTAACCTGCTCCTATAGATCCATAATGGCTTCCGCAAATCCGGTATTTAAAGATGGTGGTAGCAATAACAAGCCTCCATTGTTTTGTGGTGAATATTTCGATTTTTGGAAAATTCGCATGAAGGCTCATTTAGAAGCACAAGGAGAAGAAATATGGGATGCTGTCCAAAATGGTCCTTTTGTTCCTACAAGTGTGTTCAATGTTGTTGGTACTATAAAGCCTAAAGGTTCATGGAATGATGATGATAAGAAAAGGGTGCTCTATGACAAAAAGGCAATCAATCTACTTCAAGGTGCACTTAGCATGGATGAATTCTTCCGCATTTCAACATGCACAACGGCAAAAGAAATATGGGATACATTGGTAGAAACACATGAAGGTACCGCCGAAGTTAAGAGATCTAGATTGAATACCTTGAGTCAAGAATATGAACTTTTCAGAATGCAGCCCGGAGAATCCATCCTTAATTTGCAAAAGAGATTCGTGCACTTGACCAACCACTTGAAGGCATTAGGTAAAACTCTTAATAATGATGAACTTAATCTTAAAATTCTTAGATCTTTGACCAGGGAATGGCAACCAAAAGTAACGGCGATATCCGAAAAGAAAAGCCTATCCAACATGTCTCTTGCAACATTATTTGGAAAACTTCAAGAATATGAGACGGAACTTGGAATCTTACAAAAACATGAGAGTCAAGACAAGAAAGCCAAGGGCATTGCCTTGAAAGTTGATTCTAAAGAAGTTGAGAAAGATGACGATTCGGGAGAAGACGAAAATGTCATGCTACTTGTTAAAAGGTTAGGGAAATTCTTTGGCCATAAAAATAATTTTGGCAATTCTAACTTTGTGAAAAGGAAGAAATTCTCAAAAAGCAAGGATAAAGAAGCATCCACTTCAACACAAGATGTCACATGTTATGAATGCGGCAAGCAAGGTCACATAAAGCCGGATTGTCCGAAACTCCTCAAGAAAGGTGGTCTCAAAGACAAAAAAAAATTTAGGAATAAGAAGGCCTATGTTGCATGGGATGATAATGAGATAAGTTCGTCATCCGATTCGGATAGTGACGAAAGTGCAAATCTAGCATTGATGGCTTCACACCATTCCGATGATGAAGATGGCAATGTAAGTTCTGATTTCTCTCTTTTTGATAATGATGTACAAGGTGTTATAAATGAACTCTTAAATGAATGCAAAATTCTATATAAAACTATATCATCTCAAAACAAACAAATCTCATCTTTAAAAGAAAAAGTTGAGACAATGGAAAAGTATTTCAATAATGAAGAGATGAATAGTAAACAAAAGGAGAATTTTGTATGCAATACTTGTGAATCTCTTACTCTCCAAATTGTCCAATTGAAAAGAATTATTGAAAGATATGAAAAAGGGCAAATTGGATTGGAAGGTGTCCTTAGCCAACAAATTAGATATTCAAACGATAAAAGTGGGCTTGGTTATTCAAAGTTTTCAAAACCAAGTTCTAGCACTACTATCTTTGTTAAGGATAGTGACCAATCTTCCAATGTAAAAGTAAACAAGCCTAAAGTAGTTCATCAATATCCTAAGAAGAAAAGATTTACTAAGAAGAAATATTATCCTCCTAGATATAGAAGTAACTTTGTGCCTACTTGTTTTTATTGTGGTATTGTTGGCCATACACCTAATGCTTGCCATGTTAGAAACTTTAGTATGGCTAGTGGGCATTATGTGTGGGTAAAGAAAGGTACTAACTATGAAGGACCCAAAGCAATTTGGGTACCAAACAAAACTTAATTTGTTTTGTAGGTATGCT